>CM072899.1:16162514-16774551 GCA_037013685.1 Acridotheres tristis | reverse complement strand
CAGCACTGGCCCCGAGGATGATGTTTCCGGAGTTTTAACCAAGACACAACAGCTTATTGTC
Source organism: Acridotheres tristis (assembly GCA_037013685.1). NCBI lineage: Eukaryota > Metazoa > Chordata > Aves > Passeriformes > Sturnidae > Acridotheres > Acridotheres tristis. Next base: position 16,774,490 of record CM072899.1, on the reverse strand, counting down.
CTCCTCACACACCCACATGGCCACAACTGTGCCAGAAGGGCCAGGCGAGCCGCCCCGGCTGCTGCATGGGAGGAGCTGCAGCCGGAACGGCAGAGCCTTTCCCGCTGTCCTGCCTCCACTCCCAAAGGAGTGTACTGGGTCTATGGCACCCTTGGACCTTTCCCTGAGCCAGCCTAAGGCTGGGTTCAGGCTGTGCCTCAGGACACAGGGTGGGAAATGTGGTGTGCTGGGTTGGGGAGGCACTGGGGGCACAGGTAGGGAATTCCCTTGCAAGGCTCAGTCCCAGTGCATCCATCCACTTACCTGGCTCTGTGCGTGGGGTAGAGCCCAGCAGCCACTTCACAGACTCGGAGGCTTAGGGATGGGTGCAGAGGTTGTGTTGTCTCTGTTTCCATACAGCCTTTCCTTGGAGCCCAGGGAAAACGTGCCAGGAGTCACAGCAAGCGAGTCACCTCTCTGCCCCATGCTCTGCCCACAGTTTCAGGGTGCAGAGGCTTTGAGGCTCCAGGAGTTCCTCTGGAGGGCAGGACAGAAGCTGAGCACTCTGAGCTACTGGGGCTGAGCCCCTCTCCTGCCCTGTGCCTGCAAACCAGCCCAGCCAGGGCAAGATCAGCACAGTTCTGCTCTCTAGGAGTGACTCTTTCCCTCAGCTAGGCAAGTGGAGGAGGGTCCATGACGAGCTCAGGGACACTGAGGGTGGTGGGTTTTGCCAAGGTAGTGGCAGGAATGTCATGTACCCTTGGAGCAAGGATAGGTAACCAGAGCTGTCCCAAGAGGGAGGCACGGGGCCTCTGGCTGCTAGCTGTGTCATTCATGGATGGGTTTCTCTTTCTCCAACCTTGTTTGTGCTCCTCAGACCTGCTGAAATCCAACAGCTCTCGCCTGCTGCTGGCCTCAGGGGATGGGATGGATTTCCAAGCCCTCTTGGTGGATGAAGACAGGGCCTGGCTGATGGTGGGAGCAAAAAATCATATCTTCCTTCTCCACCTGGACCATCCCAACAGAGAGCCTGAGAAGGTCAGTGCTGAGAGGATGGTGGCCCTGGCCAGACTGGCCTCTTCCTCCCTGGGAGCCACTCCTTGTCCCAGCGCCAGGGTGTGGAGGTGGATATGCTCTGAACCAGGCTGTTCCAACCTCACCAGGGACACATTTACACCAGGATGTCTCAATCAGTGGGGTCAGCCCATCCCTGGTGGAGCTGAGCCCTGCAGGGAAGGGCTGGCGCCAGAGGGACAGGGTGGCTTGGCCAGGAGATGTGACCTGGGTGGACTGCAGGCAGTGCCCAGGGCCCTGCTGTCACACCTAGTCCCTGCTAGTCCCTGCTGCTGCCTCAACAGCTCCAGCACAGAGTCCACTAATGTCATCCCAAGACATCCTGTGGCCGGGTGTATGGCCAGAGCCCAACAAAAGAAAATCCCATTAAGGCTTTGCAGCCTGGTGTTCCCACAGGCTGGGATCCAGGAGAGCCTGCCCACTGCCTGGGTGGGCCACGGCACGCCCAGGCTCTGTCCCCACGCCAGGTTCACTCTGAGCTGATTTGGCAGGCTGCCCACTGGGACTCAGGGGGTGTCAGACCTGTGCCAGAGCAACCCCATATCCTCACTGTGCACCTGAGCCTGGCAGCACCCGTGGGCTGAGCCTGTTCCCACTGGTGCCACAGGAGGCCAACGAAAGCAGGGGCAGCATCCACGGGGTCTCTGTGTTTCAGATTTTCTGGCCAGCCCCCAAGGAGCAGGTCAAGCACTGCCAGCTGGCAGGGAGGAATGTGGAGGTAAGTAGGGCTGGCAGCCCCCACCCATCGCCTTTGGCAGCTCACCACGGATATTAAACAACCCCATCACCCCGAAAGGGAGCCTGGGGGTCTGCCTGGAATGGCGCTGTGGAGCCAGCCAGAGCCAAGCCCAGCTGAGCAGCTGCCAGGGCAGGGTCTGGCCAGGCTCCACACCCCCAGCAGTCACCACAGCTCAGGACTGACAAACATCTCCCCTGTGCAGACCGAGTGTGCCAACTTCATCCGCCTCCTCCAGCCCTTCAACCAGAGCCACGTGTATGCCTGTGGCACCGGCTCCTACCAGCCCGTCTGTGCCTTCATCCAGCTGGGAGCCAGGGGGAAGGTGAGGGACAGCCTGGACAGACATATCCCTATGACAGAAGGTGCCAAGAGACCTCTCTCCCTGGGAGCAGGGGAGAGAGAGCCCCAGAGCCTCAGGAGGGTGGCCAGCCTGGTTCAGTCCCTGGAATTCACACGGAGAGAGCAACTCTGGCTTGGGAGTGTCAGGGTGTCCCAATGGGGATGGGATCAGGTTCTGGCATGTCCCTCGAAGAGCCCACTCATCACAGACACACCGACCTCCTTCATATTCTTTCCCCCAGGTTCCAGCTTGTTCCCAGACTTCCCCTGGGCTGACATCTCCCCCTTGTCTCTGGCAGGGTTCCAGAGCTCCCCGCATGCAGTTGGTGACCCACTCCTTGGAGTCGGGGCGAGGACGGTGCCCCTACAGCCCCCACGAGCCCTTCACGGGACTCCTCCTCGGTAAGAGCGACTGAGGAGCAGAGGGGAAGGGGGAGTGCTGGCAATAATCTGTGCTGGGAGGTGCTGCTTCCCACCCACACTCCCTGACCCTGCAGGTGGGGAGCTGTATTCAGGCACCTCCAGTGACTTCATGGGCAGCAGTGCTGCCTTCTTCCGGACCTGGGTCCATGGGGCCGAGCAGAGCTACATCCGCACGGAGCAGAACCAGGACCACTGGCTGCACGGTAGGAGCAGGGGAATGGGGACATCTCCTTCTGCTGGGAAGAGGCTGGGGGCCAGCACTGGGGCCAGAGGTCTGGTCTGGGCCTCCTCTCCTTGCTGGGGGAAGCACTGATGAAACCCCTGCTGGGACCCAAGCTTCAGCATGTTTCACAGCCTGAGCACTGGGAATGGTGTTCTGCCTCCTGGGTAGCCAGGTCGCCATGGGCCTTGTGTCCCCTCAGCACCTCACACTGTTCCCAAAGGCTTTCAGGGCTGTACCACAGGGTGGGATCAGGACACAGGGCCATGTTATGCTGCTCCTTCCCACTGCAGAGCCCACGTTTGTCGGCGCCTACGCCATCCCTGATACCTACAACCCTCACGATGATAAAGTCTACATCTTCTTCCGTGAGACGGCCATGGAAGCCGGGCAGTGGGAGCGGCGGCACATTCATGCCAGAGTGGCCAGGGTCTGCAAGGTCAGTTGCCAAGGCCAGCACCCTGTGGTCAGTTGTCCCACCAGGTGGGCTTTTACCTGCTGTGCACCAAGGAGCATCCCAAGCAGAGGAATGTGAGGGTGTCAGTGCACACCTACCACGGGGCAGAAGGCTCAGGGCTGGGGGTGTCCTTTTGTGGGAATGAGGAGGGCACAGCAGTGGAGGAGACTCAGAGGCTGGACTGATCCTGGCTCTTGGTGCCTGGCAGAACGATGTTGGAGGGAAGCGCAGCCTCATCAACCGCTGGAGCACGTTCCTGAAGGCCCGCCTGGTGTGCTCCATCCCCGGGCCTCAGGGCACTGAGACCCACTTCGACCAATTGGGTGAGTGCCCAGCCCTGTCTGCAGCCTGGGGAAGTGCAGCTCCACCACGGCTGCTCCCTCCAGCATGCCCCTGGCATGCCCACCTGCATCCTCCGGACTGGTGGTCCAGCTCTGGGGTGCCTCACCTCCACCCCTCTCTTTGCAGAGGATGTTTTCCTCCTGCGCACCCGGGACCCTCAGAACCCCCTCGTCTTTGGGCTCTTCACAGTCTCCAGGTAAGCAGGACCCTCATCAGCCCCTGTGTGGGACAGTCCAGCCCCCACCAGGGCTGCTCCCCAGGGAGCTCTGTGGGGAGAAGGGCAGGACCAGCACCCAGTTGGCTGAGGAAGGGCCACCAACATTTTCCTGCTTTCCCTGCTGATGGTTCACCACAGTTAAACCACAGCTTTGGCACCGGCACAGTCAGTGACGCCCAGGCTGGACCGGCTGTGTCAAAGGGACACCCAGGATGCTGTGCATGACTCCAGGGCTTACAGAGGACAGCGTGGGCTCAGGGGGATGGGTGTGCATACACCTGGCACACTGAGAGCCCTGTGCTTCCCCGCAGTGGTGTCTTCAGTGGCTCTGCCGTCTGCATCTACTCCATGGCTGCCGTGAGAGCCGCCTTCAGCGGCCCCTTCGCACACAAGGAGGGCTTCGACTACCGCTGGGTAGAATACAAGGGGCGTGTTCCCTACCCCCGGCCCGGCACGGTAAGGGAATGGGAAGCAGCAGGAGGGGGAATGGGACAGACTGGCCTGGCCCTAATGCAGCCCCTGTGTCACGCAGTGCCCCAGTGAGACCTACGACCCTCTCCTGCAGTCCACCAAGGACTTCCCCGACGAGCTGATGAGTTTCATGCGCAGCCACCAGCTGATGTGGGAGCCCGTGTACCCGCAGGGCCGGCAGCCCGTGCTGCTCCGGGTCAATGTCCCGTACCGGCTGCGGCGGCTGCTGGTGCACCGGCTGGACACGGAGAGCCGCGACTACGACGTGCTCTTCCTCGGCACAGGTGAGCTCACCTCAGCTCGGTGACACCACGGGGCAGCTCATGTGGCACTCGGCCAGCCCGGGGGGCTCCCAACCCTGATAGCTCCTCCCGCTACCTTCACAGATGATGGAAAGGTTCTGAAGGTGGCCCTGGCCAGCGGGGTGAGCCCCCCCGAGGTGATCAGCCTGGAGGAGATCAGCGTCACTAAGGTACAGGCAGCCAGGGTGGCATCACGAGGTGAGATGGTTGGAGCACACAGCCTCCCGTGGCCGTGGCACCCGCCCTGCAGGCTCTGCAGCAAGTCATTGGCCACTCAGGGAGGTTCTCATCTCACTGCTGGGGGCTCCCAACTGCCCTGGGCAGCAGAAAAGCACCGAGGGGTGCCAGCGGGACTGGAGCCAAGTCATCTTCCAGCTCCCCATCCAGTCTGTGAGGGAGCATGTGAGTTGCACTTTGGAGCCCACAGTGAAATGAGAGGGCTGAGCCCAGGTTTGAAAGCAGGGCTGCTGGGCAGATCTGTCCACGCCAAGCAGAGCCAGCCCAGGGCCCAGGCTTCTTGCATAGAGCAGGTGGAGCTGTGACCGGGGACCCGGCCCAGGGTCCTGGCATCCTGTAACCCCTGGGGACACACTCCTACTTGATAGGCTGGGGCACCCAGGAGGGACTGACATGGCTGCAGCACTCTCTTGTTTCCCCTCCAGGTACCTTCTCCCATCCTGGACATGAAGTTATCACCAAAGCGAGTAAGTGTCCCTTCTGCTTGTCCCTAAAACGGCCCAGGGACAGGGATAGAGGCCAGCTGGTCCCAGCCACTCTGCCGGGTCCCTTGGCCCCAGGGGGGTGCACATTTAGGGAATGGGATCCTGCCAGGGCATTAAGGGAGTGGCAGGCTGTCTCGAACTCTTACTGTCCCCCAGTGTCCCCTCCCAGCACGGGGCAGGGATCTGTTCCCTGCCAGCCCCAGTCTCCAGCCCTGGGTGCTGACTGCCACTATCTGGTTTGCCCGAGCAGCAGGAGCTGTTTGTGAGCAGCACCCACGGGCTGCTCCAGCTCTCCCTGTACCGCTGCGAGCTCTACGGCAGAACCTGCACCGACTGCTGCCTGGCCAGGGATCCGTACTGCACCTGGGACAGCAGGAGCTGTGCCCCACACCTGCTCACCGAGAAGAAGTGAGTGTATGCCCACACCAGCCCTGCATCCCTCTGCAAGGCGATGCTGTTTTGGAGCAGGGAAGGACAAGCGGCAATCCTGGAGCTTTACCCATCAGCCAGACCCCTGCTGCCGCTTTGCCTGCCGGCCACTCACCCTTTCCTGGTCCCGTTCTTGAGGCATTGCCACAGAGGGATCCCACAGCCTGGGATGGGACAGCCACAGCCCTCTCTGCTCTCCCACAGGCGTGCCCGCTGCCAAGACGTGCTGGAAGCTGACCCGCTCCGGCAGTGCCAGGACACGGCTGAGGGTGAGTGCCAGCTCCGGCGGCAGCCAGCTGTACCCAGGGAGCGCCCTGGGAAACCAGTGCCCCCACCGCGGGCTGGCTACTCCGTGCTGCCCTCCCTCCCTCCGGTCACACAGCCCCCATTAGGGTACTCACCCTCTCCCCTGCAGGAACCGCTGTGGTGGACAAGGTGGTTTTTGGGGTGGAGAAGAACTCGACCTTCCTGGAGTGCCTGGCGCGGTCACCGCAGGTCACGGTCCGGTGGCTGGTGCGGCGCGGCGAGGAGACAGCCCCGAGCGAGGTATGGGGACAGGGAGCAGGGACGAGGAGCAGGGGTGGCTTTATCCCCAGGGACTGACCCACGAGCTCTGCCTTTGCCCCAGGTCAGGAACAACGGGCGTTTCTTGGTGCTGGAGCAAGGGCTGCTGATCCGCCAGCTGGCGAGGGAGGACATGGGCACCTACGAGTGCCAGGCGGTGGAGCGCTCCTTCTCCCGGCCCCTCACCCGCTACAGCCTCCGCATCATCGGGCACGAGGCCACGGAGCTGCCACCGCACAGACGGAGCAAGGGCGGTGAGCCGGGAGAGACCCATCAGAGCCCCCGGGCCCGGACTGACCTGCACCCCGGCTCCAAGGGCTTCCCGCGGGCCCTGGGGGCACCGGGCACCAGCCTGGACGCCTACTGCCAAGCCCTGCGGCTGCAGGAGCGCCAGCGGCAGCGAGCCTGGCACAAGTGGCAGCATCCATCCCCGGACAGCAAGAACGGCCGGGTGCGGAGGCACCCGCAGCGCCCGTGAGGGGCAGAGGGAGCCAGGGCTGCCCACAGCTCCCTCCCCGGGCTCTCCAGGGCCCTCCTCGCAAGTCGGCACCAGCTCCGGGACACCTCTCGCCGTCCCGTGCAGAACCGCCTCGCTGTTACTACCTCAAGCCCCGCCAGCCCCGCGGCCTTTCCGTGCCCCACGGGGCACCGGGGCCAGGGCACGCAGCCCGCGCCGGCTCTTTGAGACTCAAAGCTATTTACCTGCAGAGTATTTATTTTCGTTGTTTTCCCCTGGCCTTGACTGATGATCATCAGCAACAAATATAAGCACAGAGGACAAGGGCCAGCTGTCCCTGGCCAGCCGTGCGATGCCTCCCTCCACTCTGGAGGAGGCAGGATGCTCACCTGGGTGGCTGCTGAGGTGTGGATGGAGCCCAGGTGCTGCTGGAAGCAGCAGGACACAATTGCTGGCTGGGGCTGGGCTCCAGGTGTGCAGAGATGCTCATGCCCAGCCCAGCTCCAACTCACTTCAAACAACACCACTTTCCTTTTTTCATTTTCACATTTATTTTACTGGGAAAAAAAAAAAAAAAAAAAAAAAAAAGAAAGAGAAGCAACAGGCAGTTATACCAACTTACAATTTATTATTTTTTAAAAAAATGACATGAAACACAAGTAAAAATAAATACATCATATAAACAACAAATTGTTCAAAGTCTCTGTTCTGGGAGATCAGGCGAGCACATCCCGTTCGACAGAGAGAAGAGGGAAGCACATGATCATGCGTGGGGCCAACCGACCGACCCACCTGGCTAGCAATACTCCTCTTTCCAACCACAACAAGACAGGCCACAAACTAAGGCGGTAGTAAAAAACAAGAAAAGGAAATAAAAAGAAACCCAACAGAAAACCCCAAATGAGACTCAGTGATGGATTCCTTCAGGCTCGCACAGATCTGCCTGACTCCAGCTCCCAGCTGGGTAACACGAAGCAGCCGAGGCAGCGGTGGTGGTCCAGGAGGGGGCAGAGGTTGCTCTCCCTCACTTGCCCCATCGTCCCTTCACAGGGAGTGCTTGCTCCAAGGTGCAAGGAGCCATCCTTCACTGTAATCTAGCTGGACTATGGACTATGGTCCCTGTTCAACCTCTGCCCCCTCCCCAGCCCTCCCCCACCCCCAGTCTTTTCAAGACTGGATCAACAAAATTTATTCCAGAGTGGTGACAAATACCAGCTGTGAAGGTATTTGCTGTACTTGTCCCTGTCACCCCCAAACCAGCAACAATCCTTGCACATTCAGCCTCTTGAATTTGTTGCCCAGAGAAGCTGTGGCTGCCCCATCCCTGGAAGTGTCCAAGGCCAGGGTGGACAGGGCTTGGAGCAACCTGGTCTAGTGGAAGGTGTCCCTGCCCACGGCAGGGGGCTGGAACGAGACAATCTTTAAGATCCTTTCCAGCCCAAACCATTCTATGATTCACTGACATCATTAAGTCAAAATACACATAATTTCTAGTGAAGACCCTATGGAAATCCCACCCTTTGCTTGCCAAAATATTTGCTTTCTCCAAGAAGCTGCACCCGCTTTCTCCAAGTAGCTGCACCCAACCTCCCCACCCCTCTCAGACACTCCAGGACAATGTGCAGCAGATCCTGCCCAATATGGGCCAGGTTGGGCTGTGTTGCCCCCACCCTGCAGCCCTTCAGGAAGCCCCAAGGGCCACATCAGCAGTGGGGGCAACAAGCCCACCAAGCCCAGGGCGCAGAGCAGCAGCAGCTGCCCCGTGCCCATGGCACTGTCCCACAGTGGTACCCAGCCTTCACCCAGCTGTCCCCAGGACAGCAAACCTCCCACCGAAGGTAAGGGTTGAGGGCTGGGTGCCGGTATAGAGGGCAGCTGACCATTCTTATGGCCCCCACAGATCTGCCCTGGCCTTGGGCTGTGCTCAGAAATCTTCCTTACTGTCCAAACCCCTCTGCAGAGAGTCCTGCATTGCTGTCCTCAGTGTCACCCGCAGCCCCTCTGAGAACCAGCAGCTGCTTCCCATCAGGTCATTCCGAGACACAAATTCAGTAGCAAAAGAAAAACTTAACCCATGAAGGGAAAGCCCCTTCCAGGCTCAGGAAAATAAGAGAGGACCCTCTGCATCAGAATCACATGCTGGAGGGGAGAAACCTCTGGGGAGAGCAGACGTGGGAGAAGAGCAGGCCCCACAAGAGGGGGGTTTAAGAGCTCAGAGGGCTCCCCCCCACTGGGGATAGCCCCCACCCCCCTGTGGCTTCTGTGGGGCAGAGGAAATCCTTCCCATGGCACGGTGGGGGAGCAGCCCCAGCCACTGCCAGCTCCCATGGGAGCCCTGTGGTCAGGGCACTACGGCCATCTCTGTGACCACCTCAGCTGAGGCTCTGCCAGGGCCCATCCCCTCTCTAAGGTGGGGCCCAGGGCTGGTGGATGGGGCAGAGCTGGGGCTGCACTTGGGCACTTGCTGGTGCAGGGCCCCTGTCCTGCAGGTGCCCAGGGCTGCAGATGTTTGCCAGCAGCAGGTCGTGCACAGGGCAGCCACACCACAGGAGGGGTGCACAAGCCATGGCCACACAGGAGGTGGAACAGCTCTCACACCTCACCCTGGTGCTGGGTTAACAGCCAGACTGGAGCACATTCTGCACCCTGGGGAAGCAGAATGCCAGACATTCTCAGTTCCTACAGCCACAGGGCTCACGCTCTGCTGGGAGACCACTGGAGAACATTAGGTGGCAGCACAGGGATGTGCCAGGGCCTGTTCTGGAAGCCCTGGGCGCTCTCCTGGAGAGGCAAGGAGCAGAGAGGTGTGCAGTCACCAGTACCACATCCAGACCACAGTGCTGACTGCCCCCAGCCACATCTTCACACCTTGTCTCAGCACAGGCCCCATTCAGAGATGACGTGGGAGGGTCGCTTGGGTGAGACCCTCTACCCTGACCCCACAGGAAGGGCTGGGGTGGCCGCAGGGCTCTGGGGGGTCTGCTCATGGTCCCACCTCCCACACACGCCCGCAGGTCTCAACACTTGCTACTCTCGACAAGGAAAGCCCTTGCCTAGGTCCATTCCCCAAATCCACAGGAAAACTGACAGCCTCACAGGGATGCAACGGACATCTGGGCAAGCTGGTCATGAGGTGGACACACAGAGCACAGGAGGGCATGACTCACAGATGCAGCACTGTCAAGTCTTTGGAGAAACTTGCATGAACACCATCAGTTAATTTGCTTTGTTACTTTTGTGGGGGGGTTTGATTTTTATTTCCATGGTGCATCCAAAGACAAGTTGTCCAGCAGTTTGCTCAGAACCCCTCGGTTTTCAACTCCTAGGATATGTTAAAGAAGAAAGCACTATTTTAATGTTTGTTTTTTTAAAAAAATAATTAAAATAATTTGCATAGCTAAACTGTTGATCTAAGGCTTCTATGAATGGCGTGGTTATGTTTGACAGACAATGTCCATTAAACAGAGAAAGACACTAGGAAAGCCCCATAACATTTTTTATTGTGTTTCCGTAACACACGCGTGCACACACAACCCTCTCTCTAACGAAGGGAGCACCCCTTTGGTGGAGGATGTCAGGACATCCTGCCCTTTCCTACACCTACTTGGTCCCAGCAAACACTAGGGACTGCAGTTTCCATGGCTTATGGGTCCCCTACAGGCTACCACCAGCTCCAGGGACATCCAAGGCAGGCGAGCACAGCTCCTGCATGGTGACACCCAGATGGGACACGGAGATTTCCTGGATTTCAAGTGTCCATCCTAGTGCGTTCACACACACAGTCACACGCTCTAAGTCCAGCTGCACCTGGATATCCCAGCCTGTCCCTAGGAGCCCTGGCTCTGAGGAGAAGCTGGGGTGCTTGCTGGCAGGGCCAGGACCAGGCTCTGTCCTCCTGGGGCTGACCAGTGGAGCCACTCCCTGCGTGGGGACAGGCACTGCCCTAGCAAGAGCTCTTTTCCCAGCTCCATACAGCTCACAGCTCTCCTCTTTCTCAGTGGGAATGAGCACAGAAGGCTTCCACATGTGCTCCTCCCCACAAAAAGGATTCCATCCTCCCTCCAGCTGCTCAGCATCTAGAGCAATTCCTGCTCTGGCAGAATGTCCCGATGGAACACATCCATCCAGTGCCACCTGGGTCAGCCACAGGCCATCTCCACAGCTGGCCCTGCTCCTAGGCTAGACTTTGGTCAACCATCTGCTCCCCCCCACACAGACAACCCAACAAGCGACCACTGCATGATGGAGGCCAGCTTTTTATTTTTTTAATATGGAAATTAATTTAAAAGTAGAAAGAAAGACTCCCCAGACAATAAATATGCCTTCTTGAAATAAATTAATGTAGAGATTCTGTGCAGGGGAAAGTCTCTCCAGTCACAGATTCAACAACAACTGGCACTGGTCCAGTGTCCCCTCCCAGCCTTTTCCACTGCCTGGTGCTGTTCAGAAGCAGCAGAGAGCCCACCCACCCCTGGATCTGGTGGGCCACAGCAGGGTGAGACATGGCCTTCACACAGCCCAGCAGGATATGGGGAAGTCAGCAGGATTCCCCTCTGATGGCCACCAAGACATGTGGGATTGCTCCACTCATCTGGCCTGGCACACAGAAGTGGCATCAGACCCACAGGGCCAACCTACCTTGGACGGGACCCTCCAGAAGGGCCTGGGGGAAGCCTCCACCAGAGCCCTGGCACAGGAACCTGCCTGGAGCCCTCACACTAGTCTCATGTGAATTTGAAGAGGGTGACAAATTGTGGGTATTTTCTTTTTTTTATCTTTTTTTTTTTCTTTCTTCTTTTATTTGACATCAATCCCCTCCCTCCCTGCCCCAACATACACAATGTAGATGCCTCCCAACTCCCTCCCCATCAAAAACACTTTGTCCCCAACCTCTGGTGGAGTCACCCCCGGCCCACCCCTCTCGCAGTGAGAGAAGTTCACAGATAAGGCAGTTCATGTGAGAGGGAGCTCGGCCCTGCCAGCAGTCAGGCCCGCGCCTCCAGGCCTGAGAAGGGCAGTGACTCACAACACCAAGCCTCCACAGCGAGACAAGACAGAGAACAGAGACAGACAGACAGACGGAGCGTGGGGGGAGGCACTCCTACAGTTTGCATTGCTGCTTCCCTCCTCCCCGGCTCTTGCTCCCTCGGCTCTCAAAGGTCCACTCTATCCCTCTCCCATCTCCCAGCCCCTAATACAATTCTTATCCTTGACAGCTAAAGAACAACAAAACAAAACGAAAAGAACAAACCACCCCCACGCCACACCCTTTGCATCCTTCTCCACCCACTGCCGTGGCCCAGAGGGAAAATCCTGACTCCCAGAAAGGTCCTGCAACTTTTGCCTCCTGGCGGAGCTGAGACCAAGCAGGAGCTGGGCCTTTTTATTTCCCTGTGATCTCTATGACATCGTCGTCTTTGTCCTCCTCATTAGAGCTGCATCCCACCTCTGGGACCTCCTGGGGTTCAAACTGAGGCACCTGGGACCGAAGGAGACCCCCAGCCGGGTAGCCCGAGTGAGGGGACACGTAGCCAGGGTAGGCAGATGCCATGCTCCTGGGAAGGCTGCTAGGCAAGATGGGGGCTGGGAAAGGAGCGAACATCCTGGGCTCGGGCAGGAGTGACTGCGTGAAGGGAAGCGAGTAATTGGGCAGCACCCCTGTCAGAGAAGGGTTTAGCATGAATGAGGGGACGCTGGCGGTGGCTGAGGTAGCAGCAGAAGAGCTGGCGGTGCCGGCTGTCAGCAGAGGGTCAGTAGTCACAGGGAACACCAGATGAGGGTCTGGGAGTAAATTGGGCAGCTGGTAATAAGAGGAGCCAGTGCCCATGTACAAGGAGTTTCCTGGCTGGGAGGCAAATGGATGGGTTAGGTTGTGGTTTAAAGAGACAGGAGGCATGGTGAACCCACCAGAGACGGGGTACCCGTGTTCGTACGGCTGCACGGACGATGGCAACTGGCGCTTCTTCTGCTGCCTCCGGGATTGATCCTCCGGAGCCGACGGCGACGTTGACTTGCGCTTGTTGCCCCGTAAGTCCAACACCGGGTGGGCATCGCCGTGCTGGCTGGTGGCTGGCAGGGCCGAGGACACGGAGGGAGCCATGCAGGGAGCCCCCAGGCGCTGCTCGGCCCCCCGGGCGGCGCCGGGCGCGGTGTCTGTGCGGGCGCCGTGGCCCTGAGCCGCGGTGGTGCTGGGAGAGCTGTGTCGGGACTCGCGCGCGGCCGCCGCCTCGGCGTACTGCTGCAGCTCGCTGATGATCTCGGGGCTGTCGGGGGAGATGGGCCGAGTGAGCTCCTCGGCGCTGGGGAGCTGCGGGGATGAGGCACTGTGTCTGCCATTGCTCGTGGACTCCAGGGAAGAGCTCTGGGAGCCTGCAAACAAGGACATGGGACAGGTGAGAAATACGACCCCAGAGGAAAACCTGCAGGCCAAGAGGCAACAGTGGAAAGGAGGATAGGAATATCTTGGGGATATGGCAGGGTCAGCTCTCAACACAGACATGATGGAATAACACCAGGGAACACTGCCCCAGACACTCCAGCGGGAAAGCACATGTGCAAGCCCCACACAGCACCCACAGGCCCCTACCTGAGGCAGCTGTCCGACGGTCTTCATTGCCCTTTGGCTTCCCAGTGGTCCGTATGGCAAAAATCCGACCGTCGCTGGTCCGGATGTACGTCCCTGGAACAGAGGCAGGACAACTTCATTCAACAACTTCATTACAACTCCAGTCTCAGCTCAGGACCTGGATCTATGAGCCTGTAAGGTTCCTTGGGCAAGAATAGGGCAGCAGTGCTGCACGGGCCCAGTGCATGAGGGCTCATACCCCCTTCCTCATCCTTCACTTTCACTCTTTCCGCTTTCCTGGACTGGAGATCACCCCCCTCCCAGTGTGCCAGTGGCAAATGTGGAACTTCACACCTGAAACAGTTTGCTCTGGGAGAACCAGAGAATGTTTGGCTGCCTCAGGACTGGCAGTGAGTGTTGTGAGCAGGAAGAACTGAGCCACAAAGTTCAACAGCTCCTCTCAGGGAAAAGAGCAGCCACAGCTGCAACAGCTGAAGAGCCACAGCTGCAACAGCCATGCAGCCTCAGCACACCCAGCACATGGGCTGCAACAGAGTCACTGCAAACTCTAGACCTCCTTCCCTTCTTGTTTCTTTTTTTCTCAAGGGATTGATTCAAGCCTTCACATCATTTTCTTTCCTAATTAGCACTGGCTAGGACCTTATCCACAAATCTTAGCAGAACAGAATTACCTTTTGTCCCTCTGATGATGTGGATGCTCTCGCCAGCACTGATTCTTGCTTGCACATCAGTGGATGTGTTTGTACCCGGAATCACAATATCTGGCAGTGGGGAAAGAAACAGAATAGTGCCCATTAAACTACATGCCAGCCACAGCCAGAAGAGGGCAGGTGCACCACCAACCCCTTTTTTTGCAGTGCAGTTGTCTCTCCTGTGTGCTGTGCTATAAGCAAGCCCTAGGTTTATTTCTACACAGCACAGGAAGGCAGCAGAGGCTCCAAGGAAGCAAAAGCCATGCTGTCCTGGCATAGCATCTCCAGAACCACCAGCGACAGTATTGCAGGTCCTATCAGGGAAAGTTCAGTCCCAACAATCCACCAGGTCCATGGTTCTTGTTTACCTGGAGGGAAAGTCCTTCAGGCACAGAGGAACTACTCAAATGCAGAGATACATTGTCCTTTCCTCTGGTGCCCATCTGCCCACAGCCCATATCAACAACTCACCCTGATCCTCAGTTCACCATGGGCATCCTCAATTTACCATGGGCATCACGACCCAACCCACTTTGAGCAGCAGCAACTCACCTGTGGTGGTAACAATCTTCTGCACAAAGACACCAGCTCGCTGTAGGTAGTTGATGGGAAAGTTGACAGCAGGGTTGGAACTTGAGGTTGATCCTGCACTGCCCATGGGGACATGCCGGGGCATCATTGGAATGGGGGTGGACTGAACTGGGCGGACGCTTGCCACTGGTTTGTCCTCACCCTTGAGGGCTGGTCGCCTAGTGAGAGAGGAGGGAGGAGAGTGCAGCACCCATCCCACAGTGAGAAGCATCCTCTGCCCCCTCATTCCATGTTTACAGAAGGGAGAAGGGAAGAGGCAGGTGCTCACCAGTTCCTCTGGCTAAAGGCAGGGATGCTCGTCAGACTCTGGTCACTGGCTGGGTAATACTGTGCGTAGGACGGCCGGGTGTAGGGGACGGACGCTCGCTTTTCCTCCTCATAGCTCTTCTTGGCTGCTTTCTTCTCTGCCTTGGTCAGCTTGTGCTCCTTCCGGTCGATCAGCAGTGACTCGTGCTGAAAAGGCTCCTGCAACCCCACAGCACCGCGGTTCTGGCACCCACACACCGCAAGAGGGAACCAGCACAGCCCGAACGGCAGCCCGCTCCCTGCGGCAGCCTGCCTCCTTCCCAGGCTGGCAGAGCCGGCCACGGCAGAGCACGTGCGGCGGGCACCGCTGCCGATGTGACCAAGGCTCATCTTGAAGGGTGACAGTCAGCTAATGCCATCACCTAGCAGCCAAGGCCATCACTTACCACGAGCACACAGCAACACCCAGGAGCTTTGGCCAGCCCAAGAGCACAAGCAAGGAGCCTGCCACGATGTCACACAGCCCTCAGAGCCCCACAGCGCCTGGCACAGGCCCACTCTGCAGCATCACCCCACCAGTGACACTCCTGACAGCACAGGCCAGTGCTGCCTGCCTCAGCTTTGGTTTAAAGTCACCCCAGGAAAACAGCTGGCAGCAAGCTGGGATATTCCACTGCCACCTTCCTGCCCAGCATCAAGTTAAAGAAAGGAGTGCCTGACAACCTGCCCCCAAACCTGTACAGGACAGAGGTGTTTCTAAATGAGTGGAAGATATCACAGGGAAGGGCAGGGATCTTTGGGTCCTCTCTAGAGAATTTTCTGCCTATTCCCACCAGCACCTAGGTGCATCCTTCTTGCTACCATGGCCCCTCACACTGCCGGACTCGTCCTCCAGGCCCACTCCAGGCTGTGAGGTGCAGTGCCAGCAAAGAAGCAGACTGGTCTTACCTTGGTGATGAGGTGAGGATACTTGAGACAGGCTAATTGTAGAACAGACTCCTTCATCTTGCTCGGATTGAGGGAGAGCTGAGCAGGGTCAGATTCTTCTTCCACAAAATGCAGCAGGTTCTCCACCTCCCGTCGAGTGAAATTCAGCACTGGGTTCAGATCATCCACCACCCGATCTGGAAAAGAGTGGGAATGGAGTAAAAAGACAAGGGAAGAGATCAGCACTGCTCCCCTGTTGCCCTTCCTACACTTCTGTCCTAAAACAACTCCCTCCTTGCAATCTACACAATCCTCAGAATTATTCTGTAAATGTCAGGACAAGGAGAAAAATCATCATATTCAGAGCTCAGCCTGTTTGACCAAGTCAGGCTGACAAGTGCCTGTGTTCCAGACTGCACAGCAAAGCTGTGTGGGTCACCAAGCTCCTGACAAGCAGGAACACAAAACTAATTATGGATAATGTCCCACCTCATGTAATAAGGCTGTAAACGTACACATCCTGGGACAGAACTGCAGCCACATCAGTATGTGTTCTCCCACAAATCCCCCCAAAAAGGCTCAAATTAATAACTATGTACTAAAAGCTCAGAAAAACAGCCACATTCCCTCACTCACAAGAGACTGAATGTTTTCCTTGAACATCCCCTCCTGCACACAGGCCAAATGGGAGCACACAGAGAAAACACCTCTATCCAGGACTCTCCTGGGAGCCAGGCCAGCTGACAGAGGACTCCGCCTCAAGTGCACAACAGCAAACTGAGCTGATCATGCTGGGCTGCTTGGGAGTTTTGAGCAAAGAAGGACACAGAGCTCTCTTTGGGTCACAACAACCCTCAGCTGCACATTCTAGGAAAGCAGCTTGACAACTGGCACAAGCCAGCACAAAAGATATTTTTGGTATAAAGGCATGTTAGAACCACAATGAATTAATTATTCTTGGCACCTAAGCAAGGACTATCAGTCAAAGGTATCAATACATGTTTTAATTTAGCTATTTTCCCTCTCTTACTGCAGGAAAAATGGAGAGAGAGTTATTTAAATAGTAACACCCAGTTTAAGATGAGCAATATCCAGGGCAGAGGGGAAAACAGGATGAGCAACCCCCTGAGTCTCCCGACCTGTTGCAGTAGCCAGAAAGGAGCAGAGGAAGAAAATGGCACAGCAGAGGACTGGCACCACAACATTGCTGCAGGATGCTCTACCACCATGAATTTCTTACAGGATCCCCTGTCACTGCCAACTCAAACACAGCTCTGGGATAGTGCCTGTCACCTTTGTGCCTGTTTTTCAACCTTAAAAAAAGAAGTTACAAAACCCACAGAAGCATCCAGGAGCTTAGAGGAGAAATCAGAGTGGAACGTTGTGCTCTCCACGCTTACCTGACATGCCTTGCTTGGAGATCTGACGGTCATAGATCTTTTTCTCCAGGGTGTAATCAGAAACCAGTCTGTAGATGTGGCACGGCTTCTTCTGCCCGTAGCGGTACACCCGACACACGGCCTGGGCATCGTGGCACGGGTTCCAGGAAGCATCAAACACCACCACTCTGTTTGCTCCAATGAGGTTGACACCCAAACACCCAGCACTGGAAAATTAAGGCAAATTTCAAACTGCTGTCAATTTCCAAAACTTCTAGGCAGGGACAACCATCACAGCCAAAAGTCCATAAAGGGTATATGGAAAGTTTCCTCCAGTCAAACTTTAAACCCAAGTTTGGTTTCCAAGACTGTTAAGCTGTTACAGAGGCCTAAAGCTGAAATCCTACATCCCTAGGGAATTCAGAAGCAGATGGCATTATCATCTCAGGGACAGCGTATTACAAAGGAAGTTAAGAACTGAAACCCACATGCATCCAGAACATCAATATGAGCCCTTCTGCTCCAGCCAACTCACCGTGTGGACAAAAGGAAGAGCCAAACAGAGGTGTTGCTGGGATCATTGAACTGGTTAATCAGCCGTTCCCTTTCTGAGGCAGAGGTGCTGCCATCCAGTCCTGAGAAGAGAATTAAAGACACATGTAAAAGCTCTGTATGTTTGGGGGATTTCTATCAGAACAAACCCACTTTCTGAACACTGAGCTTTGAAACTGGTTCTTAACCAATTCAAGTCATGTACTCCAAATCTCAACTGGACCACTCTGTACCTGTAATATACCCAAAAAGGCAGGTGCAATGCAGCCAGCCAGGCTGGGACTTGATCAACTGAAAGATCAAGTAAACATTACTCAAGGCCAGGCCTGGGAGCACTACAACACATCCAGCCCTTTAAGGCTCTGCTTTAGGCAAGGTGGATAGCAAGCAGGAACAACAGGAACAAAGGCCTCATGCATGCAGGAAGCTCCAGGAATCAAGAGAAAGCAAAATTGTAAAGTCTTTGGCAAACCCCTTGCTGTTCCTGGGCAGCAGCTTGCTTCTGGCAGCTCTGCAAAATTCAGGAACACTATATCCATCACTCTTCTCAGTCCTGGCCTGCAAAGTAGCCACACAAAGCAACAAGCCATATCAGAGAAAGATTTAAAGCTGGGGAAGAAGGGAGAGGAATTCACAGCCTTGAGCAAGCAAAACCATTCCACAGTGATTCTGGTTTTGGATGCAAGATCTAACAAACAGCCAACAGGATGCAAAAAGCATCTTTTGCAACTTTAAAAAAGCAGTAGTGTGTAAGTGAGATGTCAAAGATGTCTAATATCTTCTAAGTAAGATGTCAAAAGAGGATTTGGAAATTACTGCTTAGTTGCTATTCAACTGACACTGTCTTCCAAAACAACTGAAGTAAGAACAGTCTGAAAGAGATTCATCAGAAAAAGGCTTCAGCAGAGCATCTTCACACCCAAAGACAACTAAAAGAAGATGGTGGGCAACTTTCAGGAACTAGTCCTTCATACGATCAAACAGTGTCACAACAAAAGAGAGGAGGACTGGATGCACTCACTGTAGTAGTTGATGTTTCGGACCCAGTTGTGAACCCCTCCATCTGAGCCTGGAGGACTCGGCATCGGTCTCTTTGCCAAAAACTCTTCAATGACAGATAAGGTGGACAAGCTCTGGCTGCAAAACCAAGATCTCTGTTCAGGAAAAAGCCCTCTAGCTGCAGAAGTGGAGTATCAGATTCCTTCCCCAACCACGACAGTGCTGCTGGTTGTCAAACCCTGTTTGTGTAGCATATCCCTCGCTAGTAAATGTGACAGTGGCAGAAGTATAAAATCCACGGATGAAAATCCACATTAATACAACAAAGGAGAAAAGGGGAACCACCACACCATTCATCCTCTGGAAATACCTCCCAGTATCAGGGGGATCCCATTACTCCAGTATTTAATGACTACAGGATCAGTTGGATACTCTGCTTACCTGAAGACCAAGATCTTGTCTCCAAGCTTCACACTTTCCTCAATTAGGTGGAAAAGTAACACCATCTTGGGTGAGTTCTCCAGGACTCCAGTCTGGTAATCACATAAGATGTCTTTGGCCTACCAAGAAATGGGAGACTATTACAGGTGGAGTTGCTCATTCCCTATTTAGTTCAACAACTCTGTCTCAAGGTGAGAGAAATAAATCAAGGCAACGAGGTTATTTACATCCAGTTGTTCGAGGTGACAATGTTACTCCCAACTACTGCTGCTACCTCCCATTGCAGAAGCTCCAAATGACAAAATTCTTTGATGAATGAGTGTCCTCTTAACCTCTCATGACTCTTTCATCTCAAGAGCTTTCCTCCATCCTTCTAGATTTACCAGCATCTTATTTAGATCAAAGCTCACCCTAACACCTTTATTTAGAATAACGAAGTCCACGGCCTTTTTGGAGAGATGAGAACAACGACATAAGAGTGCTGCCTGCACTTCTACCTCATGAGAGTCACAAACCCCTCCTAGCATCTCACAAATCTGCTTATCAAGATGTGGTAAAAAGAACTTAGGAGAAACCCACAACTCAAACAGAGGAGTCTCCTCTTTGCTCTGCTTCAGAAAACTGTCCAAATGAAAAGCTTCCCACTCGTGACACTCACCCACTCGTAAGTTACGACCTGATTTGCTCTCTCCTGAAAAGGATTGAAGCCAACACTCTGGAGGAACTTGCTATTAGTAGCTTCTCCAGCTGGTGATGCCAAAGCATTACTCTCTGTTTTAACTTTAATTCCCTGAGGCTGGCAGCGGGAATTAGTGCTTGCTGTGCCAAGGTCATCCACATCCAAATCCTGCTCGTTTGCCAGATTCTCCTTTTGCAGAGCTTCATACAACACATCTGGATGGTTCCAGATCTGAAGGGATAAAGAAAGGAAGTAGTTAGACCTGCACTGGTCTGCTGCTCGCCAATGACTGTGACCTGACAGCCCCTATAGCTATTCAAAGGAAACAACTAATACTTCTTCTGGGCTCTCGTATCTTTAAACATGTCCAATTCTTTCCATGAGAACAAACCAGGAGGTCACTGTGCACCCCACACAGCACAAAGGCAGAGGAAGCTGCCTGTTTGCATTAAGCAAGTAAGGTTATGGAGTTAAAGATATCAGCCCAGATTGTTTCAGCTAATGCCAGCAAGTTTCTTGTACAGTTTGAAAGGGACATTTAACATCCCTGCATCCCACTTCTGGAAGCAAAGACAACAATACTGTTGAACCACTGCAAAGCACTCTGGGGAGAGATGATGTCCCTGGCCAACCACACTTTCACCTCCTTTTTTACTTATATACCCCTTTCTCCAACACATTAGAATCTTTCTTTGCATCTTCTGCCAAAACCTACCTTACAACAGACACAGAAAGCTTTGAGTGGGTTCAGCCCCAGCCAGCCACTGTTGCCTGCATCACGGAACCGGTTCATGAACTCCGTGTAAAGGGCCCGCTGGATCTTGGACAGGCGTACCAGAATGACATGTTCTTCCTTAGATGGGAGCTGAACCTTCAGCACGTTGTGGCCTCGCCTGTGGAGGAAATAAAAAGAGTCAGATAAATACAGGGAAGAGAATTTCCCAATAAAAGCTCCCTGTGGCTGCCTGTAGGGTAAGATTTTGACTTCTTGCCCACCCAGCTGCAGAGAGAAGGACCTCTAAATTGCATGTTTCTCTAATGCATGACACTTCTGAGATACTCTCCCTGCAGCCAAATACCAATTGTAAACACAATTACAAAGATCTCAAACACTACAATCTTCTAGCACAGGTCACAGACTTAAGAGGGTGATGAAAGTCCTGTTTTCCACGGTAGCTGAAAAACAGAGATAAGACGTAAAGTCTATTTTCAGCTCTGCCAATGATTAAGACACTCCAGACTAGCATCTTAGAATCCTCATCTGAGAAAAAAAAAATGCTGATTTGTTTCCAGAGTGGTGGAGTCACTGTTACTTTTCTTAACAGTTTTACGGAACACTTCTAGATTCTTGGATAAGGATGTCACAAAGCACACATCCAAACTGGCTATTAAGCCACCAAAATAAGCCTGAGGTCACTCTAGGGCAGTTAGAGGTGTAGTTCTCTATTATCAGAGTCTGTGGTACCAAAGCAAACCAACTTTACACTGTGGCCAACAGGGCCAGGGCACTGAACCTCCCCTCGTATTCAGGTGAGGCCCCACTTTGAATCCTGGGTTCAGTTTGGGGTCCCTCACTACAAGACAGTGAGGTGCTGGAGTGTGTCCAGATTCAGGCAACAGAGCTGGAAAGGGTCTGGAGCACAAGTCTGATGAGGAACAGCTGAGAGGGCTCAGCCTGGAGAAAAGTAGGCTTTGGGGGCACCTCTCTCTCTCTCCACAACTACCTAAAATTAAGTTATATCCAGGTAGGGAACAGTCTCTTCTTCCAGATAACAGTGACAGGACAAGAGAAAATGGCCTCATATCGTGCTGGGGAGGTTTAGATTGGATATTAGAAAAAATTTCTCCATGGAAGAAGAAATTTTCCCTTCATGGAAAGGGTGGTCAGACATTGGAACAGG
Organism: Acridotheres tristis; assembly: GCA_037013685.1. Taxonomy (NCBI): domain Eukaryota; kingdom Metazoa; phylum Chordata; class Aves; order Passeriformes; family Sturnidae; genus Acridotheres; species Acridotheres tristis. The sequence continues at coordinate 16,752,762 of CM072899.1, read as the reverse complement.
CTGTTCAGGGAAGTGGTGGAGTCACCAGTCCTGGAGGGATTTAAAAGACTCATAGGTGTGGCTCCTGGGGACAAACTTTAGTGGTGGCTGTGCTGGGTTAATGGCTGGACTTGATGATCTTACAGTTCTTTTCCAACCTAAATGATTCCACGATTCTATAAGGCAGCAAGATTTAGTTGTATTGCACAAACCCAGCAAACAAGCCAGCTAACTTGTGCTGCAGGAGCTGTTTGCATGGAGCACACCCCTGAGAACCCCCCTGGACTCACCGCTGCACGAAGCCCTCGAGCAGGCTGTGCAGGACGTGGCTGCGGTAGCGCATCAGCCGCACGTCCTGGGGCGTGCTGTCAATGCACTGCCCGTTCAGGATGGGCCGCTCAAACATGTTGCTGAATTCCTGCCGTGAGCCCAGGAAGTCAGGCCGGACAAAGTCCACCATGCACCAGTACTCGATGAGGTTGTTCTGGAGGGGGTACCCAGTGAGCACCACCCGCCGGCGCGAGCGGATGTTCTTCAGGGCCTGCGAAGTGCTGGCATGGCAGTTCTTTATCCGGTGTCCTTCGTCACAAATAACCACATCTGGGCCGGGGCGAGACAAAGCCTTCTCAATCCCTGAGGACAAGGGACGTGAAGTGTTAGTTAGAGATGAATAAGATAAAGTTCTGGGTTTACAAGATCACAAAACAGAGGTATTTCTGAAAGACAACAAAGCAGTGCTGAGAGCAAGGCCAATTCAGGAGATAACATAGCCACTAGTTCTGATTTAGCAAAATGTGGTAATAAGTAAACATGACTGTCCCTTGATTTCTGTTCAATGACCTGCATTGCATCAAGTTGGGTGTCTTGCATCAAATCAGAGTGACAAATCTCACACTGACAAGTCCCAGAGTTCAGTGTACTAAATTCTACACTTACTTGCAGGTCTTAGAAGAAATTGAAGATATTGAAGATTCAGTCAAAGCTCAACAACCTTCTGTCTCCAAAGACACAATCCCACCCAGCAAAGCTCTATCATGTCAGTAAACTAAAATCAAATTATAGGTTGTTTCCCTGTGCTTCCACAGGTAACAGCTAGCTGGACAACAGAGTCACGCTCTCCCTCTTGAGGGCTGACTTCCCACCTTTCAGAAGCTCCTGCTGCCTGTCTTCCTCATCCAAGTCAATAATGACAGGGCCAGTTTGTTTCTTTGTTCTCTTCTTCCTGCCAGTGGCAAAGGACTTCTTCAGTGAGAGGAGTCGGTACATCTCGTATCCCATCAGCAGCACACCACCTTCTGTCACCCAGTCATTCACCACCTTTGCACGTGCAGCTGTCGTCCTGCAAAACAACCAAATAAACCCTAAGCTTTACTACAATTTCAGGTTGAATCACTGGATTGGAGTCTGCTGAGAAAAAATACCCATGCAATTAATTAAAAGCAATTTTCTCACATCAAACCAGATGGAGGTTTACAATGAAATTTCTTTAGGAAACAAACAGAAACAGAGGGGGAAAAAAGCCTTTTATGTGTCATGGATAGCATGATTGAGAATGACAAATCCTTACAGGAACTAAGGTGTAGAAGTCTGTCATGCACAAAAGCATATCAGACTCAAGAGCTCCTTTTTTATAGAGCTGTAGAGCTTGCCTCAGCAAAAACCATTTTCAGAAGGAGCTGCCAATGCCAATGGTTGTAATCTTCAAGTTGTTTATTCCCTACTGTCTCCTTCAGTGCTCCTGTCCCTCAGGCTTCGTTCCCTTCCAGCCTGCTCAGAATTGGTTCAGATCAAGACACTGTCTTTGCTCAGTCCACCACAGTACATCACATCCTGGCCAACATGGATAAATAAATGGCTGGAGCAGCATGAGCAGATGCAAATATATCCCACCCAGAAGGTGAAGACATCAACAGGTAGGTGCACAGACAAAGCCAATGAACTGAGAATTCCTCAGGACCACTGCACTGCCCTGATCCATGAAGGGAAAATGACCCAGAAAGAAGCAGAGGTCCCTGAGCCAAGGGCTCAGAAAAGCTTTTACTGTCACCTACTTGTGTTCATCATTCAGGATGTGGACTTTGAAGGTGCGGGGCTGGACCTCTTTGGAGTTATAATCAGCAGGAAGGTTTTCAGGTGCTGGGAGCCACATGTTGAACTCTGCTAGCCAGTTCTGGAGCGTATTAACCTGAAAAAGTTTGCCATGGAAGGATTAAAAACCCAGTTGAGTCACTTGGGATTTTTAAGAGCAAAAATGAGATTAGGGAATAACACCCAGTGTGCCCAGATGGAAGCAGCAGCTCACAGCATGCAAATTCAGGAACACAGGGAATGATAAAGGGGGAAGAGCAGCAAGGATGTGACAGACCTTAATGAGTGATGGGACACTAATCAATCTTCTCTATGCAAAAAAAAGAAGTAGTGTAAGGAAACCCCTCAGCCAGCCCTTCATGTGACTACTTACAGGTACAATGGCAAGAACAGTCTTTGCCTCTGTGTGCCGAAAAAGTACATCCAAGAAAGAGATGACCTGTATGGTCTTGCCCAGGCCCATGCTATGTGCTAAAATACACCCAAACCCACTGCTGGTTTTAAATCTCTCCAAGGACTCGACCAAGTTGTCATAAAGGAATCGGATCCCACCAATCTAGGCAGAAAAGTAGAAAAAATGTTAGAATGGTGGCAGACAAAAAAGCCCAGGATGGGTATGTATTTACAGAGTGGCAAGTACATGAGGACCATGAAAATGTAAAGGGGATGTTTCAAGTTCACTGAAGTACTCTAATCTAGGGAAGACTCAGAAACTTAGTATTTTTAGATGCTTACAGAATTTCTTGAGAATATATCAATAAATCAAAATTAATTGGTAGCCAGAGGATCTGAATTGGGGTTGATTAGTTTGTTTATAATTTTATTTTTTAAAAAGTTCATCTAAATATAGAAAGGTCTGATAATGACAACAGCTGAAGTTATACAGAGCCTTGGCCTTCCTCTAATTCAGTTTTATCATTTGACTGTTGTCCACAACAGTCACCACCACAACCAGACTGGTTGCAGGGCTCACCAAAGAAGTTCTGCTGAGATTCCCAGGCAAGCTTGCCTGAATTAATTGTATTTTCAAGGTTAACAAAGCCCACCTGATGAGGTTTTACTGCATGTGCCAGCTGGGGAGCTAGGAAAATGTCCTCCTCATTTGGTGGATGATTGATGTTGACGATAACTTGCCCCAGAGCATCTGACTGATTTAAGGCATCATTCACATGAGAGCCACTGCTCTCTTCACTGCCATCCTCCTCCCCCTCATTGCCAGAGTCACTGCTGTCCACAATTTGGAGGGCATCATCCTCTCCTGAGCTCAGCTCAATCACTTCTGTAAAGTAACCAAAACAGGAGGAAATAAGGATGAAGCTGACATCAGGGTTTATCATGAATGAAAAAAACCTTGCAGGAAATAAGGCTACCCCCAGATTTTGCAATTCCACCGTGGCCTAATGATGTATCCTGAACAGGCAGGCACGATACAGGCACAGAGACCAGGCCCCTCAGACCAGCATATGAAAATGTCACCTTCACTGGTTTCCAAATGTTTCAGGTAACATTAACTTGGGCTGATGCAAAGACAACCTGAGACAGTTCCTAGGAGTGTTTTACATTCTCTTCCATATGTTTCCTTAATTTCCAAGCCCAGACACGAATTTTATCTACTAATGTAATGCCTAAGGATCATCAAGGAGTCCAGTTGAATCCATTTGGGACAAGGGACACAAAAACCACTTTCAGCTGTAGATCTGAATACTTAGATGCTCCTTTTACATGCAGCAAATGGTGCCACATCTCCTGTAAGCATTCTTCAGCAATGCACTGAGCAAAGCTAAGTGCATTTATAAAGCAGAAATAAACACAAGTTCACAAGCCCTGACAGGCCATTTTATAAATGTCATTTTAGGACTCACAAGCCAGAACTGCCCAAATAATTAGATACCAATAGGCCTACAAAAATCTGAAGTGATTCACCACTGGAGCATCTGACCAGATGAAAACAGACTTGTGGCTGAATAAACAGCATATTGTGAGAAGAGCAGGCTGAGGGAATTGGTCACTTACCATCTTTAATGCTATTTTTTCCTTTAGTATCATCTTCACTGCCACTGCTGGTACTGTCGAGGCAGATCACTTCCTCAGCCAGGACCTGAGGGGGGAGCTGGGTCGCCTCTGCTGTTCTGAAAACGATGTCCTCTACAAACATAAATTACAAACAGTAAGTAATTCATAATAATGGGGAAGGAGACAAAACTGTTCAGAAACCAGACAGTATTTCCTTCCACTTTAGCTCCAATAACTTAGTCCTGGAATTTTCCATAACAGACTCTCACTGTCTACAATCCTGCTATGACTCAGCTTCCTGGGTCACACTCTCCTCCATTCTCAATATGCTGTAACAATAGCCCATTTGCTGATGGCACCCTCTGTTTCATGCCCTGACTGGGGCACACTGACCATGCAACATGTTAAAGCCCTTTGTTTCTCTTTTTTTTTGGTCTCAGTAAAAGCTGTGTTTCATCCAGCAGAGAAAGTACCAACTGCTGAAGGGATGATAACTGCTCTTTGTTAGTAGGGACACTGTAATAATTACATCCCACATATCATAAACAACTTTTGCTGATCAAAAGCATTTGTTTGTATTCTTTCAGTGCTGCCATTTGGGGGAGAGGCTAATAGAGCCAAACAGCACCACTTTAGTAACACAGCAAGCAATGACATTGTTCTGGGATTGAACCTACCCTGCATAAGTTAGTGTTTTAAACAACTCTTATTCCTTCTCCCACATGTAAAAGTGTTTTTAACACTTACACATAAGGGAGAATATATATTTCCTCAAGAGGCAAGGCCAACTCAAGGATTCCTTAGCCTTGCCCAACATCCAGCTGCACTTCTCTGCCCTTTACATCTTTTGGAGCTGTGCTATAAGCTAAATCACCAAAATGATCCAGATCAATGGATCATTTGGGTGACATATTCACCCAAAGACGTGAGTGATGCTTAACCATTTATACTGCCTGCAACTCACTGCTTGCTGAAACATGCCAGGAAGGTCAAGGTTATATCACCAACATATGTGCACCCAGTTTATTGTTCCACTATCCCCAGTACCAGACACATGTGTTACCAGACAATTCCCAGGACAAACAAGATCTGGCATTTCTGCCAAAGCTGTTGATTTAAGCTCCCATACCAGCTGGAAAGACAAGAGAGCTCTGTTTCAGCATCCCCCTACACACACTTAATATGTGTCAAAATATCTTCAACAAACATTACCTGGCACCTTTCACCAAGCATCCACTGTATCTTGATAGAAAACAAGCTCAGAAGTGGAACTGCCTACACTGAACCTACAAGTGGTTTAGAACTGCTATTCCAAGAGTTTACACTTGAAAGTACAAGTATAACAGAAAATCACAGAACGTTTGGGGTTGGAAGGACCCTTCAAAGGTCATCTAGTCCAACCCCTCTACACTGATCAGGGACATCTTCAGCTACATGTGGTTGCTCAAGGCCCAATCCATCCTAAACTTAAATGTTTCCAGGAGAGGGGCATTTATCACATCACATTATGCACAACCTGTGTTTCAGCACTCTCACTGTAAAGCATTTCTTCTTTGTATCTAGCCTGAAACTACCTTCCTTTAGGTCAAGAACCATTACTCCTTGTCCTATCATGGACAAGCATGGCACTACCTTCTTCATTCAGAATCTATCCTTAAAACTCTTGCTTTGGCTGGCATCTCCCAGTGCTTACCAGGAAGAAACTCCAGGGGTACTGTAGGTATAGAGGCTGGATAATCCTTCCGCTGCTGCTCAAGCCGTTTCCTCCTCTCCAACTCTTCCTGCTGGGCTGCCTTTGTCACGGCTTCCAGTTGGTCCTCACGCAACAGCTTTCTGAACACAGGAGCAAACATGATTTGGTTACATTCAATTTCTTCCAAAAACCTGAACACAGCTGCTGAAAAGATGACTGACAAGCTTCAGGTATTCTGTCAGCCACATAGAGTAGGAACATCATCCCCCAAAAGATATGGGCAAATTCTACAGCTATTTCAACACTCTGCTTCCCAACTACAGGTAACACTACTGTCACTCAAGGAAAAGACAAAAGTTTGACAGAAGTGAAGTAATGAAAGGAGGAAAAACCTAAGTGGGTAAGCATATACTTAAACTAGGTTAACAGAGACTAGTTCTTCTGCTTGAAAGGGTGTTTTTTACCGATGTGCAGTTTATAAACACAAAATGCACTAAGACATGCAAAGAAGATATATGCGAAGAAAATGCACCAATTCCCCCACAAAAAATAATCTCCCTGATTCTCTTCTGACAGTATTTTCAGGAGCTAGGATCTCTAATGGTTTTAACAATTGTTTCAAGGCATTCTCTCAAAGCACCTTCCCTTTAGAGGTAATTTTATTTACTTCTAGAAGTTGCTTTTCCCCTGCTTCCGTGTCACATGTCCAGTCCTGGAAATGAAGGTGCTTTTGCCAGAGGAGAGGTGCAGTACAAGCAGTGGTAAAATTCAGCTCCCTCAAACTAGCCTTTAAAATCACCCAAAACCACACTTCAGGGACATCTCCTTCATCCTAATGAAGTCTCATTTTCCAAGGCCTATCCAATGCTTATTCCTTCAGCTTTAAGAAAATCAATCTGCACATAGGCACCAAAGACCACCAGCACAGGACATGATAGCCACTTGCTGCCATAGGAGTTCCTGCTCCATTAGTTCTCCTCTGAGCTTATAAAATTCCCTTGAGCAGAATTTCCTACTATTTACCACCTCACAACCTGTCCCAGAATATGTGGTGAATTACACAATCAAACAATTACTCCTTTATAAAATCCAGGAGAAACTGACTTCCAACATTTCAGTTGCTAGTCATAGCATCAGCATTCCTGTCAATAACTACTCAGGACAGTATAGGAAAGGACTGTATTTTAGGCTATTTGCAATAGGATTCTCCTCAGCAAATATCTGAAACTGGTATTTACTTAATGGTGTTACTGTTTTTCAGTTACATCTCTCAAAAGACAGCAGCAATTACACAATTTTTGCAATATATTCCATAACCAAATATTCACTCTTCTGAAATACCAAACAAGTCTGCACCCACATGCAGCACTCCAGTCTGAGATCACTCTACTCCCACTGGTGAAATCCTAAGGTTTTGGAAAAGAAAAACCATCTGGTTTGCCAGCAGTGGCACAACGTAGCTCAGAAGCAAAGCTCAGAGTTTCTGTTTTCACCACCATATGTGACCCGAGCTCTTTCTGTCCTGCTGCTGCTGCTTACCTTATGTTCCTCCGCATGTGAGACGGTTTCTGAGCCCTCTTCTTTTTGGTGTCCTCAGAGGCCAGGCTCTTGTGCTGGTTCTGCAAGAGTTGCTCTGCCCGCTCGCTCTGAGATGAGGTAGTTGAAGTCGAGCGCTGCCATTCTCCATCCTCCGCATGCTCCGCGTGGTCACCGCTGAACACGGCATCCTGGGGTTGGTCTGCAAGGGGCACAACATGACATGGCAGCAGCTGGGCCAGGCTGCCAGCTGGCTGTTCCACGAGCATTCAGCAGGATTTGAGGCAAACCAGAACTGACAAGCCCTACTCTCTCTCATTTGCAAGCATGTCACTCTGAGAGTTAAAACTGGGGTCCTTCCTGACAGTCAGAGTTAAAAAGTTTTACAGTGAAGGATCTGTCCCTAGTGAAAGCCAAGACTAACACCCGTCAACACAGCCCAAAAATGTCCTGACAAGAAAACAAGGCAAAATCATTTAGGTCCATGTGGAGCATTTGCTGCTTCAAGAGTCTGTTTTTCTGTTTTTCTATAAGCTCTGATTAAAACAAGGAACTTAAATCTCTTTTTCTGTGTTTCACATCATTCAAGGAGGGCAGAAATTTCCATCTATATGACACCTACATAACCATCTTCCAAGTCAAGAGAATACAGTATGTAAAAGGTTATCTGGTTCAAACACTGGGTCATGGCTCAGCTGAAAGTTCAGTGGTTTCAGTACCAGGCTTCACTCTCATGGTTTGAAAGGTACTTTCCAACAAGCTTTTTGTCAAACAAAATTTAAGTGGCAATACTCTTTCTACATTATAAATCACATGCATTCCTTTTTCTCTTCATTCTCCTATTTTCAGACTTCCCTTTGTGCCTGATTCCACTCTTAAAGCACAATGCGAAATGATACCTTGTTCTATGTGACACTTGGCTCTTCAACAGGCTGCCAGTGACCAAGCTAATGTTTCCAGAGCAAAGAAAGGAAATGTTTCTGTTCAAAAGCTTCCCTTGAAGTAAACTGTTTCTGACAAGCGTTGTAATAGCTTCTTTGAAGCATTTTGTCCCCTTGTGTCAGCCAAAGAGATACCCTGAACTTCATCTTGTAATCAGCTTTCTTGCTTACATTGTGTATCTGAGCTAATGACTGAACTGAAATGACACATAGACAGAATTTTGAAGGAAAGAAGACATCAGTGCAGAGGAATGTGGCAGATTAAGTTATACAGAACCAACAAGCATCACATTGTGACTCTGAGGGATCTGGAGACAGAGAGCATTCCTTCTCAAAATGCTGGGAGCTTAAATGAAGGATGCTTCGGTACAGCACATTGCACCTACAGCTGTCATGTTGATATGCCCATTAAATTAACCTCATCTCCAGTATCACATCTTAAAATTGAGATGACAACAAGCAGATTCACACCTTGTTCAAAAGCACCAACTTTGCAAACTTCCTCTCCAGACATCCCACCAGACCCACCCCAGCAAGTCTACGTCAGAACACATTTAGGACTTCAGAGCTCAGCCCACCATGGACCAGTACCAGCAGAGCAGCTCAAACATTTCTGTGAATATCTATCTCTGCAAGCCCCACCCATACTGGAAAACCAGGTATCCACAGTTTACAGGATGGAACAGATCTCATGATGAATGCAAGGAGAGTTACGCATATGAAGATAAAGGCAAAGGGGTTCACTGCTACAAGCACAGTAGTTCTACCATGGCCAAAGTCTTAGAGCCCTGTCCTCCCACCATGACTCTTTAGACTTACAAGCTCAGATTATCAAGCATCAGCTCACTTGCAGAGAGAGAACTGTGCTGGAAGTAAACCCAGTTTCTCAGGCTTCCCAGACAACAACTCTGCTATTTGAGCTACAGACACATTTTAGTCACATTACCTGCAATTCTTCAGCACTGTTTCCTTCCCTCCACCCCTCTTGACTCCTGGTTATATAACTAGATCAAAAGATTGGATGAAATAGGGCAAAGGGAAGCAGGGAGGCTGCACACGTGATCACATGCTCCGGGATGAGTCATTAAACCGGAGACAAACACTGCCATGGTTACACTGCTGCCATCTCACCCTGGGCCCGGAGGACCTTGACAAGGCACCAGAGAGCACAAAGCCATGCTTGTTTGGAAGAGGAAGTGCTTCCCTTCCCACACTCCAGCAATTGCCCACATCACCTCCTCCAGCAGCCACCCTGCACTGTGCAAGGCAAGGGTGTCTTCAGGAGAAGGGTGATAATAGCAAAACCTAAAGGCTCAGGAGCCCAAACTATTATGTCTCCTCTATGTTTTCAGATGTGTTGCCCAATCCCTGTGTAGACTCATTCCATTTCTGCATTTTACTTTTTCTTTCCTCTTAATGATATGTAATATGATCTCTGGTGAAACCTACACACAGCTGGATCAGATAGGGTTTTTAAAATATAATTCTCATCTGACCAGAGACCTGAAGCCCAAAATTTGATTATAAATTTGGTCCTACACTGACTACAAGCCCTTATTTGCCACAGCCACATCTGCTCAGGCTGGTGTTTGTCCTGTCAATATAAGTTCTGAGGTGAGGAACACAATCTGTGCCTCAGCCCACATCCCTGACACATATGCATCAAGAGAGCTCTTCCACACTAGTGACAGCTCCAAACATCTCACTGATTCAGCTGCAGTGGGATTCAGGAGACAGACTGCTTCCCAAAGGCTGCTCCTATCCTTGCCACCACCAGGAATAAAGCTTTTCACAAAGTTTAACTAACACAATGTTAAAATCAGAAGTCTAACCTTGCAAGAGCTCCCACCACACCTATGGCATGAGCTGGCAGCTACAAGCAGGAATTGTTTTGCTGCTGCTTTGTATTAAACATGTGATTATGTGCACAGCCTAAACCTAGCCCAGATGAAAAGTGTGGCTCTCTGCTGCAAGCATGTGGCTGCTCTCCAATACGGGGAGAGCTCCAAGCTGTGTAAATGGGACCCACACTGGGACAGAAACACATTAAGAAACAATAGCTACACACATGAACACCTATTTTGTATAAGAACAGGTCTGATCTTTGAGTTGGAGAGAGTGTGGGAAGAGACTCGTTGAACAAGTCCCATCAGGTAATCAATGGAATAATCCTGCCCCAATTTTGCCAAACCTACATCTACAACAGAAACGCAATTATGGTTTTGTAACAGGAGCTCAACACACTACTCTGACATGGTTATACAAGTAGCTTTTTACACAACACAAAAAATTCATCAGCCACGTTTGCATGTTGACAACTCCCTGATCACGCTGGAGCTGCTGTGCACTCTAGGAAGACCCAGGCATTTATCCACGTTGCCTGCTTGAGAAGAGCATTGCCACCAGCCTAGGGGGTGACAACCCAGCACAGCCTTGCACAGCAGGATGAGCCACATCAGAAAAAGCAGGCCCAGGTCTAGCTGAAGACAGCCATGGGCCAGGTGTGGTTGTTGGCAAGGTGTAAATCCATCCCACGGTTACACACTGTGGGCACCAAGAATCACCCGGTTCACACCAGCTTTGTTTCATGTTTTGCACTGTCCTCACCACAACTACAAAGAGGATCTCCCAAGGGAAGTGGTGGTAGCATCAATGCAGCTGCTCCTTCAGATGGGTTACACCTCTCTGAGAAATCTCCAAACAGTTCCCAGTGGTTATGGACACCTGCACACACCCAGACACTCTGTCCTGCAAGGTGCCCTGAATACCAAGAGGGGAACAGCTATCCTTTCTCATGCACTTCAGAGGTGTGAAATGTGCCTGTACTCTCAAAACCCAACAGACCTGGTTAAAGCTCCGGTTTGTGCTGCAGGCCAGAGGTTGCCAGTTTTTTTTGCTCAATAAGCAGCAGCAAGCACCACCCCCAGATGTACATACAAATAGGGGGAGGTGTTTGGTTTCTCGACCAACACTTGCATGTCACAGTACTGCAGTTTAGAAGTCGTGACTGCTGAGTGTAACGCTGCTTCAGATGCTCCCTATGTGGTGTGACTGCCAGAGCTGTCCCTAAACACTGCACACAGCTGTGACTCATGATGTGTAACACAGAAGAAGATTTGTCCTGCAGTCAGGCACCTCCTGCTGCAGCCAAGCTCACCTCATCACCTCCTCAAACTTCTGTTACAACAGCACAGGATTCAGCCTGGAGAACGTTCTCTAGATCATCGATTCAGCAGTGAATTGCTCTCGACACAGCCTGCTCTGCAAAATGGCGCAGGTTGCTGCAAAGTGTCATGAAGTAGCAGGTTGTTTTGAGGTGTGACATTTGTGTAACTAACAATGTCCTCTGACATCAAGGTAAGTGAAAAACAGTGTTGAGCCAATCTGTGCCCCAAGGCAGTCCTCAGTAAGTCCAAGTGTCTGCGCATCCACAGTTTGGCTCAGCACTTGAGTCAGCACTCACAGAAGTACAGACATTCCCATTCAGAAGATCTGAGGGTCTCCTACCTGAGGTTGCTGCATAAGAACATCCAAGATACCCCTCAGGGGATGAACTACTGTGTAAGTTGGTGACTTTCTTGCCTGCTCAGTTACTAGCCACTGGTATGTATACCTTCTCCTGGGAGACCAGTTTCATTGTGAGGGTAACTCCAGTGACTCCAGAAAAGACATAGCACTGAAAACCAGACACTTGTTTATTTATAAAATCATTTCACTATGGAAACTCAGGATACCAAACAGGACAATTTTGCTGAGTGTTTGGGCATTATTTTTTATCCTAAGGACAGGGATGTGTATGCATGGTGAGGAAGGTAGCTGCATGTAGAGCAGCGAGCAGTTAATTCTTATTTTGGGAGCTTTCTTTAGTCCTGCACAAATAACAAAGAGTAGTTAAATATTATTGCAGGCCTTCTGGGAACTTCTATGCAGTTTGTAGGCAAAAGCCTGTCAGAGACTAGCTAATACTAGCTAGTGCTACTACAGCCGGTACTGAGCTGTCAAAGCAGGAATGGGAGGAGCACTGAGGGACGGCACAAGAAAGTCTAATTGCACAGTTCCAGCTGCAACTCAGTCTCTGACACACTGAACTACAACTAGAGTGGCAAAGGCTGGAGGAGAAACTCTGCAGAGCAAGCCTGACTGCAAAGGCTCTGACAGCCTGGAAGATGCTCTGTGGGGTTATGTGATGTTTCCCCAGTGTGCTGGGCAGGTGATGCCAGAGTGCAGCTGTACCTGGCTCACAAAGAACAGCAGTTCTCTAACTGCAGCACAGCAATCAACTCGGGGGCTGGCAACAGCCAGAGTCCTCTGGCTCATCCTGTACCCAGCTGTGCAATAGAAATGCTTTCAGAATATTCTTTGTATGCAACTGGTGCAGCTGTTGTGTGGATGCCATGCAAGAAGGGAGAAGGGGTCTCTGCACAGAGCACCTCTCAGAGGTGGCATTATGTGAAAACACTTGAGCACCACAAGGCTGGGCTGGAGGCAGGAAATTCCTTGTGAAAACTTTCAAGTATGGTGTAGGTGCAAGTAAGGGAAAAGCTCAGACTCCCTTCCTTCAGGCTTTACCTGTTGCAACACCCAGGAGAGGCACAAAGCCGGCACACATCAACACCTGACTGCTTCCACCCAAAGCACTGGGAAAGCCACCCCAGAGGGGTCAGAGCGGGACAGAGCAGGGCGCAGCCCCGCCGGGAACTCGGGGCTCTCCGCGGCAGCCGCTGGCAGGGCAGCTAATTAGCAACAAGACTTTGTTCTCCTCGGAAAATAATCGGGCTCAGTCCTCGACGGCAGGACGCCCCTCCCAGCCAGCAGCGCTTAACAAAGCCCTAATTATGTAAGTATTATATAACCCGGCACACCTGCCCCCCCGCGCCGGCCGCGGCACCCGCGCCCGGCCGCCCCTCGGCCCTCTCCGGTCACAGCAGCGGCCAGCGCGACAGCGGGACCAGCCTTTGTCCGCCTGTCCACACGGGACCACCACGGCTGTGGGAGCTCCCAGCCGGGCACTGCGCCCCGGCCAAGAGGGCAGCGGGAGCTGCAGCCCCGGCCCGGGCTGGCTCCGCTGAGCACAGCAGGGACCGAGTCCCGACACTGCTGCGGGCCCAGCGCTGCTGCCAGGCCTGCTGCCCTGCTGAGTCACAGCCGCGCTACTGCCAGGCACAAAGGCGTCCTTCGGGCTGAGCTGCTCTCAGGGGAGCTTCCCTCACCTGTCAAAAAGCACGTACATCTTCATTCCCCTTGCTGATTTATCTAGGAGTTAACCACCCCAGTCTGTCGTTCATACTTGTCACTGTAACCAGACACAGAGTCTGTCATGTTGGTATAACAAAGAGCACTGCTTGAAAGTCTGAGTAACGTGTTTTTCATTTCTCTAAGTATTAGTAAAACGATCGCTCGCTGTGGGCTAAGGACACCTACGTGAAATCTGCAGATTGCTGGTGAGGGATGGCAGGCTGCCTCTGTCCCCAAAGCAGGACCAGAGGATGGAGGGAAGAGATGAGCTCTAAAAAGAAAAAGCCACCAACACTGACTCTATGGGCCAGAGCATGAGCAGGGAGCCAGACCCTGAGCACACACAAGTCAAGCCCACCTCCAGTCTCCTTTGGCAAGATATAAGCCCTAATCAATGGAAACCTTTAAAAGATAAATTACAAGGCAGCACTGCCCTTCTTTTTTCCTTCAGATATCTTTTAGCATATCAGTTGCTGATGAGGTTATGCTGCAGAATAAAGCCCCTTTCCTGGCCTGAAGGAATCTTTCAGGAACAAAAGGCAGCAGAATTGAAGGGCAGGAGCAAGGAATACACCACCCAGAAACCAAAGGGAAAGGAAGCAGCCACAAAGTGCCAAGAGGCAAACTGGAATATCAAACAGCCAACTTTGGTGACAGGCGATATATCTTCTAACCCTGGGATTATGCAAGCAGAACCAGGCCCCAAATACCCAAGAGATCTTGTTCTGGCTGGGCCTCAATGCTGCGGACGCTGAGACCCGGGTTACATAAACACCAAAGAGCACTTATATAACTGTTGTATGGCACAGGCTCGCAGCCTCTGGCACCCCATTGCCACTGGAGTGTGGCGGGTACTTGCTCTGGCACCCAGCCCCTCCAGGACCTCCTCTTGTCCCTGCACAAGCCCCTGGATGCAGCCCAGGTGAGGTGCCCATCAGGTCGTCCTCCCTTTCGCAGGCACCACAGGCTCATGGTTACTCTGGAGCACTGGGCAATCCTGTGTCCATTTCCAGCTCCAATATGCTCAAAAGAGGGTTGTGAAACTTCAAATCAAGCATTTTCATAGTGCTTTGATTCGGCAACACCTGGAGAGATACAGAATGCTGCTACCTGCCATCCCCCTTCTAGATATGTAATCAAAACTACTTTTCTTGATGAAAGTCCTCAAACCTGCCATGCCCTCTCTCTTTTGCAGACACTGTGGGCATTAGTGAAGACAGGGAAACAAAGACAGGAAAGGCACCCACTAAGGTAGAGAGGGAAGCAGGGATCAATCCCATTTGTTCTTTAGCCAGGGGTGTGCGAGAGCAATGAGTTACATAAAACTACTGCTCTGGAGTCAGGAAGTGTTTCAGGCTGAGTGCTGGAAGTTTTCAACAAGCTGTGCGCAGGAGGGAACTGAAACCTCCCCTTTCTGGTTATCCCAGTTAACTAGTAACCCAGAATAGAGTTTTGTCAGCCAGATTACGAAAATTACCATGGGGATCTAAACCACAAGTAACCGGATTTAACCTTATTTATTTTCACAACAGTTCAACTCTTTAAAAAAAAAAAGAAATATGATCTAGTTTACTGTGGTGGCTAAATACTGATTTAGGTAACAATGATAAATTTCCCCTTTCCAGCTTCAGAAAATAGATGCATACGGGGGCTTGACACATTCCAAGCACAGTGAATCCAGCTGGCTGCTACCATGACTCTTCTAGGGATAAATTTCAGGGACTAAGAAAAGAGGACGAGTAGGGGAGCAAGCATTCTGCATTATGCAATGATTACATAAGCATTAATTTACACTAGGTAGCTGGGAGTTGTAGCTTTATACCAGCATACCCTCAGAGCAATGAGAAATAATAAAGAAGGGATTATTGCTGCCACACACTTCCAAGGCCACCAAAATGGCAAACAAACAACAAGCACCAGTTGAACTTTAATCTCTGCCTCAAACTCACACCACAGCTTTGCTCGGGACCTGCTAACAAGGACAGGGAGAAGACAGGTGACACTCATTCCTAATTTAAAAGAGTAGCATGGGAAATAATCCCAGCTCAAGGCATCCTCCAGCATCTGAGTCCTCCTTTGTTGTTGCTCCTGATGGCAATGGTGTAAGAGAGGAGTGATTTCAAAATTATAATAGTGTCATTTGTACCCTAGTCAGTGTCAAAGGAGTTCATGGCCATGATGAGCTCCTCACAGTAACCTGTGAAACACCTTCCTGTCCATCTTGCAGAAGAGCAAAATAAATCAAAGCAATTAGGTAGGCATCAGTGCTGAGTAACTCAAGTTATTGGCTCTCTGTCCTATGCTCTAACCAAAAATTCTCTTTTTTCTCCTCAAATATAATTTCCTACTTGAAAAAGACAAAACACAGGTGTGGATTTTTTTTAGAACTGTAACAAAGCACAGAACTTCAGCTACGTTCCCTTTTTCTGCCTCAGTCTCTAAAGTAATTTCAGAGGAATTTTTAAGGACTCTGTTTAATGAGGGAGGCATCACTTGGGAGAAAAATTCAAATTGTTGAGTTTGAGCCTGTGTGCCACCGCATTCCACTGGCACTTCTCCCATCGACTGCAGCCAGAAAAGTGACCGAGAGCACTGGAGAAAGTTAATAAGACCAGGATGAAACACCATGGCTGAAAGAACAATCTGTTTCTAGTTTTCCTTTCCAAAGTATTCGTGCTGCTAAAGGAGTTTGCCAAAAGGCTGCAAAGTTGTTCGTGGCAATCAGACTCAAGCAAATTGAAGTCACAATATCACAAGAACCCCCTCACCCAAAATACCCAACACCCTAAAAGCTAAGCACATTACAGCCTGGAAAAGAAGCAGGCACCTGTTCCTTCGTAAGGTTGCTAAAATGACAATTATCTCAATGGTCAAAAAAGAAATATATCTGTATATCAGGAGGAATCAGGGGTCTTTACATAAAAGACATTTTTCTTGCAGGACAACAGGGGGATAGGTAGTGTGCTGCAACAAACCTTGATTTACTAGCTGGTAGGTGCTACCATAAAATAATTAAAATTTGCTCTAATTTTCCAGAAACATTTTTAAAATAACAAAAAGGTATCACAGTGCTGCATATACAGGTGCTTGCTACTTTGAATAGCAAAGAAGTGCTCAGGCACCTGAAGTGAGGAAAAGCCATATAAACCTGAGAAGAAAAGAAACATTGCTCAGTGGTTGAAGCACAAAACCAGGGAAGAACATGATGTGTAAGTTCTGCACAGACTCACTCAGTGACCTTGTACAGTTTATCACCTCTCTTGGGACAGGAGGGTTGTGCAGAAATGTGATGGAGACTCTCCTGGATCCACCAGCCAGAACAGAACCTCATTAGATCAGTTTAAAAAGCTTCCTCAAAGAGAGAGAATTTTCTACTGCCAGAGACTTTGGTAGGGACTGTGACAAACTGTGCCCCAGACTTTACAACTTGACGAGTACAAGGAGGAGTTAATTTGCACTTTTGCTCTCTTACTTTTGTACAAATACCTTTCCACCCCAAATTTTTGAAAGGCCTCTAACCTTGTATTCTCCCTCCATCTATGACCTACAGTCTCACTTCCAAAAGCATCTTTCCCTCCCTGTCTTCTCTTTTTATACGTATTATCTAGACTAAGTTACATAAGCCACTTGTATCATCACCCAGATTCCTCATTTATCTAAACTCATTTTCTACTGTAATTCCTTTCTTTTCTCAGTTCACATTCTTCCAGAATTAGCTTCTTTGTCCTGTCACCACAATCAGAGAAATAAGATGGATTTTTTTTTTAGAATCCCCCTCTTCCCACTAATGGGTAACAAATATTGCATGGCTTATTTCTATAAAAACTCCTCATGACAACTACACTGCACTTCTGCAATAAACCAGGAATCCAGAGCTGGAACTCCTGGAGACCATTTCTGATCAGTCTGTTAGGTTCATAACATGACTTTGGAAGTATTTGCCACATGAACAACATGCCAGAAGCTTGGCATCACAAAATACCTCACCTCAAAGTACGAAGTTAAATTACAAATTTGGAAAGTTCTTCAAATCTGAACCAAGTTTTTTCTCCAACACACAACATCTTCCCACCAGCAAACAAATTAAGTGGCAGATATCCCCAAACTGTAAATTCCTGTTAGGATTTCACCAGCATCTTCCATTTGATAGGGGGGAAAATAGCCAAGTAGCTTTTAGTCTCAGGCACTAATTAGGGGATCTGGAGCAAGCACCAACAGCTCTGCCTGGTGCCCAGATTGCTGCCCGGTCAGCAAGTCACCAAATATTTCACTGACAAAAGAAGCTCTTGAAACTCTTATCAAGTAGGATGTTGCAGAGAAAGCATACACATAAAGTCAAAGGGGGTGGGGGAGAGGACACTGGATATAAAATGAAACTGCTATTAACAACTGCCTCCTCCCTTGGAAAAAATAACTTTCACAGCATCACAACACAACAGCAGCAGAAACATTAAGAGCCAGACCCAGAATGTCACATCACCAAAGACTTCTGAATAATAGGCACAAAGAGTGAGATTTCTTCTCATGTCTTCTCCATCAGGCCAACAGGCACTGCAAGGCTGTGAAATCTCAAGCTCTTCCATCCCTGCCTGGTACTAAGCACATTAAAACCTGAGACCTACAGAAGAGCCTTGGTTTCTCATGCTTTTTACTAGCCTCTAAGTGGGGTGCTCCAGCCCAGAGCTGGGAAAATGAATGGCCTGTAACAAGGAAGCAAGAGGGAAAAGAAAACAAGGGAGTAAAAGAAAAATAAACCCACAAAATCCCCCACCTGTGTCCTACCTGGAAACTGCTGAGACTCATCCAAGAGTAGCATGCTGCTCAGTGCACCGAGGCGAGCTCTTTGCCTGCACACTTGTTCAACGTGGCCTCACACTCTCAGCTCTTCTGCTATTCTTGTCTCAGGGTCTTCAGGACAAAAGTTTCCAGTCACTCCTGACAACTCCTTATCTCTGCCCACAGCCCAGTGAGCACTAAATCCACTCTCACTGGCTGTTCAGTTCGCAGGCGGGAAAAGACTCCTGATAAGAGAGTCCAGGGTATAGGCAGGGAAACCTGCACTTAAAGTTTCTGAAAATAACTTTGGTAAATAGCTCCTAGTGCTTGAATCCACCCAGCTGGTGTGACGAGAAGCAGTACGTATATATCCTCCCTGCACCCAGCCGAGACAGACCAGGGTCACTGTTATATAACTGGTTAAATATGCCTCGTGTTCAGCCTAAATAAAAATTGTCACTATCTCCTCCCCTGCTTGGAGAGTCAAACAGCACAGCCCTGCCCGAGGTAGCTGCTGCTCCACTGGGGACCGATGCCTGGAGCTGTGCTGCCGGGACGGTTTGGCTTCTTTATGTGCTCCCCATCAGCGGAGCAATCTCAGTTATGCCTGGGAAAAGAGTTTTAGAAGAGAGAAGAGGAGCAGGGAGGCTGAGTGGGTGTGTACGGGGGAGGTCTCTCTCCTCTGGAGCAGCAGAGCTGCACGCCGTACGGATCAGATCCCATTCACTCAGCCTGTGATCCAGTTCAACTAGTGGCAGAGAGCAAGACTGAGAATAAAATAAAAATCCTTACATAACCGTTCAGGCTCCGGTGGGGCCCCGCGCAAGGGGAATCCCAACAGACAACAGGACGCTCGGAGCAGGGGACGCACAGGATCGTAACTCTGCTCCGAGTTTCAGAGCACGTAAGGAAAAGTGGGTGGGAAGGAGATGCAAAAAAGGAGAACAGTCGGTTAGGCTTTGAAAACAACTGTGATTTTATGAGCTATTTGCGTGATGCCTGCTAATTTGCAAGAAACGTGGACAGCTGAGACTGAGACTTGAGCACTTTGATGGAGCTGGTAACCTGTTTGCAAAGTAACAGGTGGAAGAACATCCAATCAGCAGCTTGTAGACCACTGCAAGTTTCTTAGTTTTCAGGAAAGAACTTGTCAGAATTTGTGGAGTGGGATATTACTTTAAGTGAGCTTTTGTCCCAGTCATTCACCTGCACCAGGACAGGCACAAGAGAGAATAAACAAGTACAGAGTAAGTCCTTTAAAGCTGTGGTTGAACCCCATCCTGCCTAACCTTCTTCAGTGTTACAGAGGCTTCATCCATGCCCAATTCCCTTCACAGGCATATCTAATGCCAGTAATAAACAGCAAGCCTGGGCTGAGAGACACGTAATGAAATGAGCTCGCTGGTAGTGAGCATTTGTCCACGTAACAAAGTCAGCTGTGTATTGAAACAACTGTTGAGGGAGCGCTGGGAAAACCAGGACATGCACAAGAAACCCAAAGCAGGCAGTATCTGAACAGCTCCAGCACAGACCTGCAGGACTCCAGGACACTGCACTCACAACAGCAAAAGCTGATCTAAAGGTCTGCAAGCATACCTAGGGCAGAGCCCAGTTTCCCTTTGTGTGACTCCAGCATTTTAATTTGACCTTTTATTTGAGAGGGTAGCAGGGCACTGCGACTGCTTGCTGCCATCAAAACACTCTCAGTGCTTCAGGGTACATCCTAACTTTGAAACAAACCCAAGATGGTTTTTCATAATTAGAATTATATAAATTTTACCCAAAAAAAAAAAAAAATTAAAATATAAAATTAAAAAAAGAACTACATTGCAATTAAGACACTCAGTTACAAGACAGCCTTTCACCTATGTCACAGATTCAAACAGTCTGGCTGGCATACAATGTTTATCAAGGAAGAAAAGAGGGACAAATATATTAAAGAAGTGCATAGCCAAGGATCTTGTAACAGGCCTTATAAGGACTTTGCAGGGTTGGAATAAATAAGCAAACATGACCTCAGCATCTGACCTAACAGATTTATGAAACTGGAAAGCAAGATTTAAAAGCAAGTACTGGGTAAATAAGACTGGATATTTGCAAAGCATACAGTGCTGGTTTTGGCTGGGAGAGAGTTAATTTTTTTCATAGCAGCTAGTATGGGGCTATGCTTTGGATGTGCGTTGGAAGTAGAGTTGATAACAGAGATGTTTTTGCTATTGGTGAGTAGGGCTAACACAGTCAAGGCCTTTTCTGCTCCTGACACTGCCCCACCAGTGAGGAAGCTGAGGGTGTACAGGGAGTTAGGAGGGGACACATCTGGGACAGCTGACCCCAAGTGGCCCCAGGGATATCTCAGCCCATATGGTGTCATGCTCAGCATAGAGAGCTGGGGAAAGGAGGAGGAGAAGAGGGAGGATGTCCAGAATGATGGTGTTTGTCTTCCCAACTCACTGTGGTGTTTTCTTGGGGATGGCTGAACACTTGCCTGCCCATGGGAAAGAGCTGATGAATTCCTTGTTCTGCTTTGGTGTTAAACTATTTTTATCTCAACCCACAAACTTTGTCACTTTTACCCTTCCAATTCTCTCCTCCATCCCACTAGGGCATAGTGAGTGGCTGTCTGGGGCTGAGCTGCCAGCTGAGGTTAAACCACAACACATCCATATTACAGTAGTCAAGCATGAGAAAAATGGAAGTTATATACACTGGGGGAAAAGGAAACCTACACCTGTCCTTCTGCACACAGCAATAAAAAGGAATTTTCTTCTTCACTTTAGTGTGCAAAATGGAAAAGGAATTTTTCTAGCTCTTCTACTCACAACAGCCTGCTGGTGAGGCTACCACTGTTAGCCAGGATAAATGCATATTCACACAACCAAGAATTAGATCTGCCTGAAACAGTCAGTTTATAAAATGATCTCCGCATGGAAGGTAATCTTGTTACAGGTAAGTCCATTTACTGAACAGCTTTTCTGTGAGGCCAGTCTTACCAGCAAGGAACAATGTTCTCCTTCCCCTACGGGGTCTGAAATCTTATGCAGCTGTCACACCTCACCTTCCTCATCTCAAACCACAAGCTCTTTGCAATTGTACAAACTGTGCAATAAGTCACAAGAGGCTTCTCAAAAAGCTTTTGTAACGTGAGAGATTCCCTTGCTAACAATTTAGGAGATTACCTGTTAAAAAAAACCAAACAACACTATGAAGTTTGTGTTTTCATACTTGACTGTAAAGTGTTTCAGGACACTAGTTTCTCTATATAGCAAAGAACATGATCAAACTGAAGTCTATTTGAAATTTCAACAAAATGTCCCACAACATGCATTCCCTTCAAGGTGGAGTAGTTCCTTCCTCAGTCCCATGCCTGTTGTCCACCTTGAACCTCTCAACCCCTGCCCCACGGGCAGAGCAGCTCCATGAGTGCTCAAGACTGACCTGATCCAAGCCCAGTGAGGACAGCATCAGAGAGCAGCACTGCATCAATGATGTGCCACCCTGCTCTTGGTCCCCACAAGCTGGGGTGGTTCCCTCCTCTCCTGGCTGTTCACCCTCCTCACCACCCCATAAAGCAGAAGACCCCTCCTTGCCCACCCTCAGCTGCTCCATGCTGGCTGCACAGCCCCTTCCCCACCCCACAGCTTTCTCCCAGCCATGCCCCATATCCACCAGCTCTGCTGCACACCCCACTGACCTCCACTGCACAGGGAAGCTGCCTATTAACCCAAATTGTTTGTACATTACTGAACGTGAACTAGGCTTGACAGCCACATTTCACTCTTGATTAGCACCTGCTAGCAGCACATACACATATCATTACAGCCACTTTCCCTGTCCTAGTTTCCATGTTGTTTTAGCAACACAGAAAACACACAAGAATACCAGGTTTGAGTTGGACACGGTATAAAGTGCTGTTTATCCACTCAGAACAGTTCAGACAGAATCACACTTGGACTCCACAACACTGTGTTAGCAACTGAGTATTGCTGGGCTTTGAGAATCATTTGCTTTTTAAACCAACACTGCACTGCAAATAAAAATTCTTTTTGATAAGATCTAAACCAACTACGGAAAACCAGAGTTTTTTGACTTCAGTGAGTTTTGGACTGAACCATAAGGCATAAAATTTGATAAATCTGTTTTTTTTTCTCATTTGATTTTATTCATATAAATCTTGGTGCATTTTCTTTCCCAAACTCATCTAAATCCTAAGTGTGAGGAAGTTGGGAAGTTGTACATAATATAACAAAAATCTAATTGCACAAAACACAGGAAGTGACACCATGCAGTGCCTCTTGCAAATGCTTTTCACACTGGCACTGTGGCAAAATACACTGCTTGAGATTCCAAGGCTTTCAAAGGTTGCTTAAATGTACCAAAGAAAATAAGCTGTTACTAGACAAGATGTAATGATTCAAAGTCGAAGAATTTATACCATACATATTTATCATCATTTTAATCAAAATTAAAATCCATTGAGTTACAATCCCAAGTACAAGAAATGGATTCCTCATTTCTGTAATTTGCTAAATTTCTCTGCTGATGGAGATGACACAACATATTTGTGGACCACTGAAGAGTTTTTTGGTACAACTTTAATTTAATTCCATTCATTTTCAGCTATGTCCAAATTCGGCATAAATCACAAGCTGATTACACAAAAGTACCACTTTTAAATTGCTTCTATCAGTTCAAGTATTTAAATACTTTACATAGTTGAAGAATACCTGCAGATGTTTTAATTGCAAAATTTCTTTTGACAGAGATTTAAACTAGAAGTTTCTTTTACCTAGCCCAAAAAGATTTTATCTTGTAGCTTTCTCCTGCCTCATTCCTATTTGCATATTTGCAAGTGAAAATAAAGTCCTCTGACTCCTACTTAGAATTTTTTAGAGGCTCAGTCAGTGAACTGCATATTGAAGAAAATGTGAACAAGACATTTTAAATATCTGCAGTACAAAACACTGTTAATAAAAAAATACTTTGATCCAAACAATGAACCAGAGACTTCTAAAAGTTCAGAAGTTCAGTGTTGCAGTTTCTTTAAAGCCTAAGCAAGAAGTTAAAAAGATAAATAAAGGAAATAACTGTGATGTGATACTATGTTTTAAAAACTGAAGAATATTTCTAATTTAATTAAAACAGTTCCTCACCTCCTTCCACTCTTTCATTTAATATTACACTTGTATAACATATAGCTACATGCATATTTTACTTAACCAGTCATGAAAACCAGCACAATACCACATAAATTAGAGGAAAATGAAATTAAGGACCCCTTGCATGGTTTTAAACTCAGATGAAAATCAAAGAAGTGTTTCACCTACTACATTTGAACATAAAACAAGTGCTGCCTAAAATGTAAACCAGAGGATTTTCACTTTGGTTTATTCACACTCATCAGGTGAATTTGGCAAAGTGACTTTGCCACTCCTTACCCGTTCAAGAGGGAAAACACCACATTACAAATTTGCCAATTAGTTTCCATATGATTTCACCACCATTACAGAAGTTGCAGATGAGGGAATACAGTATCTATTAGCAATGGTGAGGTGTGGTACAAAGCTAACAATCGGAAACATACATGGGGGAAAAAGGCACCAAACAGGCCAGAGCAGCAGTGGGACTGTCCTTTGTTAGAGATTCTCTGGCTTTATGAAAAGAAAAAAATCAAGTTTTTGGCCAATAAAGTACAACCTCTATATCAGAAAAGCAGGCAGACCACTCTGAGCAATTTTGTTCAGTTAATGACTGCTCGCTCGCTGACCCTGCTCCCCACACCTTCATGCTACTCTCACATTTGTGACAGCTTCAAGAGAAGAGATAAAACAGAGGCAAAAAAGCATTTGAGAAACTCCATATATATGTATATAGAAAATGTAGAGCCATGGACGTGGGCTGCTCCTGAAGTGCATAGAAAGATTCCTATTTTGTATTCCATCATACGCAATAGATCAAAGGGAAGGAGGGAGAAAAGAGGGGAAAAGCGTAGCTGGTTATAACAGCACATCATTTCACGGGATCTGCCAGTCCCTGCGCCCAATCGGCGGCTCTGAAGGAAGCAGAGCTCTGGCGTCATCACCTCCTTTTAAAGAAGTAAAGCAAGTCATTACTCCAGGTTATGTAACACTCAGACTATGCCAGACTTCGTGCCACCCTCTCAAAAAGGAAGCCGCTGTCACAGAGCCTGCGAGGCGGGCAGGGGAGTCACCGACGTTTTCTTTCGGAGCTTCTCCCGGCTCGGGAGATCGGGAAGGAGCGCTGGCGTTCGGACAGAGCAGGCAGCGGCAAAGGCTCAGCACTGAGCTGCACCATCGGCACTCCGCAATGCCCTGCGCAGGGGGCTGCGGGACAGCTCCTCAGGATCTCATCCTTCCCTCCCACAGCAGCCCCCAGGCCACACCTCACCCCGCTGAGAATAACCTAGCTCACAGGGTCAGCTGGAATGCTGGAGTCAGCCAGTAAAGCCCCCGAAGCTCGGGCACCGCTCCTCCCACTCTCCTCCCCGTTCCTCCCCGATTCACTGGCAAACAGCCTGGAGGCAAGGGACCTCCGCCGCCCTCCGAAACTGCCCCAACACTGCACAATGCCCAGACAGGCAATCTGCAGCTTCGGGAGATAACAAATACCCAGCGCTGGCTCTTCCCAGCAAAGCACCCAAGGATTTTTCTTGAGCATCACCGTTTAGTGAATCCAATAAATCCAGTTCAAGGAAGTTGGGCGCAAGAGAGTCCGCACAAGGTGCTTGGGGGACAGGGACCCTCGGTGGCTCGGCAGGGCCAAGCCCCTCACACTGCACACACAAACATCATTTGCTCTGACACACACACCGTGCTCCCGGGAAACCACCAGGAAAAAAACAATGGGTAAAATCTGCAGTCTTCTGTAATGAAGCAAAGTTCCTAGAGAATCACTGGGTCTTCTGCCTAAATAAGAGGCAAACCTCCTCTGCAATTTCAATGTCACCCTTCAGTATTACTCATTAACCACGTCTGCTAAAACTGCGATTGCTACCATCCCTGTCTCTTCCTACCTTTGAAACTAACTGCATATTTTGTATTTTATTCAGCTGGACTGTGGAAACATAGAAGCAAGCCAGCCAGCTCCTAATTTTTTGGGTCTTAGGAAACCAACACAAGTCTGGAACGTAAGGTTTGTGGACACAGAGAGTGTATGCTGAACAGATACAAAGCTCTTACCACTTTCAAGAACTGAGAGAACAACAAAACCTCCTCAACTTCTTAGTTACAGTACATCACCTGAGAAATGCATCCACTATGTGCAATTGGATGTACATTTACTGAGTTACCCACAACCATCTGAGGCCGAGCCAAACACTCTGCCCCTGTAGGATAAAGTACATTTAAACACTGATCCATAAGGATCATTTTCTAATGTAATGCAGTTTCCTACGACAATTTGATTAAGTTTAAACACATACCAATAGGCAGGATATCAACTGATAAAAGTAAATTCTTTTTACAGGTATTAATTGCTTTTGTACCTCTTATGATACCATACAAGCCATCCTCTTGGCAGGTGATTATTGCCTTGGAAGACAGTCTACATAAAGGTACTACAAGCATGAAAACCTACCTGGCTTTTAAAGGACATCAAAGTGCACAGTGGTACATGAAAGTTCACATCTGGCTCTTTACTAAGACCAGAGCCATTGCATAGGCAACAAAGCTAGACTTGAGCAGAGGTTTGTTTTCCCCAGGATTTGCCCTTCCAGATTCCTTGGAAATAGTACTGATGGGCTATAGAGGGAGCTGCATCCAGCCCCAAGTAACCAAAATAAAAGAATCTACACAGGGAAGTCCACCAAGAGGGAAAATGTGAGATTATGTCAATCACCATTCTTTCCTTTCCCCAAGAAATCCATCTTGTGCACTGCAAACATCCACTTTTAGATTAAACTGCAGGATTATGATTTATGGGGACTCACCACGCTGGCACTGGTACATACAGAACACAGAGGAGTTTACAATTAAACCCTCCCTCATTATTGTCTTCAGTGCTTTTCTAGATTTAGGAAAGTCCTTACTTCTGTTTCTTTCCATACCTTTTACTCCAACTCATCCACTTTCAAACAACAAAAAGAGCCTGCTCTCCACTCCAAGCTTACTCTGATGGGCTTGTGCCTTTCCTCAACCCCAGCACCTGCCTCCAGCTAAACAAGGACAGGAGATCAAAGCACATGTAAGTCTGAGGCAGGAAGCACACAGGAACCAAGGCCACCGTGCCACACACTGCAGCAGATGGAAGCAGGGCTCTCAAAGAGCAGTCCTGTTCTCTGAGGCTGCCTCGACCTTGGGATGCCCATCAGCCCTTGGTGCCACCTGGAGACACAGCTGTGAAAGGGCTCTTTCTAAAAGGAGTGGAGAGATTAAAGCATTAAGTACCTAATTGCTTCTCCTCTTCTTAAGAAATAAATTAATTTTTCTAGCAGATAGGAGGGACAACTTAAAACCAGTGTTTCCTAAAAGAAAATGCTGTGCAGTCTAGTCAAAAGTAGAAAGGCAAAAGGTTTCAGATTGTTGGAACAAATCTCCATTTACTAACACCAGCAGGATCCTTCATTTCAGGTAAAAAGAGCAGGGAAATTACTTTCTAACAGCAGTTTCTCTTTTCTTCTTTTTATCTCCAGCAGGATGGGCCTTTCTAAATATGGATATAAAATGATATAGAATATTATACCATTTAGCAAGATAGGAGACTGTCTCCATACTCTGACACTCTCTCAGTTTCATACAGGTAAGTATAACATGACCTAATTCATAAGAATAACTACAGTCAAAAAGCAAAAACTCACGTATTTGAGGAGGAGGAGCCTGCAAAATGAACAGATTTATATCAAAGACTTTCCTCTCTTCCCAATAAGGACAGAGAGTTGCTCTGTTCCCAACCCTACACATGCAGCTGGGGACTCCCACATACTCCAATTTTGTTTTGTTCCAGCATTTTGTTGGGGAGAATAAAAGATAGAGAAGCACATAAGTAACACCATCTCCAAAATGAGCAACAGATCTCTGTACCTCAAGGATGCATTAATGTATCATTCAAAGAAATATTAACCCACATTTCCATATTACTTTAAAAACAGATTTGCAAAATAATTTCACCTTTAATAACACCATACTTACTAGAAAGTTCATTAGCACCTGGAGTTAACTCCTCATTTTTCCCATCAGATTAGACAAAGAAATTGCCCAGGCAGCTACAAATTGATTTCCCTTTCAATGTAATTGCACCCCACAATGATGACCAACAAAGGAACATCATATTAAACAAAATCCATACTTGCTATGATTTCATGACGACATTTTTTCCTCAACTAAATGAAAATTGTAGGAAAAGCTGGTCAAGCAGGACCCCTTTAAATGAACAGACTTTCCTCTAGTGAGGGTTCAAGGGAAGCAGAGATCTTTTCAAGCTTGGATCAGCAGTGGCTGCCGTCTGAAGTCAAGAACTCCTGCCTTGGTATCAAGGAGGGAAACTCAAAACTGTGAGTACCAAGTGGCAGCTCAAGTTAAACAGAAAGCAGCTACTGAAATATCTTGAGGATCATGCAGGAAGGAAAGGTAGCCCTGTTTGAGCTATCAAGTGTCATAAGCAGGATGAGCAGTTTTAAGAGACTAGGGTAAGGAAATGGGTCTCTCTTTTGCCTCACTCACCTCATATGCCAATCTCTCAGATGTTCTGAGATTTCCTGATTTCCCTCACCCTAACAAGAAGCTGCAGTGCAAAACATCACTACACCCATGTGTCCTCCTCTCCTGGACTTGCTGTTCTGTACCACCAACCAACTCTGCTTCTTATTCACTCCTCTTTAAGAGTCTGTATGTCCACAAAACCCCACAAAAACCAGTCTTAGTTTGTTCCAGCACTTTGTCAGGGAGTAGGAGGAAGAGTATGTGTCTGAGCTGGGAAGAGGGAGCTCCTCCAGTTCTCCAGTAGTCAAACAGATGCCACAGAACTCACACATTCCCAGCCCTGGGAAAGAAAGATGGGACAAGAAAGGAGAAAAAGTGCACAACACAGGGCAGGAGACAAGGCCAATTCCAGGGAGTTTGTGTTATCACAACAGTATCATCTAATACATTATTATTTGCTGTTGCCCGGTATCTGTACAATGAAAATTGCAGCACTACTGTAGTACTGGAAAACTGTTCACTAGTATACCCTAAAATCACTGACTCCAACCCCTGTCTGCTGTACCATGCACACTGTAATGCAAACACAACTAGAAACCTTTGAGGACAGTGTCTGAATGCTTGTGCTCATTAAGACATCTTTGAGAGAACTGAACAACCACTTTTACCCTGAACTGCACTTTAAGAAAATGTTTAACCCATATACTCAGAGGTAAGAAAACAAGCAACTTGCCACCACTATTAATAGCAGAATTACAGCAATATGTATGAATAAGAAATAATGAATTCCAGAGACATCAGTCAGAATAATCCAGAGACATTCCCAAAGTGGAAAAACAGCACAGTACAGTGGGATTCATTCACACACTCAACAACTTTCCTTGGGAATGCTCTGAGGTATAAACAGTCCGTGCATTTGAAATGATCTCCAAAATCCATATTGGAGGTTTGTTTCCTCTTTGCTCAAATTAGCTTTTATTCCTATGAAGTCCTACATAGCCCAGAGCAACCAGGATCAGAGAAAAAGTGCAGGACTTGAAACAGCCCTTCATCTCTACAGTCATCAGTACATCACATTTCTAGTGAAAACGACTCAGGGAGTTAACAAAAAAAATTCCTAGCAGTCACGCATTGCTATCACAAAATCAAACACGATAAAACAGGTGCTGCAACCCACAAGTGATGAGAAAACAGATGAAGTGGGCAGGGATGACAAGGCTGGAAAAGCAGTGGCAGCCTCTGGCTAGGACTGAATCGTGCTGCTGGGATGGGTGTGCAGTCTGGCACAGAGGGGAAGGGGCTGTGTCAGAATAGGGATGTTCTGGAAGGAACATTCTAGGGAAAAAAAAAGACTAAAGCTGTAAGAGCTCCTACACATGATGCACATGTTCATTAACTGACAAAATGGATAAAGGATGTAAGCCATGTGGCTATTAGCTTTCACTCCCTCAGAAATATTCAGAACTCTAGCTTTTCAAGCTCTTTTATTTCCTTGAGGGCAGGGGCAAAAGTTGAAGAGCTGTGTTTTTCAACACTGAAAGCCTGTACCATACAAGTACAAACTAAACTCTAGACCACCTATAGGACAGCCTATACTAAAAGCAAACAAAACCAAGCAGAAATGAGAAAAATGTACCAAAACTGAAGATGGTACTCAAGTACCAGAATATAAAAAGAACTCCTAGAAGACTATGAAATTGAAACTACACACAAGGATTAACTCCACACACAACATGTATCAGAAAAACAAAAACAGGTTAAACATGCAAAACACAAGTCATTGCTAAGTCTGAGATTATACTATTGACCACCACCAAGTGTGGATAACATTATATTAACATGGGAAAGTTCTTAAGTTATTTGAGCCCCCATAAATATACATGGAAATCCTAAGCAAAGCCACTAGTTTGCAAGCAAACTGTAAAAAATGTTATTTTTCTAATTGATATAATCACTATTGTTTAAAATAAGTAATCAGTTTCAGTTTGGAGAAAATGTTTATGCAGCCTGTCACCCCTCCAAGGAAATAGCTGTGAAAGATTAATAATCATCTAAAGTTATAGTGCTAGAAATATGCACGAGCCCATCCCCAAGGGAAAGATCCCCCCAGGATCCCCAGTGGGATCAGAACAACCACAATACCAGGAGGGGAGGAGAACAGCACAGCTGGGAATAGGGAGAACAAAGTTTTAACAGAAATTATTAAAATTAAGCTTTTTAAAAGCTTCATAATATAAACATCAGAGCACTTCATCCCTTCTTATGAATAAATACCAAATATGGTATTTATGAATGAGATTAGTCTACAAAGCAGGACTACAAACATCAGATGGGCAAAATAAAATGAACCTCTTAATTCTGAAGCTGGTTATATTTCATAGGCTAAAGAGCAGGAGACTGGCTTATATTAGATCTAAGGTGATAGAGATGCCAAATGACATTTTGGAGGCAGTATGGAGCTGTAAGGAGATATCAGGAAAAGCACACGGGACACCTCCACAGAAGATAATCATTATATATCTAAGCACCCAGAAAGCATTCTGATATTGTGGCAGACAGAATTAAAGCTGAACAATCTGAAACATCAGAGGCAATCTAGCTTTGCTCAGCTCGTGGAAGGGAGTTTTCTCTAGTACCTAATGAACAACCTTCAAAATACTTTATGCTAGTTTTACGTAAATGCTTTTTACTGTTACTCATTATTTTCTATATTTATAAAAATTTCTTCTTAATTAGTCACTACAAATATGTAAAACATAAACATGTTTCTAGTGTTTTAACATGAAAATAAATAGCTATCATTAGCAGTTCACAATGTACTGTATACCTACATTGATCTTGTTTGCTTTGGAATGAATAGTCCTGACACTGTGAGTATTCCCTCACAATAATACAGATGTTGATGATAAAGTACATAAATCTATGATAAAATAA
Organism: Acridotheres tristis; assembly: GCA_037013685.1. Classification (NCBI taxonomy): domain Eukaryota; kingdom Metazoa; phylum Chordata; class Aves; order Passeriformes; family Sturnidae; genus Acridotheres; species Acridotheres tristis. Next base: position 16,721,914 of record CM072899.1, on the reverse strand, counting down.
CCATGGGGAATGACATACAGACACTCCTTTCTGTTAATGAAAGTCTGGCAACCATGTCACACTTCCTCCTGCTCCTGGGAGGCTGCAGGGTCCTGTGAACAAAGTGACAGCATCATCACCAGAATCTGAGACAGAGTCACCTGTGACCTTGTAACTCTTATTTGTGTCAATATTGGGAACTCCCTTGTTTCTCACCTGAACTAGCACTTCCATTTCTGCTACTTTCTCATTAGAAAAAGCCATCATGTGAATAAAAAAAAAAAAAAGAGGAATACATTTCTTTTGTGTAAACGTTTTTATAAAAGCATTTAAAATCAAAACAGCACCTTCAAGTAGCACGTGGCTAAAAGAATATAACAACAAAACAATTAACACTTGAGGACAACAATTTATTTTGAAGCCAAAAATTATTTAGTAACTAGAAGAAAAGTATTGTTTTTGGCACATTCTATGCTAAGAAAAGGAAGACTACTCTCAGTTGGTTTAGGTAGGTGTATTCAAATACCTGCATACCCTTTGAAGTTATTAAAAATTGCCATTTTAAGGAAGCAAATAGAGCCTCCCTTTAGGCTCTGGCTAGTTTTGTGGTACAAAGAGTTTGATGGCAAATTCAGCATAAGGAATTCCCACCTGAGTTCTGCATTCCTCTTTATGTGCCATTCTGGCCCAAAAAACACTTCTATGATTATGCTGGAACCCAGAACAGTTATCTAGTTACACTCAAATGTAACCTGCACAGCACAGGCCCACAAACACCTGTATTAGCCCTGACCTGAACTGCTCCTCCCCTGAAGAGGAGAGTAGGGCAGGTGGAACTAGGTGAGGATAGAAGGTGACAACTTACTCAGCACCTCCATCTTTCATCTTGTAAAACAAACAAAGGAGAACCCAACCTGCATGCTGGCAGAAAACATTTTCCAGCTGTTAAAGATGATATTGTAAATGAGCAATAATTTTCCATAGCATCCATCAAACTGTTTACGTATGGGGCAAGCCAATGACATAAATACATTTATTTTCACCACATCCTTTAAATAATACAAGTAAATTGACTAATTTACTTCTTTATATAATTCCTTCCCCAAAATTTGAAGCTATTTAAAAAATTCTGTCCTCCTTACAATTCATACTTGTGGCTTGTTTCGATGATGGAAATATTTTTTGGCCAGGAGATGATATTTAATATACATTAAATACCTATCTAAACTAAACAGCCACATAAGGACTTCTCCCTACCAAGAGCAGGACAAATCCTAACCCTTACACAATCTCCCAAAGGGTGACAGCCAGTTTTCTGTAACAATGTATATTCCCAAGCCCATTCACTCACCACTTTCATCAAGTAAGTCCTCCTCATCATCCCCATCATTGTCCTCCTCCATCGCCTCCTCCTCATCTTCCTCCTCCTCCTCTTCCATATCCTCCTGCTCCAAGTCCGGGTCCAGGTCCGGATCACTCCCTGAGATTGACTCGTCTGACATGATTCCCAGTGGTGCTCCTTGTGCATTACCTGCTCATGTTCTACCGTGAGGCAGCCCTGCAAGGACACGAAAGAGGAATGTGAGCCCAGCAAATCCCAACTCTGAGCCTCAGGGCTCAGCATCATGGCAGGATTACTGCACATAAAAAAAACTAAATCAGCCTTTAAAATAACAGATATCAGACAAAGCACAAAATCCTGGGTGGAAAACAGATGCCATAAGAAATGGATCATGATAAAGGCCCAGCACTGAAGAATCTCCATCTCTTCACTGGTATCCTTGACATGCACACAGCAGGAAGATTCCTGGTATCAATGCCTGATTGTTCAAAGATGCAAAAATTAATAAATGATGTGAACAATTTCAGAACACTACCATGCCAACAGGAAGCATACAGAAAAGGATCAGTGTCAGCATCTCCTCTGGATACCTGTTACCCTGATCCCTGCAAACACCATCACTGTGCAGACGTGGCTCAGAGACAGAAACTCCCTCCTGCCTCAGCTGCACCCACTGCAAAGGTCACCCAGCTCCTCATCACAGCCTGGCTGAACTCCTTCACCCAGCCACACAACAAAAACTGTGTTACCTTCATAGTTCAGACAAAAAACAACAAAGATCCAGTTCTAAAGGTTGAACTCCCTTTGTGAAACAGGGCAGGAAGAAAAGTAAACACAAAGGAAGGATGGATCAGACAAAATTTGCATTTCCTTTCTCTCAAGGACAAGATCTGGGGCAGGTTGGGCATAACTTCTCTGTTACATCAATCCAATGCATCACAGAAATTGTGGTAGAACATAAAAATAAAGCCTGAAGAAAGGATCAGGGCAATCCCAAAGTCACCACTTTATCTGTTCAGACCGTGCACTGTCACTTCTGGACAGTGATAGGTACTCCTGAGCACTCCTCTTCCATACACACAGAATGATCCTAAAGGAGCTATGTAAGATGGATGAAAAGAAACACAACCAAGAAAGGAAAATAAAGAAGGCATCTTGATCTTAAGGAACATAAGCAAGGATGTATTCAAAGATCAAGCTGCAGAAGAATTACTACCCACACATTCTCCAGAAAGCTATAAAGTAAGATGAAGGAAACATTTTCTCATCACTCACTTCCCACTGCCCCCTACTTATACCACATTTCCACTGTAAACTATAAAATGTTTGAGAACTATCAGCCACTTAAAAACAAACAAACAAAAACATACTAAACCCCAAACTTCTAAGCAGATTAAGGCAGTTCAAATATCTATAAACACTTAAAATTTCATTTAACACTTAAATTTCATTTTAAGCTGTGTTTTTACAGTTTTCAAATTAACTCAGAAACCTGAAGGTTAAAGATCTTAAAGTACCCCTGTAGCAAGGCTGAAAATCTAACTATTGAGTATGCTGAATTATTCCAGCTAAAGTCATCAGCTCTTGCTCTGCCCCTCTCAGCTCCTCAATAACACTGACGAGTGTCAGAAAGAAAGTAAACACATGGAAGAGAAGGCTTTGCAGAGATTGGCTTTGGAACAGGAAACCTTTCACCACTCAGTCCCACGAGCACTTAACCACCAGGCAGAGACAACTGAAGTCCCTCCACTATTACGTGTGTCACACAAAATAAGTTGGCTTAGTCAAGCAGATGGCAGAAAAGGCCAAAACCTGAATTAGCTCAGGTGGAACTGTGCCAGTTTACACAAGCCAAAGATATTAATTCAGCTTCTGTGGCCTGCTGGCAGGCAGGTACAAGCCCAGTTGCTGTCAGGCTGCTGCAGTATGGTCACCTCCAGCATCCCTTGTTTTCTGGTGTCTGGTGACTTCAGTCAAGGGCTGCATACACAAAGCCACCTATTGTCAGAAGTTTTTCCTAACAAATGTTGTGCTAAAGTCTATGTGTATTTCAAAACAGTAGGTTATTTTTTCTTTTACATAGAACCAACCAACCAAAGAAACAGAAACATTGCTAATATGACAGGAATGAACTCTCCTCTACAAACAGCAAAAGCAGAAGTGCTGTAATGTCACTAAACACTGCAGGTCAAAGAATGACACATGATACAGTTTGTCCCATCAGTATCCTCCTGTGTGTCATTCTCTCATGTTCCATCATTTGTCCCAGAACCTTAAAACAAAAAACCACAAAACATACACTGAAAACTGTTTGAAGCTAGGATATGGGTCTCTGTATTTCTATAGATAAAATCAAACCCAGTGGAGAACAGCTCTCCCTCGGACTCGAATCGAAGCTTCATTTTTGTTTAGCAGTAAATACATGTTCTGTATAAGCCTGATACCCTCACAGCAGCCCTGGCCATATGCAGGAAAGTTAAACAGAAGCTTCTGAAAAGACTTAATGAAATCTTGCCGAGTTGGGTGAAACAAAGGTGGGGAACTCCTCTGTGCTTATTGTGGCGCTGCCGTTTGTCCCTGTCCCTTCCCTCGGGCCGGAGCGCTCCCAGCCTGCCTGGTTCAGCGGGAGCAGGCGGCAGGTACAGCAGGTACGCACAGCCCAGAGCCTGCCCTCGTTTCTCACACCGATCTGACCCACTTCGGAGCCTCCCACCAAGGGGAATTACACAACAGGGCCAGATTGTGGCTGCCACTACTGTTTTATGGCTGAGTTATTCCAACCTGCCCCATCTCCTGCCTTTGCACAGGCAGGCACGCTGTGCTCAGTGTTTAATCGCTGGAGGAAGGGCACTCTGTGAGAGATAAACTGATTACCTGCTCCTGGGCTCTTCCCAGTCCTGCCGGGAGCTGCTCCCGAGTGGGATGTGTGCCTGAGGAGAGTTACAGCCCCAAGAAATCCAAATCAACCCCTCTGCACCCCCCTTAGAGCAGATAGCCAGCCAGCCTTCCAGCACAATGCCTCATCAGCAGTGAGGCTGCTGAGAAACCGGGCTGGGATATTAGGGAGAAACACTTGGAAAAATTCCTCTTGCTTACTCAGGGAGGAAAAAAGAGCTGTCATGTTTATCCTACCCAGAAGTTAAACCCTGCAATCAACTGCACATCAAATTAACATCCAAGACAGCCTCTCTCATGTATTATGTCCTGTCTTTCAACAGAGATAAAAATAGTTCTGAAGTTTTTTGGGCTTTGCTTTTTTAAGGTAGAACACTTCAGATAGTAAGTAAATGCCATGTGCTGATGACTGCCTTCTCCTCAAGCCTGCACAGAAAGGAGGCCCACTTCTAGATGAGGAAACCTTGAGAATTTGGACACATTTCTGTTGTCCTCATGTTTTTTTCACTCTGCAAAGCTTTCAAATCACTTCTCACCTATAAAGTTGAGAGAGAAATGTGAAAGCAACTTTTCCCCTTCTACACAATAGTTGTTCACAGCAGGGCTGTGTATGCCATGAGTGAAACAGCAACCATCAGGGAATGTGGGGACTTATGGCATTTCTGCACATAATTTTCATCAGAGGATCCACTAGCACTGTAAATACCAAACCATTATTTAATTAACTATTACAAATACCATCAAGTAAAAAGCAAGGATGCAGGACAAGGCAGAATGGATTCCTCCCTCACTTGAGGAGGAGAGGTTTCCCCTGTATCTACAGAAAGCCACAAAAGCCAAAGTGACTTTACAGAAGCCCACTACAACACAAGTGATTTAGGCACAGGATATGCTCCTTCCTGAGTACACAACCATCCCATGCAAATCCCTTCAGAAAGGGCAGGTTTAACACTAATGCTGCTCCAGTGCTGAACAGTAAAGAGGATTCCATCACCTCTTCAACCTCCAGCCAAGCCCAATATCTGGGACTCATCAAGATTTGTCCCTTAAAGCCTGTTTTGTAACCAAGACTTCACACTGGCTATTGTGGTGCCTGGCCATAAAAACAGGATCAACCACCCTGGCAAATCACAAGAGGATTTGCACAGACAGTTTCATAAAAACAGGTATTTCTAAGTCTGCACTGCATAATGCTCTTTAGTGTCTGTTACACAGTCATGTTTGATGGCAATAATAATTTCCTTTTATGTTTTTCTTTTTTGTTTGGCAGCAAAAGAGTAAATTGGTTGGTTGGGGCCATAAGATTCCTCTTAATACACTCAGCTCACACACAAACACTCCAAACTGGATGTGTATGAAGGTAACTGCTGGTTCCTCAGGGAAAATCTCATCTGTGTGTTAGATCACTACTAGCACCATTTTGGTACCTTATAGGCAGCCTTCAGTATCTAGCAGAACATTACTATAAAGCACACAACTGCATTAACAAAACAACTATGAGCTTAAGCTTTTCTATGACAAAAAGTCTTGTAACAGTTTGCAAGCAATAACTTGCAATGTTATTGCAAAATAACAGTATTTCTCTGTTCCACTTAAAAATCTAGCAAGAAATAAACCTGAGATCAGTGGTTTTGAACAGCTTGACTCTAACAAACACTAGAATTTCTCTAATTTACATTATGCAACATATTAACACGTCTATTAAATTAACATGTAAAAAATGGTGTCAGGGGGAATCACCTAAAAGGATAAATATTTTTTCAAAAAGGAGTCAACAGTTTTACTGCACTAGTCCACCAGATCCCTACATGCTTTAAACAAAGCAAAGAAGTGTTTACTGAAAAATCAAAAGGAATTTATTCCCTCCAAATTGCATTTAAAGCCATCCTTAATAAATTACTTTGTGGTTTAAATCCCTTCTTCCTTTGCAGTCTGACACTGTTGAGACTCCAGTTATGCAGTTCCTCTGCTGTAACTCACAGCTAACTGGTGGCCACATGCTGCTGGCTGGGAAGGAAGAAAACAATTCTTCATTTCATCTTGTTCAAATCACAACCTAAGTGGCATTGATCCTCTCTAACTGATGTGTTCTCCACAGGAGTATTAAACTGAAGGAAAAAGAAGCAGTGAAATCATAAATTGGGGAGCATCAGCTTGATCTGGACCACCCTTCTGAGGAAGGCAAGTGTGCTTCTCCCCACTCCACATAAATATTGAACAATGGATCTAGTCTTCACCCACACTGCATGTGAGCATTAAGAAGCCCACTGTGATTTGTGGGGAACAGGAACTGAGAGAAAAAAATAACAGACTGCTTTTAGAGACACATCCATATATACGTTTTGAGAGAGTTGCAGGACCTGCTCTTTTATTCTCCCCAGGCTAACAATCTCCCTCCTAAAAGGCACCACAAAACTAAAACCACCCTGAAACTGATTGTTCCCTGACAACATAAACAACAAAAGCTGCTGCATAAAAGGGTGGGAGAAATGAAAATAAAACAAAACAAAACAAAACAAACCCCCATAAAATCAACCCATAAAGAAAGAAAAGGGAGAGCTAATCCTTCCCCTCTGCTGACACGACAGTGCTGGCACTGGGAATGTGACAATGAACATTACATAAGGCCTGGCTCCCACTTGGATCTGAACAAAAAGAGCCAGCGTGAGTCAATGGCAGCATCTGTAGCTCCTTACACAAGCTGAGCATCCATCACCTGCAGTGGGAGCCGGGCTCCTTCTGCAGCTCAGCAGGGATGTGGGAACACCCTACTGCCCACGGTGGAAACGTTTTGTAACCTCTAAAGAAAACCTGAACTCTCCATAAGATGCCAGCACTCCCTTCCCTACAGACTCTGTGAGGTTCTTCACCTCTGGACACAGCCAACAGAAATGGGCAGATGTTTCTATGTTTGTATTTATGTATGTATATAATTATTTGCCTAATCACTGATACATTGCTTCTAAAAGCAATTTTGTTTAATCATATTAAAGCAGAAACTGACTTCCTATAAGTCAACTCTCTCCTTTCAAATACTCAAAATGCCCTCACCAGTGAACCACCATAGAAGAGCAGTTTGTGTTTTACTGCATAAAAGTTCAGGCTATCTAAGGTAAGAAGCATGTGATCAGTTTTGTTCCAGTAATTACTGACATCTGGACTAACACCATCACAAAATAACAAAAAATTTCTCTTACTTCACAGAATCTCCACCTATGTTTTTAGCTTTGTCAAATTCCATATAAATGGAATGCACTTGCATTACCTGCTAAAGAAAACTCTCCTTCCCTGATCACTGTTTCTTTCAAAGCAAACAGCATTTCAATATAAAAGTAACTTTTGAGTGTGTTTTTACATGTTTTGCCCATGCAACTACAGCTATAGAAAAAACAAGCAAGACCTGTGTAAGGAGTAAAACACTGAGAAAATATATCAAATGGTGGGAAAAACCCAATAGTAGGGCATATTTTATAGCAGATTAATTTGGGAAAGACTTGCCTACCTTGCATTAATGATAACCATTCTCAAATTCCAAAATATAAGTTTGAAAAGTCAGCTCATGGGAGAGGTATGCCAAGCCTTCTCTTCATGAACACCCAAACCATGTCAAGATGTGAGCCAAATCCCAAACAGGAAAGATAGAGGTAAGTGGAAGATCCCTCTGGAATTTAAGCTCTTGTCATACACAGGAGCCAGAGAAGAAGTTATGTAATAAATCAAGACTAAATTACATAAACAAAAGCAGTGGAACAGAGAGGAGAGAAAAGGCACAGAGCTGTTCCCCTCTCAAGGAAAGATCAGTCACTCTCACTCTTTAAAGACAAGCTGTGACTTTAGTCACTGAGAGATGCTAACATTATAGCTTACCTCCTTGAAGGGTATCCCTCAGAAACAGACTGGGATAGCTCATAAACAATGTTTGCATCTTTCAAGATGAGGAAAATTGCAAGTTTTCCAAATGTTGAAAGGTCTAATTATCTATCTATTTATCTAATCTATTATCTAATTATCTATCCTATTTTCTCAGTATCACCCCATCCACACACTCTTCCCTCTTTGCCTCCCAGAGAAGCACATTTCCTTACAGGGGCACAATCCACTGCCTTCAGCTGTGTCTCTGCTCAGGGAATAATCTTTCCCATCAGCAGCAGTGCAGGGCAGCCCACCAGCCCTTGTGAGACAGACACCAGTCACATCACACACTGGCATCACCAGACCACAGAGTAAACACAGCTCAACTCTGCTTTGGGTCATAGCTCTGCATTTCAGTACAAAGATCACTGAGGTCTGGGAGCTTGGTTTTGATGCCTCTTCCTTCTCCCTCTTCAAAACTCAACTTAAAATCTGAGGTTCTGGTTTATGTAATTCGTAGAAAAAGGAACCATTCCATAAGGGTTTGTTCCTCTTTATTCCCTACCTCACCTCCAGCAATGACAATTACACCAGGGATGAGGAAGTATTGCTTATGCCACCTACAGTTTACCAAAGAAACTTGAACATGAGCAAAAACAAGAAAGAGAAAAACCAAAAAAATCCTGAAATAGGAGGAAATGGAAAGGAACAGTTTTGAACTCATGTGATATGACAATTAGCATATGTTAGACACAATTTGCTGCCAAGCAATCAGACATTAAACTAATTTTTATTGGATTCCAGTGTAGATTAAAAATCCATTAAAAGATTAAAAACTGTCATAAACTTCTTTCAGAGTCATTCCCTCCATGCAACATTGCACAGTGCTGGAGAAAACTAATGTTTAAGTGCCACTTCTCTGGTAGTTTTGAGAACAATGTAACCAAAACCTGTTGATTTTTACCTTTCCCACTAAACAGGTCAAAATGAAACACTTACACTGATCCTTATCTATCCTGCACAAATACATCTGCTTTGATAACAAGGAACATTGACACTATAGGCAGCTCACATGGAAAGCAACTGGATGAAAGAGCCTCCTGTGGTTCTGTTAGTAATGGAAGTGCCACTTTGGTTGAGCTTTGCTGGCTGAAAACTTCCCAAAGGTTTGGACAGGCCTGAAAGGGAAAATAATGCAGCTTACTGCCTCTCCCCACAGAGCAGAAATAACCCAACACACTGCTGAAGGGATTGTTTGGATACACACAAAAATCACCCCAATGGAGATAATAAATATTATTTCTCAAAAGAAAGAGACCTATGAGTCTCATGATGTGCATATTATATGCTCAGCTTATAAAATTGTGACTATACAATTCTACATACTGGAGTTTACTTCCAAAAGAGCTTTAAAAGCAGCACAATGCAAGTTGGGCTAAGGAGATACAAAAATATTAACAAGAAGAGAATATATCCTGTGGGACACCATACCCTTTTGGTAAACATATCCAACTGTTCTGTCCCCATTCATGCTAAACAGGATATTAACTACCAACAAACACCAGCATATCCAATGCTAAGCCAGGAAAGAGCAACTGAAAAGGGACATCTAAACAAATTACTGTAAAACACCGTATGACAAATAAGCACCACAACAATCATCCAGAGAAGTAGCTGCTGGCTACCAAACACAGCTCCTTTAGAGTAAAAATGTCACTACCTCCCTAGTGTATAAATTCACTTAACGTTTTTAAATGCTAGCAATGTCTTTTGCAGTACTTGTTCTTACCAAACACACAATACTGTATATTCACACCCCTACAGAATCCAAAATGTTACATTTCCAAGATTCAGAAGCAGAATGACAAAGAGCATTTGGCTGTGATCCTCAAAAAGCCCACAACCTTCTGGGTATTCTTTCTCTCAAAGTTAAGAGCAAGTCTCAGACAAGTGCTTTCCTCCAGTGACCACTTTTTCTATCAAAGCTCATTTAATATTTGCCTGACTGGCAGCTGTGCCCAGTGAGCAAGAACAGGGAACAGCAGGAAAGCCAGGTCTTCTCATGTCCTATTGACTTGTTACCATCCCAAGTGAAGGCAACCATATGTCATAAAAAGTCAATATCCCTATACTCAGATGCTGTTATCTCCTCAAATACAACAGGAATGGAATGTCTTGCCTCACCACTATTTAGCTCCCCTCCTTTTCAATTATTAGTTAGATTATTGAATTATTAGTCTTGAATCATAGAACTATTTGAGTTGGAGAAGAGCTCTAAGATCAGAGTCTAACCACTAACCCATATCTCCAGGTGCCACACTGATGTATCTTTTAAATCCCTCCAGGGCTGGTGATTTCACCACTTCCCTGAATAGCCTGTTCCAACGCTTGACAACCCTTTCAAGGAAGAAATCTTGCCTGATATCCAGTCTCCCTGGCACAACCTGAGACCATTTTCTCTTTTCCTATTGCTTGCTCCTTGAGAGAAGAGACCAACCCCACCTGGCTACAGCCTCCTCTCAGGGGGCTGCACAGGGCAAGAAGGTCCCTCCTGAGCCTCCTCCAGGCTGAGTCCCCTCTGCTCCCTCAGCTCCCCCCATCTGACTTGTGCTCCAGATCCCTCCCCAGCTCCATTCCCTTTCCTGGATAAGATCCAGGATCTCAATGTTTTTCTTGTGGTGAGGAGCCCAAAACGCAATCCAGGATTTGAGGTGCCCAGCACAGGGGACAGTCACTGCCCTGATCCTGATGGTCACAGCAGTGCTGCTATAAGCCACGTGCCACTGACCTCCCTGGGCTCACATTCAGCCTCTGCTGACCAGTGTCCCAGGTCCTTTCCTGCCAGGCAGCTTTCCAGACACTGCCCCAGCCTGCAGGGCTGCAGAGGTTGTTGTGGCCTTCCTGCCCTCCAGGAGCTCAGCACTCCTGCCCAAACTCATGTCACCTGCGAACTTACTGAGGCTGCCCTCAATCCCTTCATCCAAGGAACTGAAAAAAAAAAAAAATTAAATAGCTGTGGCCCCAATACCAAACTCTGGGGAGCCCCACTAGTGCCCAGCTGGATGTGGCACCATTCTCTCTACCACTCTGGGCTTGGTCAGTTTGTTTGTCCAGTCATTTAACTGAACTAGCTTATTTATGTAATTGTAGGAATTCTTCATTATTATTGATTTGGGCTGAAGTAAGAAATTTGTATAATAACTCCAACTTTTATTTTGATGGGAGATTTTGGGTACAGTTAACAGCATTCTTTAACAGGGAAAACTAATTACATTCACTTCCAAAGGAAATGTACTGGCAATGCTGTAAAATCTCAGTCAAGTTCATTCAGTTGTCCCCTTGATAGGAATGAAGGAGGCAAATGATAAAAGTTAAAGACTTTCTCATCACAATAAAGGGACAGATGTTCACAAAGAGGTTCCACACTAGCACAGAGGCAGAGTATCTCATTCTGTAAAATAAGCATTTCACTGACCAGAAGTATTGATTTAATTGAAATATAAGATATCTCTTGCTTTTTGTGAGTGCTATGATAAGTACAGGAGGAAGGAAAAGGCACCTCTGAACAATTTTTTGTAAGGGAGGAAAAAAAAAGCATTTTCCTACAGAGTCTGTATGACTAAGCAGATCACTCACTTCTCCAATGTTCTCTACTCATTATCTGGGTCTTACTTCTCTCAAGCAGTTAATTATTGTCATTATAAAATAAACAAATTCAGATCAGAGACCTGAACTAGTCCCTTCACTGGAGAACAGGATGTGAAGTTACAGTTGATAGAAACTTAAAAATGCTGGCTAGGGTGAATCTTACTATGCACTGTCCAGAATTAAGAGCTCCTCCCCACCAAAAAAAATCAGCTTCCCCAGGAAATTCTTCTCCAGAGATAACAGGACCACATATCAAGACTGAAGGAAAAATCAGGGAAAAAAATCTCTTCTGGGATAACAGCTTTTCCCCAAATAGCTGATCTCAAATGTACTCCTTCAATTCCAAATCTTCTCTATTCCATGCAACAATCACCTTGACACCCAGTTTTCAAGGCAACTGTTGCTCCCAGTTTAGAGCCTGCATTACACTTCATATGCTAAGCACAAAAAGGCACTGGTCTTGTAAGGTTTATTTCTTGGTCCTGTTCCCTAAATTCCTTGATACCTACAGACAAGGAACTTAAATTCCAACCGATGTCACCACTCCTACAACAACTTCTTGATTTAGGAAAATACTCTTTGTTCCTGCTATCTCCTCCACCCCAACATCCCATACAAATGCAAGCTGATTTTCCTTACTTCCTATGCCCGGAAGCTTGTGTTTGGCTGCTGAGGTGCATTCCATAACCTGGGCACTTTTTTAAAGGAAGGAATATACAGCTCTTGCACTATTTTGGGAAAGGAGAAGCCACAGCCAGCTGCCTTTTCACACAAGTGTTCAGTAGCAATGCTGCAAGAGTAATCAAACCTCTGGACAGTTAGTTAAATTACACTGGGAATGCTGTTCCTTTCACTTCCATCAGTGAGTGATGCAAATAATAAATGCAAAGACTGAATAAAAGAGTGCATTAAACAGAACATGGCAACCAAACCCTGCTGCTAAACCCACCAATTAGAGAGACAGAGACGTGCCTTGACACTGACAGACACTTTTCAGATTTCATAGGCACCAGAAGGGTAATAAACATTTGCCCTTGATTAAATTACCCATTTTTCCTCTTGCTGACTGCAGCCTTCTAGGCCTCGGACCCATTTTCTGCAGCAGCTGCTCTTTTCCCAACTCACACACTGCTCCCACACTGTGCCAGCACGACCCCTCTGTGTGGCAGGACAGCAATCTGATTCAGCTGAAAACCTATCTGGAAGCAAAATTAAGTTCCCAAATGTGATTTACCACGAAGTTGCATGAACATCTGTGCGGGCACAAAGGGAAAAAAAAATCCAAACAGTGAGATGGTGAGAAAATGCAGCCCTGGGTATGGGCTGATCAAGCTGGAGCCACTGTCACCAAGGCCATGCTCTAAGAAGCCAGATAATGCTCCAGTGCAGGGGACAGACAGCATTTCTATTTGAGAAAGTGAGATAGGCCTTGTCACAAAGCTTCCTTGCCTTCAAAACTCCAGCCCAAAGGATGGTGCATGTAGCCAAGGTGAGATAATCTTCTCAATTGTCTCTTTCTTTGAATAGTCATGGCATCACTATGTGGTTTGTGTAAACTGGTTGCGAACTTCACTCTGCTGGACTTTTTCAATTGAAAAAAACAATGCAATTGCCACTCAAAGCACAGAAGTATTATAAGTTATATCATGCAGTCAGACACCCTTGCTGTGCACATGTCCCCACAGCAAATACTCTTAAACTGCCCAAAGCTCAAAGCAAAATACATCTCCTCATGCAAGCCTTTAGCATGTAGCATTTTTAGTGAGAGCCTCTATAAACAGGTTCTTCCAATTACATGTGGGTACCAGAAAAGGCAGGATAAGGCTCTGTTTTAGGGAACAGAAAGATAAGCTGTCCCAACCTTGAGACACTGGTAACAAGCACTGACAGAAATTTCTCCGGGTCAGGGCATGTCCCCCCCTGAATGCACTCGGGGGACTTGTTAAAGGAACATGTCTATGGGGTGACAAAAGGAAGTGATGCAATCTGTACCATGAAAGCAAGCAGGTGATTTCTTTAACCTCATTAGAGGAATTTACTTTGGCCATGATGAACCCTCCCCCCACCCCCAAGATCAAGGGTTGATTTGCAGTACTTGAATAAGAGAATCATTTTCTTTAGCCCTCTACCTTTCTTTGCTTTCTTCTTGTATCTTATTATGTCTGGGATAAGCAGATATTCCTGGGCTGTCCTAGAACATAGACCTTTCACCAAAATGCAACCAAGAGCCACTGTGGGGATCTGGCCATAAATACATACTGGTGTATGTAGCCTCTCATGCATAGCCCCTGTGTTTGCTTTGTGCTTGTTTCACTCAACACTTGAACTTCACCCAGTGTGTTCAAGCAGGCATAAACACCCTTGGCATGAGGTCCTAAAAGTCTTCTCTCATCCTTACTTCTCACAAGAATGAAGTTGCCACCCCGGCGACTGCTGCTCTTGGTCTCAATCTTCTAACTCAGGCCACAGGTAAACTTTTTTATACTCTAAAGCTTATACTAAACAATGTCACAAGCATAAATAAAACTGACAGGTCCCCTCAGCCAACCATGAGAAAGACACCTATCTGATACAGGAGGTATTCCAGCACATTAAGATCAAATTGAATTTAAAAATCTGAAATCCTTATCTCCTGAGCTCTACAATCTCCTCCAATCCCCAAAATCTTACACAGACTCCCAGACAATTAACTCTGTTCACCTTCAATCTTCCCTGCCATAAAGCAACTGCAAAGAGAAGCCAACAGATGATTGCAGGGAGGGGGGAAGGTAAAGGAATTGTTCACTTATAACCACTTCTGTCTCTCTTCACTGCCTTCCTTCTCTGTCGGCAAAATGGGTCAGACAAGATAACAGAAAGGAGAGCAAGAGATGCAGGGGAGACACACCCCCTCCAAGCTGCAAGGAAATTGAAAGATAAACAACTTCCCTCAACAGAAGGATTTACCTCTAAGTCTTCCTTCACAGGCCAGACCAGGAGTGCAAAAAAACAAAACAAAACAAAAGAATACAAGACCTTGCCAAAATAATAAAATAAGTCATAGGGGGAAAAAGGTAACACTAGGCTGGAAAATGCTCCCAGGAGGTAATTTCCTTCAGCAGGACAGTGATAAAAGAAGTCACTTCTCATAGTGCTGACCCTTCCCCAAACCCAGAGGTCTCGAACAGACAGATTGTATCTCCTGCTTGCTGGAACATCCTTTCTGCACAAGGGCTGTCGGTGTAGGCACAGATTCTTTGCTAAAATTGAGGCAGTGCCTGGGAAAGGCCATCCAGGACAATGTGCCATGAGCAGAGCATCCAGCTCCTGCATTTCCCACGGCCCTTCCTCTGGCACATGACTGGGCATGCACTCGTCCTGTGATGGGGAAAAGATCAGGATGTCTGGAAAGGTGCCTACCACGCACAAGCTGCTGTCACAGCTAGACTCCTTTCCATTGTACTTCCAGAAGGGTTTAGGAAAACATCCCAAACCAATTGTCCACAGAGAACCCACAGACAACCAGTAATCTCCCTAATGGCCACGGCAGAAGAGGACCCATAGTTTTTCCTCTGTACATCCTTCACTGCTTTGGCAGACAGAGCACAACAAAAACCATTCCTCTGGAGGACAAGGGACACACTGATTTCATGCTAGCAGAGACACACAAGGCACAACATCCTTATGCACCCACACTCAGCTACCTCTGCCAGCAAGAGCTCATGCAATTTCTTCCCCCAAGGAAAAAGCAATTTCTACAGAATGTAAAAGCTACTCGACACTGGAGTAAACATCTTCAGAGCACATTATCAGATGTTTTGGAGGAAAAACACTGGGGAAGACATTCTAACCTCTTCAGGAAATGTAACAGCCACCCCTGTCCTTCCCCATACAGCCCCTTCCTCTCCCCATCACCAAAAATGACAGTGCTTCCCAAAAAAAGAGATCACAAATATTTGATTTCATTTAAGTACACGGCACATACAAGCACATTTATTCCCTCGAGAGAAAATGGACACTTCACAGATATAAAGGAGTGCTGTAAGAGAAGAACTACCATCACCAGATCCTTGGACTGACTCTAGCATGTGCAGGAAGGGTCTGAACACGACTGGGTGAGATCTGTTTAGCAAGTGCCAGTGCCCCTGCACTTGTATGCTGGCAGGTACACTCGTACATTACAGTGCATTTCCTCACCCAAATCTTCCAAGTGATACTCCAGCCTGACTTGATGACTTCGAGAGATGCAGACATCCTAATTTTCCTTAATACTTACAAGCATCTTCCTAATGTCTTCAGTGGTAGATCACATTCACTGTTAACAATCTGTGCCTTTTTCCTAATTTGAAATAATCTTTTTAACTTCCAGCCACTGGCTGCTATTGTATCTTTTTCCACTAAATTAAAGAGCCTTTTGGTACACAGCCTATTCTGCCCAAAGAAAATTGAGAAACTTTTAAATACCTTGTGATAAGCTAAACCAATTGAGCAGTTCAAGAAAAGGTCTTATAATGACCAATTTAATCCCTCAAATAACATTGAACACTACATCTTTCTTGCCTTTGAATATCTCTTTAAAAACACCAACATTAAACCTTGTCAAAATACTCTGCAACTGATTTCACCTCTCTGTCCTTATTCAGTATTTCCTGTTATTATGAATGTACATTAGTATTTAAAAAATTAATTAGCTTATTTTAAGCTCTGAGGACTCACTGCCATGTATTTGCTCTGCTCCTGCCATCCTTTCCAAGGTCATTGGTTTCTGGAAGCACAATTCTGTATATTCTAAACCCACAGCCTCCAGTCTTTCCCATAACATGCATAACATGCTCCAGCTCTATAAAAACATTTGGCCATATTAAACCCAGTTACCCAAACAATTCAGAGGACACTGTACAGCTGCTGTTCCTGCTTCATGCTTCACCACTCAGGCACAACCTTTACATAATCCACAAATTTGAACAGCTCTAATTTCATGTTTTCTTCCAGGCCACTGACAAAAATACTACAAAGCTCTGGACCTACTATAAATCCCTGAAAAAATCCTCCATTCATATTCTATTTTCCACATCTACTGTTTTTAATCCAGTTGTTGACTCACAGATCATACATGAAACTGTATCTGTTGAACAAGATTCCCTTCTCAACAACACCGTCATTGACTGAAGCAGTCATGGGAATACAATTACCACACAAATCCCATTTGTAAGCATGTGTTTGATACAAGAGATTTAATTAGAATTTTTTGATCTTTCAGAGCACTGCTACTCCCCAGCCATGTAATAGTCTCTTTTGCTTCACTAATTTTGAGTAAATGCCACCAGCAGCCCTCCTCAATCAATTCCTTTTTGAGCAACATTTAGTTTTCCATGTTGGCTCAGCAGGCAGTCAGAGCACCTGTGCTCCACTATCCACTCCCAGGTTTTGCACAGATTTTACTTGATTTGGGGTTTGGTTGGTTGTTGTTGTGTCAGCAACAAACAGCTAGAGAAATTCACATAAGATAAATATATTTTAACAACCTATTTATTCTGGATTCAACAATCCAAATACAATAACCCACACTTCATTGATGCTGATGTTCTGGGTAAGACTTGAGAAACTGGAGAAAATCTTTAGTGAATTGCCATGTCTCTAAAATGGCATTTCCACAGTGCTGTTGGGCTAGAAAAGTTCTCTTCACAAGAATTTTAGATAAAAACTTTCATTGTGAAGAGAAGAAAGTACAAGTCAAAATTGAGTTACTTCCATCATGTGTTTTCCCTACAAACTCTTTGTACCCAACCAGCCACAGGTTCTGCACTTTCTGTTGGTCAATTCTGCCCCTGTATAGCTCCACTTTTTGTTAATTAGATCAAGCTGGTTTGCCACAGAGAACACTAAAGTAAAGTTTTCTGCCAAATCACTACAAAACCCCTTTAATTGCTTTTATAAGTTTAGTGCCTCGCTTATATAAAGAATGTTGTTTTGCACTTGACTCGACCAAAGTCCTCCTGGTTCAGCCTAAGTTTCAATGTATTTGTTACCCGAGAAAGCACGTGGGCACGTTGAGCTTTTCCACCTCTGGTTTTCTACCTATCTGCCATCAAAGGTCCATCAGCACAGAAACAGTTACAGTGACAGAAGAGAAATTTTGTTAATATGCTTAATTCTTGGCTAGCTCCTACCAGTACCATTGTGTGTGCACGTGTATGGGACATGGAGGAGGGAGTAACTCAAGTCATACCAGCAAGGAGCTAGTTCATCTCATCAGCTCTCCTCTGTTTCAAATAGGTGTCCAAGAAGCAAATGGTAACTGCTCTTTGCAGCTCAGAAATTCCTCTTAAGATTTAGGGCAGTAGTAGAGGGCAGTGTTCGTATGGTTTGAATGCTGCACTCCGTGTTTATACCACAAGCTGCACTGATTGTATCTAACAGATTTCTCCAGCCTGGTTTCAAAGCACCTGGCTAACAGTCTTCCTCTAAAGATTTCTGCACCTTTGAATGAGATCTTCAGTCATGAAGTTATTCAGCACTTTTCCCCAGCACAGGATCAATACTTCCTCCAGACAAGTGCCCAGCAGCCTTTACATCTTCTCCCATGCTTGAATAACTGACTGTCACTAATACCAAACTTGGATCATCCTTCTTTTCTTTCTTTGTGCGTTTCAACTTGCAGATACACTCTCAGAACAGCAGCTTTTGGGACAAGCTGACAGGCTACCCCAGAGGGCTTCAAATCACTGCTCCTACTTGCAGGTTTTAGAGCATGCTAAAAATGCTGCTATGAGGTCAAAGTGATGGATGTAACACTTCAAGTGAGTCACAGATACCTCTGAAATGCCACAAGATTTTTGGAGGTGTCAGACTGACCCCAGCTCCAGCATTACCACTGAGTAAGAGCAAGATTTCAATTGCCACACCTGCTCTGGGATTGCAAGAGCACTGAATCAGCCTTGCTCACAGGACTGCACACAAATTCTGCTACTTCACATCAGGCATAAATTAAGTCAATCGTATATCTGACCTTTAAGAATTTCGGAAAGGTTATTTTCTATAGAAAAGAAAGTATCTCTATATCCTTGAGATATTTTTCAAAGTAACAAATCTTATTGATATTCTTATGCAGTTCTCTATCTGCATGAATGAAAGCAATATATACTTTTTCACCTTTTTTTCCCCTCGAAGCTTGTTTCGACTTCAGTTATACTAATTTTGTCAGCAAACGTGCAGTTGGCATTTGCTGGTTATCACATAGAAAATACTGATCAATAGCTCACTATTATTTAGATTGTCATGCCACCAGTAAGCTGGTTTTAAAAAATGGTGACTTTAAAAAACAGAACAACAAAAAACAATATCACCATATTCTCAGAAACTTCATATTCTAAAGAGGCCTATTCAACAAATTTTACCTTGTCATGGCTACCTGTAATTCCACCTTCTTTCTTCTCCCAGCATATAACGAGCCTTGATTTCATCAGCTAATTCTGTCCCTTTCCCAAACAACAAATGGTTGCTTATTATTTCATCATTCCCCTTCATCTTTAAGATTGTTTCTTAATAAGCATAAAGCCCTAGAAATTAAATGTGAGCTTTCCAAAAGTTAACAAGAAACAAAATTTTCATTCATTGTTTCAAATTACCTAAATATCAGATTCTACACAAGTCGTCTTCTGTGCTGGCAAAAGTACTCAATAAGTACTCATTTGGGGGGCAGGTGAAACCCCAGCTCTCTATAAGTTATTTTTATATAGCTTATTTTTATACTGCTAAAATGTTGTTTAAACACCACAAATTCCCGTCTTGAGATGAGCATTCTCTGAAACAAGTTCAGCTGTAATTAACTCAACAATCAGGTAAATATAATGCAGAAATTATTTTGTGTAAGCAGAAAATATGTCTCAAAACTATATCTGTACCAAGGATCTAGGAATAGCAAACAGTACTTAACCTCTGCAGGAACTCAGTTCTGGAGAATTAGGTTTAAAATAAGACAGTTTGTTAGCAGAGAATATTTATCCTACAGGGCATATCCCCCAAAAAACTTCTAAGCACCTAATGGAAACAAGTTCAGAGAAATTACAGGGACATTGTTGCATGGTAATTAATAGCATTCTTAAAAACCTTGTACCCAACTGTTTCATTCAACTCACACCCATAAACCACCATATTTGAAAGCACACTTTCTGCATTGTTACATTCTGGATTTGTTCAAATGGGATTCAATCCCATCCCCATGGGAAAAGTCTGCCACTCCCTTCCTACCACAGTAACTTGATACATCTCAAAGAAGCGTCTGAAATAACAAAATTTTGAGAAACAAAAGTAAAGGCAATGCAACAGGCAGACCTGTAAAATGGGAAGTCAGGATACACGTGACAGCAGAGGACTTCGGAGAGAGAGCCAGGGAGCCAAGAGTCACACTAGAGACAACCAGAATGTGTGGAAAAGGATGGAACAACTACTGCTCAGTGCTGCAGGTGGTGTGATTTGACAGGTTTGTGTATCTACACTCATACGTGTGCAAATGAACGAGGCTCTCTGTGCGGCAGGAGGGGCAGAGACATCGATGGTGAGCACATCCCCGCACACAGGAAATGCAACACACGGTGATGACACTGGGCTGTACCAGCAGGAGCACAGCCACCCCGATCCAGGGAAACCATGGCTTCCTGGCAGCCAGCACTTTTCAGGGCCACTGGAAACACCACAGGCAGTTTTGGGCATCCCCAGCACATGAGAAATAAGAGTGGTTTGGTGGAGGGAGATGCTCAGAGGGACAGAGCTGTGTGAAGAGAGGGGGATGGGAAGGTCCAGACTGGAGAAGAAAAGGCTTTGGGGAGTTGACAGCAGATCTGCTGGACCTACAGAGGGGTCTGTGCACAGGGGCACGCAGCAGGACATCGGACACAAACAGCGACGGTGCACGTGTGACCTGGCCTAGAGAAAAAGTCTTTCCTGGTCAGGACAGTCTAGCACCAGAACAAGGACACAGAAGCTGACAAACCTTTGTCTTTAGAGCGTTTAACATCTGAATGAACCAAGTCCTGGTCTGACCGTGGTGTACGTCACACTTCGAGCAGCAGGTTGGACTAGACACCTCTTGAGGCCCTTTCCAGTCTGAATTATTCCACAATGTCAACTTGGATCCCAGAGAACACCACAATGTCCTGTTACAAATTTACTATGCCAGGTTTTACCTTTCAAATCTTTACTAAAATGCAATCCCCATCGAGAGGAGACAAAACCTATGCTATTTGGTTCATCTCCTCACAAAAGCACAGATTCCCACCCAGGATCTGCAATAGCCTTGCATATCAAATCTGGAATTCCAACAGATTTAAGAGGCACAGAAGTTACCAGTTACCTGAGTGCAGTACAAGTGGAACCCAGTGCCTAAACATTCAGAGCTTTTTTGGGAGAAGGTGGTGTTTACTCTGAGGCAGAAAACGTCACACACCCACAACAGCTCTTCCTTAAAGCAGCAACTGTATATTTCTCGAAATTTTCATGTTCAGCACCTACCCTCAAGGAACAACCTACCCCTACATTCTGATGCTGTAAAGGCACAGGATAAGAAGCTGCATTGCTCTCTCTGTATATTCAGGGTGTACAGCTCCACACCTGGGAAAAGAAGCCTCACTTAGCAAACCAAAACCATGCCAGCTCCCACCAGGAGCACCCGCAGTGGTTTGAGCAAACTGTCTTGTTTTTATTCTTCTGTTGGGTGCTGCTGCTCCTAGAGCAGAGCTACTTAAACAAAGCCTGTTTATTCTAAATTAATTGATTCTGCATTGAAGCACGCAGAGACCACTCACAAAGCCTATTACTCTAAGTCAGGAAGGGGAGCTATCACCTTCAACCAGGCAGCAGAACATCTTGAACCAACACAGAAGTTTCTGCAGTGATTTCCTATAGGCTAAGTGATTATTCACCAAGCATGGTGCTTGCATAACCACATATACAAAGGATATCCAATGTTAACAAAGTTATAAAGACAAGCAAATGTAACCATCTCATTAGCCAAAAAAATAAATAAATCAAAAAGGAAAAAAAAAAGAAAAAAAGAACAGTTACTTCCTTTTACTGTTTGGTGGTTTGAATTTAGGGTTTTTTTGGTTGTTGTTGTCTGTTTGGGTTTTCTTGGGTTTTTTCAAATCAAAATTCCCCCACTTCCACATGGACTGGAGGGATGCAGTAAGAACTTTTTAAAGCACCAGTTTTGTACCAATAGACTAAGAGACAGGAGAGGATTTTAATGGAGCTTATGAGCATCTCTCAAATATGAGCACTGAAACATACAGTCACCCAAAACCTATTCCTCAGAGGGAGCAAGTTAAAAAGCTGTGAGACAGGATCCGGAAAGGAGAGGTAACAGGATCAGCAGCACCAGCTCAGCACACCGAGCCTTCCCCTTCCACAGCTCCCAAACAAGTCTCACACAGGCAATAAAATAGGACTTTGCATGTCTGTTTACCGGTGCCATGGACCATGTTTACCAGTAGCACAGATCACTGCCGCTCGGCCGCAGCAGAGCGTGGCAACCACCGTGCCCGGGCACCGCCAGGCCCTTCCGTCTCAGCACGGCGCTGCCAGCACGGCCGGACAACCGGGAGCCACGGCACCCCACGGGGGGCATGCGCACCCCACGGCTCCCCCACAGTCAGAACCTCGCTCAGGCCCCGAAGCTCGGCCAGGCGAGCTCCGGGCCGGTCGCCCCGCTCCCGGTGGCGGGTGCAGCCTCAGCCCCGGGCCCAGCCCCGCAGCCCCCGGCTCCTCGCCCCGCACCGGGACCCGCCCCCCGGGCGGCCCGGCAGCACCGCCCCTCCGCCCTCCCACCCCCGCAGCGCTCCCGGCCCCCCGGACCGCGGGAGCCGCTCCCCCGCCGCCCCCGTTCGGCTCCCACCGCGGCCCGCGCGGCGCCCCTCGCACACCCCCGGCGGGGCGAGCGGGCCTCCGCCGGCGCGCCCTGCCCGGCCCGCTCCCATTGTGGCGGCGGCCCCGCAGCGCTGCGCTCTCACCTGGGCGGCGGGCGGGGGCTGCGGCCCGGCGGCCCCGGGAGCTGCGGCCGCTCCGGGAGCTGCGGCCGTCCCGCCGCCTCCTCCCGCCTCCGCCGCTCCTCGGGCTCCGCCGCCGCTCGGGGCCGCCCCCCGTCGCAGCGCCCGCCTCGTCCCCCGGGCAGCAACAGGCGCCTCCGCCGCGAAGGTTCCGCAGGGCGCAGAAAGGTTCCCCCCGGCCCGAGGGTGCCGGGGCTGGAGCGGGATGAGGGTCCCGGGCTGTCCCTGCCGCTGCCATCGGCTGTGAGGACAGCGACTGCAGGGGGCAACCCCCCACCGCCCGCGGAAAGTGCTAATTAGCCACAGGGACCCGTGGTCATTAAGGCTGGGTAGCCTCGGGGGCCTCTCCTCCAGCCGCCCTCAAGGCAGGGACAGTAAGAAGCTTAGGCTGATGTGCCTTGGCCCATCAGGGTTAAATCCCTCCACATGCATAAAAACCCATCCGAGCTCCTGCTCTAGCGCTGGGCTCTGCACAGGATAGAACTTTTTTTCCTCATACCCAGTGCTACAGGACACATTTATATTCACCAGTGCTGTTCCCTGTTCTCCTGCCACCATCCTGGCTCTGCTGTCTCCATTCCCTGCCCACAGGGACTGGGCAGCCATCACTGAGCACATCCAAACCCTTCTCGACATTCCCACTTCCCTCAGCCTGCTAAACCCCAGCCTTTCTGCAGCCTCCTCAAGGTTCTTTAAAATTCAAGGTCTGACATACCAGAGGTATCCCAAAGCACAGGCAGCATTTCAGATGTGAGTGATGACAAAAAGGTGAGCTCACTGCTCATCTCCATGGGCTGGCTGTGGTCCCGCAGTGTGTCCATAGCCTGTTCTGGCCAGGACACTCTGCTGACACCACACCAGGACACTGAGCCTGCACAGCAGCCCATGCTCTGTGTGTTCGTCTGTTACAGGGAAGGAAAAGGACAAGGCCAGCAGAGAAAGCGCCTGTCAGGTGCCCCTGTGCTCAAATATCCAGAGCAAGAAAAATACAAGTGCGAGACTGGTGTGTGGGTCTGGATATGTACTGGCAACCTGAGCATTATCAGTGTAACTCAACTGTAAGTACTTCAGGAGACCCCTGGGTTTCAGGGAAGCCAGAGCTGATCCAAAATAAAAAAGGCCACAGAGCTATCTTACAGTGTGCCATAGAGTGCTTGGAAAAGGCATGAAGGGATCACAGTAAGCCTTTACCCTTCTCCCCATCTAGACACATCCAAATCCTCTACGGGACCTTCTGCTGTTAAACCTGATAAGAAAGTCCAGATTTTCCTTCCCTGCCGCAACCTGTCACACAGGGGAGACCTCAGAAGCTATGGAACAAGTCCAAGTTAAAGCAGGCAGAATGCCTCCAGCAGAGCAGCAAGGAGTCCTCATGGGCTTTTATTCTATATGGCATCATTATAATGTGTTATGCTTCAGGCATCTGCACCACAGCAACATGGACAAGCACAGCCTGGCTAAGGGTGGCTGTTTCACAGGCCACTCCTCTGAGCACTCCAGCAGCTAAGCACCTCCTCCTTATTTCTAGCAAGTTAGCTAAAACAGAAAGCTTAGACGGTTATTCTTGGTTTCTGTAGATGTACAGCCACTATCTTTCACAGCCAATGAACCTTTGCAGTGGGACACCCACGATGTCTGGTGGACACATGGGGCTGGGTGTGCACAGGGAGCTGCCTGCACAGTCCCACTGCAGAGCTCGTCCCTTCACACAGCTCCACATCTCCCACACTTCCCCAGCAGGCAGCTCGTGGAGCAGCCTCAGGACACCCACTGATGCTACAACCAAAAACATACAATCCAAGCAGTGAGTGTGGGTTATGACTGCTGGTTTGCTACACTATGGCTGGAGTTACACCATCCAGAGAGAACTGAGGCAGCAAACTCAGGTGTTACTTCTCAAGGAAGTAGCCTCAAATCCCATCACACACAGCTCTGGCTCCTTAAACAGGTACCAGCTGTCCTTTACCATCTCCAGTAGGGGATTAATTTGTAGCAGTGACTCCTCCTAGAATAAGCAAACAAAGAAATGGTCTGACATCTTCCAGGTGGGATCAGTGGTTGCCTCATAACTTCAGTGGAGCAGCCACCTACACAACCCCCAAGTGCTTTTGCAGCCTTTCTCACACCAGCCATCGACAGAAGTGCTCTACACACAACCAACACATTCCTCAGGCCAGTGGCTGGTTGCTCACCACAACATGTGACCTCTGCCCTTCCCTCACGTCCTGTGCCTCAGCTGAATATGACAAGGCACCTGCAGCAGATTCTGCCCTGAGCTGGGCAGGGACCCAAGCATTGGGAAATTCCTTTAGCTGGGTGTTGGGAAGCACCAAAGCAAAGGGACAAGGAGCACTCCTGCTTTGCCAGGCTCTTGCTCTAGCCTACATCAGTTATTTCAGTCTCAGAGTTGACACTTAGTCTTTTCAAAGCCAACCAGTGCATGGACCCGAGGGGAGACCCGTAAGATCTGAAGCGCAGTTGATTTTGTCCTGCAGATCAGTATGTGGGGGTGGAATATGTGAACAGCAACAGAACATTCCCCACCTGAGTCCCAGGCTTTCTCCAACACTCCACTGCACTGGGTCTCCGTTGGAGATCCCTGCATATATCCAAGAAACAGCAGAGCCACACCTCTAGGGATAAATAAAGATGACTGATTGATGCCCTACAACTGGATCCCAAAAGAGCAAGGCAGACATAGTCTTAATACAGGAAAGGCCATCAGATTTCAAAACAAGGGCTTCAACTTCTGACTCTTTAAATGCTCATATCATTTACAGTCTGAATGGGGTTCTTGGGTAGTATCAGTTACATGGATTAGGAGCTGTAGAGGACATAAGTACAATTCCTCTTCCTGAGATTTTTACAGCTTAATGGACAGGAAGCATTGTTGATGAGCCTCCAGCTTCTTACACTATGACCAGAATCTCCCCATCTTCCCTTTGTGCTTTTTTCTGTCCTAGAATCACTGTCAATTAACAGTACACAAATAAAACCGATGTCATCCATCTCTCCTAAGCTGCACATGCATTATTCATCAACATGCCCTAATTGATTCTCTTATAACCATGAGCACTTCTGCACTTGGCAGTGCTCTTCTTGTTCAGCAGTGCACAATTTATGAAGTTTTATTCCACTTAGAAAAGGCACTTTCAAAGTGGTACCTTCCATGACTTTTCTGATCAGAACATCAAGTTTGATCTCAATGCATACAGACTTCAGTCCTGGGTTTTGTGCCCAGATGAAAGTGTCAGTCAAGTAACTCTGGTGCACTGATGTTCAGCGTCCTGACTGCGAGGTCAGTACTGTTCTGGATACTCTGGGCCTTCTTCCCCATGCTAGGATCTATAAAAGAGGTAAAAGGGAATATTTGAAAAGGACTCCACACTCCTAATTAAATGCTCTGAAATGTGTAACCTACAAAACACATAGGGAGCCAAAATGCCCTTGCAACAGCTTTCCATGGAAGTTATGGAAGCATCTCCTGAACTACTCAGCAAGAGGACAAGACTCTCTGAAGGCTCCCTCTAGAGCAAGAGAAAAATACATATCCCATTTACACGAGGATAACTCAGCTTTGCCTTCAGTACCCTGATACTAAAATACCTCTGGATTCTTTCATCCTAAGATTTGACCAAGATTTCTGAGATCTGAAAGCCTGTGACAGAATGTTTAGAAACAGCACATACTGTCAAGGTGCAGTCCACATACTCAGTGAGATGAAAAGGCCTAAATTTCACTCTGCAACCCAAGCAGATATAAGTCAGCATATGACACACTATACAAAGCAATTAATAAGTCAAACCTCACCGTTGGCACAAGTGTGTTTGGTTTGATGGGACCATGCATCATAGCAATTTCTTCTCAAGTACTCTAGTGACAGCACAATTCCTCCTACTGGTGGATGTGTCCTTTCTTAGATAGTTCTCTTTCAGACCTTCTGTGGCCAGGGATGTCACACAGTGCTCTGCATCACACCACCATTCACCATTAACCACATCTACATGCCTTTACTAGTCTCTGATATTCCTCATTTCTCTGTTTGGTGCTTGTTCCAGTTGCTATTCACTGGTCCCTTTACTTACTGCTGCACTGTCCCATGGTGAAGGAAAGGGGAACACTCCAGACACTCCTCATAGGGAGCCCATCCCAACTACAGGATGGGAAATCTGATGGTGCTGCCAAGCTGTTTTCATCCTGGGAGAAGGGCTGAAGCAGTCATGCAGGGGGAAGTGGAAAATCAGAAGTTTACTCCATTTCTAATATCACAACATATTATTGAGCTTTGTGCTGAAGGACTTGGTCAAGGAGTCAGCGGGGAGCCACAGCTCCGAGTAGCCTGTTAGGTTTGTGGTGCTCCAGCCTCAGGGGCATTTAATCAGAGTGATGATATCCAGGCTGGGTGTCACCCGCACTGAGCACTCAGCCTGCAGCCTCCTCCTTCCCCCGCTAGAAGGGGCTGAGAACCAGCGACTGCAGAGCAGGAACAAGGGAGCTTCCTTATGGGAACTTCAAGGCAAATCCCACCGCACCAAACAACTTGAACACTTCTGCTTGTTAGGCTCTGCACTAGCCCAACCCAGAAGGGATTCAGTGTCCCTACAAAGCAAGATCTCTCCGCTTGAAAAGCTGGCACTTTGGTTTCTTGACCCTATGGTGAGCTGCTCTGGGGAGGATTTCAGTGCTGAAATGCTGTAACATCATTGCATAACTCAGCACAGCACTGCTCACTTGAAATACTCTTCAGCCTTCAACACTCCATTTTCAAACACTACATGCAGGAAGGTAAAACAAGGCACCACTTCTTCCAAACGAAGCTGGAAGGGTTTATGGTTTCAGGAAAGTAAAGAAAATAGCAAATATATGATGATATAACAGGAGGGAGAAAGATCTAGACAGAATGTTTTGCTCACAGAAGAGGCAGCTTGACATTTAAGGAATTAAAAGTAACAAGTTTACAAACTAATACAAGGCAACACTTTATTAGTAGAGGTCACCCAGCTGCTCCTGGCAATCCTCAGAGCAGGGTGCTGGCTAAAACCAAGCTGTCACTTAATCACCCCCTCCAAGGGTGACATCTATGAGGCCAGCAGTGAACCCCCAAACACCCACAGTGCTCACACCTCCCACAGAGGGGCAAGGTTAAACCCACAGCTCCAGGGCACGTAAATGCATCACTGAGCTACCTTGTGAAACCCATTAGTAAATTCACAGCAGGCAGCTCTTAGCTGGTCCTTACTGGGGGCACAACCAAATTTTACATCCCTCCAATGAGACAAGGCAAGCTCCTGCCAAGAGAAGAGCTGAGTCAAGGTCGGAGGGTGGCTGCTGTTCACTTTGCTTTGGCCTATAGCCAGCTCTGCTTTTCTGCCATTAGCTGTGGGGCAGGGAAGACACAATGCACAACCAATGTGAGTAGGTTTTTACTGCCAGTGCTCTGCCAGTACCTCCTTGTCAATGCTACAGTGAGCTTTTTCCCGAGGAATTAACTTTGGTAACAGTTCATACAAGGGATGTTCCTGTGTGTGAGGACACTGTCCTTGTTGGGCTGCAGATGTCAGGGCCATCGTGTCCCTAATGCCCTGACCAGCCTCACTTGGGACTTCCACTCACACACCCTGCCCTGCTTATTAGCACAGAGGCTCTATTTAAACCCAACTCTGGGCATTTAGTCTTGGTCTATGCTTGCTTTGTTTTGCTGGGTCTGGCCTGCAGATTTCCCCCCCTATGGCTTTTACTCTGCCTTATTGCCATGAGCTTGTCTGATGACATCCTTGGTGATGCTGCTTGCTGTTCCTCAGCCTGCCCAGCTTTTCTGCCTCTGGTGTTGTGGTGCAAGCACTGACTGGAGAGACCCCTGCCCTGGCATCCCCTTGGCTCCTGGTTTCTTGTCCCTATAAAGGGCAGCAGGTATTTGCTATTGATGGAGAAGTGAGGGATTATTCAGCCTCTGCTCTTCTCCCCATGGTTAAGGCTGTTGACCTTCACCTTCAGAGTGTGTGTTGATGAAGACCCTGGGGCTTTACCAGGGACAGGGAGGAAGGCTATAGGTTGCTTTAGACAGTGAGATTTTTATTGTTTTGCTCATTTCACAACTGTGTTTTAATTGATTAGCCTGAAATTTATCCTTACACGAGGGTGGCACAAAAATGAGAGTTTTTAGGAGATGAGAAGGATAGGTGTAATTAAATGGGTAATAATAAAAGACTTTCTGGTTTTGAGTTGATATTCAACAGACATAAGGACCATGAGTGGATTATCAAGGTTTGGGAAAAGAATTTAGTGCACTTTTCATATTAATGCTGGTAAAACCTACATTTGTTTCTTTCATCTGTAGACTCATCCAGGATTTACTATTAATCTGCAGCCATGAAACAAGGTAGAGAACTTTTCTCTGCTTTTCAATACACTTTCTACTCTTTTATTCTTCATATAGGAACTAAACTTTTTTTTTATTAGAATAGCTGTAATCACTGCAAATTCTTTAAGTAGCCCATATGTAGGGGTTGGTGTTGATTTCACTTTTCATTTATTAGCAGTAATGTTTCTTTTTAGTATCATAGTCCTGAAACAATGTACCATGTACCAGGTGAGACTCTCTGGTCACACACATGGTTACTAAGGCAATGAGTGGCATCAGGAGCTGCTCCTTTCCCTACACTCCCCTGGTATCCAGGCTTGGCTCCCACCAACCCTACATCCCTGCAGGCATTGCCCACTATCCACCAGTTGTGCTAGAGGGGTGTAATCACACTAATGGCAAAATCTGGTGTGCTTGAAAGCCACGATTCATTATGCAGCTCATCCCAGCACCTGCTGTGTTTGGGAGGGGTTCTTCACAGCAGTTATTTCTGCTTCTTCACTCAGTGGGAATACACTGATGTAATTCAGTGCTCTCTGCAGCCTGCTCACCTGCAGTGGATGGTATCTGAGTTTTGAAATAGGCAAACACCATTGTAATTGTTTTTCCTCCACAACAGGTGAATTCATTCATTTGAAAAGCAGTCCCTGAACAACAACTGTTTAAAGTACATTAAACATTTTCTCTTTCATTGACTCTTTTGGCTTTACAATTGTTTCCGAGGTTTAGGAGCTCAAAGAAGTTTCTGTTTCAAAAGCACATTTTCATTCCTGCGAGGCTCAATCTCTGGGGCATGACTTAACTAGATAATTTTGATGGTAGATGTATTTAAGTAGGGAAATTGTGGAACTGTATGTATGAAGGAAGTAATTTGGGGCTGCCTGTATGAATAAAATGTCCTGGTATGTTAAATGGGAAGCACCATTAACACATGACTTCTTCACCTGCATGGCTGGAGCCATGGTGAATGACTTTCCTTGCTCAAATGCAACAAGATCTCCAGCTAGGCCAACACAGCAGGGAAAAGAGAACGATGCAATCAAGAGGCTGGACAATTATTTTTGGAAACTTACTGTTTACAGATCAGAATAGCAGTTAAGGTGACAACATACCTGTTGTAAGAGCTTTGGAAACTGTCCTGAGCCCCCTTTCAGGCAATACCAAAGGGTTATGAAACACCAAATGGTGTGCAGGGACCAGCTTCTGGTAGAGAAACAAGCCTCTAGGATTCCCCTCACAACACTGTGTGGTGACCCAGCACAGGACCCATGGACATGTCCAAATGTACTTTTTCTGACTTGTTGTTGTACTGTGCTTCTTCCTTGCCCCTCACCAGCCAGCTTATGGCCCAGCTTATGGTGAGAACAGAAGTGAGAAGTAAATTAAGCCATGCAATTTGTATACCTGTCTGCACTCTGGTCTAGACCACATAAAGGATGGTTTTGAAAAAGATTAATTTGCTGAAGTTAATTGGCATTAGGAGAGGGAAGGTATCAGTAACAGCTTTATTTTATTTCCAAGCATCTGAAATAACTATACAAAAAGAAAAAGCAAATTAGTCAGCAAAGTGTCCACTGCAGCCAAGCTGCACACACCCATGGAGAGGGGTTGTTACAGGTGGCTGAGCCTGCAAACCCTGCATAGCAACCAGAATTACGTGAAGTATTAGGGCAAAATTAAAAAAAAAAAAAAACACAAAAGAAGAGACAGAAGAAGGCAGAAAATAGCAGGACTGCATTGGAAATCAGCCAAGTGATAGGAGTGAAGTTTACCCAGACATATTTGTGTGTACCTGCCACCAACTTCCCCAGCCCTGCTGTGCTTTGTCACTGACTCACGAATAGACAGGATGTGGGCAGAGGAGCTGACAGCCCTGCTCACTCCTTTGCACAGCCCCATGCTCCACAGGAGTGAAGAGCAGTGGGCAGAGCTGGTTTTCCCACTGATAGAGACTCCTGGAAGATCAGCAGCCAGAGGAGGTGTTTTGGCACATCTGCTGGCAAATTGGCTGGAGGCAGGGACTCTGGCTTTTGGGATGCCTCCATGTTATCAGATCTGTGCCCCTCTCAGGGCTTTGCAGGAAAATTTCAGAGCTCTTTAGCTGTTTCAGGCTGGAGATAATTCCACAGCACACAAGCTTGTTTTTCTTAGTCATCTTTCGTTTTCTTAGTCATTTTCAGCTAGTCCACACCCTGGATTTAAAATTGCTTGTGTACAGTCTGGGTGCAGAGCTTAGCAGGATGGATTGCTCCCAGCTGGTGTCTGCGTGGGAAGGAGACTGCTGAATTCCCAAGAGATGTTTGGGACACGAGTACTCCCAGCAATTCCCCAGCATCAAGTGATTTGAGATGGGATGAGAGGCATGGACCAGAACTGGCAGACCTGGGTGCTGTGACTGTGGCGGAAGCACAGGGTGAAGTCAGAGAGTCCTTCCAGAAAAAACCAGCTCAGAGGTGTGGATGCTGCACCTGACACTTAGATGGGGAAGAGGGGAGCTACAGCCCTCCCTCCAGCAAATCCTCCTCAGCCAGTGCTGAGTCCCTCCTGGGGGTTATTCCGAACTGAGCAAAACCTCGGTGCCTCAGACACTGTTTCCTTAGGAAGGAAGGTACAAGCTCTGGAATTTGATAGTGTCTGCAGGGTGACATATTCTCCTTAGTGCATGGGGTAAGGAGTGCAACTCCACCAACTACAAAATCTGTGTGTTACTACAGTCTTGGCAAAGGTTCAGCCAGAGAGGACCAAGAGAGAAAAGCTGCATTAGGAATGGGAGGAGCAAAAACTTTTCTTTGTATGTGTGGGGTGTCTGCAACCAGCCCAGCAAGACAAAAGGTTTTGTGAACCTGCCTGGAAGAAAGCTGCTTTCTTCCTCCTCCTTTCCCATTTTCCAAGGCTCTTGGGTGAGTGATGCTGATCAAGTCCAGGCAAAGAGGGAACTTCAGAAGAGCTGTAACTGTGAGACCTCAGCACTCCCTTTTCTCTCTGTGAAAGGGAGAGATGAGGAGTTGCATGGTTGGATCTGGAAATGTTGCTCTAAAGCAAACACTGAATATTCACCATGTGAATGGTGGGTAACCACAGCTCACTTGTAAAACTTTCCACAGCAGGTAATGTTGTTCCCTGGAGCTCTCTCTAGGGGATTCTTCTTCCAGGGAATTCTCTCCTGGCTCAGGGCAGTTTTCTGTACCCCAGGAGAATGTTAACAGTGGTTAACAGTAAGTAGCTGGAGGAGACTGTGTCTCATCTGGCCTGATGCACCTGTCTGCTACAAAACAGACTGGGAACAATCCCAGACAGCCTGTTGGGAGAGGCTGGGATGAAGAAAATTCAAAATGTCTATGGTGAAATCTCGCCTTTATTATCCTAGTCACTAACATCCCACATATTTCAAGGAGACCAGCATTTTACTCCCACAATCCAAAGACAAAGCAAAATAAATCTTGGTACTCTCAGGCACAGTGCAAAACTCTGATTTATAGAAAATAGCATCCTAGCCTTGAAGAGTGGCTAAACACGCCTCCTTCTTCTTCCTGGCTTAAAGCTTTGCATTCCTATTGCTAAAATCTCCTGTGAGTTCTGCTGTCCAAACAGCCTGTAAAAGCCATAAACATCTCTCATTATGTCCTCCCATCTTTTTAACTTCTCTTCGGGCTAAAGCATTGTTCTCCTTGCAGACTACACTGAAGACTGCTGCCTAGGTACTACATTAAATGTAATGAAATTATGATAAGGACACAAATGTTACATTAAACACAAATCTAGGCTGTGAAATAAGGTAATACAGGGAAAATTCCTGTTGATCCTATCCAGTTGTACTGGTGATTTGGTATGTCCAACAACTGAAAATTATCTTTTTTCTCTGGAGAAGACTTGATGAAAAGAGAGACAAGATAAAAAAATCTTGGGAAAAAATTTCTTCATTGGAGTATGCCAAAATGATTCATACAAAATGTTCCTAATTTCATAATTAGTAGCTTTTTACTGCAATTTAACAACCATATTGCAGCAGGTAGAGACAGACACGTTCTTGCAAATGCACAGTGCAATATTGTGAATCAAGTGCACTCCCAGACTGTGAATATATCACTTCTCTATAACTGCTTACAGATGACATTGGTTTTTAATAATTTGTTGTTCCTCTGCATTCAGAAGTGGTAAAAATGAGTCTTTCTCAGAAACCTCTTCCATTACGGGGAGAGGGGGGTGTCTGTTACACATATGCCAGGTGTTCAAACTGAATGGAAATGCAGAGCTCTGCATATCACCCATTTATTGTCATTTGCAGCCATCACTGCACATCTGAGCTGCCCTTAAACTCCAGAAACAGAGAGCACATTCAGGTATTTTTCTGGTTATCATTTATCAATGTTGGTTTTGGAATAAGGATAAGGATACAGCACTTATCTACATCCCAAAAGGAATAGACTACTACATAAAATATTCTGCACTCCTATAAATGTAACTAAATGTTCACAAACAAGGTTCCCTGGAGACCAAAGCCGATGAGTATGTCCCTGCAGTTGCTAACAAAGTGTTCTGTGCCCTGGGAGGCAGTGGGATTTTTCTCCTTTGTGGGTTGGCATCCAATTTGATTCCTAAAAATTCAGCACTTTTCCCTTTCCCTTCTTCCATATTGTCAGGTGCTTCTGATTTATTTGGGCAAAGAAAATTTATGAAGCTTCATTCTTGCTCTATTCCCTCTCCACGGACTGGGGATACAAAGCTCCTGGAAGGAAGAAAAGACCCTGTCGTCAACATGAGGGAACAAGTGGAAGAGGGAATGGAGGAGCCTCGAGCTGATGCTGCTGTCTTGATGTGGCACTTTGAGTTCAGCAGCAGAACCAGAGCTTTGTTAAATCACCACGATGTCAGGGATCTGGATCTGCACCAGTAACCTCGTGCCCCAAGGACCAGCTGCATTCCTAGGTACCTGGGCTTGGAGGTGCTCAGTGTTTCAGGAAGCTGCCCTCAAATATCCCTGTCCCAGAATGTTGCTGGGACTGCAGAAGCTGTTCAGGATCAGGGCAGCACAGAGAGAGGTGTTGCCAGAGGAAGTAATTCCTTCTGGGTGGAAAGACATGACCTATTTCATGGCAGAGGAAAACTTAGGGCAAGAGTCCTGGGTGAATCCCAGCATAGACTCCCTCAGCTTTACATTACCTCATTTCAGCTGGGGATTTGCCCCCTGTCAAAAGCTGTTGGATGCTTCATGCTGCTGAGGGATCTTCAGAACTTCTTCCTAAATGTGGCTGAATGTGAGAGCCAAGTGTTCAGACCTCACAGTGCTCCAGGTCCCAGTGTTTGGGCAGTGCCTGCAGTGGGGCTATGCACGTTTGGCTGCTGAGAGTTATCTGTGGAGCTCCCAGAGCCATAAGCACCACGATGGACAAGCCAAAAATTAGGATTGCCAGGAGATGCTGCATATGAGGAACACCACACAGTTGTTATTAAGACCCTTGGTGGAAACACTCCATGATAAAACAGCTCATGAATAGAAAATTAACATTTCCACATGTGCCTGCCGCTATTATAGCCCACTTTCACCAATTTGCTTATTGTTTCCATGTGCATCAAAATCTGAGATATAAATGCACTTGACATAATTAACTGCTATAGGGAGAAATTATGAAGAAAGCACGTATAAAATCTGCACTTAAGGCCTGATAAAAAAGGAAAAAAAAAAGAAAACCAGAAAAAATAAAACAAACCCCACTCTCCCCTTAAAAACGCTAGTAGTCTTAAAATTGTACTTTTCCGTGGTTCTGTTTAGTCTTTGTTTTTTAAAACTGCTGTTGTTACAAGTAATCCCGAAGATCCTTGTTGCTGGAAAACATAAGGAAGAATTTGTTTGTACTCTCTGTGTGTCTTGCAGGCATTTCACAGCATGCTGTGTGTAGTCTTTTCTTGCTTCCTTCTGAACGAAGAGTTTGCTGGTTGTTTCCTATAGTAACAAAACAGATAAAAAAAGAAAACCCTTGTTAAACCACAAAAACTAGCAAGGGATTTTGTGTAGTGCCTGAAATGAACTTTTAACATTCCAGCTAAAGAAATGAGTTTAGTCAGGAAAAGATGTCTTGTTGCCATGATGCCACTTTCTCTGTACTAACTGTCCCCCACTTTGCTCATGTTCTCCTTTGTATATTCTCTGTGCAGGGTTTATCTGTGCACTCCCAGTCTCCCAAAGACTCTTTCCTTTCATAGCTTCACAACCCTGGATAGCTCATATATCACAGGACACACCAATATCCTGACTTTTCAGTAATTTGGGAGAAAGGTGAGGTATGAAATTCTGCTTGAAGTTGCTGGGTGTGCATGAGAAGCTGAGCACAAAGCTCTGAGCAAGACTGCAATGGCAGCGTGGTGAGGATTTGGGGGCCATGCTGCTGAAAGCAAGGGGTGTATGTCAGTGTATACTTCATGCAACACTGATCACTTTGTACTATTTAACTTTTTTATTGACTTTCAGCCTGCAAACACAGATGTGCTGTCACTCAGATGCTCAGCTAGGCAGAGTTGTGTGCTCTTGGCATCACACTGAGTGTCTGAATGGAGCTTTTTGGCACCAGCCTGTTTGGAAGAGAGCTTTTTGCCTGCTCATGATCTCATTAGTATCTGAGCTGATGAACGACATTCTTCTGCATTTCCATGTTCCTAGATATAGATCTGGCTTCTCTCTTCAGTCTGGGCTAAATGCTCAGGGGGAGCTGGCTGGGGAGCCTGTGTCTGCACTGCTGAATCCATGCAAACACCAGGAGAGCCCGGGGAGCAGCCTGCCCGATGGCAAGTCCTGCACATCCTGTGAGTGCCCAGAAGAGTTAATGCAGTTGGCCATGGTAAGAGCCTTGATGCTTTCAAGAGTGAACTGCTTCTACTGATCTACAGTAGTAAAGCAAGACACATTGGTAGCTCAATCACTGCCAAAATGTAGGTCTCTCCCTGTCCCTTCCTCATAGTTTAGCTGGTTTTAGTTTGTGTTGTTGTTTTAGCTCCAGCCCAGAGAAAACCTGCTGCAGAAGTGTTGCTATTGCTCTCCTATCACTCTTTCCCCACAAACAACCAGCCTTGAAATCCTTTCGCAATAGGTGGCATCAGCCTGCCGTCACTGTTCCCCTCTGAGAAACTTCTTCTTGAGCTTCGCTTGGCCTTTTCTGCTGGAAGGAATCCCCAAATGCTCTCTCCACACACAAGAGCAGGCATAACTCTCAGAAAAGGTGGGAACTGCATTCCCTGGATCAGCGCCCACCTCTGCTGCCCTCCGTGCATTTCCTCCTTGCCTTCCATTGATGAGCGAGCCTCCCCTGCCTTTCTCACCGTCACTCAGAAATAGCAAAGGAGCACAGGCAGAATTTGACGGAATGAACGCATTTTTCCTGCCCTTTTACATTTGATGTCTCTCTCCAGCTGTTGGGTGGTTTTGCTGTGTGTGTGTGAGCACACAGATGGCTCCTCTAAGCACCTCGGCCCCGGATGATTGCTTTTTAATTTTTGCTTTGGGCTATTTTGAGCTTTTTCCTCTCCTCCCAAGAGGACGCCGGTGTGCTGTGATGGTGTCGGTGTGCCACCTAGTGATTGAACTACTCCTCTGTCGCACATCATTTATCGGAACACTCAGTGCACCTGTTTTGGCCCCATTTGCACATGGTCACCTGGATCACAGGTAACCTGTGGCAATGCCTGCAGCCCCTTTGCTCTGCTCAGTCTGTCCAGGCAGAGGGGATCTTACTGAACTGCTCTTCCCTGCTTATTTCACTCGGTACCTTTTTGCTCCCTTTGTACCTCTTTCCATGTATTATCTGCATCCACTGTCTCAGATGTGGACAAGAAATGGGAGATGATATGAGGGGTGCTGGCTGCCAGCTTGCAAGTCACCCATAGCCATAATCTAATCCACCAGGCAATATTTTTGTACAACGTGAAAATTCAGCGCTAGATACATACCAGTCAGATGTTCTGGGGGAGTCTAGACAGTGTTTAAAGCCTTTCAGGCATGAGGGGTATCATTGCAGATATTTATCTGCTTCACGCCTCATAAAACCACTTCTGAACTATTTGGGCAGATCCAGGCTGGGAGAGCAATAGGGTTGGAACGGAGCATTTTCGTCAGGATTTTGTGCCTGCTGCCCACTCCCCAGATTGCCAGAGGCACACAGGGACGTGGCAGGGTGGAAGGGGGGAGCAGAGCAGTGCATCACAGCCGGCTGAGCTGCTCTCTCTGCTGCCCTGGCAGAAGCGCTGTGCTCCCAGGTGCAGCTCCCCAGACGTCTGACCTCCCGCCCGGTTCCTGCAGTCCCCTGGGGCATGGGCGTTGCAAAGGAACACCCTTCAGTTTACAAGCAGCTGAGCAGGGCAGGTTCAGACCTTCCCAAAGCTTCAGGTCCCAGCATTTTCCCTTCCCTGGATGCTGCTGGTAAATTCAGCTGCGTGCTGGGTGCAGAGGGATAAAGAGTGCTGGGAAAGCACTGAACTCTACTCCTGGGCTCACTGCTCACCTGCTATGAGTCACGCAGCAAAATTGTGCTGCAGAGGTTGGTAGTGCCCGGTCAGTAACCACTGTTACAGCTTCGCTTCAACAGGAGCTCAATTGCAGGGAGAAATACGGTGACAAGCAAACTGAGTCCCACAAGAGCATGGGGCAATTAATGACAGGCTAATGTAGGAAGTCAAACTTTATCAGTGGATCTGTGTTGGAGGTCAAGGTGAGAAATTAACACTCCTAAAAGCCTAAAGAATCCGTCCTCTCCTCATAAGGCAGCTGTGGTGAGGTGTCTCTGAATGTTGTGAGCTTTCTGATAATGACCTTTTTCTCGTTCTCAGAGCAAAGGTCTGTTCAGGCAGAAGGTGAAGCTGCTGCCTGGAACCTGGGTCTGGGGCTCTCTGCCTTTGCCAGCAGCTATGAGAGATGAAGCAGCCCAGAGAGTTTTCCACTCCTAGCTGTACTCAAGGCATCCTTTGGAAACACAATTTGTATCTTCCTGGCTTCTCCTACAGTGCTGTTCCTCCTCTGATCCCACAGCTAATTGTCCTTAAGTCTGCAAGTTTATTGGGGCCCCATGAAACAGATTTATCCTCTCCTGGTAAACTACAGTATTGTGAGGTGATCTGGGACGTGACAGAAATGGGGAGAAGTGGTTACTTTGTTCAAGGAGCTTCAAACGGTGATTCAGCCATAAATCTTTGTTACTATCAGTTTGCCATCCTGTGGAATACGTTGTTCTTCTGGCAGCCCATGGAGGTGAACTTTCCCTGCCTTGCACACCACAGGCCTCCCTCTCAGCTACGAGATCCCACGGGGCAAGAAGTGCCAGCTTGCTACAGGCCTCTCACTTTTATTGATCTGCAATCCACAGCCATATTTTGCATTTGTTTTGTGGGTTTTTTTCCCTTCAATTGCATCATTAAGGTGAAGTGTTGTGAGGGTGGGGGCTTACTCACTACATCCAGTGCTGCAGGATTCTCACTGTTGCACTCATTATCCTGGAGTTAATCAAGACTGACAGTCAAATGTTGTAAGCGTGGTAGCAGAATCTCTACCTGTGCAAACACTGCCTGGGGCAAGGATTTATGCAGCTGCAGTGCAAGAAAGTGGATTAATGTGGACACTGTGGGGCATCTTAGGTAGGAATGGTGCTTATGAAGCTTTTCCTTGAGACGGAGGACTCCTTTTCCCCTTATTTACTGATTTTTTTTACTCATATTTATTCTTCTATGAGAAAAGCTTCTGCCAGTACCTGGGCAATTACTAGAGCACAGCAGCATAAAGTGGTATTTCATTGCTTTCGTGCTGTCTTGTTCCTGACAGGTGAGCCAGTAGGACTCCCACCTGCCCCGTGAGAAACAAGAATGTTGGACTGAATCCTTCCCAAATATCTTTGAGGTGTGGAAATGCAGGAGCTGGAGGCCTGAGCATTTTGGGCAGTTTGTAGAAGAGGCTGTGGCAGAGCCAGGGGATGGCTGCAAGCTGTGCCCTGTGCCAGCAATGTGGTAGGCTCTGGCAATGAGCAGCAGGCTCTGAATCTCCTCACCTGCTCAGCTGAGCTGGAAACTGAACGCCACTTTCTCTGACGAGAGACCCTTTCTACAGTGCACTATAGATAAGGTAGGAACTGGAAACTCTAATTTCGCTCTCAGCCCTTTGAACATGGGGATGAGGGGTGGGAATCTGGACCTCTGCAGCTCCTCCTGAACAGCCCTGTGGCTGCTTCAAGGCTTCCAGGTGCCTTGCAGGGGGAGAAGCTGCGGCTGTGAGTGTGATGATCTCCCCTGGATAATAACGCTGCAGGCAGGTCTGATACTTTTGGATGCTCCAACCACCCACGAAGGCCTGGGTGAGGAGTGTACTTTTCCAGATCTTCCTCCCAGAAATGGTAACTTCACCGAGAGCATGTGGATCTTTTCCATGGGTAACTTGATATAGAAGGGCAAAGGACTGTGCAGAGAACAGCTCATTACCACTGTAAAAGCACACAAGAGCAAGGATATTCCCACTGTGGAACAAACAGATAAAGAAAAACAATTCCTGAGGAATAAGCAGACTTTGCTTGTGGAAGGCACACAGGGATGAGGCTGTACACTACTGCAGGGTTTCTTTGCACACAGACTGACATCGCAGGCAGGTGCACAACTTCTCCTGCAGTGATGGAGGGAAGGACTGGGGAGGGGATGAGCTCATAATGAGCAGCTGTAGGAAGGACGGGAACATGGGAAGAGGAATTTTCTTGAGATACTCAGGAGATCCCGAGTTTCCTCTTCCTCCTTTGTTATGGTGCAGAGCAGAGGTGGAAGTGGGTGTTTAGTTCCTCTGTGGGGTTTAGCTGAAGCTGCTAAAATCAGCCCTTGTTTAAGTATGAAGAAGCAGGACGATGCTCCTTCTGTGTTGGAGATAAGAGCAGAAATCACTCTGGAGCAGGAGCGAGCGCGTTCGGCATCCCCAGCTCTCCTGCAAGCTGCCCTCCTTCCCTCCCTCTGAAACACCTCGCTGTCCAGCTGCAGGTGACCTAACAGGTGAACAGCACAGTGAACAGCGCTCAGTCTTGAGAAAGGAAGAGCGGCTGCAGCTGATGAGAGTCCCGCCGTAGGACTGGAGGGCGGATGGCGGCGTGCCCAGCAACACGCAGCTATCGGGGCGGACACGCGGGTATCGGAGCCGACAGCTGCTACTCGGCAGCTCCTCCGTGTCACGCCGTGAGGCAGAGCCAACAGCCTCGCCCCTCTCCCGGGAGAACGCCTGGTGGAGAACCGACCCCTCTGCCTGGAGCCACCGCGCTAGGGAATGGCGGCGCGCGCCAGGAACTACAGCTCCCAGCACCCCCTGCGGCGGCAGCTCCCAGGTGGCGCATGCGTCCCGCGCGAACTCCTGTTCCCGGCAGGCCGCCCGAGAGCGTGGCCCCCCCCGCCCCGCTCCCTCACGGCCGTGACGCGCGCGCCGTGACGCAGCACGGTGACGCAAAAAAGTGTGCGCCCTCCACAGCGATCGCGGCCGCCGCGGGGTGCGCGGGACCGGCAGCAGAGGCCGGGGGGGCGGCGGCACCGCGGGGCAGCGCCAGGTACCGGGGTCGAGGGGGGCGGGACGCGCCACCGTCGCTTCCCCGGAGCCTCGTCGGGCCGGGCCGGTTGGCGGCCGCGGCCTCCGCGCCGGGCAGGGGCAGTGGCAGCGACGGCGGCGCGGGGGGGGGGGGGCGCCTCAGGGTTGCGGGGTCGGCTGCTGGTCCGCCCCCGCGCTAGGGGGCGCCCTCGGGGCGGGGGGCCCGGCGGGCCCGGGCCGGCCTGTCCCGTCCCGTCCCCCCCGGCGGGACCGGGCCTGCGCCGCCCCGCCCGGCCCGGGCCCCCGCGCCCGGCCCGCCCCCTGCGCCGGGCTCTTCCTGCTGCGCTGGGCCCGCTCGGGCGGGAGCCTCTCTGGTTTTTCGCTTCCCCCGCTCTGGTCTGTGCCGACCTTTAAACGTTGGGGCCGCCCTGCGTCCCTCGGGGTCCCGCACTGCCCGGCCCCGCGGGAGCTGTCACCGGCCGCCCCCGCGAGGTGCGGCCCGCGTGTTTCCCCTTCCAGCCGCGAGAAGAGGAATTGATGTTGAAACAGAGCGGGGCTTTTTTTTCCTCTCTTATTTTGTAGACAGCAGAAGTTTGTTCCTGTTTTTTGAGCTTGTCCTACCAGACCAGAACGTACTTCTAAGTTTGTTTTGTAAAAGGAGAAATTCCAGGAAATTGAATAACCTTGTGGTTTTCCCTGTCCTTAAAATGCCTTAGTTAAAAAAAAAACAAACCAAAACAAACAAACAAAAAACAACGACAACAAAAAACCACACCAAACCAAGAACCGATTTTTTTAAACACTTAAAAGCAACGTTAGGAATATGTTCCGTATATTGGGGCTCTGTTAAACAGGGAAGTTAAACAAACGAAGACTTCCCTCAGTGTAGGACACCAAACCATGTTTCTATGGTCCCGAGATTGTGAGGCTTTTCTTAGTTGGTGATATATTGTTTCTACAAGTGAACTTCAGTGTTGACAATTTGTGATACTTTAACTTCCACGTGGTTATTTCAAGCTCAACAGGTTTAGACAAATCGTTGTTAGGTGCCTCGTCTCTTTATAGGATATTTGTGATGAGAGGGAGAATTTTATTTTTTCTTAAAGTAAGGAATTCTTTATGTTAAAGCATTAGTATGAATGAACCTACAGCTTTACTCACCTTTGCTGGGCGATTAACTAGATTCCAACTCATTACTGGTGTTACATTATTACATTAGTTTTTTTCTACATTGTGTCCTCAGCCATACTTTGTTCCCAAACATGATTCTATGTAAAACTGGACTGCTTAAGCTGGGCCAAAGAGTAGTTACTAGAATTGAGATGCCCCTATGCATGTGGAATTGCAAATCTTCATGTAACTTTTGGCCGTTAATTTAAATGTGCAATCTTCCTACAAAGTTGATTAAAATTGTGGTTTTTAGGAGATTTTTTTTTTGCTTGAGGAATAATTTTTGATTTTATTATGTAGCTCATTCATTTTCCATTTAAATTGCTAAGTTAAGCCTTTTGTGTTCATTTCCCAAATAACCAAACTGTTGATTTTCAGATTTTACAAGTATATTTATATTCACTAAGAGGTTTCATTCTTTAAAATGTTTATCTCTGGGAAACCAGTGTTTTCAGAACCTCCTAATCCTTTCCCTGAACACAGCATCAGTGAGGGAATGAGCTGTCATGGTGTGGTTAGTGTGAGGCTCCAGTGGACAGGAGGGTGGAGCTGAATTGCTCCAACTGTTCCAGGCACTGAATCAAGGTTTGTGGTTAGTGTTTACTGGAATTTTATTTCCTCGCTGTTCAGAGGTGTCTCACTAAGGTGACTCAAGCTCTAAAGTGTCTGAGGTTTCAAAAACATGTGAGTACCTTGAGGAATCTGTGTCTCAATACTCTTTGGGTTTCCCTTTAATGTTAAATTCTTACATCTAAGCTCAGAAGAGTGAAATGCCCATAAAGCCTTTGCTGTGACACAGGAATAGCAGGTAGTGTTTAATATTAAAGCAATACCATTTGCACCAACAACAGTGTGCTGAAACAGGCACATGTGGGTTTGCAGTGGCAGTGGCCACCATGGTAGTTAAGACTGCAAATATTTGTCTTTCAAAGTCAAATCCTTTGAGTAAGTGCTTTATGTTTTGTTAATGTTGATTCTAAATATATTTTGGCAATAGTGCTGTTTGGGGAAAAATCCCATTCCTTAGCTTATTAGATGTTCAAACTGAAATCTGTAGTAGGCTGTGATTTTTCAAAACTTATTAAGAGAAAAAAATTCCATCCCCTGCCCCCTCCCCCCCCCCATTTAAATCTGATCAGTTCTGCTGGTTCTTGGAGAGCCATGTAAGATGGAATATTTTCTGCAGCTTGTTCAAGGGAAACAGTGAAAGTCAGAGATGTTCTCCCAGATTTCCTCTCCATCAGGCCAGGTGTGTTGCTGATAGTTACAGGTTAGTTCATATCACTGTTCTTGTCTTCTCTGCAGAGCCCTTCACTTTGATTTGAGGTGGAATTCTTGAAAAAAGTGAGCACAGTAAGAGTTTCTATGGTGCCATCTAAAATAATTGTATTTATTTGAATAGATTGGGAGGGATAAGGCTGTGGAAGAGAGGAGATCCCTTGGTGAGACATTCACTGTCACTGCTGTGTCCCAATAGAAAGGGTGGCATTTTTATGTTATAACTTCAGTTCAGGAAAACTCTGCTCTCTATCAACACCAGTTATTTAAACCAATAATGTGCTTTATTGAGGCAATACTCCAAGTTTTAGGGATAGCTGGGATTTTTCACTTGATTTTGGTATAGCACAAGGTTTCCCAGAGGCCAGTATGAGCAGTTCCTGTAGTCTTCCTGACTGGGACTTTGTTGACCTGTTGCAGGTCTTTTCTGTTTTCCAGCAGGAACAGTTAAAGGTTGTTCGAGGAAGTAAATTGTTCTCCAGATTGCAGGAGAGTCTGCCCAGGCTCTGTACAAGCTCTGAGGTCACAGGGCCCTTTTTTCTGTATCTCTTGAGTACAGAATGAATGTGGGGATGTCTGAAATGGTTGAATGTGGATTCCGTTACAGGACTTGTGTTCTGAGGCCCCGAGTGGATTTGTCTGAATGTTTTTCTGTGATATTTAAAAGCTCTGAAGTGCTGCTGGCAAGTAGTGTTCAGTTAATGAACAAGGAAATGGAGCTTTATGAGCTTGGAGTAGTTTTTATTTTCAAAGGTGTTTTGGGGGGGTGTGTGTGTGTACAATCTCATTGTGTTTTTGCCTGCATCTAGGTAACGTTTCTTCCTGAGCAATTTATGCATTTGCATTGAATTTCCTGATGTAGTTCTGAAATGAATGAATAATGAATGCTCTAGATAAAATCATCATTACTTGTGATTTAGGAAACATCATCTTTCTTCATGCTTAGGTGGTTTTTTTGGTAGCATACACCCACTTCGTATAGTACTTATCAAAATGGTGTTCTTGTAGTCACAGGTTTATCGTTTCATAGTCTTTGGATGATGACTTGTGTGCAATTTCTGCCAGTTTAATCTTCACCCAGTGTTCTTAACTTCATGTTTCCCATTTAACTGACCAGTCACAGTACATTAAATTCAGAAGCATCTATGAGACAAGAGATAGGATTGTTCATCCATTCCCCGAGTGAGGAAAAGTTTTAAACCCATTGGAGGTGTCCGGCACACAGTTAAATTACGGTGATGTTTTTCAGAGACAACTTGGCCTGTAAATGCGTATGTGATCTGTGCTATGGCTGCCTTTAGAGTCTGTCACCTGACTGACTCCTGAACATGTGTTTCAGGAGTTGATGTGTATGTCACTGTCTTAAACATTTCTGTATTTAACCCTGGTTTGAAAACTTCATTCTCTGTGTCAGTTACAACAAATGGGTATTTAATCTCATGACAGGTGGATATTGGCTATGTTATGGCTAATGAAATGCTGAAAATCTTTGTGTGTTTTTGGATGTGAAGAAATCTGTTTTGCTTTGTGTACTCTCTCCCACCTGAAATATAAGCTCAGTTTATAATTTAGGTTTGGGTATTCCTTCCTCCAGAAGTTACAACTCTTCACAGCAATCACAGTCTGTCAGGTTGGAAACTAGAGGCACGGCAGTATCTTGAGACAGATTTTGTTCTAGTTTAAGCTGTTAATATTTCTAGTAGGTTTTTATCAGATCGACAAAAGCTGACACTTGGAAATTTAAAGGCTTAAACAGAACCTACAGTGATAGTTCTCTTCATTAAATGGTGCTTCAACAAGTCACTCAGTGCTGTACGAGTTTCTCATTTTTGAGGATG
Organism: Acridotheres tristis; assembly: GCA_037013685.1. Lineage (NCBI taxonomy): Eukaryota > Metazoa > Chordata > Aves > Passeriformes > Sturnidae > Acridotheres > Acridotheres tristis. The sequence continues at coordinate 16,677,009 of CM072899.1, read as the reverse complement.
GGAAGATAAATCTTCTGTCAGCTGCTGTCATGCAAGTAAAGGCTGATAAATCTGAAATAATTGCTCCAGTGCTCCCTCCTGTGATCATCCTTCCTTCTCGTGGAGCCACTGGCTGTTCTTGGAAGTGGTGGCTGTCCTGGGGCTGCTCCCACTACCTGCAGTGCTCGGGGGCTGCCCCTGCTCCTCAGCACTGTGGACCTGAGGAGTTTGTTGGCACTTCCACCTCTGGCTGCAGGACATTAAACTAGGATAAGGACAATGATCACAATATTGCTGCCCTGTCTGGGTTGGTTCTTGAGTAAATCACCACAAAGAGTAACTCAGATGTGCTACTGGAGCTGAGGTAGAGCTTTTAGGAGGCTCAGCAGTGAATACAGCTGTGGTGAGCTGTGCATTCCAACCAGCCTGGTCAGGGCTGGGGAGCACCAGTCAGGGCTTGTGTTCAGAGGTGCACGTGTTCTGTAGTCTGCAGGCAAAGGACCAGAAAGAAACTTTCACCTTTGAAAGCACTGTTCTGTCACTTTATCTTCTCACTGCTTTTTGCTGAGTTTTATTTGCCTCTTTTAAATGACTTGTAATATTTGATTTAGATTGTTTCAATGAATACAGTAAAACAGTGGGATTTCTTGCTCATTTTTATGCTTTTTTTTTTTTTTTTCTGGTTGTTACCTCTGCCTTAGGCTAAGCCATGACTTCAGGATCTGGGCATGTGGATTCCAAGGCTGAGCTCACTTCTTTGCTTGAGCAATGGGAGAAAGAACATGGCAGTGGGCAAGACATGGTCCCTATTCTCACCAGGTAAGATCTATTAAGCAGGTCACTAAAGCTGAGTATCTGAAGTTACATGACAGCAGCTTTTACCATGTTTTTTTCTTGAGGTGTTCACATACCTGATAACCTGTAATTTATTTTCTTGGTCTTGAAAATGAACTGTTAGTGTGGTATTTAAATAAAAACTTCTAGTAAGAAATTTATATTACAAAGACATCTTACACAAACTGTCTCTAAAACTTGGATTTAATTCTCTGAAATGGTAGAAGTCAGGAACATCATTAAATGCTTGAAATAACTTTGGTGTCTTCACTTCAAGCTTGTAAAACATTCATGAAGATGGGAAGCAAGGTGTGAGGGTTTTGAAGTGACATTGATCAGATTAAATAAAAGGGTGAGAGTAGGATGAGTAGGAGGAGCTATATTGAGAAGATATTAGTGAAGCTCATAGGGCATGTTTAACGTGAAATTTTGAAACCTAATTGGCTTTATTTTTTGAGCTGTGTGATGATCAACTGGCACTGTATTGTGAGAAAAATATTCCCTAGACCAATAAATTATTTAGGGCTGTGTAGGAAATGCGATTAATTATAAGACAGTATCTAGTACAAAAGAAAGATTTGAATGATGAATTGCATTTGTGGTTTCCCAAGCCAGGCATCATCTGGGTAGACTGACATTACTCCTGCTTTAAGGGGAGATTTGCAGCAATTCCCCCAGTTCCTCACAGCTCTGCTGGCAGGTCCATGGCCTGCCTCGTGTGTGCAGGACTCAGCTGCTCTGCTGTTCAGGAGCAGTCCAGGTGTCTCTTCTGCCTTGTTGGGTCAGACAAGTCAGTGCACAGAGCTGGAGCTGGCACTGGGTGGACGTAACAGGAACGTGGTGCAGCTTCTTTGCTCAGGTCTGTGCTGTGCTTCACCCACTGGGCACAACTCTCTTGGTGTTCTTACTGCATTTTAAAAACAGCCACACAGGAGAAGAAGATGAGCAACAGAAAGCCAGCCCTAAACAGTTGAAAATTAGTGGATCTCTTGAAAATCATGAGACAGGTTTTTGTATATCTTTGTGTATTGTCTGAAGAAAAGTGTGCTATTTCAAGGCTTTTTCATGTAGGCATAACCAGAAATTTACAGTATTCTAAGAAATTTAAAGACATTTGAATGAAATGGGTATTTTTTTGTGCTTATAGCAGTCTGGCACTTCTTGCTTCTGTTCAGCTCCTGGAGCTCCCTACATTATTTGTGCTTAGACAAGTCTGATAACTTTGTGGATTCTCAAGGTTTCTGTTCAGCATGCAGAGTGGTTATGAATGGTGAAGGCTTGGGTATTTTTGCTTTAGTGGAGATAGTACAGATTTAAGGTAGCAAGGGGATCTACTGGCTTTGGCCAGAAGTTAAAATCAGTAATTAGATTTACAGTGCTTCAGTTATCAATGAGAGCCACGTTTCTGTTTGTAGGAGAGAGTTTTAGCTATTTATATATTTAGAGTTTGCTGGTAGAGATGCTCCCGAGGAATTCTCACCAACTGGAGCTTGCATTGGCCAATGTCCTGAGGCAGGTCAGTGCCCTTGCATATTGGTTTGGTCTTAGGGCACAGGGAGCTCTGGTCATACTTGTTGGTGAGTGATATTTCTCTACTTCCTTCTTCCTTGTGACCTAAATGGACGAAAACTTCCCTCTGTGGATGGGGGTTTGTTGAATGTGATGCTGAGGCAACACAGGTGGGAGTGCAGTAACAGGACAAGGACAGCAACAGTAATAGCACCAGTTACACACTGCAGCTGAGTTGTCACTTCCAAAAAGCTGTTTTTCTGGATTTACAAACACTTGAGTGTCAGAAGGTATGAACTGAAGAAGTTGCTTGGAAAACCTGTCAGCAAACAACATATTTAATATATATGATTTTCAAAAATACTATAAATTTAAATGGTCCTGCAGTAGTGTTACTTCATAGACTGGATGCAAGTCATGTTCAACCAATCAGGCAAATCCTGGGACTCAGATAATTTATTGTATCCCAGGAGCCCCTTTCATCAAGGGGATAAATCAGCAGTTTAACATTGTAACTTCATCTCCACAAACCAACCATATTGTGTTATGAGATCCTAGAGGATCTTATGCTGTTGCAATCTGCTGTAAAGGCTCACATTGGTCATTAATGCCAGGTGATGACACAGAGCAGGGTTAGGATGGCCTTGTTGTGCCACCCAGATCACTGGGGGCATTGCAAAGTTGACATACACTTCTGTATATCCCTGTCCCTTCCTTCTCTGCTCCCACGGTGAGCTCAGTTTGTGGCAGATGAAAACGAGGATCTGACTAACTTTCCAAAGACAGTTCTAAAGAGAAAAAAAATTGGATGGCTCCATGTAAATCTTACATGTTGGCTGCAGATTTGGAAGTGGCTGCAGAGCCAGTATGATGCCAAGTGAATGAAGGAAGTCTTGAATGAAAGTTCTGTGGTTTTGTGAACTGTGTTTTGTTGCAGCCCTGTGTACCTGGTGCCTATGTTAGAAGGTGGGAATGAGCTTTGGTAGTTATTTGACACTCAGTTGCTTCAATTGAGAATTAACAAAGCTATTGATCTAGATAGATTTATCTAAGTCAAGTCACAGACCACCTTTTTGTGTGTTAGTTAAAAGAAGGGTATTGTAAGCAAGCTTGATTTTTCCTTTTTTTTTTAAATCAATTTCAAAGCGGTAATGTTTTTTTTTAATTGTATTTTATTTTGGTCAAATAATTATGAATAATTGTATCAAAAACCTCCATAATTAGTGATGAGCTTTTGTCTTTCATTGATCCTGTGATAATGTTGTTGTCCCTGAAAGCACTGGGAGCTGGCTTGCTGTTTGGCACTGGGTTTGGCTGCCTACCCAGACAGGATGCACTGGCCAGAGTGTTGTGCTCACTTTCCATGCTGCTTGTCTGTCCTTTCTGGCACATCACCAAAATGCTAATTATCACCTCAAAAGACCTGACAAGACCAGAGTGCTGCTTCCCAGCTCCCCATTTGTCTGAGTTTTCTGTCAGCAGACATCCCTCAAGCTATTAGTTCTCATGGAAAAAAATGAGGAGCTGGCAGTGGAGTATTTAAGTAACTTGCTTGTGCCAGAATTTCTTGAGAGCTCAAGCTGTGCCACCTATTATTAACAAGGGACACAATTTGCATCACTTCACAATCAGGCTTATAAAAGTAAATATTGGAACCCCACAGGATCAACAGTTTGTTGAAAGATAATTGTCAGATGAAAGGCAAGCAAGAAAGTTCTCTGCTCATTGCCAATGAGCTAATTTGCTGTTCCTAGAATCTGGCAGGAGTCATCCTCTGTCACACTGGCAAGACAGTGTAGCTCACAGAGGCAGGACTAAGTACATTTTTGCCTCTAGTCATGCCTGGGAGCACTGGATGTTTTCTGGAGAGTAACAGGAATGGAGTAGAAGTCAGCAGTGTAAGGGGAATCCTTGTGAAAGACAAATATTTTTCCAGGGATTACTGCAGCCTTCCAGCAGTTTTCCCTCCCCTGTGATAAACTCTGCCTAGATAACTACTCTGAGGTATTAAGACCTTGTTTTAAAATGCTGTGCTGCACATAGATGCTGCCTCCCACTCTGGACCTCTGTAGAGGAGAAGGAATCATGTTTTATACTAAGAAAATTAGATTTAATTTCCTAATGCTTTTTCGATTGAATCGAGTGCTCTTTATTTCACCTCAAACTGCAGATATTTCTGCTGTAACACTGCATGCAGAAGGGCAGTGAATGACTATGGAATTATTTATTGCTTGACCATGAGATAATTTTTCTCGGTTTTGTGTAAATAAAAATAATAATTAATTCTCTTACTGCTCATTCTAAACAATTGGAGCCTAGGATTTCTTATCCCTGTTGAGGCTGCTCCTCAGTTTAGGAGAAGGCACAGCTCCAAAGCAACTCAGTTTTGTATTTCTCATACACAGGAGCGTTTAATGTATTTTGAAGGTCTGTGAACAGGAAGCTGCCTGAGTTTCTCCTTGTCTTATCTGTGGTGGTAGTTTGCACATGGTAAAAAGTTGATAACTGAGTAGAGATTAAACAGCACCTAATGAAAGTATTTAATATTTATTAAATATTTAATTTTACAACACAATTGAAATTTAATGTGCAAAACACCAAACTGCAGGCAGTTTGAACAGTTGCACCTGCAAAGACTGAACAGGAAGGAGGACTAAGCACCTGTTCAGGGCTTGCTCTGCTGCAAGAGAAAGACACTGTGATGCTGAGAAGTACTGCTCAAGCCCTTTATTTACTCTAGTTCTCTACACTATGTGTTGTAGAACACCACAAGGAATCTAACATGAGTAAGTAAAAGGTGTTGGCCCTTCAGAGTGTCTCTGAGGTGCTGCTATGGGTTCAGTGCATTTTAGAGATAAAAATGAGATGAGATAGAGGCCAGTGTTTTCTCTCCCCGCTATTGTGGAGAGTCAGAAATCCTCTGGTGGCACTGTCACTGGGTGAAAGCTGATGGGCTGGTTTGGAGTGCTCTGACAGATCTGTGGATGTGAGGAGCTGTGCTCCAGGAGTGTGGATTCTGCTCACTTTGTGTTGTTCCTGCTGCAGAATGTCCGAGCTGATTGAGAAGGAGACTGAGGAGTACCGCAAAGGGGACCCCGACCCGTTTGATGACCGACACCCAGGTAAGGTGTCCTGAGTGACTTTGGCAGCACCAACTGTGTCCCAGTGCTTACCTGGTAGCTCATATTCCAAAGTAAAGAGTTTTTAGCCTGAATGGGCCAACTGCTGATCGAGGTCTGACACTGCTTTTGCACTGGGGAGTTGTGCTCTGTGGTGCTGACACTGGAGCATCCCACAGTTGGTTTGAAGGCAGCAGTTCAATATTAATGTTGGCATTTTGAGATAAGAAGATGAGTGTTTTCCTGTTTGTCCCACAGGTCGGGCAGACCCTGAGTGCATGCTTGGTCACTTACTGAGGATACTCTTCAAGAATGATGATTTCATGAATGCGGTAGGTTTGCTCTAAGAACTTTCTCTGTCAGTTCCTCACACCACCTTATTGCTTTTATTTCCTCTGTGCCGGTTGAACTTGGTACTTATTTAATATTTATTTTAGTGATGTCAGAATTCTCTTTTCCATAATACTGGTTTTTAAGACGGGTTTAAGAGCAACTCATTTGCCACTGTTAAAGTTACTCAATTAAAGGGGAATTCATGAGCTTTGGAATGTGTGTAGCAACAACTGAATTATTTCTTTTCAAAGTTTATCAGTATCTTTAAAGAAAATGGAGCTTCTCAGATACTAGTACAAAAACATAATTTGTTTCTGTAATGGAAATGAATACCACTAATTCCAATGCCTTGTTTCTGAGTGCTTGAAACTGCTGGGCTGCCTGCAGGAGCAGAAGATCATATCAGCTCTAGAAGACTCAGGCAGAGAATCACGGGGCAAGAGTCTGCCCTTCCACTTGCATTGCTAACCTCTAACATGATTTAATGGCTGAATTTTGTTACTTTTGCATCCCTGCAGGCACCTATATCAGTACACATTGCCAGAAGGATTCTGACAGATTGCTTGCATGTCTCTCTCTGTTTTCAACTGCAAGTGATAAGCAAATACAGGTGCAATTAAAAATGTGCAATTTCTTACGTTAATTTTTTAGTTTTCTTTTCATGTTTGTACTGTTACTGTTACAGTTTTTCAAGGCACTTCTCTTTACAAATCAGTTCAAGATAGATATTTAGTCAGTGAACAGCAGATCAGAGGCTCTCTGCTTCTCTGAGAAGTAATTTCATCTTCTAAGGCACTGAGGGAGCAGGCTAGAGGCTGGTCATGTTGAAATCCAGGGCTTAGACTGGCATACCTTACTTTATAGTTTTGCTGCTGTGGGAGCTGTAAGGCTTTCACTGCTCTGGGTTTGGTCAGAGTTGCATTTGAAACCAGTGCTGTTCCTGATCTTCTCCAGCTAGTGAATGCTTATGTGATGACAAGCAGAGAACCTCCACTAAACACTGCTGCCTGCAGACTTCTGCTGGACATCATGCCTGGACTGGAAACAGCTGTTGTCTTTCAGGAAAAGGTATCACCTCTACTAAAGCTTGGGTTTTAAGCTTGCTTTATTTTGCCAACAAGATTTCCCAAAGGAGAAACCAATAAAAAGCCATATTGAAATCCTGTGTCTGAGAATCAGTCTGTACTATTGGTTTGGGGCTTTTTGCTCTTGGCTTGTTCAGTTAATCAAATCTTGGGTATTTCATAGCTTTTCAAAGTGTGATGTGACTGATTCAGGCAGAGGAGCTGGAACTTAATATAATGTTTTGGGAGCTGTTACAATTGGAGTTGTTACTTTATTGGCCTGTGAATGGAGCAGGCTGTATAGAACATGGAGGACTTGCCCAGTAATCCCCAGCTCTGGCAGAGCAATTGCTTTCCTAGAGCTGAGTGATAAGCAAGTCATACTTTAACTAAGCAGTCTAAAATCCACAAGCTTTGTGGGGATTATCTGGAACTGTGATGGACAGCTGAATCAGACTTCTCCATATTGACAAATGAGTTGTTCTGAAGGAATGCACACACAGTGGAAAGTGAGGAGAAAGTGAATTTCACTCAAGCCACAGTTTCTTCATCTGTAAGAATTAATGTTTTTCTAAAGTTTGGAAATGAGATAGTGCTTTATATAAAAGTTGTAAATTAATTTCTCTACTATTGGAAATATGCGTATAAATTCTAAAGCATGATAAAAGAATAATGTGCACTCTTTGTGAAACATTTAATTTAATTTGAGCTCTTTGTGATCTCTCCAAAAGCTGAGACTGGGAAGCCTTGATCAAAAAACAATTTAAAACCACAACAATAGTTCCCCATTTGAGGAGAATATAGCTATTTCCAGAGACCAAAGCTCTCTGTAAACTGAAATGAAATTGAGTTTTGCATTTAGGGACATTTTTCCTTTTGACTTGAGAATATTAGAGCTCTGTTCTGGCACTTAGGGCTCGTGTACATAGGAACCTTTGGGAAGAGGGTGCTGTTCTCGTCACAAAGAGGCCCTCTAGCGACCAAGGGATTTCACAGCTCATCAGTTAGAATTTTTTCTTGGATTACATAAGAGCATTGAAATGATAATGCAATTGTCTTTAAATATACAACAGGCAACTCCAGAAATCTGTTAAGCTGAGAGTTCCTGTTAAAATGTGTCTCTTCGTTATTACTTTTCACTGATCTTTTATTGTATTGTACCTATAATTCAAATTATGTGCAAGATTTCTGCCATGATAATGATGTGTTGTTGTTGATGTTTCCAAATCCAGTGGCAATTTAGAGGGAACAAATTAATATTCAATTCTAAACATTGTCTTTTTAATTGTCTGTTTTATATTTAGCCAAATTTCATTTTATTTCATGTAAGTTCTACACAGATTCTTTGAAATTTGCTAAATTGCTAGATATTTTTATTAGTGAAACTGACTGGAACTTTGGGCTTGTTTGATTGGACTAATTCATACCTATAGTATTTTACTGCTTCCTAGGAAGTTCCTGGCCACTTTTTGCAGGTGTACAAATCCAAACATCTGATGCCTGGGCATAGTTTCATGCAGCTTAAAGTTTTAGATTTTTCTCTCTTTTCCTCTCTCTCTCTCTTTTCTTCTCTCTCTCGTTCCAGTTATTTTTATTTGTTACATGCCTGGTCATCACTAGAGATAAGAGAGAATTGTTCCCATCAGGTGCTTTCACTGGCACTGAGAAGTTAAAGATGAAATATAACTGTTAGAACTGGTTTCTTGTTTTCTCCTTTCTAGGAAGGCATAGTCGAAAATCTCTTCAAGTGGGCACGAGAGGCTGATCAGCCACTAAGGACATATGCAACAGGACTGTTGGGAGGAGCTATGGAAAACCAGGACATTGCTGCAAATTACAGGGATGAGAACTCACAATTGGTAATGATCTCTCAATCACTTTCCCTTTGTGGAGTACACTTGCCTCTTTATAATTTTTATTTATGGGGACTCACATTCGTAGGTTAATATGAGTCTTACAGTGGTTGTAATACTGTCTGTGAGAGTCATGGTTTCCATCTTTTCCTGACTGACTTGGAGCATGCATCCTGATTATTCTGTTAACAGCAGTTGTATTCAAAATGCCAATAGAAACCTAAGAAGTCAAATACTTTACTTTTTAATGAGGCTCATATTCAAACTTTCCTTAAAGAAGAATTTTGAGAAGCTCTGCATGTGTAACTATTGCACATTGTGATTTGCTCACCAGACAGAGGTTTTTAAATGATAGGTAAGTCAACATGGAGACAACTGTGCTGAAATTGTGATGACTTCTCTTCTAAACATTATAAGTAAAAGCATGAGCTTTGGTTTTGTGGAACTGCAATTTACCAAAACTGCTGCTTCCAAAGGGAATGTAGCCGTTTCTTCAGGCTGGACAGAGATGGTGGAAGGATGCTGCAAGCTGGTATGTGGTTCTGTTAGCACCAGTATAGCTCATCTGCTCCTAATGGTTTTCCAGCCACTTCCTCCTCACATGAGAGACATGGTGCTGATATTTTAGAATGAAAGGAACTGTAGCAAAATGGATTTGAGTTCTCTCACTCACTTTAAAGTTGTTATTTCTCTGGGCAAACTTACGCCACAACATACTCGGCACTATATGCTGTGCAGGGGTTATATGATGATGACAAACAATATGGCTGAGGTGAGTTCATGATCAAAGCAAGGAGTGTGTTCTCATGAATGCTGCTTTTCTGAAACAGGTGGCTCTGGTGCTTCGTCGCCTACGAGAGTTGCAGGTCACTGAAATGACCACAAAACAGGAAAACAAGCGCCCCAGTCCTCGGAAAGTGCCATCAGATCCTCTGCTGCCCCTCGATGAAGAGGCTGTGGATATGGATTATGGGGAGATGACAGTAGATGGAGAGCAAGAAGAAGTTTCTGGTGATATGGAGATCTCCTTTCGTCTCGATTCAAGTCATAAGACCAGTAGCAGAGTAAACTCTGCTGCAAAGCTAGATGATGGGGGACTGAGAAAAAGCAAATCAGGGAAACAGCATGAAAGAGACGGCTTCCGGAAGGCCAAGCAAAAACTGGGCTTCTCCACCTCAGAGCCAGAGAGGATGTTTGTTGAACTGTCCAACAGCAGCTGGTCAGAAATGTCCCCGTGGGTGATTGGCACTAATTATACACTTTACCCCTTGACTCCTGCCATAGAGCAGAGGCTGATTCTTCAGTACCTGACTCCCTTGGGGGAGTACCAAGAGGTGAGCATATGAAGGTGGGAGTAAGCACTCTGTGCTCTAATTCTCTGTACAAAGCTGAGGGAAATTGTGGGGGGAAATTGGCAGAACTGTTATATCACTCTCTGATATTTCCTGTCATGATTAAGATTGGTAACTTTTCCTGAGTTGTTGATGACTTCTAAATTAATGAAGTCATTAGTTTGAATATTACTTGGTGAGTAATACTCAAATCTGAACCTAGCAGATGTGTGGTCTGTTAGTTGGAGCATGGCCCTGGGGATTTTGTCCCATGTTCCTGCTAAATTTGGTATTTGTTTCTGTGAAGCTTTGTTTGAAATGCAGACATTTTTCCTGTTTCCTGTGGGGGATATCATAGATTGCTGCAAGTAAAAGTCTGAGGAAATAATCAACTTGAAGTTCTAAATGAAGTGGTTTGTGTAACCTCTGTAGTAGTTCTGAGGAGAAGTGGCAGGGCCCGTGTTATGGAGATGCTTTTGAAAACTGATATTACTTAAATGGACAAAATAATGTGGCTATGTCAAATTTACCGAAGTGTGTTTCCATATTTCTTAACTTTTTTCCCTCCTTTTTTTTTTTTTTGTGGTTTACCTTAATTTGTAACAGAACAAAGCAACACAGTTTTGCTCTGTGGTAGATGTTACATGTGTGCCTTGTTTCTGTGAGAGCCAGAGAAACCATTACCCCCTAACACCCTGCATGCAGACTGGATTGCTTCATATGCCAGCAATAACAGGCTATAAAAATAGGAATTACTAGCATAAAGGTGTTACACAGAATGATGCAAAGGGTTTTGGTCTGTTGCCCTGCTCTCCTGTTTTTTCTGTTCAGTTGTTGGGTAGTTGTCTTTGCACAGATGGAAGGTGGAGCCTCTCTCCAGGGTATCTGTGTGGACTTCCATAGCCGCACTTGGAGGAGAGTCTTAAGATTTCCGTGTGGCAGCTGCCATGCACCTTGCTGCAGTCAGCAGATGTATTACAAGAGGTCTGTTAACCTTTATTGCTTCCTATGGATGGAGCTGGTTACCTCTGACCTCTCATAACAGGTATCTGCTAATAGGGGAAATCTGGGGGTTTGAGAGAGTAAAAACCAAAAGAGACCTTGTAATTCTCGTGAAACATTCAGCTGGTGTCTCATTTTTATTTTTCTCAGCTGCTACCCATCTTTATGCAACTGGGATCAAGGGAGTTGATGATGTACTACATTGATTTGAAGCGAACCAACGATGTGCTGCTGACTTTTGAAGCCCTTAAGGTAAATTACTTTCATAGTACAAAAAATATACCATAAACATTGTAAAAACATGGAATATATGCTTGCTATGTGTCAAAGGCAAGTGCTCATCTTCTTTAGGCTGGTGTCTTGCAGCATTCCCTGGGATTGGAAGTGACTTTCACTCAACTTGAATGCATTGCAGTTTTGTTTTTTTAAGTGTCAAGTACTTAAAATGAAAAAAACAGGAAAGGAAGGAGGGAATAGAAAGATCTTAATTGTGCAGGAAGGGTCATTAAGTTCACCTTTCATCTACCTATTTGAAGATGATAAAAGTTCCTTTTTCTGTCAAATGGTTGTGTTCCTGCTGCCCTTAGATGGCATTTCTGAGTTATTCTACTGCCTGCCATCTCAAAGGACACTTGTGAGGGGTAAGGAGCATAAACATCTTACTCCTGGAAGCCCCAGCATGACATCTCTGAGCTCAGTGGTTAAGATACTAATTCTGTGTGAGTAGTCTTTAAGGTTACCTCCCCAAGGTAAAAAGCCACACAAAAGAACCTTATTCAAGCCAAACCTGCAATGCAGCAGCACAAGTTAAACTTTTCTGTGCATTCTTTCCCTCTTTCACAATAACTTCTCTGCCTCTGATCCTCCAGAGTCTTTCTCTATGTATCTTTGTAATTTGTCTGAGAATTTATTTTGAAGGAGCAGTGTTCCTACAGTAGCTATAGGTTACTTCAGTGGGGAGTAGAGTGGGGTTTGCAGTGATTCTTACTGTTTCCTCTTAAGGTATAGGTAATACAGAAAAGCAGTGTACAGTACACTTCAGTGCAGCTGCAAGCTTCCCTTTAATTGCCTTTACCTCATTTTGTAAAATTCTTTGTGTCAGCAGTGTGTCATAATCAAAATATGAATGGAAATTTAAATCATTAGTAGTAGTAATAGAAAGTGTGAGTGAATTTGAAGAGAATAAAAAGACCTTAAAGGCCAAAGCCTGTTGGATAATTTCTGAGTTGCTCTGCTTTTCTTGTATTTCTTTTGCAAGATATGTAGAAAAAAGTGGTAGTGCCTCTTTTGGTTTTGTTATTGGGATAAATACTACATTCTGGATTAAATGTAATGGGAGAAGGAAGTGAGGTGCACAAAGCACAGAGCAGCGACTTTCTCTGCCGTCTGTTTTTCTATGGGATGGGGATGGAATTGAAGAAACCTAGTCTAATCTGCTTTTATGATTCCTTAGCATTTGGCATCATTGCTGCTGCACAACAAGTTTGCTACGGAGTTTGTTGCTCATGGAGGAGTGCAAAAGTTGCTGGAGATTCCTCGTCCTTCCATGGCAGCAACAGGAGTGTCCATGTGTTTGTATTACTTGTCGTACAATCAAGATGCTATGGAGAGGGTAAGAGTTGTTCTTGTACTGTAACTGCAGTGATTCCCATCATTTCTCAGTGTTCCTACCGGTGTTCAAACAGTGAATAAACATCTCCTAAGATTAAAAGCAAATTTATATGGATGACTGATACATGCAGAGGCATTAGGAGGTATATGAATAATAATGTATTGTTTCTAAGTGATTTTCAGTTCGTAGTGATTTAACTGAAGACTGTGTCAGCATTGTAATCACCCTTTTCATTCTATTCTTCCCTCTTTCCCTCAAAAAATCTCAACAAAAACCTCCTTCATTCTCATTTGCCTTCCTTTTCCTTTCTGTTCCAATGGAGTACTACACCTGAGACTGTTTTTCTCCATGCATGGTTCCAGATGTTCTGCCCGATGTTATCCCTAATATGTTCAGATACCAGGTAGAGCAGGTGTCTGTGGTATATTTTGTATTTCAGAGGAAGCCAGCTTCAGAGTACAGTCCCTTGTCAAGCAGTCAGGTCTGAAGCTGGTAGCACTGTATTCTTTGAGTACATCCAACACCAGAGAAGAGATGGAAAACTCTGCTAACTTGGCACACAGCAGCTGGTGCCAGCACTTCAGTTCCTCTTGTCACTGACCTTTACAGAAGGTTCCCAGTTCTTCCTCAGTAGAGGTAAACAGGCAATTGGAAAAGTGCAGTTCTGAGCACATTGTCTGCACATCTCAGTGGCACGAACTGAGAACAGGAATAGACGAGCTCAGTTGTCTGTTTCCAGAGAAAAGTCAGGCTTTAGACTTGCATTTGGCAATCCTTGAAATTCCTCTAGGCTTCAGTGCTGCCAGAGTTTGCTAGTACCTCAACATAGCATATGGTACTTGGTTACACAGAACAGAATTGGTGTTTCTTCAGTGGAAACTTGTCAGCCTCTAGTGATGCATTCTTTGGATCTGTGGAAGTGGTATGGAGAATTGTATCTGTGTGTCTCTGGATTTATACTACTCTAAGGTTGCTGTATTCATTGTGCTTTGCTCTGGGAAGGGACCAATTTATAGTCCTACATTGCCAAATCATATTCTTTATTGGTCTAACAGCAGATTTTTTTACTGGTCTGGAAATGGGACTTTTTATTTCATGTCTCAGATATCCCAAGTTGAGCTGGGAATAACTTGTCCTCTGCTTCTCAGAGCCTTCATTCTCTTTGGTCCCAATCTCTTAAGCAATCTGTTTGAAGTCCACTTCAAGAATGTTCTTTTGCTTTCTAGGTGTGCATGCACCCCCACAATGTGCTTTCAGATGTAGTGAACTACACCTTGTGGCTGATGGAGTGCTCCCATGCCTCGGGCTGCTGCCATGCCACCATGTTCTTCTCCATTTGCTTCTCCTTCCGTGCTGTCCTGGAGCTCTTTGACAGGCACGATGGGCTGCGGCGTCTGGTTAACCTGGTAAGGGCTGTGGCTTTGAGTAGGGAACAGGGGTTTAGTGGCAGTGCACTGTAAGTGCAACTGTGGAGAGTTTTGTTCTTTTGTTTGATTTTGTTTGAGGTTTTTCCTCCTCAATTCCCAAGAGATGGAGAGGTGGGTTGAGTTTTCTACGCAACTCGCATCCTCTCATCTTCATTTTTTTTAATTTTTATTATTATCATTATTGTCTAGAGACCTACCCTTTGGGAGCTTTTTTGGTGCAACTCCTGGGTTAAGCAATACTCATTCAAACAGTGGTGTTTTAGTGGTAGTCCAGCTATTTCTTACCACTCCACATAGATGTGCACTCTGTTGGGTGTGGATAAATGCAGCCTTTATCCAGGAGAGGAATTGCTGTGTGTGTGCACTGCAGGAATCATGGTACCTTCTGGGCATAAGTTTAAGACACTGTTCATATGGAAAAGCTGCAATGTCTGCAGGGTGTTGCTGTGCACTCCTGCAGCTTGGGCCATGTCTAACTTAGGGACATCAGTGCTGCGGGGTGCAAGCACACTGTGGTGCCATATTATGCCTAATAGTACTAAGCACAATACTGCCTCCAGACCTACACTGATGTGACTTCTTTAGCCTGGAGAAAAGGAGGCTCAGGGGTGACCTTATCACTCACCAGAACTACCAGAAAGGTGGTTGTAGTCAGGTGGGGGTCAGTCTCATCTCCCAGGCAATGACTGACAGAACGAGAGGACACAGTTTTAAGCTGTGCAAAGGGATGTTTAGGTTGGACGTCAGGAAAAAATTAATTGAAAGAGTGATTGGGCACTGGAATTGTCTGCTCAGAGAGGTTGTGGAGTGACCGTCCTTGGACATGTTTAATAAAAGCCTGGATGTGGCACTCAGTGCTATGGTTTAGTTGATGAGGAGGTGTCAGGTCATAGGTTGGACTTGATGATCTCAAAGGTCTTTTCCAACCTAGTTCATTCTGTGATTTCTATCTTCCTAGATAGTGGAGGAGAGGACACGGTTCAGTTTAGGCTGTTAACCTACAGAGACCTTTTTCTGTTGAGACAGCCCTTGTCAGCTCTCCGTGTGCCTCTATATCCTGTGCAGCAAAGGCAGCGAGTTTGGGTGTGGTACGAGAGCAGCTGAGAGTTGTAGATGCTTTTTTTCCTGAAGAGTGAGCTGATGAAACCTCTTTTCCCACACCTAACTTCTTTGTGAAGATAAGCACTCTGGAGATCTTAAACCTGGAAGACCAAGGAGCCCTGCTGAGCGATGATGAGATCTTTGCCAGTCGCCAGACGGGGAAGCACACCTGCATGGCCCTGCGCCGCTACTTCGAGGCTCACCTTGCCATCAAACTGGAGCAGGTGAAGCAGTCACTGCAGCGCACTGAGGGTGGCATCCTGGTCCATCCACAGCCCCCCTACAAGGTGAGGAGCACACTGCAAGCTTTTCACGTGCATCTCAAAAGCTTTTCGAGCATTTCTCAATTGAACCCAAGCTGCAGACATGTAGAAACTCTTTGAAGCCAGTGCAGTAACTAGGCAGGCTGCAGTTGTTTTATTTGTACTTTTTTCTGTCATGTGGAATGGCACTGTAATAGGATAATACGGAGGAGCCCTTGAGGTTTGTCTGAATTGCATTTGATTAAGACTCCTGCTCGTGTGCTGTGGTACCCTTTCCTTCTCTCAAAAACTCAAAGGCAGATTGTTTTTGATAATTTTGGGGTTTTCTATGCTGTGAATCTCTGAAAGGACTAAATCTATATGTGTATAGAGGTACACAGTGCTGTAAAACTCAGAAATAAATTTTATTTGATAACTGAAATGTCTTTTGGACATCACTGTTTTTAGAAATTACCTGTGAGATCTAGATAGATAATAATCCATAGTCTTGATAATGATTTTTTTTTTTTCCTGGTTTCTACCTGCGAAACTGGTTTTGTTGTTTTGTTTTGGGTTTGTGGGTTTGTTTGTTTGTTTGGGTTTTTTAAACTGGATTTTATGGCTGCTGATTTTGAGAAATTACATTCACCTGTGTTTTCTGATTTAATTTATGATGATTTTATGGAGGAGTTGAAATAAGAAAATATGAGGCAGTTTCTGTTTCTGCAGAAATTATTTTCAGTAACTAAAGAAATGTGTATAAAGTGTTGCTTTCTCATGTAATTAACAATATTGAAAGGCAAACTTGCTAGGAGTTTTTTTATTCAGTGTGTTTTGTAGTCAAAACTTAAAAACAGTAATTGAATGTTTTTAGCAACCTTTTTAATATTTTAGTATAAGCATATATTGAATGACAGTGTAGTAACTACTAGATTAGTTACTTAAAAGCAGAGTAGAATTTTAATTTAATGTAACTTTTAATCTTAAATCAGCCGTAGCTTTTTAAGACTGTAAAGAAACTTAAAGCATATTATCCCTAAGCTTATTATTGTATATTATAGTGACAGTTGCTGTATTCTTTTATAACTGGGGAATAAACCAGAAAGTAAATACTTAATCTGCAAGATACAGTGGTAGTCTAATCTTATAGATGCAGTTTTCAGTTAAATCCCAGCAGTGAGGGATTTGATGTGCAAGTTTGTAACCCTTGTGATCTAACGGTGTCTCTTCCCTGCAGGCCTGCTCCTATACTCACGAGCAGATTGTGGAGATGATGGAATTCCTGATTGAGTATGGTCCAGCACAGCTTTACTGGGACCCAGCAGAGGTTTTTCTCAAGTTGTCTTGTGTCCAGCTCATGCTTCAGCTCATTTCCATTGCCTGCAACTGGAAGACGTACTATGCAAGGTGAGCTGTTTGCTCTAGTGCTCTGAGTGCAGCCCTTGTGACTCTTGGGCAAGACTTTACATTTCCAGATTTTCTACCCTGACACAGGCACGTGCTGTGCTGTGCTGTGCTGTGGCCACACAGAACTTATCAAAGCTAACTCTGGGGAAAGCAGGACCAAAATTTTAAGGTAGAGAGAGATGTCAAGAAATTTCTGAAGAGCCAAAATGCCTCAGGCCTTTGATTACTATGACACTGATTTCTCAGAAAAGCTCCATCACAGTTTTGTGCCTCTTTCTATCTGTCTCAAAATTTTTTTGTTTTTTTTTTTTTTTGTTAAGAGAGGCTAGAAAAGGCTCCAAGGAGAGGGTGAAATAAAGACCGATCTTAATCCTGGAATGAGGTGGACCAGTGCTCCCTCCTCCTTATTTCTGCTGCCTACAGGAGCTCCTTGCCTAACTTAAACTGAAAGCCTTTGAAATCTGTTTTGCTTCTGCAGTTCCCTGCCTCCCTCCCACTCTCAGGTTGCTCTCTCCTGGGTAGTTTGTGTTCTCCTGTTTCTTCTGCAGCTGTTTCCTAATTGCTACCTGGGTTAACTCTTACCTTTCCATATAGGTTATAGCTCTCCTCTTTTTTGCATTTTTCTGCTCTATCACCTCTTGCAGAACATCCCTTTTCGCCTTCCACACACTTGCATCTTTCTTAAACTGGTGCCTAAGTTGGTGTCTTTTTGACTATCCGAGTTGTCTGGTTGGCTGCTAAACAGTTTCCCTTGACTTCAGAAAAACTTCTTTCCTAGTTAACAGGAGACAGAGTATTTTGGACAGCAGTGTTTCCCAGCTAATATGTAGAGTTAGATTTAGAAGCTTAATTTAGAATGCTTTTGGTAGTAAATCCTAACATGCTTATTTTTATAAATACAAAATTGATGTGCTTTTAGGAGCCTGTGAGCCATGTGGGATAAATGTTGGCAGAGTGCAGGCAGTGGTGTGCATGTGAGCATTGCCTTCTATGGAGACCAGCCCTTTTCATTCTAAAATCAAAAGGCCCTATCAAATGTAGCAGATGTGACTGATTTACTTCCATTTCTTGTAGTAAATTAAATACTATTTTATGTTATTGAAACAACTCTGTACATGCAATTCTAAGAAGTTCTTCTCTTGCTGTCTTCCAGGAATGACACAGTACGATATGCTTTGGATGTACTGGCCATCCTGACTGTAGTTCCTAAAATCCAGTTGCAACTGGCAGAACCTGTGGATGTGTTAGATGAAGCTGGATCAACTGTTTCCACTGTGGGTAAGCTGAATAGGGTTCTAATGACTTACACATTTATCAGGTGCCTTCTGCTACGTGAGTTTTGGCTGGCTGTTCCTCATCTACAGTGACACAAGGGTTAAAATGATTCATGTACTCAGTTACTGTCAAGGATGCAAATAAATGGGAGAGTGCACTATGGTTAAAATTGTTGTGATTAGCACTGTGCTTGGGTTACCAATTTAGAGGCAAATCTTTCTCCTGCACTGGTTTTCAAGAGCTCATTCAATACAGGTGGAGGCAAATATACTTTTGTAATGGGACTATTAGGTTTCCTCAGCTTCTCAGAAATTTAGGTCTCCTGAGGATATGGCATCTGAGAGTAAGGGAGAGGAGCAATTATTGCTGCCTGAGTTATGCTCTAATTGGTTGCCTCCAGGTTCAGCATGTAAATGAGTGATATATGCCTGGATCAGATCCAAGGCTTCTGCTTTAACTGGAGCCTCACTTCTCTTTTTAAGAAAATGAAGATTAAAGGCAGGCAGAATACTAGATGTAGGCAAAAGACAATTTCTTTTGCACAAAAAGTCACTGGGCAAACACCAGTTCTGTGGGGGTTTTGATATTCTGAAGCAGACATGAAACTAACAGGAATTCTGTGGGGAAAAAAGTTGCTCTAAAGTTTCATTTTTGCCTGATTCCTTTTCAAAGTTGTGATATGATTATTTTGTCCTCAATGACTTGGTCCTCTTCCTCAACGTTTACTTTGTTAATGTTTATACAAGAGAGTTGCTCTATGCAGTAAGAATCAGAGCATGTCTGTGCATTTTGCTCTGTCCAGATACCTTAGATTTTTTACTCCTCGGTTGTGCTTGATTACCACGTCTAAGAGATTATGTGACATTACCTACTGATGAGGTGGAGGACCAGCAGTGCAGGAAAACATTTTGCTAGGGAGGTAGAAGAATATATCTTAGACTAGTTAGCAGAACTTCAGGAATTTCTGGAATTAAGGGAAGTACCTATTGCCTTCAGGTTTGTTGGAAGACTCCCTTACTTGTCTGATCAATTTGTGTAAGATACTACTTCTTTCCCTCACTAGGTATTAGTATCATCCTTGGAGTTGCCGAGGGTGAGTTTTTCATCCATGATGCTGAGATTCAGAAATCAGCCCTTCAGATCATCATCAACTGTGTGTGTGGCCCAGATAACCGGATCTCCAGCATTGGGAAATTCATCTCTGGGACTCCTCGTCGAAAGCTCCCTCAGGCCCCCAAGAGCAGTGAGCACACGTTAGCCAAGATGTGGAACGTGGTGCAGTCCAACAATGGCATCAAGGTGCTGCTGTCGTTGCTGTCTGTGAAGATGCCGATCACTGACGCAGATCAGATCCGGGCTCTGGCCTGCAAAGCGCTGGTGGGGCTGTCACGCAGCAGCACCGTCCGGCAGATCATCAGCAAGCTGCCCCTGTTCAGCAGCTGTCAGATCCAGCAGCTGATGAAGGAGCCAGTGCTGCAGGACAAGCGCAGCGAGCACGTGAAGTTCTGCAAGTATGCTGCCGAGCTGATCGAGCGCGTCTCGGGGAAGCCCCTGCTCATCGGCACGGACGTCTCGCTGGCACGGCTGCAGAAGGCAGATGTGGTGGCCCAGTCCAGGATCACCTTTCCTGAGAAGGAGCTGCTGCTGCTGATTCGGAACCATCTCATCTCTAAGGGCCTTGGGGAAACGGCATCTGTCCTTACGAAAGAGGCTGACCTGCCCATGACTGCAGCGTCTCACTCTTCTGCCTTCACCCCTGTCGCGGCCGCTGCCTCTCCGGTGACTCTGCCTCGCACTCCCCGCATAGCTAACGGCATCTCGGCCCGTTTGAGTAGCCACACCGCTGTAGGTTCCACTGCCACCTCTGTCCATGCTCAGGCAAGGCCGTCTGCATCCCAAGGTCCACCTGCCCTTCCAGGCCCTTCTTACTCCAGCAACTCTCCTCTGATTGGCAGGATTAGCTTTGTCAGGGAGAGGCCGTCTCCCTGCAATGGCAGGAAAATCAGAGTGTTGCGACAAAAATCGGACCATGGCGCCTACAGCCAGAGCCCAGCTATCAAAAAGCAGCTGGACAGACACCTTCCTTCCCCACCCACGCTGGACAGTATAATCACAGAGTACCTTAGGGAGCAGCATGCCCGCTGCAAGAACCCTGTTGCCACCTGTCCCCCTTTCTCTCTCTTTACTCCCCACCAGTGTCCTGAGCCAAAACAGAGGCGCCAGGCGCCCACTAACTTTACCTCACGGCTGACCCGCAGGGCGGCCTTCCCGAAGTACGGAGGGGTGGATGGTGGCTGCTTTGATAGACACCTTATATTTAGCAGGTAAGGAAGAAAACTATGTTATAATCCCTCTCAGGATACACCCTGTGCCAAAAAGCCTTACCTGGATTCAGGCTGTGCAGTCCCACGCTGGAGTATCCTTGGAGACACAAGAGTTTTCATTCAGAGTGACAGTGAGAGAGCCTTGAAAGGCATTTTTAGTAGTTGTTCTGTTTGTCTTGTCCTTAGTGCCAACCTTAGTACACAAAGCACACTTTATTTTCAGTAACAGCATTGACTAAAGAAACTGGTAGCTCTTTATTCTCCTTTGGAAGGTGAGTATGTAGCACCGATTTTATGGGAGTGTAACATAGCCTTGAGGATGGTTGGCTGACAGGTGCAGGAGAGTGAAATCTATATTTTGCTCTTGCAACTGAATCATTGGCACCACCAGTTGCCTTTTCATGTGGCCTTTCCTGAGGTTAAACTGGAAGGTAATGTGAAGTTTATGAAAATAAAGGTGTCACTTTCCTGAAAGCATCTTCACAGTGAAAGCACTATCACTGTAGGAAGTTATGATGCCAGGATGTTGTTTGGCTCATGTGACATCATCTTGTGCTAAGTGTTTCTGAACTGTTAGGAATTTTTTTGCTAGCTGTCTGTACTTACCCAGGTGTTGACGTTACAGGTTTTCCATCAGTTCAGCTTTGAAGATGGAGTCCAAGTGTTTCAGCTTAATGATGTCCTTTAACAGAAGTACCACATAGTGGACAGCAAACCCTGAAAGATTGCAAACACTGTTGTAATACTCGAGCATTAGTCTTCAAACTGACACTTTGCTTACTCTAGAAGAAAGCTAAAACTTGTACCTTTGTGATCTTAAAGGGCTGGATTTGATAACATCACACAGCATTTCAGTTTTCTTCTCTTTAGCCATGTAATTTTTGCCTTCTCTAGGTTCCGTCCAATTTCTGTGTTCAGGGAAGCAAATGAGGATGAGAGTGGCTTTACCTGTTGTGCATTTTCTGCAAGAGAACGATTCTTGATGCTGGGTACTTGCACGGGGCAGTTGAAACTCTATAACGTGTTCAGTGGACAGGAAGAGGCCAGTTACAACTGCCATAACTCTGCCATCACGCACCTTGAGCCATCCAGGGTAAGGAATCACAGACCTGTTCTGATTTTTAGCAGTTCTCACTGCCTAAACCTTGGGATGTTTTGGGCCCATCTGGATATGTACATCTGAAATGCACCTACTGCTGGCCTGCAGTGCCTGTCATTGGAGTATTCATAATAGTTGCATATTATGAGTTCTACATGTAGGGATTTTTTCTTCCCAAGAGAATAAAGAAGATACGTAGTGACTGTGTGCCTTCTTAAGAAATTAATATATGTATTTGGAAGTGGAAAAATATTTAAACTGACTATTACATATTTATTTATGTGTGATGTAAGATGTCAGAGTTTATGTATCTTTGCTGGAAAAAGAAACCTTTCAGGGGATGATTCTAGGAAGAAAGAAAAGACTTATAATCAGAATGGACTCCCCTCACAGGGCATCAGAATTCAGTCATGGATTATCCTGATTTTATCTGCTGTTAATGTCATAGATTGTTCCTGTTGTTACCTGTAAAGGTTGTTTACCAAGGTCTCTTTATTATACATAGTATTAGATACTTGGATTTTATCCCTATAGGAGTAGTATTAGGCACCAAAATCTTCTCTACAGTTTCTAAATTGATCTTGTAAGGTAAAATGATAACCTCTGTTTTCCCTGGTGTTCTTTTCCTTTCCTCCACTCCAATCTGGAAATCCAGGATGGATCATTATTGCTGACATCTGCTACATGGAGCCAACCTCTGTCTGCATTGTGGGGAATGAAGTCTGTCTTTGATATGAAGTAAGTACACTCTGACTCAGCTGTGGGGTGTGCTGCACTTGGAAGAACCATTTGATACAGGAATAAACACTAAAACAGAATAGCACAGATCTCAAAATGTCTCTTGTGAAAAAATGTGATCCCTTTCTTATATTGGCAATTTCCCTCTTTTATTTGGTACAGAGCAAATGCTAACTAAGTTCTACCTGAAGTCCTGTTTCATGCAAGATAAATCACTAAAGTCACTGTTACTCCTTAAGGCAAAGAAACATGTTTGTGTTTTTATTCTCATGTTTGTAAATTATGTTGGCAGTCTTTCTGTAGCCAGTTCAGAATTCAACTAGCACGGTGGTTTGCAAGGTGAAATTGTCAGACCTGGATTGCAAACTCTTTAAAATATATTTACGATCACAGTATTTACAACCTCCTTCCCATAAAAAAGTGGCTGGGAAACTCTTCATTTTTAAAAGGTTTGATTGTTTACTTTAGCTGTAAACAAATGTTTTGGTGTGACCTGTGTGGGGTCAGCTAGAGGCTTTTCTTCAGAGGAAAGGTTTTACTCCCTCAGGCTGCATGTGTTTCCATGTTCACAATGCCATCCATTGCTGACTTCTCCAAAGTGCTATATTTATGGCAGGCTCTGTTGCTGGCAGATTTGAATTTGTTACTGCAATATGATGTGGTCAGTGGTAAGGAGAGGGTTTTCTACATCTTTTCTCCATTGTTGAAACCTGTGTTGAAGCTGTTGGGGTTGTTTGGGTCATATAAAATCTGCAATTCCTTGACTTCTTTACTGACTGAATCTGCAGGCATTCCTTCCCTGATGACCACTATGTGGAGTTCAGCAAGCACTCTCAGGACAGGGTCATTGGCACAAAGGGAGACATTGCACATGTAAGTACCAGGAAAGCTCATGGAGAAATATAACTCTCTGTAGGATGTCTGTTAATTGATGTGAGTGCTTTGATGCTCTGTGTAACTGATGAGCTTCAGAGAAAAGCTTTGAAAGTGTCAATTAACTTCTCCCTGTTCCTGAGGGTATAAACTTTACCATCATAAGCAGTGTGGATGTGTTGCCTCTGGGCAAGTATCAACAGCTCTGGGAAAGGCCTATTAGAAATGTGCTCCTTTTCCCCCTCCCAAATTTGCAGCTTACTTTTGGGTAATTGAACTTTGCCACTGTATCTTCAAAAAGTATTGTTGTAGTGCTTTGCATGAACTCCTGCAAATTGGACAGACAAGACTTCAGAGAGCTTCTGCTGCTTTGCAGTGCTAATTTGCATTTGTTACAGGCCCTCTGTCTCTCCTAAAAGAGAATTTGCATAAAAATTTTCCATGAAATATAACTTATTCAAATTATTTATAATTTCATATGTTACTCTCATTTGTTTAAGTAAACTCTCTGTTCCTTCCCAGTTTTTAACTTGGATTTAGCTGGAAGTTTGTGTACTGTGTTTATCTGGTAAACAGATTTGTTTTCCAGTTCTAGAGAATATTTTTCTCTGTAAGTTTGAACAAGAGCTAGGCTCTGAAAGATGTTACAGATCAGATTTATCTGAGGAGATGATCACAAATCCTTTGTACTAGTTTAAAGTATAAACTTCTTTTATTCCAAAAGTTTCTTGTGCCAAAGCTCAAATTTGCCTTTTTTATGTAAATGCCAGGAATTTTGACTAGTTTTCTATAGTTTCTGGCTTTTTTTCCCCTCACTCTGTGCTTTGGAGTTTTAATGTTTGTAAATACCATCTGCTCTGAAAGCAGTTCCATTTCTGAAATAGTTTCTGGCTAAGTGGTACCTTGTGATTGCAGCTTCCCAGTGCACACCTCATAGTGGGGTTATTTTATTTGGAACTCATCCTGATTGCAGTGAAATGTATCAGTGAACCTGCAGTAAGCCAAGCAGTGGCCAGAACTTGTTGTGAGGCTTGGTTCCAGCTGTGAAAAACTATTAAAGGGCTAGTAGGAAGAGTTATTTATGGAATGCTGTCACATGAAATGGAAAAGTGAAATGGGGAATGGAGTGATTCTGTAAGCAATCTAGGAAGGGAAACGGGGATTTTAGGCACAGGTATATTACAAATTGTGACTAATCTTTCTTTTTCTTTTTAATCTAAAAGATCTATGATATTCAGACTGGCAACAAGCTATTGACTCTGTTTAACCCAGATCTTGCCAACAACTACAAGAAGAACTGTGCCACCTTTAACCCCACTGACGACCTTGTCCTAAATGATGGTGTCCTCTGGGATGTCAGATCAGCACAAGCCATCCACAAGTTTGACAAATTCAACATGACTATCAGTGGTGTTTTCCATCCCAATGGGCTGGAGGTCATAGTCAACACTGAAATTGTATCCTTTGGGCCACTGTGATAACTGGTACTGAGACCTCAAGAACTGGATGAACAAGTAGCTGTTGGCAGAGTTGTATTAATGGTCTTCTGTGCTACATGTTGTATGGTAACAGGAGTTTCTACCTGTGAATCAAGGAAGAGTAGGAACTGTTAGGTAGCTAATTTAAATCTAGATTCTCTCTCTAATGCAGTCCAGAGAAAATACTTAATACAGAGAGAAAGAAGGAGAGATTTTTCTTCTCTGATACCCTCCATAGCAGCTCAGCTCTCTTCCCATGTCTTAACAAGATCAGCCTTGAAGGTACTACAGTCACCTCTCATGACTGGGAATGGCATTTTTAGTAAGAGCTTTCTCATTTTGAACACATGGAATGGAATTGTAGTGCCAGTGTCCACCTCTGCTTCCCTCAGAAGAATGTCTTGGCTATTTGCAAGACAGATGCAGTGAAGGTCCTTGAATGCATTTAGCCAGTTCTTTGCCACTTCATTGAACAGGAAGTAGAAATTTGCAATTGTTTGTTGCTCCTTAGCCTGTGTTTTTTCAGTGGGACCTCCGAACTTTCCATTTGTTACACACAGTACCTGCACTGGATCAGTGTCGTGTGGTCTTCAACTATACAGGCACAGTGATGTATGGAGGTAGGACTTTTCCCCTTACATCACTCTCCTGGATCACCCCTTCTGAGTTGAGTAGATGCTTGTTGAGTGAAATGGGAACCCTCAGAGACACTGTAACTCCAGGCCTTACTGGCATGTGTGAACTGGATTTTTTCCAGGATGTTCATGCTGCAATGTATTGCTGACAAAGACAGTTTTCTGTAACATCAGCAATATCTCAACTAATTAGTGAGATTAAAAAGCAACCTATTGTATAATGGCAGATCCAGTGATGCTTGAGAAATTAATTTTGTCTTCTGTATTAAGTTTTGATGAGCTGTGCTATCAATAAAGGCATCTCTGGAAGAGATGATATTAAATAGGTCTTGCCAAGCTATTAAATATAAAGAAAAATCATGTCAGAGTCTCATTTGATCTGAAGTTGATTAATGGTAGTGACTAATGGAAGGCAGATTTGTGGAATAATCTTTCCTTGTTTCAGCTATGTTGCAGGCAGATGATGAGGATGACCTTCTAGAGGAGAGAATGAGAAGTCCCTTTGGCTCTTCTTTCAGGACATTTAATGCAACTGATTATAAACCTATAGGTAAGAGAGGAGCCAATAGCTTTGTCTGGAGGATTGAAGATTTTTTTTGAAAGTTTACTTAGTAACATTCACTTCTCTCTTTGCATATATGAGAAAACAAATTGCTATATCCTGTTCTGGAGGAAGCACAGGAATTGGGTTTAACACTGACATAATTTCAAGTATCATATCCCATTCAGTGTGTGACTGCCTTACTTGCTCCTGTTCAGCAGTTCTGGTTTTATTTCCTCTCTTCTTTCCAAGTAAGGCATAATCTGAGACAGTAGGTCACTTGGCCAGGATGTCATTGCTCTCATTTCACACAGGGCTCTTTTTTTAGCTCGTGGAACTAAGCTAATTGCTGCTGTGGACATAAACAAATGTGGCTTTTGCTGTTGAAGGGAGGCATAGGTCACAACTCAGTCTCTTTGTTGCCACCTATTCTGAAGGATGCTCTGTTGTTTCCTGTGCTTAGGGAAACCAATAAATGTATTATGAAGGGAGGAGGCACCGTGCAGAGCTGGTTACATGGCTGTTTTTCACAATGGTCTCCAACGTTTCTGTCATTTATTACAGGTTGAATTACCTACAAACATTCATTTCACTTGCTTCAGCTGTTTTTTCTTGTCCCAAGATTGTATTATTTGCTTTTAGACACTGCTTTTTGTGAGCATTAAGTAACCTGCAGTTAACCACTGAGTTTGTTCTGTGATGTTTTCCAGCTACCATAGATGTAAAGCGGAATATCTTTGACTTGTGCACAGACAGCAAGGACTGCTACCTGGCTGTTATTGAGGTAAAGCAGCTAAAATAAACCCTGGTCTCTGTAGCTGTGGTTTGAATGCACTGCTTGTTGTTTCTTTTTTGGAGTTCCTGCTGTTTAAATTCATGTCCTAAGCAGTGGTGGTGTTTTGATGGTGCTAAGGAAGCAGTTCATTTTTTATTCTGCACCCCCTGCAGTCTTGTTTTGCTGCCCCTTAATCCTTAAATTTCCAAACACTTTTGCTTCTCTTCTTTAAATTCTTCCCAATTTTAAATTTACAGAGATTTTCTTCTCATGAGCATAAAGAAAAATGTGTTTTTTTCTTATTTATAGCACTAATTTCCTATTATTGCAAATTAAAATGTGCACTGTACCAAATAACTGGGAAATGCAATCTTTCATTAGCTTCCCACTGAGCTTTTCTGTGTATCAGTCTTACTGTTGCTTTTACACTTGTCTTCCTAGCAAAATCCCAGAAGCTAAGGATTTGAAGCAAAAATTACTGAGCTAAACTTCTGGTTTGTTAGGCATGCAGTTCTTTGCTCCATAATACGTTGTCAGAACCCAATTTCTTGAAGCCTGATTATGCACATGTAGTGAGTAATGTAGAATCCTGACATCTTTATACTCTGTGAACCCCTGATCCCTAGAGACCACAAAAGCAAGTTAAGAATTTGTAGCAGGGCGAATTTCATGTTTAACTACTTAAGTTAACAAAGACAATGAGACCAAGAAAATTTTCTTTAATAGGAAATGTTACTTCAGGGAACATGGCAGGCCTTGAAACCAAAGAGGCTAATTACAGTGCTGCTGGTAAATGAGAGGGAAGGATTTTGGAAATGTTGCTGTGATTGATCAGATGTAGCAATGAATATGAGAGCTGAGCTCAGTTCCTGGGGTTAACTGTGGTGTGGGCATCTCCCCTGCAGAACCAGGGCAGCATGGATGCCATGAACATGGACACGGTGTGCAGGCTCTATGAAGTGGGCCGGCAGCGGCTGGCAGAAGATGAGGAGGATGAAGAAGAAGATCAGGTGAGAAGCATAGCATTGATCTGGGTGTTCAAGAGTAGTGGTTAGCCCTCTACATCTGTTCATTACCCAGAAAGTACAGAGGCCTCATTTGGCCTCACCTAATGTGAAGCAGATCACTGTACTGTCAGTGTAAACTAAGACTGTCTGTGCAGAACGTGTGTGAACAGTAACTTTATGCACTGTAAACTAACACAGTAATTCCTAGTTTATTTATTGATTTCCATAAGTATTCAGTCTTGATCAGAAGCTTTGCTTTTTGTTCTGCTTTTTCTTTTTCTAAGTATTTCAACCCCCAATATAGACAGTTGTGCTTGAAGCTTTCCTCTTTTCAATTCCAATTTCATACTTGGACACAATTTCTCACCAGTTTCTGAAAGAGACACAGGTTGTGACTAATGCAGTGAAACTGCACAGTACTTCTACAAAGCAAAAGGTTTAAAGAATTTTGAATAGAGCTGTAGGTTTGCACTGGGATGTGTTGTTTTGCCTTCTCTGATCAGGTGTTGATCTCTGGCAACTTGACAGAAGAGTTCAGAACTGCAATAAGTGCCCCTCTAAGGATACAGCTGGTAGAATACACAGTAGCCCAGAATGCTTACTACAGTAAAGTGAGAACTAAAATTCCTCAGAATCAATTTGTAACTTTTTGGGTATCAGATATTTTGGGAGTTTTTTGGAACAGGCAAAAACCTTATGCTTCAATTCCCTCAAGATTCAAAATGCAATATTCTTTGCTCTTTGGTGTCTGCATTCTAGTAAATCATACATTTGTATCTCCTGTGAGAAAAGCTGACTTCACCTTTTTCCAAAGAATACCAGAAGATAATACTTTGGTTGATTTGTTTCCCAGACAACGTGGAAAGCTGTATTTGTGCTCCCCTTTCTATCTCTGAATCTTCCTGTTGCTAGGTTAAAACTTGTACTTTCTAGTTCAGAAGACTGGAGAGCAGGTCTCAGGAAAGAGTAACTTTCTTTGCAGTAAGGAGTTGTTATTATTACAATTTCCCTGTAATTCTGAAGATAAAGCAGTAGTTCTGGTTTGGGTGTGAAGTGTGCTTTCCTGGCCACTGAGTGTGCTACAAGGTTGCAGTTGAAGTCTTGGCATTCCTTTGTAGTCATTGGTCGCTGCTTCTATCCCGAGATTGGATAGATTAGAAGAGTAGAATTTCTTGGGAAGCAATAAAGAGGGAGGAGAGGTTATTGCTCGCTCCTTCGTTTCTACATCGCAGCCATCCCGTGCTTGCCATGGGCAATATTTACTATTTCTATCTCCACTTCCACTATTTTTGTTCACTTTCACTATATTTTAGTATTCATATTTTCTTTAAAAACTCTCCAAAAATACTTTGTAGCCAAAATGGTTTTTGCATTGTATAATAATTAACTAGCAGCTGTCAGGGAACTGCTTTGCAAAATCACTGGTAAGTGTTGACTTAAGGGAGATCTGTGTTTGTGCAAGGCAGTCCATGGTTCCAGGCTGTAACAGCAGGTACCCAGCAGAGATAAGGGACCTGCCACTCATCACATGTGACTGGGGACACTTTCTGTCTTACAAGTAGAGGTGGCCCCAGGCAGAATCTGTGAGTGCTAAAAGCTTTTCTGTGAAACTGATGAAGTGTTCAAACAAAGCTGCTCCTGGATTGATTTGCAAGCTGAGAGTGATTAGTTGGTATTGCATAACTGCTGCTTTTTATGGTCTCCATATCTGGGGTCTGTACATGTTTCCTAGGAAGTAACTTCTAGGGATGGTTACAACCAAGTTTCTTTAAGAAGAGAGATTTGGTTTTAATACCAACTACACTCATGTACCCAAATTCAATTCAATGTACATAAAACTGGCCAAACATAAACTAAACCCCTTGCTCTTTGTTCTATGCTTTTTCTTTAGGTTTCTTTTTGTCTTAGGTTTACAAAATATAGCTTTTATCTCTATAGAGACATCCAACATTGAGCTAGAATGAATAGAGGCTTCCCTGAATAAAGACAGAATCTCTTTGGTACACTTGTCTGTTGAGAGGTTCTCTGATGGAAGGATTTTTGTTTGTGTGCATATCCTCACACATATGTAGGTGTTCAGTATTTGCCTAGTTAGTTTCTGTGATTTAGCTTTTTAAAAATTTGAT
This sequence comes from Acridotheres tristis, assembly GCA_037013685.1. NCBI lineage: Eukaryota > Metazoa > Chordata > Aves > Passeriformes > Sturnidae > Acridotheres > Acridotheres tristis. The sequence continues at coordinate 16,647,325 of CM072899.1, read as the reverse complement.
GTAACATTTCAAACGTGTTGGAACTTCTCACAGATACTCTAAAACCCCTTCTGGCTTAAAGAGGATGCTTTTTGATCTTTCATGAAACTGGAGGGGGGAATGCATATTAATCAACATGAATCTGGTATCTTTTTGGTCAAGGTTTATGAGGCAGAAACGAATCCGTTTGACCCCTGTCTCTTCACACCTTGACTTGATGTATATTTGGATTTTTATATCTGAGCTACATGGGTCCATGGGTACATTTTTTTGCCTGTACAGAAAGTAATGAGTGCTCAAATAGAAGGGTGGCTGATAGGCAAGCCTTGCTCAGAAGTCATGTGATGCACAATGAAATTGCTTTAAAATTTGTGCTAAGAGATAAGAACTATAGAGAAAAATATCTGCCTTTTTTTACCTTAAATTTTGATGCCTCATGATGTTAGTTCTGACAAATGTCAGTTGATGGCTCCATGACAGCTCTTCCAAAAGCAGAGACTGAGAAATGAATCTAGCAGTGATGTTTGGTCTACAGATATCTCTCAGTTCCTTCTGTAATTTAAGAAACAAAACAACTGTTATTCCTCCTGTCTCAAACCAGCCTTGTAAGATCAACTGATCTGCTGTGTAAATTGCCCTCACATTAAATGATGGGGCTGACACAGTGGCCTGAGCATGGGACTGCTGCAGTGAATGTGGGTTTGTTGGAAATGCTCAGGGACAGCGCCAGTGTGGCCTGGTTCTTCCCTGCTGCTGAACCAGCCTTTCCTGGGAGGCCTTTCCCTAGGTGTAGACAGTAATCCAGAGTTGTCAAGCCTTGTTAAAGAGAACAAATGCTAATGAATGTTAATACTCTGTGGTCTGTACTTGCTGTGCACTGAGGGAAGGTGAAGATGTAGCATGCTTAACAAGAGTCTCTTTGCAAGCTCTTTGGTTGGGTATTTTACTCCAAAAATACCAGGGTTCCTGCCTTGAACTTCCATGAGTTTTATGAATTATTTCACTACTGGGTGAGTATCCAAATGTGTCCATCAATAACCAGCAGTCTTACTCACAAGTATTTGCAAAACTGTGTTCAGCATACAGAGAAATGTGTAAGGGTTTCCTGTTTTTTGGTCTGGCTGCAAGATCTTCCTCTTTTTCTTCCTGCATTTGCCACTGTTCTGATTTAACTCCTTCAGTTAGATTTAATGAAAATAAGTTGGGTGTCTGAGCTATTGATACGGATCTTGGATCATCTTTTGGTTGTTAGCTTGCTTTATTCTTACTTACTTCTTTCTTGGCTGATTAGTATCCCCTGTTTGTTAATCTACTGTCTTCTATAGTGAGGCAGATGAGGAATGTCAGAGGAAATGGCACATTGGCTAGAAAAGGAGACTTTAGAAATATTATGTGCCCAGAAAAGCTGAAACCAAGGGAACACAGAGTAGACTCAAAACTGAAACTGAAGTCTGGATGAGGTGATCTTCTGAGTGGGTTTTAGGATTTTCAGTCTGTGCATTTTTACTTCCCTGTTTTAGCTTTTCTTTCCATATTAGTTGTTTAAGGCCTGTTTTTTCTCTCTGTGGTACGTGTGGGTGATGTTACATCTGTAAGGCTCAAGCAGTGTCCTCAGTTACTGTCATGTTCAGAGAGATTTATGGCTTCAGCAGCACATTGCTTTACCTAGCTGTCCCTGTCCTATAAAGTGTGTTCTACTTCTTTTGCCAGACCTGAAGAACTGTTAATTATCCTGCAGTGCTTCTGGGCTATCGAAATGGTTGATGGTAGGTGTGTAATTTGTCTTTTTGCATTGGTTTAGAAAATTCTAGGTGATGGGAAATAAACTTTGTTGATAAGGCAATAAAGACTTGAAAGACAAATCACTATTCTAACAGATGGTTTAGCTAGGGTGAAGAATATTTTCCTCAGCTTTCTACGTGGTCTTTGTGATCCCAGTTTCTACTTTTATTTTAGGATTCTCCCCCATCTGCCTGCCACAGTAATTCCAACAGCAATTCCACTGTACTTTACTGCTGTTGTTTGATACAGTTGGTTTGTTTTTTTCATGTGAACACTTACTTGCTGGGGAAAGATGCCATAAACCTTAATCCATATTGGCACAAATATTTGGGAATCATCAAACCATGGTAGTGCTTTGCCACTATAAACTGACTAGAATGATTTTTGTCAGCAGAGGCCCTAAAGTAAGGGTTTTAGGAGCTGTTCCTGTAATATTTGAAGGTACAGTTTGATTTCAAGTCTTGCTCATGGATAAAATGGTTTACAGAATAATAGCTGTGAATGTCTCAAATGATAATAAATGTGTCTATGGCACACCTTCCTAGAAATCTTTGAGTTTAGTGGCATCTGGGAAAGCTGAGAAAACAGTGGTTTCTATCAAAGACCCTTTTATATAACAGCCACATCTTTTGAACAGGCATCCTCCAAAACAGATATTTAAAAGAACAGGGCCTGTACTTTTTACACATTTTTAGATAGTAGCAAATAACTGTGACTGCTTTAGCCTATTCTTCTCTTTCAGAAGCTATTTTCAGTAGCTCTCAGGCAGTGCAAAGAGAGGAAATTCTTGGAAAGAGATAAGTATTTGGAGTTTCCAGAAGGGCAGACTTAGTATTATGGAGTAAAAAAAGCTTCAGCAGAGATAAAAACATATTCTGCCTGTTCAGTGACATAACTCAAAGATGTCCTTCCTCTTGCCTAAGATGTTTCTATAATTCCCACAGTAGCTGGGATCCAAGTAAAGAAAAAACTGCCTCAGCTGTGATGAGAAATGCCAGTCAGAGGCTTGAGAAAATAAAGGAGCAAATTCTTGTCCATAGAGAGGGAGTTCATTTATCTTCCAAATTCTTAAATTCTTTTATGCAGTATTGTTCTTTGTCATGAAATTAAAGGAGGGAATTTATTTTTGTGAGTGTGTGAGATCTGTGAGAGAAAAGAAAAGAAGCATATTGAGAACTTGTGCCTAGTTCTGTGCTCCTTACATTACCTCTGAGCCCTGCAGCACAGGGAATATAATAACAGTCACCTTAGAACCCCTTTATCCCAAGCATTAAGGAAGGTACCATCTGTGAAATGGTGGCTTGCACATCCTTCAGAGGCCAGTGACTGGAGCCAGGTTGATTATCATCAGCTGCAGACAGATTGAAATGGAAACATTTCATAGGCAAAACCTGAGTTTGCTCAAAAGATCCCCACCTGAACCTCCTGATCCATGTGAGGCCCATTCCCTTAAAGCTTTTATATCATGGATGGTTTGTCATTCATCACAGGTCACTGCTAGACAGGCTAAACCTGCTTACACAGACTGAGAGATTAACTGCTTTTTATTTCTTCACTCCATGTTTTGCCTCTGTGACATTCTGTACGCTGTGTGCTGTTTCCTGTTTTAAATCTGCACATACCTACACCTGCATAGAAGCCTATGGTAAGATTCCTTGCTTGTTGCATATGGTAACTTCTGCACCTTCCCAGGCTTCTACATTTTTAGCTCTGTGACTAATGGCTATGAAGAAGTAGAAATTCTAACCCTGAAATAGCCAAGAAGGTAAAAGTAGGTGCAGCCCTGTAGTCTGAAAGGGATTAATTACTTGGAATTAATTTACTGGTACATAACAGGAATTATGGGTTTGCTAGCTGAGGGGAAGGATGGACATTAGGTAATCTAGGATATGAAAATCCTTACATGTTTGACCAGGGAGTCTGTTGGCTATATTTAAGTTTTTCCCTCTGTCCATTGTCTGGGAGTGTTAAGAAGTGGTTGAGGGGGAGGAATTGGCTAGAAACTCTTAAGTGACTGAAAACCAGATATTGTCACTCTTAGGAATTGCATTGCAAAGGCCCAGAAAGTACCAACATGGTACTCGGCAAAGAGTACAATTGTCAGAAGATATGACAGGGGTATTTCAGTGGAGAAAGATAAATTACTAGAACAAGGAGAGACTTACTCCTCTGGGTGAAACAGTCTTCAGTACACTTGTATTTGAGCAATGATCTTATGTCCCTTCTATGAAAGCAAAGCCCCTTCCCAAGCTTAGCAATAGGGAATAATTAAAATAAAGCTGATAATCTGTAAGGGATCAGATTACTGAAGTTACAAATTTGCTCTAGGAGAAATCTGGGGAAAGAGGGTGAAGTAAACCAGTAGGCTGTTTCTTACAAAAGCAAATAAATTAACCAAACTCATGGGACTATGGGAAACATGAATTTCTTTAAAAAGAAAACAAACCTAGATGAAATAAACAACTTTTAGAAGCAGACGTTACCAGCAGATAATTTCACTTGGCTAAAAGCAGCCAGAAGTGAATTAAAAATGAGCTGAAACATTTAAAGTAGTGGGAAAAGCTGCACTGACATTGATTAGTTGTTCTGCAGATAGCAAAAAGATAGATGAAAATAAGAATAGTTAGAGTAATACCATCCAGCATGATTCAGACTGAGGTGCAAGAGAGATTGTGTTTTCAGAGGGAAGAAGTGTTGCTGGAAAGCAGCTGGAGGTGAGAGGTTCTGCTCTGGAGATGCTGATGGGAGGTGAGCAGGGGCTGGGGAAGGAATTCATGGAGCAGTCCCAGGAAGCTGGGCAGAACTGTTGATGTGCTGCTTGGTTTTGCACTGTGAATCAGCTCCTGGTGGAGGAAGAAAAAGTCAATGAGGTGCAAGACAAACAGACAAAGCTTTTTTAACAGCTGAAATCATGTCAAATAGGCAAAAAAATCAGTGACCTGTAGATCTCAAAACTCAAAATTTCCAACCCAAATATCAAAAATTGAAAAAGGCCTGTGAGGTCTTCCTTTGGCAACTAAAGGCCAGCCTAGTGTAAATTTGAGGGATTATGTAATCTGCAGTGGAGAAGTCTCAAATCCTGGTCACATGGTCATAAAAAACTTTTGGAATCAAGAAATGTAAGAAAGCTCTATAAAAATGTCTTGAGAGTACTTGAAAGCAGGCTGGTGTATTTTTATATACTGCAGATCTGCAGTGCTGTAAGTCATACTTCCTGGAAGCACTTTGTACATAGACTAATTTAATGTTAGAATACATTACAGAAATATGTTAAAATCAAAAATTTAAAGTTCTGCTTAACTAATGTGTAGTTTGCATCAGTTTGAATAAGTGAAATACTGGAGTTTCCTGAGCCTTTGAATGATTTTTTGAGAGATGAACACCAGTGAGTGTATCAAGTATCAATAAGTTTTGCTACCCAAAAAAGACAAATTTGTGAATTTTTTATGTGCAAGATGGTTGGTAAAGGAGAATGGTAAGAAAATCCATGATGGTGATAGCTTATGAAGTGGGTGCCAACAAGCATCAAAGAACAATATGGCAGAAAACATATAGTGCTTGAACAAGTGCAAAGGCTATTTACTGAGCTCTGAAAGGGCTGTAAAAACTGGCAATATGAAGAATTAGGTCAAGTGGGTTTTTTTTGTTCCAATGCAGCCACCCCAGTATCTGCCATTCCGTTAGAGGATGTTTTTTTCTTTTTTCCTTTGGGGGTTACAAGTGGTGAATTAATGGAACCAAATCTACTCTGCTTTCTGGAAGCAAACTGGTAGTAGAGTTAAGTTACCAGTAATTTGCTTTGAAATGATCTCAAGATAGTCCTTTGCTGTGTAATCAACTTTTCTGATTCTGGAAGTTTATCTCCAGGTTTTCTTGTACTCACTACACGTCTGTAAATTTTTCCTACATGAGCCTGGATATGGATTGGAATAGCAGTCTTGTCTTTCTTTGTGACATGGCACAAGTGTTTTTTTTCTCTGTGTAGGGATCCCTTTCATGAGACAGTTATGGTGTCTCCTGAGGATTCATCCTCATGAGCAGCCTGGATGTCACTTACATGTGGTGGTGTTAGACTGCACCTGGCACTCCCTCACTCCTTTCTCAGCTGTGTCCCAGGGTTGGCTTTGGGAGAAGCAGCTCTGGGTGCTTTGTTTGGAGAGCTGTCCCCAGGCTCTGTGTGGAGCCAGGAATGCTGCACTGGGCCTGCAGAGCTCCTGCTTGGCTTGGCTCAGAAGCTGAGGCAGAATTTATTTGCCTGTAGCTTAGCAGAAGCTTCACAGTGTCCGAGTGGTGTTTGGGTTCTTTAAAACATGACAAGGTACAGGTTTCCTCCTCACTGCTGAAGATTGTCCTCCTGAGCCCTGTGATGTGTCACCCTCCAGCTCTGTAAGGATGTCACTGCGTGTCACTCATATGCACATGTGACTTCTTGTACCGTGAGTTACACACTGTCTTCTGCTTTACCAAGGACAGGGATAATTTTCATCTTATCTCACTGCTCTTAAGTGGTTTTTAAATGAATGTGGCCTGACCAATCACCAACTTCAGATTAAGTAATTTAAACTGTAAAAGTGGAAGCATTTCATTTTTTGTTTGTATTTTCACAAATTTTTTTTTCACTGGTTGACATAACCCTTCGAAGTTAATTTGCAGCTAAGTATACAGCCTTTTTGTGTAATTTGGGTCTTACTCTTGTCAGCCAGAAGGGATTGTTAGCTCTATACAACTGTATTTCATTTCATCCTGTATTTGAAGGGTGATATTGGTATAAATGCCTTGCCTTAAGCTTGAAGTAGAATGTTGATGAAACAGTAATTCAGTTTCCAAGAAATACATTACATATGAAACATAATCAAATTTAGCAGTTTTGACAGTTTGAATCCTTGTGGACTAGATATTTAGGAAAAAATACTTTCAGAAATTCCACAGGTATAGAAACACAGAGGGGACCTAATTCATTTCAGAATCCTTCAACTTTTACCTACTTGGACTCTAAATGGATCTTGTACACAACATACTTTTTTCCTAATATCTGCAGGTGTGTCCCTATCTCCAGATACTGAGAAACTTTGTTTAATAGTTCCAAGATTTTCAAGTAAATTGATATCTCTTTTCTGCTTCAAAGTTGTTTAGACACTTAAAAAGGAAAATAAACTCTCCTGCCTTTTCAGTTTTTAATCAGCTTTTAAATTCTGAATAGAGTAATAAAATTTAAGACATTGGTCTCTCTGCAGATCTGCATGGAACAAGAAGAAAAACAAACTATTAAGGCAAAGCTTTTTTTCAATTTTCATTTCAATTCAGTATGCTTTATAGAAAATTATACCCAGCATGGCACTGCAGTTTAAAACTGAACTGCAAGTAAGATGTTTCCTCTCCCAGTATGTACATAATTATGTCTGTTTATCTGGGGACTCATTGACTCAAAGTTGTAAATTCGTAAAATAAGCACAGGCCTTAAAACAGGTTGATTTGAATTTTATATTTAATATAAACCCTTTAATAAGGGAAACTGTATGTAGCAAGCCATTGCTTTTATACTGTGATCTGCATTTAAGAACATGGCACTTCTGTTTAGCAGTGAAGACTTGGCTGCCCTTTGCAAGTGAAGAAACAATACAATTTACTCAGGCTCTTTGGCTTTCCTTATTTCTTTTGCCTGTGACAGATGTTGGATTTGTGTGGGTGTGGTGGCTTTTTATAGCACTGACTGAAGAAAAAGTAGGTTGTGGAGATGACAGTAAAGGACTTTCCTCTGTCCCTTTAGAATTCAAAATGCAGCAGTCTAAACAGTGGGAGTGTGATGACCTTGAGGACCAAAGGAACCCTTGAAGTGGGTTGTTAGATATCTATCTTAATTGCTTCCTAATTTTGCAGAATGTGTCTCCTCCCGAAACAAATGGGCAATTAGGACTGAATGAGTTGAGAGCATTCTGTTAGAGAAGCAGGCTGTGGCTGAGGAGATGTGCAGGTAGATTGAAGCTTTTTTTTCAGTCCTGGAATGCTTTGGAGCTTGGCTTATGGTGGCAGTTTGTCTGGAAGAAGGGTAGAACTGTTACAGCTCCTTCCCACTCAGTCTTATCCACTACACATAGATTTCTGGATTTCATCTGTGCAATGAGGAATTCCGTTGCTTTACTGAATGCAAGTTCTTATGGTTTGATAAAGATCTTGATCCACAGGTAAATACCAAAGATGAAGCTTCTGAGCTGCCTTAAACAGTTCAGTCATCTGAAGCTGATTGATTCAGGGATTGGCTTAGGCTGAAAGTAGCTTTTCCTACATTTGATACCTCATCAAAATGGCAATGACAGACTGATGGTGCATGTGGTTTGATGTCAAGTGGAGATGTTGGTCCTGCTGAAACTAAAGCAGTTTGCACAAGACTAGCAACAAAGCCGTGGATTAACAGGTCTTACTGCATGTCCTTCTCAAGGGTGCCTTGTGGTGATACATGTTGGTGGCCAGTCCTGGAGAGGAGCTCTGAGTCAATGGTACCTGTTTGCACCAGCATTTTGCAGTTAAGATTTTGCAGGCCTGCAGGTGGTCTGGCATGTGTGATGTTCTGAAGCTTTGGTGAGAGTGCTTAGATGGGTGATGGGAGAGGGTTTATAATGTGTGAAGGCTGGATATGGGGAGAAGTGAAAACTATAGGTTTTCTTTAGTTACTGTTATTCCATTTTACATTTATCTTAATGTCTGCAATGGACTATTTTTGTTGTCTCTATAGGAGGAAGAGGAGCAAGAGGAAGAAGATGATGATGAAGATGATGATGACACCGATGACCTTGATGAACTAGATACGGACCAGCTGCTGGAGGCTGAGCTGGAGGAGGATGAGAACAATGAGAATGCTGGTGAGGATGGAGAAAATGACTTTTCTCCCTCCGATGATGAGGAGATTGCCAACCTCCTGGAAGAGGGAGATGAGGGTGAAGATGAAGATTCTGATGCTGATGAGGAAGTTGAACTGATACTTGGAGATAGTAAGTGTGTGCCCACCTTGGTGATCTTGTCCACTGCTTAAGGTCCTGACAAAGAGGCAACATCTAAATTTCCCCTGAAATGACTTAACTGACTTTTCCCTGGCTGGTATGAGTGGCCTGTCATCCTGTCAGTGACAGGCCATCATCATGGTTGTTCACCTGGGGCTTCTCCTAGTAATCTGCTAGTAAAAACAGCTTTTATGTGAGAGAACAACTGTGCATTCTGGAAGAGGAGGCATCTCCTTTCTTCAAGTGCTCCCAGGTGTGTGTGTGTGGAAACTCCATGTGAAGAAGCTTGTGATTGTTTGCCTGTCTTCCCCTTCAAAGGGACACAGATTTAACTCTTACCTCACCTGTCCTCTCTGCCTCGTGTGAGCCTGTAAGGATAGAGAATCACTTCTGATCCTTGGTGCTGTTCTTTCTCTTTTGTAATTGCTCAAAGTGCAAAGCCAACATAGCCACCATGGCATTTCTGACTTCGTTTCCTTTATTAGACTATCCTGAAGCTAATGTAACTTTTGGGATACAATTTAAATTGTTCTCTTCCTCTTTCTTTATTCCACAAATACAGTGATTGGAAAGTACGAAGTGTGTGTGTATGTGTGTATAGAAAGGTCTGAACTTTTTATGTAGCAATGACATTTGGAAAAATGTTTCACAAGAAAGAAGGTGAGTAGGATAGCATCAGGCTCGAGATTTGTGACACCAGATTCTGTTCCCTTTTTTGCAGCACAGTTTTTGAGTGTGTGCAGCCAAACCACTTAGTTGTTTTTAATTTTCAAACTGTAAAAATGGACATAATACAGTTACCTTAAGTTAAAAGTTTGGTAAGGATGAGTAATTACAATGTGCAAGGTGTTTGAAGTCCTGCAGTGATAGATTGATTCCTATCTCAGCTCTCTCATCAATGTTCCTTGCCAGTGAGCTGGAGGATGAAGCATGCCAGGCCCCTCCTTGGCAGTGATGTGGCTGCCAGACTCATCCATGTCTCCTGTGGCATTGTAGCTCAGTAATTTTTAAGGATGTGGCCACATGAGGTTGCCAGAGTTATTCTGTGGGGTCACTGCTGTTCTCTAGAAGGAAATAGGTTTATCTTGTAGGGCCATATAGGATATTTGTACAGCTCAGTCATTAATAGCATCTTACCATGCAAAATTTTGGGGTTACAGGGAAACCTCTGTGTCCTAGTAGTGGACAGGATCTTCATGACACAACTCCACTTGTTTTTCCTCAGGGAATGCAGGGCCAGAAGCTCTTCAGAGGGCACCTGGGGTACTGTACCTTGAATTGCCTAAGGGGCAGAATGGCCATTTCAATAATTCTTCCTGGAACTACTTGACAGAAATTTCAGGCGTGCTGTGTGGAGCACTGTCTTATGAAGTGGCCACATCTGTACATCATTTATGGATAGAGCTACTGGAGCAGAACTTTGATCTGTTTGATCTGTATGTCTGTGGAACTGCAGCCAGCCCATCTTGTGGCTGTTAGGTTGCTTAGCAGCAGTTTCGGGAGCTCAGAGCAGGAAGTGCAGCTCTGCCAGGCTGATGCATGCATGGTCCTTGATGGATTTGATGAGTGGGGTTTTGTGGCAGCTTCCTTTCTGTTTTCCACCCAGCAAAGAGCAATTAAAATTTTCCTCTGCTTATGCTTGCTCTAGAATTAAAAGTTGTAGGGGCACTACCACTGTAGCAAGTACTGGCATAGGCTGCATTTAGAGTATTTCTGTATTGTGGGTGAACCTCCATAACATACACTGAGTGTTTCCAAAGCAAAATAATTCACAGAACAAGTGGAAAAGGGGAATTGAGTGGCATTGATCTCTTGTGCTTTTGAAGAGGTTCTAATTCCTTTTTTTAAATAATCCGTGGAGAACCTTTTAAGTATGAATTTGTCTTCCTCCCCCTTTGTTACCACTTTGGGGACATTAGATCTGTTTGTCAAAGCAGTTCATGCATCGTGCAGGTCTTTCAAGAGCTTGTTACTGGGCCAGGTGGGTGTAATTTTTGAAATGTACATATGATATAGGATGGAAGAAATACATAGAATTCTCACCAGCAGCATGACTGACTCTGGATTCTGATTCCTCTTTCCTTCCATAATCCAAAATGGTAACTTCCAGGCAGGTCTGTGCAAACTATGCCAAGCAGTTTACTGCACTCAGGTTTACTTGCAGATGTAGAGCTCAGAACTGGAAGGTTGTGTGGTGAACTGGGCAATAGCAAGGAGATCCTTTCTCAAAGCTTTCCTCTGAGTTTAAAAAAAAATAAAACAACAAAAGCCCCCCAGAATTCCAGCTTTCCCAGCTTCTCTTCTCCAGAGTTTCTGTATTTTTATCTTGTTTTTGCTTCTTTCCCCCTTACTGTGTAACTGTAGCTACTGCAGCACTGGCTGGTGTTTTCTAACTCCCCAAGGTGGCTGTGACTGTTCTGGGAGCACTGATGATCCCTCAGCTTAGGCTCAGTCTGATGGATGGTGAGATGGAGCATCCCTTGCTGATCACAGTGGAAAGGCAGCTGGCTGATCTTCAGGGAGGAGGGTTGGGGGAAAGGGTTTGTGCCCTCTCTGCTTGCTGTAATTTTTTTTCCCCTAAGGATAGCATCTGAGAAGGGGTGAACCTTCCAAGAAGGTCTTTCTTACCTTAACAGGCATTTTAGAGATCCACCATTACTGAGATGGCTAAGTGGAAGTCTTGGTGTCTTTTTTTTCTTTTTTCTTTTTTTTCTTTTAAACTATTTTTAACACCCAGTTATCTGCTGCATCCAATGAATTCGCATAAGAAAAAGAGCCAACATCACCTCTAAGGTAAGGCAGGAGCCCTCTTGCTGCCAGAGCTGCTACCACTTCCCTCTTGCACAACTGAGGGAAGAGAGATCTTATGTTTTAAGATAAAAAGCAAGTGTGTGTATGTGTGTGTGACTGCTTCTGGTAAATCCCTTCATGTCTTCATTCTGTACCACAATGAAGAAAACCAGGAAGAGCACAATTTGCAGGTCACCTTTAGGCAGTGACCTGTAGTTAAACTCATTACAGAAACCTTTGAGTTACTAGAGGAAGGTTCTAGCTGGGAGTGTGTGTATTGCTTCCACCTCACTGCATAAGGAATTACCTTGTGCACATCATACATGGGCCAGGCTGGTGGAGCTGTCCAGCTGTGAGGAATGACTGCCACGTCTGTTCAGCCCCTCATGTGAAGAGCTGTTGCCCTTTGTTGTGGACAAGCAGTTGTGCAGGCAGCTCTCTGCTGGTGTCCTCCCCACCTTGTCAGGGGAAAATCCTGCCAGCTCATAGGAGCTGCACTTGCTAAAGCTGCTCCCCTTGAGCCTCTGCTGTAAGCGGGGAAGGAAAGCTCTGGTGCAGATCTCCTGGCTGCTTTTAAGTGGTTTGGAGCACTGCTGGTGCTGGCTGCCTGTGCCGCGGAGCTGCAGCCTCGGGCAGGGGTGACCATCTCCTGTGCCTGGGTGAGTGCCTGTGTGACAAACCAAACATAACCCGCGTGTCTCCTTTGCAGCTGACAGCTCCGATAACTCCGACCTGGAGGATGACATCATCCTGTCCCTGAATGAGTGAGGAGCGGCTGCGGGGCGGGGTGTGGCAGGAGGGGACGCTCCCTTCCCAACAGAAGACCGGAGACCAAATTGGGAACTGACTCTGAGCACCCCGGCCCTGCTTTTCCTGGGAAAACCTGAGGATCTCCTGCCGATCCGCTGCGTTGATTTGAGTCAGTTTGAGGCTCGGGGCTAAGTCTCAATAAAGAGACCTGGGGTTAGGCCTCATTTCTCTCTGCCTTTTTTTTTTTTTTGATTTTTCATTTTAGGCTGAGATGACTCTTCAAGGAAACTTCTGAAGATATTTCACAATATATTTTCTTTGTATAAAGTTCTTTCCTAAAGAACAGAAATAGTTTTATAAAAAAAAAAAAAAAAAAAAAAGGCAAGTGTTCTAGTAAAGAGAGGAGACCTTTGTATTCCTGTAGTACCTTGTTACCATGGGGTAGGTTTGGGGAGAAAAATTGTTTAAAATTAAAAGAAATTAAAATTTATGCAACTACTAAGTGAAATAAGAGGATCATGGTTTCTAATATTGTTGAGGAGTGAGAATATTTTTATTTTAAATATGATTTTATTTTTAAAAAAGAACTACAGGTGTTACACCTGCTAATGCACCAGTGTGTTCCAGATGCTTCTGTCCTCCAGGGAAGAGCCCCTGGGGTGTTTGCTAATGTCGATTTGCGCTGTGGTACCAGCTATAGTGGGAAGCTGAAATCCTGGCTGGGCCTACTCAGAGCCTGGTATTCCTGAAGACATGGGAATCTGGGATTGAAGTTTGAGCCCTTTTTCTCCCCTCTGCCCTTTGTGGTTCAAGTTTTTTAATCTTTCTTTCTTTCTTTCTTTCTTTTTTTTTTTTTTTTTCCCTCTTGCCCTCTGTGTGGAAACTGCAAATTGAAGGCCTTTTTCTTTAATGTAAAGTGTATTTATTAAAAAATGAAATACAAATCCTTTCTTTGTGTATGGCTGTGAATTGTAGCCATGCAAAAGCAGTGCTCCCTATGAGAGCAGCCAGGTGTAGCTGGAACCTGGCTGCAGTAAGGAAGGGCAAAGGAAACACAAAATAAACACAAAGGAAACAAAAACTGGGATTTGGGAGTGCAGCATGGCCAGGGCAGCTGTGGATTCCAGTCTGATCCCTGGGGTTGCCTGACAGCCTGGAATTCTCAGTAGTATCCTCACCACACTGAGTGGGAGCTGCATGATGCCACTGGTGCTGTGGTTGTGTGGGGAGATGCTCTGGAGTGTTCTGCTCTGTGGTCATGCAGGGAATTCCACATCTCCCGGGGCGTGCTGGGGCTGGGAGCAGCACTGGCTTCCTCCTGTGGTTTGGCATTGCCCAGGCTGCCCTGTGGCTGTCAGGGCACAGGACAAATCGGGTGCTCCTGTGGGGGCAGGACAAGAGGCCCTGCCCTCTGAACAGGAGGAAGAAACGACAGAGGATTGTTTGACTTGCCCGTGCAGCACCCAACTGCACAGCTTGGGCCTGTGCTGTTTGTTCCCAGGTATTCAGATAACATCCACTCACCTTTTAACCCTTTCTCTGTTTTGGCCACTTTCAGAATAGGGTTTGAGGTAGAACAGAGAACTGGATTCTTCTCACTCCTTGACACTACAACCAGTTTTCCACCAAGAACTGCTCATTTCAACTAAGGCTCAAGGTCTTACTGCTTGAAGAGGAAGGATTTCCTTTTGAACTGAAAGAAGGGATAGTTCTCTTTCCTCCAGCATTGCATCTACTTAATGCATTTCCCAGGGCTACTTGTTAATAATTAAAAAGAAAGGTTCTGCTGCAACTTCTAATGGATAATTGTACCCTACACAGTCAATAAAGATGAACAAGTGACTCCTACAGCATTTAAGACCAGCAACTGGAGCACCATTCTGATTTAAATGAGGGGACTGAAAATCAGATCTGCCACCCAAGAGCTGTGGATGTAGCCTCTGCCTTATCAGAAACCATTCCACCCAACTTCACCATAGAAAAATGTGCAGCTCAGGAGGAGAAAAAAAATAAAGCATGTACTCAGCTACTACTACCAGGGAGATGCAGTGCCAGATGTCCATATCTTGTTCTGGCATTAAACCCCAGCTGTAATTGGCTGCATCTGCTGCTGGTATGGGCTGCCTATTTCAGAGAAATTTACCAGCTAGGTTTGTGACACAGAACCAAAACACCTGCCATGGAGCTCCTGTGTGTGCATTTGACTTGAACCTGAGGTGCTGTAAGTATATGAGCCTCCCTCCCCTCCCACACTTGCCCTGACTCCACTGAAAGTCAAAGGGAGTGAGTTTGGGCCTTACTCTATGGAAAAGGAGGCAGGGCCTGCAGGTCACCCCCCAGCCCCTGTGCTGGGCAGACCTGGCCTCTGAAGTTAAATACACAGCTGGGGAAGCTGCCTGCACCCCATGCTACTGCCTTAGTTCTAGGGGTCTCACTGAAGAGTTCTGGGGAACAGGTGCCTGCACCAACCTGGGTGCAAAGTGAAGTTCAGAACTGGGGACTAGCAGGGATTGTTTTGTTTTTGTTAGGCCATAATTTTGCAACTGCTTGGGATGGGGAGAATTCTCAGCATTTGGAAAATCACCTGCCACCCTGGCATCATAATTTAATCTATTTAAAAGCATGTTGCTTGGAAAGAATCCTATAATCTTCTGGAATACTCAGAGCACGTGGCTGATGTGGTGCCATACAGTATTTCTTCTATGCAGCAGTTACAGACCCTGGCTTAGGGGGTGGAAGGAGATTTAAATGTCTTGCCAGCTGGCCAAGACATACTCCTACCTCTGCACCAGAGGGGAGCAGGGATGATGCTGCTTTCTCCCACAGTGTGAGCCCAGCACAGCCTGTACCCTCCTGTCAGCATGGTCCTCATTGCACTGCGACCCGAGTACCTGCTTGGCCCATTTGGTGCACTGCAACACCCTTCCATGGAGCACAGCCTGTGGAATGCCCTGCACATCCCTGCAGGGCTGGGGTTAAAACATCTCCCACAGGCCAAGGCTGGCAGAGCAGGGTACAAACCTCACCAAGTGTAGCTAAGGGTAATGACTCAGGCTCCTCTGCACTGGTCAGAGCTCGTCCAGGGCTAGCCCTCATCGCTGTTTCAGTAGGAAAGACAGCCAGCAACTGCTGTTAAAGAGGCCCTGTAAGACAGAATGTTTGCTGAATGGGTGCTTAGAATAAAAGATGGGGTACCTCAGGCTAAGCATGAACTCTCTCAGACCAGCCCATCCACCACCTCTCACCTTGTTCCCCCTTTGAGTTTCAGATCACCCTCGAGGAGCCAGACACCGTTACCCTGTCACGATCACCTTACTGCCCCACTGTACTGGGCTGAAAGGCACCATCTTCCCAAAAACAATCCCCAGCACTGCCTTACCCTGCACCTTCCAGCATCACTGAGGGGCTCAGGCCTCCTACCCCATTATTCTCCCTAGAACTGCTGCCCATCCCAGTTTAAGGCCCAAGTCTTTGATGCTGTAAGATCCAGGTGCAGAGTTATTTTGCTCTAACTGCCAACCCTTTTTCAGGCCTGTTTCTCTTAGAATCAGCCTGGATGCATCTGTGAAGGGAGGGGATGGTGGACACGGGTCCAGGATGGGGCCTTTGGCCTTGCTACAGTCTGTTAAAGCCATGGTGTGGCCAGCAGGGGAGAAGGAAAGGCTCAGGTCATCATGTCAGATGGATGCTGCTGCTTCTCTACCACGTGTTTTTTCCACAACTCTCCAACTTCTCATTTACACCTGTTAATTTTGGTAGGAGGGAGATTTGTTGGCCCCACATGCTTACAACCATCAACCACCTCTCTGGGAACAGAAATCCCATCATTCAAATCTCACCCAACCTTTGTCTTCTAAACAACCTCACATTATTTACTTATTTCACAAGGAAAGTGGGAGATGAAGGATTTCAGGCTGTTCCTCGGCTTTGCCAGCAAAGCTTTCATAATTTACTGATTTGTTTTTCCTTCCTCTTCCTAACATTCACACACCATAACACACCCAAGGCCACGGCACAGCATCACGAGCTGCAGCTCCCTCCCACCGCCAGCACTGCCACCACCTCACTGCCTCAAGGTGGCCGGACACCTCCGAGGCAGGATACTCCCACAAAAGGCTCTAATCGCTCTAGGACCTAATAGCACTTGGTTTCAGGTAACAGCGAACCGTTACAATTGTTGACATTTGGCACCGTCTGCGTTACAGCAGCATCGGGGACTCGGTCGCGGGGGTGGAGCTGGTGTCCCTAGAACCGTGTGAAAGCGGGGCAGGGCAGTGCCACCCGAGCAGCCTGCCTGCTGTGGATAGTGGAGCTGCTCCTCTGCTCCCACAGCACGTTCCCGGATCCCTGCTGTTCCCATTCAGCTCCCCTCTGAGCCGTGTCTTCACGGAAGAAGCGTCAAGTGAAATGCAACCCCCCCCCCCAACCCAACAAACCAACCTACACTTGTTGATGTTAATGACCCTTTATCAGCTGATGATGTCCCTACATCTGCAGGGCTAAAAAGTGATTAAACTGAGTTATGCTCCCTGCTAAGTAGGTCGTGACACCAGTCATACCTAAGAGAAGTTTTAGAAGGGCTTTTGGTAACCCTCAGCGAGTTGCTGGGTCACAGAGATTGGTGCAAGATAAATCTGATTCTCCCACGAATTTGTTCACTTGCTTACCATGAGAACAACAAAAAACCACCTGCAAATCTAAAGAAACTTTAAAATGTAGCATTTTTAATCCCACACAATTTTCTGTAAGTCTCCTAAAATCTACATCATTTTTAAAAATAAAAATATCCCCAAACAGAACAGTGTGGATTTTAACTCCAGCTTGGACTTGTCACCACATCCTTATGTTGCTCAGCACTCAGAGGGTCTGGCCTCCCAACCAACTAGCTCACACCACAGACAGCAAAGATGATGGATTTAGAGCTGTTCTACAGCTCAGGTTTGGATCTCCAGTGGTTCCTCTATTACAGGTCACCTGTGGTAACAGAACACATTCTCAGCCAGACAGACATATTTCTGTCTTTTTTTGAAAGCCTGCAAACAAATTTAAACTTCAGGAAAAAAATAGCCATTTATCTTTCAATAAAAGATTACAGGTAGTACAACATGATTGACTGCAAATGGGCATCTCCAGCTCACCATACACCTTCATGCCTCTGACTTGTCCACATCTAATATGGGCACAAGAGGGTTCCCCTTAAATCACTTTTTTTCCTTCTGTATGCTTTTTGCCTTTTATAAAAATTGGGAATGTCAAACCTTTTCTGGTTTATCCAAGAACTTCTATGACTGAGACATGTACCAGGTGGTCTCAAACGTCACCAACTTGAATACAGGATCCACTCCTCAGTAGCAAATTTTTTGCCAAGTATCAACTAATTTTTTGGTGCTTATGAAAAACACTTTTATTCTTGATCAGGATTTGCTTCCTTGGTAGCTGGCTTCCTGGGAAGCTTCTATTCTCAAATAGAGACTCAACAGCAAAGCATCCAGACTCAAATTTACAAAATTAAAAGCAAACAGGACCAAAAAAAAAAAAAAAAGAAATAGAGAACCAACCTTTCAGTCTCTGATACAGCAGAAAGAACCTCCCTTCCCCTCCCACCTTGAAGGACACATAAAGATGAAGGAGGTGCTCGAGGCTCGAGGCTGGGATCTGAGAGTGGGGCTGGGGCCTCGCCTGGCCTGGCTGCTCCTGCAGCACAGGGAACTCATCCTTCCTGGGCCAGAAGAACTCGGATACCGCACAAGTTTAGAAATCCATCAGTGAACAAGGCTTTACTGACAACTTTTCATACAGTTAAAAAATAAAAATACAGAACAACAGCGGACAGTGTCACATATTAAAAACGAATAAAATGGGCTCTATTTAAAATTTTAATAGATATTATAGGTATTAAAATTAATTAGAAACTAAAAATCTTACCACTTTGGTCAAGGTGTTTTGAGCCTCAACCAAAATGATCAGCCTTAAAAACAACTGGGCTGTGTGACACACAAAGAAAACATGGATTTTGAAAAGACAGTGTGGGCTAGGCAGTGTCTTTGACTATAACTATCACCATATGTTCTTCTTCTAACTTCCCCAATGTCCTTAGTGCTGACTGGAGGTACTGCTGAGAGAACTCGCAAGGAGGGAACGCGTAAAGCATGCCTGTGCTGTCCCTGCCCTTCGCCCCTCCCACGGGCAGGCTGATAACCCCAGCAGCCTGCTTCTGTTTCAAGTAGGAGACCAGATTCCTGAGAAGCCGTCGCTGCAAGCCAGGCTCTACCACAGGGAAGGTCCCCTCGGCCCCTGCCCCTGCCGGGGCGGACTGGGTGGCCAGGAGCACAGCGTAGCCGTTGGGGCTGCCTTGTTTGATGCGCCGGGTGACTTCATCCAGCTTGGGCTGGTCCAGCCGAAGTCTCTGAGCGATTTTGAGCTGCGTCAGCTTCCCGCCAGATGAATGGTCTTTGAGGAGTCCGTTGATGACACCCAGGTCTCCCTCCAGGATGTGCATAGAGGTGGGGAAGCAGCTGTTTTTTAGCACAAGAAGCCCATTCCAAGCAAGTTGCAGTGTCTGAGCATATTCTGATAAATTCTTTAGCTTTTTGGTCTCAGATTTTGGCTCCTCGTGAGTTTTTGATTCCGATTCACCAGTTCGATGATTGCGTTCGCTGTCCCTTTTTTTGGGCTGGGGAGCATCGGCTGGCTCGCGATGGGGTTTCTCCTCGGCCGCGTGACGATTGTTCTGGAGGGAGTTGCTCTGCTCTTTCTCGGCTCCGGGTTCTGTAGTGTGATTCTCCTTGCGTGCCCTGTCAGGGCTGCGGTCTACAGCTGGCCCACTGGCCTTTGTCCTGCTTCTGTCCTCGTAAGGCGAGTGAGTAGTCCTCCCGCGGTCACTGGAAAGGCTCCGGCGTCTCCGCCTCTCTTCCCACGGTTTGGGCACGCTGCGGTCGCCGTCGCTGCCCCAGCGCTCCCCGCTCCGGCTGCGCATGGACCGGCTGTAGCTCTCCAGGTTGTTCCTGCGTTCGGCATTTTTGGCAGGGCTGGCCCAGTCTGCCTCCACAAAGCTCCTGTCTCTGTCCGAGTACAGGAGGTGCGGAGGAGTCCTATCCCGCACCCTCAAGTCTTGCTCCAGGCTCCGGTGCCGGCTGTACCCGTCAGCCAGCAGCTCGTAGTGCACGGGGAGCGGCGCGGGCTGGTACTGCTGCGGGTATCTCGTCTCTTCTGCTTTGGCAAAATCCACTCGGAGCCTCCTCTCCGGGCCGCCCAAGGGAAAGCCCCTCATCTGCGCACAGGCGGCCTGGGCAGCGTCCAGGCTCTCGTACTGGATGTAAGCGAAGCTGTCGCCCTTCACGTAGTCAATAGTCCTGATGCTGCCAAAGCGGTCGAACTCCCTGGCCAGGGCGGCCAGGGAGGTGCTGGGGCCAAGGCCCCCCACCCACAGCCGGGTGGTGGGGTTGGCTTTCCCATAGCCGATTTTGATGGGGTTCCTGCCCACAACGCGGCCCGACATGGCCACCTTGGCCCGGTGAGCCATGTCCAAGTTCTGGAACTTGAGGAAGGCGTAGGCACCGCCCTGGCCACGTGCTGGGCGCTTGATCACCACCTCCTCGATGATGCCATACTTCTCGAAGGCGCGCCTCAGCTCCACCTCTGACACGTTGTGGTCTAGGTTGCCGATGAAGAGGTTGCGGGTGGCTCTCTGGTCATCCTCCGGCATCAGGTCTTCCTCGGCCACGATAGGGTAACTGTACGGGCGGCCGCGCTCGTCGTACAGCCCGTAGTAATCCAGGGCCCGCTCTCGCTCCCGGGAGAGCCCGATGGCAGCCGCTTCCAGGGCGAAGGCGGCAGCGGCAGCGTGGCGGGGTCGTGGCTCCCGCAGCAAGGGGCTGGTGACCGGCGACAGCGAGCGCTGCTTGTACTGGTAGGCGCTGTGCAGAGGCGGCAGGTACCCCAGCGGCTCCGGGGAGGGCGCGGGGGGCGGCGTGCGGCTGCGCCGGCCCCCGCGCAGGTAGACGGGCTCCACCTTGAGCGGCCGGTCGTAGAGGAGCAGCTGCCGGGCCCGGGCGTGCCGGCGGGCGTCGCGGGCGTCCCCGGGGTGTCGGAAGTTCACGTAGGCGACGCGGCCGAGCTCGGGCGTGTGGGAGAGCTTGACACTGATGTCCCCGGCGCCCCCGCCCGCGAAGCGCTGGAAGAGGCGGAACAGCCCGTCCTCCAGCAGCTGGTCGGGCAGGGCCGCGCTCAGCCCGCTCACCAGCAGCGTCTTGTACTCGCAGGAGCCGGGCGGCTCCCCGGCCAGGCCGGCCGAGCCCCCGAGCGGCGCCAGCAGCAGCGAGGGCGCGGCGCCCGGCGGCGGCCCGGCCAGCAGCAGCGACGGAGCTACCACGGCGCCCGGCAGCGCCTTGGCCTTGGGCACGCCGAGCGCCCGGGACGAGGAGGAGGACGAGGGGGCGGCCTGGCTGCCGCCGCGGGCGCCCGAGACCGAGCCGCTCCCCGCCGGGCGGTGGTTCGAGTCGCCTCCGCCGCCGGCGCGCTCATCGCCGCGGTGGCTGCGGGAACTAGAGCCGCCTCCACTGCTGCTGCTGGTGGTGGTGGTGCCGCCGCCGCCGCCTCCGCCGCCGCCGCCGGGCGTGGATTTGTCCCGGCTGCTGCGGGAGGCGCCCGAGCTGCGGTGCGGGCCGCGCCGGCTGCTGCTCTCGCGGTCGCGGTCGCGGGGCCGCTTGGCGGCGGCGGCCGCACGTCCGCCCGCGGCCCCCGGCGGGCTCGAGTCGCGGTCGCTGCCGCGCTTCATCGCGCCGGGCCCGCGGCTCAGGAGGCGCCTCCGGCGGCCGCCGCCATCTTGGACAAAAGGGAGCGAAGGCGGCTCCGGCCGCCGCGCCGCGCGGGCCCTACGTCATCGCTCCGCGCGCACCGCGCCGCAAGCCGGCGTCACGGGGCCGTGACGTCACACGGCGCTTCCCGCCGCCCGCGCGCGACGGCCGAGCGGCCAATTAGGGCGGGCGGCGGAGCCCCGCCCCCCCCGACGGACTGAGGGGCGGGCGCGGGCCGGTCCGCGCATGGAACCAGCGCGGGAGGGACGGGGAATGTCGGGACCCGGGGGGAGCGGGGTGTGCAGGGGGGTGTGTCCCGCAATCACGTCACACGGCACGGCTCCGCCCGGTACACACCGGCGAACTTTAATGAAAGTCCCGTACAAAGCGCGGGGCCGGCGTCGCCCCTCAGAGCCTCGAGGTCGCCCCTCACAGTCCCCTCGCAGCCCGGTCTCGCCCCTCAGAGCCCCGGGATCGCCCCAGGGTCGCCCCGGTCTCGGCCCTCAGAGGTCTGTCCGGGCGCCGGCCGCCCTCGGCGCGTACTTGGGCATCAGTTCGTGGATCCTGCGGATGAAGTCGGACTTCTCGGCACAGCCCTTGCACACCTCGCCCCAGTCATCCAGGATCCGCCGCAGCTCCTTGACGCGCAGCTTGCGCAGGTCGGCCGTGCTGAGGTCGATCTGCTTGTCTGCGGGGAGAGCAGAGCTGCACTCAGACATGCGAGGTGGGCGAGGAAGTCAAAACCCAATAGGGAGAGAGGTTCCGGGGGTGGAAGGAACGTCTAAGTTAGGTTTTGGACAGCAGATAAAGCTCTTTATGCTAAAACTTATTAGAAGACAGAAAGCTTGGCTGCAGTTTAGATGCAGGTGTTCCACAATAGCCCTGAAAGCCCCTTTATTACACGAGCAGTAACACTTCTCTTCCACTGGATAAAAGAAATGTAGCAGAGTGATTTCAAGCGAAAGATAAGAAAGTGACAACAACAAAAAGCTTTTCAGGATGGAACACAACCTTAGTAGGAGAAATGAGAAGTATAAAGACCCGCAATCCAAGGGGTGTCTCCAGGGGGTGTAAGGGCCGCGACAAGGGAAAGCAGAAGGTGGCATTTTTATGCCTGTTTTTTGTATTAGTTTTTTCAGGAAGAGGGGTCATCTTGGAACATGAGAGTTCACGGAAGGTGATATAAAACGGACACCAGAGGAGGTGAGAAAGCAGTATTTATCACCCTGCTGCTGGGAACAGGAGAACAGCTGGGACTGCAGAGTTGAGCCAAGGGCCTGAGCCCCGCCACAGCAACACCCCTGCCCGCTGCCAGCACAGGCTGTACCACATACCCTCCCAAACGCGACATTCCAAACAGCAATGTGAGCACGGCAGTGCTGCTACACTGGGAGTCAGTTATTCCAGGGCTGATCAGAATCCCCACAGAAGCCAGGAAGGGTTAGCAGCTAACAATCTTACCTAAGCATCTCCATAGAACTCTCTAGGATGTTCATGAAGAGCAACCCAGGTTGTGCAACCTAACTAGGCTACAGAACACAGAACTGAGTAGTTTTAGGATGTTGCTTCACCCCCAGTGATCTGCACCCCAGCAAATCATGGGCATTTCCTCTTGTGCAGGCAACTCACCGTATTTTAGTTCACAGATCTGACTGTCTTTCTTCTTCAGCTTCTCACAGATCTTTTCCACAGGGATGTGGTGACTCATGGGCTTTGATACCTCATTAATGATTTTGGTGGCTGCATCACTTGTGGCCCCAACATAATAGCACTAGAGAGAAGAAAAGAGTGAAGTGGGGATGCATGGGGAAAAAAAGCTTCTAAAAGCAATTTTCTGCCCTCATCTGGTTTTGCAGCTGGATGTTTGCTCTTACAGAGCCTCCCCAAGGGGCTGCTAGAGCTGGGCAAAAGGAGCATAACTGAACCCAGAATACTGAGCAGGTGTTTTCCATTGCACTGATTTTACAGCTGCTGAGGCTGGTGGTATTGTTTCTTAACTTTATAAAAATTGAACAGGATTAGGAATAAAGTCTTCTTCATTCAAAGAGCCTCTCTGAAGTGTTTCCCCTCTGCATATCAGATGGTATCTCTGTAGTTCTCTGAGGAGAGTTCAGGGCCTTTGCCTTGGGCCGCTGCATTTATAAATTGCCTCTGGTTTTAGTTAAGGCAATTTTGTTTCCTTTTATTTAGTTTTCAGCTAAACAGCCAAAAAGTATAAATATTTTAACAGATTTAGCACCCCAAATACCATTTAAGAGACAGGGAAGCCCTATAACAAACAAAAGCTTTGTAATCTCCAGTGCTTCAGTAACAGAGAGATGCCAGCCAGTCCAGTCACTACTGACATTGGTGACTACTGATTACTGGTAGTTTTTTTCTTTTCTTTTTTTTTTTTTTTAAGGTAAAGAGATTGAACTCCTCAAGTCCTCTCTTAGAAAAGAAAGAGGACCAACTGTGGCCACAGAGCCAGGAAAAGCAGCCCCTGGGAAGCCACATCATACAAACTCAGTTTCCCCTCATTTGCAGGAGGCAAGTATTACTGACTGCCCCTACTTACCAGGCGGTTCTCTTTGCCCTTTGCTTCTTTGCAGGATTTCAGGAGCTCCTTTTCAATACTGGAAGGTGTGAATTCAATGTCGTTGTCCTTTAGACTCTGGTAGAACCTTCCCAGGAATGTGACACACACTGGAAGGGAAGATGGATGGCGTTATCAGCCAGAGCAGTAATCTCATGGGAGCTCTTAGAGGACACTTGTAGGGAAATGGAATCGGGGGGTTTGGATAACAGAACTTTTCTGAACTTCACCCATGGTTCAGAAAGTCATTCAGAGCACATGTGAATCAACAACGTGCCCTGGTACTTTTGGTGGGTGTGTGAGAATCTCAGAAATGAGATCCATGGAAGTGTCCAGGGGCCTCTGTACACTGTCCTGAGTGAGCACAGGATCATATCATGGATACAAAACCACGCTCATGCAAAAATGTAAATTTAAAGTTGTCCTACTGCTTTGGGAAGCAACTTGTAACAAAACCCAGTGCTGACAGAAAACCAACTCTGTACATAATCCTCTGAGACTCCCCATGTGCTGACTTCAGTAACAGGGTATCACTGATTACCAGGCTACTTCAGTTGAAATTACTTCCAAGAGAAAAAGAAATGTGATCCCATGCTACGTCCATGTGGCACCTTTCTCCTTCTTTTGTTTCCAAAAGCTTCTGATGCAGTTTCAGATGGAAAGAGGGAAGACTCTTAGACATAGTGCAACTCCCACAAGTGCGGCTGCAGTTGAGAGGAGAGATCCAGGTTCCTGCCTGTTCCTGTGGGAAGGGCTGCACAACTCGGTCATTGCTCCTTCCCTTGGCAGCAGTCACTCCGCACGTGCTCCAAAGTGCAGCATTCCCGTGTGTGGCTGGGAAGGAGGGCAGACAGCCTGTGGGATGACTGAGGGATGCCCTGAGTGTCAGATTTTGGTCATCCTGCTGCTCACAGCTCATATGTGGATATCAGCATCACCCGGACGGAGCACTCTGCAGCCCCCTCAATTCCTGCTCAGCACCTGGGGATTCTCACACCTTCCTGCCAGGAACCATTCAGCTTCTAAGGAACAAGTATGAGTTATGACTTTTATGGGATTTGTTTACCCCAGCAGGAAGGGACTGACAAATATTATTGTCATTAGCAACTCGTGTTCAACTCAGAACACAGTGCATGGCACAGTAATTGGGCAGGACAGGAAATGGAGTGTGGCCATCACAGAACTGAGTAGAAATATACTCTCATTATATTAAAGCTAGAACTAGTTATAAGATGGGCCATTTTGGAAAACAATTTTTGTATGCATACAGCACCCTTATTTACCTCCCACGAGTCTATCCCCAGTCACAGACACACTGATGTCCACTGTAAGCTGTTGGGAAGTGAAAACCTTGGGAAGAAAAGTGACACTGATGGCCACTGTAGGACAGAAACACGTTTTCAGTCTAGTGCTGCGACAGCAGCTGGAAGTTTTGATTTACAGGGTTCCCTCCCCTCATTCTGTCTTACTGTAGAGGAGGAATATTAGTATTCCAAACTCCCAACCAGCTACTGGAGCCCTACCTCAAGTTCTTCTTGCTTCACTTGGGGAATCTGTTCAGTTCACTGCACAGGAGCAGCTTAATTTGCGCAGCTCAACAGGTTCCACCCCTGAGGCGTTTGTATTTCCGTGGTACACAAAGGGCCCGACTTGATTTGGATCAAGGGCTGTGCGCACTGAGAGGACTCCGAGCCCTCCGTGACCCTAATACTGCGATGACTAAGTGAGAGTCCCGGCCAGGTCCGGCTGAGTAACCTTACTCGCGTTCTCCCTGGACACCATCACCGGCCGGGACAGCCGGCGGGGAGCGCTGCCCCGCCACTGCCGAGCTGCGACAGCGCTGATCTCCCGGCCTGGACATGGTCCGGTCCCCGGAGTCGTCGCTCCTCTTCCCCTTGGGGACTCTACGCTGACCCCGTGGAGAAGGACCGGCAACTTCCCGACAGATGCGGTACCCTCGGAAGGGAGATCCCGTTCCCGGAGCGGGGCACGGCTGGAAGCCCCGCCCCGCCTGCCCCGCGGGCCGCCCGAGCATCGCCCAGGCTCCGGACACCCCAGAGCACCGCCCCGGCACCGGTCGCCTGCGAGCGGCGCCTGGCCCGGCCCGGCCCGGCCGCCCGCACTTGGCCAGACTTGGGAGACTTTTCCTGCCGCTGGAGGCAGCGCTCCCGCCGGCCCCGCTCAGCCCCGGCGGCCGGGCTGTCACTCGGGGCTGTCACAGCCCCAAGGCTGCTCCGCGTCCCGGCCCCACAGCCCGGCGGACGGGCCAGACTGCGAGAGACGGCGGCGAGAAGCGGCCTCCCCCCGCCGTGCCCGCGGGCCGGGCCCGTCCGCACTCACCCTCGCAGTCCCCTTCGCGCAGCGCTCGGCCACCGGCCGGCAGCAAGAGCAGGGCCAGCGCCGCGCAAAGCCCGTGGGCCGCCCGCATCCCGCCTCGCCCGGCAGCGCCCGCCGCACCGGCACCACCGGCACCACCACCCCACGCCGGCTGCCCCCGCCGCCGCCGCCGCCCCATTGGCCCGCTCCCCGCCCGGCCGCCACGCTCTCCGCTCCCATTGGCCGCGCCGCCGCATCCACGAGAGAGTTGGCGGCCGCTGATTGGAGGGGAGGCGGCGGAGCGCCGGCGCGCGGCGCGGATCCCCGCCCCTCTTCGCTGCCATCTTTGTTAAGGGAAGGGCGCTCGCGAAAGCTCCCTGACGACGGCCGCGGGCGCCATCTTGGAAAGGGGCAGATCCTCACACCTGTGGGCGGGCGGGGCCGCCCCGGGCTCTGCTCTCCGCGCGTGTTCTGGCTGTGGCGGGGCGGTGTGGGGCACCGCAAGGTGAGGCTGAGGGGTCACTCGAGGCTCCTGAGTAGCGTGGAGTCGACGGGGTTTAGGAGCCGCGTGGGCGGGCAGCTCGTGGGATGAGTGTCTCGTGAGGGGTGGAGCGGCAGGGACAGGCTCGGTGCCAGCACGGGCACAGCCCGTCATGAGTGGCTCTGGGTGCACCCTGTGAGACACAAGGCCTGGATGATTCTGTTCCAAAAGCCCTCACAGTTTGTGCTGTTAACTACCTTCAACAACCCCCAAACTGGGAGTTTATAACTGAAATTTCGTTGAAGTTGAGAGAGGAGCACACACGTGCTGATAGCTCCTTGTGCGGCTTTACGTGCAGCTCCTGCATGTCCTGGGATATCATTCCAGTGAAAGAAGCGAGAGGTGAAGTCACACAGCCCTGTGCTACAGCAAGGGAGCTGCCATGTAGTTCCTTGGGCTCTCTTGCACAGGCTTTTTACCTTTTGCTTCTTTTTGATCCATGGTGAGGTTTTTGGGGCTCTGTTTGTTCCACCACCCTCCAGGCTCTTTCTCTCTGGAGCATTAGGGATTTGTCCTGGCTGAGACCTGTGCTAGTCCTCACTGTTGTTTCTTCCTAGTATCTAGTCTAACTTTATCAGTGTGAAGCCATTCCCTCGTGTCCTTATCACTCCAGGGCTTTGTCCAAAGTCCCTCTTCCGCTCTCTTGGAACCCCTTTGGGCATTGGAAGGTGCTCTAAGGTCTGCCTAGAACCTTCTCTGCTCTGCTCAATCAGCCAGTTGAGTGGGCAGGAGAGTTAATTTGGCTCGGTGGATCTGTGAGGATTGGAGTTGTTGGGAAGTGCAGGTAAATAGAGGATGTTCCTGGCAGCTGTGGGGGCTGTGCTGGCTGTGCTGTCTGAGAACACAAATCTCTTACAGGATGAAGGGGCTCAGCCTTGGGTGTTGGGCTAGGACAAAGAAGTGAGTTCTGTCAGGGTGGAGGAGAAACAGGGAAAAGCTAATGCAGTACTGCTGTGAATGAATGCTGAATAGAAGATGAAGTGTAATAGATCTATTCAAAATTTGGGTTTAATGTATATGGGATTGACAGTAAAGCCCATCAAAAGGGAGAAGTGGTGTGTGAACCTTCTCCTAAGACACCTGAGCTCGGAGCTCTGCTTTGTGAACTGTCTGTGTGTCCATGGCTTGTTAAGAATCACCTACAAATTTATGCACAGGGTGTAGAATGCTGAATTTTTCATCTGCCGGGTTAGAGTCATTTCTAGAGGTTTAATTTCTCCTCTTATCAGCTTTGTAATGAAATTCATACTGAGTTGGACAAGTCATATATTGAAATTATGCTGAAGTTTTCTTATTTAGATAAGAAGAGGTATTTGGATATGGGATTTAGATTTCAATCTGACTAGTGGCAGCTTAAATAAAGTATTGGAATTTTGCACTGAAAAAGTCTGTTCTGTTGGTTTTAACAGAAACTAGAGTATTTTTAAAACTCTTGTTTAAAGCTGAGGGCTTCACACATCTTTTGTTATGCCAAAAGACAGTTTTTATTTCCTGTGCTTGGCTAATAAATAGTTTTTATCTGAATAAAAAATAGTTACTTAACTAAGATTTAATAAGCTGGCTTAGAAACTATCTCAAAGGGTCTGATTGAAGACCTAGGAGGAGTGGGTGAGGGTACCAGGGTGTTCAGGCTGGAGGTCTTACTTTCTACAGCTGCCTGAAAGGTTGTAGCCAGGTGTGGGTCAGCCTTTTCTCCCAGGGAACAAGTGACAGGAGAAGAGGAAATGGCCTCAAGTTGTATCAGGGAAGGTTCACGTTGGTTATTGGGAAAAATTTCTTCATTAAAAGGATGGTTAAGCCCTGGAACAGGTTGCCCAGGGAAATGGTGGAGTCAGCATCCCTGGAAGTGCTCAAAAACCAAGTGGACATGGCACTTCACAATATGGTTTAAAGGGCAGAGTGGTATTTGGCTGAAGGTTGGACTTGGTGATCTTGGAGGTCTTTTCCAACCCGAATGATTCTATCATTCTGCTCTAGGATTGAGACAGACTTCTTCAGGCATCAGCCATTTCAGCTGAGCCACACATTGATACTTGAGATGCACTGAAGCACCGTGTTACAGTTTCTCTTCTCGGCGTTTGTATGTGGTGTGTGCAAAGGGTGCCTTGGCTGTCCATGGACATCCTGGGGCCAGCTGAAGAGTCAGACTGGCTGCTAAATGTCCTTTGAGACAGGTTTCAGAAGTTTTTTGTTGGTTTATCAAGGCATGCAATGAGTTATTTTGCCTCCTCTACAATGACCTGGTTTATTAGTGGCAATGGAAGAAAATTTGAGATTAGGAGCCTGTAGAAGTCACCATAGCTTGAATTCCCAAATCCTGTGTTCCTACAGGTCTTAACTACATGAACGATTCTTTCACATCTATTATGTTAAAATGATCAGTATTTAAGTACTATTGCAATAAAAGAGTAGCAATCTTTTAGGCAGTGAGATAGTGGTGGTTTAACCCCAGCTGATAAGGAAGTGGCACCCAGCCACTCCTCAGCTGTCGAAGGGGAGAGCTTTGTCCCTGACAGTATTGCCCCCAAACTGTGCCTGGGGCTGTTGCAAGTGCCATGTCCATCTACCTGACTAGACCAGAAGGGGGCTGTACCTGCTGCTGGCTTCAAGAAGTTGATATAAAATAACACTGTCAGCTAAAAGAGGGAAGCCATTCCCTCACCACACATAAAGTCCTTGTGGTTGCCCCCATTTTTCTCATTCACACAAAGGTGGGAAGTGAGGGCTGTTCCCAGTCTCTTCTGAGGATATCCCTGCCTCGAGGACAGCAATGACCATACAGCTGTACTGTTTTAATATCAGGTATTAATCTTTAATTCCACATCACAGCAGTCGAGTGAATGGGTAAGGGAAAGGAACCCAAAACAAACGGCAGATATTTACATCTAAAATTCACACCACTTATTTGTTGGTTCTGGAAACATGCTATCACAATATATACAATGAAGTACCTTTAGGACACTTGTACAAATTAATTTTTTCCTTTTGAATTTGATTTCCATTATAGATAAGATAGCTGTTTTCATTTTATTTTAAACATGAATACACAAAAGAGAAGTGGTTAGAGGTTTTTGCCTTTTTTTTTTTAAATAAGCACAGAATGCCAGAGGTTAAAAACACATTTACAGGGCAGAATACCAGTCAGACATCACAATCTATACATTTTTTGCTCAATTTCCTGTACAAATACACAGCATTCAAATGGGGGTATTTACAAAGAAGCATGACCAGAGGATATTTTAAATATCACATAATTTGTTTCCCAAAGGCTCTTGCTCTCTCCAGCCTCCCCAGTTTTGGCTGATACTCCCACAGAAGGGATATGCAATATCCCTTACCTAAAAAAGGGTAAGTAAGCTAAAAACCAAACAGAGGAAAATATGAAAAAGGATCTGAGTCTTGCATACAGCAATAAAACCAACCCAACTGTTGGGGAAAAAAAAAAGTAGGATTCAGAGAAATTGTTTTAACTGCTTTTCTTCTACCACTGTAGCTCCTTCTCAATTTTGTTTCAGATGGGGCCAGCAGGTACATGGATGATGGAGAGATTTATAGCAGAATTCCACCAATTTTTCTCAGGAATGCACATGCTATTTCGTTATGCAAAGAAAACCCAATGAAGGCAAGTACACTGAGGTTTGAATTAGAGTTAGGTATAGAATGTCAAGGTCCTGTTCAAAACATCCTGTTGCTGTGGTTTATACAAGGAATCTTCAAATCCTGTTGGGAAGTGCAACAACTGCTGTTACTTCCACCTGCTCCAGGACTGAGCTTGATGTTGGAGTTGTACTATGCTAAAAGACACCTCACCCTACAGAGAAATAGTAGTTCCAGGCAATATTAGTTCCAAGATTGACAAAATCTTAATAATAGTCTTTCTATCTTCTGCTCCCTTTAAGGCAAACACTGGAAAGGGAGACAGAATGCTTGGTAGATACCAGAACAATAACACAAATTTAACTCCAGAGAGACTTAAATTTGGCAAATTCAGCAATTTATTCCACCATTCTTTATGTGGACCTGCCATAAATTAGGTATTTGTACACATCACCTGATTGATCTTCCAGCTCTTGCAAATACACAGGAATGCCAGACTCCCCAAATGGACTCACTGCTGTTGTACCAGGTCTATAATCAGAGCAGGATGATGCATTTTCAGAGGCTGATTAGAGCTCTGGTGGGCAGGTTTTCCAGCTGCCTGGGACTCAGTTCCATGGTAATTGCATTCTTGATTCTGCAAAGTTTTATTTGCAAGACCTGCTGGGTTTTTCACATTAAGGAAGCTTGGTAAGTCACTACATTTACTACTCTTAGTCTTGCTGCCAGGAAAAAAAAAAGAAACTGGGGTAAGGGAAATGGAATTAAAACTTAGTTCTTTTAAGAACTTCACTGGAAGAGTCTCAGTGGGATTGGAGGATAGCATATGTGAAAACATTTCACTGTTTTCTAAGGAATTACCTTGACTTACCTTTACTGAAAACATCAGTTGTTTTCCTACATTTGTTCTATACCAGAGATCCAGCTTGGTTTATTAACATTGAAGACTGTCTTAGCATTGGAAAACTCTCCTTCCTGCTAAAGATGAAATATCCACTATAGGCCAGATTTTATTATCATTGTTTAAATTGTGAAGGATATAGTGATTACAAGCAGCCTGTGTTAGTAACAAAATAGAGGAAGCAAGAGAGACTTTGTTCCAGCCAAATAGGCCATTTAAGAAACAAATCCATAACTTAGTAGTTTTGCATGGGCTAGAGCTTGAGAAAGAAAACAAACAAATCCCCTTAAAGTCCCCTTCATACAACTACTGAGTCCAGACTTCATCCAGCCAGACTGTCTTTAGCCAGTTCAGAAACCATGTACTCTGCCCAGTCACTGTATTTAGAGGTAGTGCTAAAGGTGACCTGTAAAAGATTTATTATAATCCTTTTTTGCTTCTTTATGCTGTTTTTAGCAGGAGAAAGTGAGCAGTTAGGCAAGAATTCAAGATGTAAGTTGAGTGCTGTTCCTGTTTCTGGCACTAATTTATATGGTGGAGGCCTTACTTGAATGTGCTTCAGATTTTTCAGTGGTAGGAAAGAGGGAGGGCTGTTCCCATCCTACGGAGTGTGCTTTGCAGTCTGCAGGTGAAAGGGTTATAAGGAAGGCTCAAATGTGTGTGGGTGTGGCAAGGGAAAGGAAGGTGGCTAATTCATCTAAAAACATTATATATTTGATACTATTTTGATTGAAAATTTCTTGAAAAGTATGAAAACAGGAATAAAAGGTCTCTTAGAACCAAGATCTTTTCTTTGTAAAGAACAGTATTACCCACAGATTTTTTTTTTTCCTGAACTGTGCAAATACTGATTACAAGGCATGTTTTTGGTTCATAGACCTCTAGTGTCTTCAGCTCTGCACAGTTCTGGTTTGTGTGGTGTGGCTTGGCATCCCCCCCAATGTTCTTCAGCCCTTTCTAGAGCTTACCAATAAAAAACATGGGATTGGGAAAGGCTGTATTGCTGCCTGAGGAGAAAAGGAAAAAAGAAACCAACCTTCCCGAAGAGAGAAGCAGCAGCTCTTACTACACATTCTAAAGAAGCAAAATAGGAAACAAACACTTGTTCTTTACAGGTTGCCTTTAAGGTCCCTGACTCTGGGGTGTACACTTGATACCGGGCATTGCTCGAGTCTTGGTGTTTTCTGTCTGCTCTGAGAGATGGGAGATTCTTTCTGCACACCAGCTGCAGTGAGTTGTTGGGAGGGACTGAGGATATTAACAGGAATGAATCTCAGCTCCTGGGTGATGGACGTGGGTGAGAATTATGATGTTCAGCCCTGAGGCAAGGATTGTTGGATATGATGCATTTAAGCCACCTTTTCTTTACTGGCTGGGTCATCAACCAGCTTGTGGCATGAGAAACTCAATTTGGTTGGTTTTGTTTTAATCTGGAATAGAAATGCTGGTGTCAACAGCCTGCCCAAAGCTGGGCATGGGAAAGGCCTACAATGAGGTTGTAGCTCCAGTAGCCACCAACCTCCTCTCATTCTGTAGCACAGATGAATGACACGATTCCCATGAGAGAAAGCAGGTTGGCTTAGCCAGTGAAAGCAAAATTTAAGAAATGAAACAGTACATAAAAAACAAAGGAGGCAGAGTTTGTTGGAAACGATATCTTGGAGATCAGTGCATCAGCACTGCTTAGATTGCCTCAGCACCTATGAACCAATGCAGGGAGATCACTGCACAGATATATACAATCCTGCTCTCAAAAGAGCCAATTTCTTCTTAGAATTGCCATCTTTCCACTGCCTGCAGCTCATGCACCTTCCAGCCTGACAGTTCATAGAATCCCTGATTTCAGCAATGAGCTTTCAATTCTGTACAGCAAAGAAATATGTCCCTAGTGCAACTGCTTCTACTCATGTGCGTCTCAGAACTGGGAGGAAAGCAGGTTCAAAATCAACTTGCCACATTCCCCCCATTTTCCCCTCCACTTAAAATTGTATTTTTCAGCTTCTGCAAGTCTCTATGGCTCGTATGCCGTATGATGTGGTTAAGAAACTGCAGAAGGAATAAACTGTCCACTGCACAGAAAGTTAAAAAACATAACGGAAAGGTGTAAAAAGAAATTAAAAAGGAAAGCAGCAACCTGCCATGCTGGCCCAATTGCTTTTGTGGGCTTCAGACGTAACCTTGCGGCAGTAGAAAATCGGTTTGCTGTTCTCCGAGTCCTGCTCTCTCTCTGTTGTATCCAGACCTGGAATGCCAATGCCAGCTGGGTACCAGGAGCTGTCCCTACTGCTCGCTGATGCCATGCTCCCAGGCCACCCTGGCCTGCTCCTCCTTTCCACCACTCACTGGCTGGGACACTTTACGATGCAATGGGCGGTGTTTGTCATCATCTTCAATGATCATCCCCTCCTCGTTCTCCATGTTTGGCAGCCGGGAGTGGTAAGGTTTGGGGGGTAAAGCAGGAGGGTCCATGGTGTCCTGAGGAATGACTCCAGATGGAGCAGAGTGGCTTCGGCATGGCTGGGATTTGAGCGACTCCAGGACATCAGGCTCAGAGAGACTGTACCTGACAGGGAGGTAGGGTGTCTCTAGATCTTCATCAGTGTTCCAGGCCTGGCTGGGCACAGAATCCATGGTGTCTGTGCGAGGAGGTGGTTCAGAAGAATGTCCAAAATTGCTCTCGCTCAAGGAAGAGACACCGCTGCTGGCACTGCCCGATAAAGTGGAGTTACTGCCATCTAGACCAGACTGTGGACTGGTGGGCGATGCAGGGATAGGATGAAGAGGGGACTGTTTGGAGAGAAACAAAACCAGGTTAAAATTGAAAAAGGAAGCAATGCTGCATCTTGTGTGTTGATCCCCATTTCAGCTTTTGACAGTGTTGTTAACAACGGCGCAGTTCCATTTGTGTTCAGAATGTCAAGGATTATTGGTTTACATGTATGGAAGTACCACTTGTGGGCAGACAAGTGCACTCAACAACACCAGAGCTGTTAGAGAAACAGCAGCTGAGGTGATGATTGGGGTGCTGAAATCACAGCATATGGTGCAAAAAAGGAAAAGGGAAGGACCTACAGCCTGTGAGTTATTTCTATAGCATTCAGCTGTGGAAGAGGTTAAGAACTTTCAGCGGGTTTTCTCATCTGCAAGTTACTAGCATGTTAAAAATAGTGTTTCTGCATTCAGAGGCTGCTTGGTGGGAGCCAGGGAGGGGGATCCCTTTCAGGAGTCCATTGTTGTCCCACATCCCTCTCTGCTCTCCTGCCATTACCTTGCGTAACGTTCGGGCGGGCAGTGCTGGAGGAGCATCACTGAGCTGGTGGTGGAAGGCATCAAAGTGCAGTGAGTAGTGTCCTGGAATGAGACAAGGGTCAGAAATGCAGACTTGTGCTGTTTCATTGCAGCCAAAGCTGGGTTTAGCTCTGTAATGCCATGTAACAGCTCCAAACATTGCTAACTCCAGCCTAGGGCTGCCTGTCTGATGGATACTGCAGAGTGCATCTGTCACACACAGGCTGCTAAGGAGAAATATAGTGCAGAGAGAGATTTTTCACTGCTCCATTATCAAGGACCTCATGGCAAGGCAGCCTCTTAAACAATGAACATTTGAAGTTTCTTTTATTAACTTTGTAAGCTTAAATTACTGCTAAAGTTGGTCATTGGTAAGAAGCCACACCAAGTTTCAGTACTCTCACACTTAATTCTAGTCCCAAAGTACACAAAAGTCCACATTGCTTAAGGACTGCAAGAATTTGAAGATTTGGAAAAAAAAAAATAAAAATTGAAAACCTAGCAGACCAGGAAAGCCTATGGGTTTTTGTTTCTGGTTGTTTTTACAGGGGTGGGGGGGAAAGGCTACAGACAGCTTTTAGGTGGTGTGGATCTGTGTGTGTGTGTGACTGCAGGCCTGCTGGGCACGTCCTTACCATGGGGCAGGCTTCGGGGAGGCACTGGTGGGGCCAGGATGCTCCCAGCGTGGGCAGACAGGAATGGCAGCGCCTCTCGGCTTCCGCTGTCCAGGCTCCAGCTACTGGGTGCTGCTGGCACAGCTGGAGGATTGAAACAGATGTGACTGGGGTGATGGGACAGGGAGTCTGTGGGGCCAGCACTGGCTTTCCAGTGTGCTCTTCAGCAGCAGAGAGACAGATTCCAGGGACTCAGTGAATGGCAGGATTGACAGCACAGAAAGGCTACAGAGTGTTAAGTTTAGATATGCTTTGTTAAGGAAGTGAGAGTTAGGTGATGGCAGGGTTAGTCTGCCCAGCTCCCCTCCATTCCTGGGCTCATTTCTGGCAAATCTCAAGAGCAGTAGGACTCTGGCAGGTTTTTTTGCAAATCAGCGTGGAGGTAAAAATGAAGTCCACCAATGGAACAGTGGCTGGATCTCAGGTGTGAGCTGTCCTGGTTGGTGGGGAGTGGTGACAAGGGAGCATGGCAAAACTCCCTGGAAACACAGGACAGCCTGTGGCTGCACTGAATAAAGGACCTGAAGGAAGTTATACCTCAGTCCATTTCAATCTGTTGCAAAAGCAATTATTTCAAAGCTCCAATTTACTAAGCTACAGAGTTGATCAAGAAATTTGATGACAAAATATTTAAAGACAACAGTTTGGCCTCCTTGTATTACAAAGTCTCCTGAAGAGATCTAGTCTTTGTGAATCAGGAAGTATCTCTATACTTCATTTAACAGAGAGAAAATATTATCTTCATGGACTTGGTTTTTCATAGAAATAAAAGCTGCTTCTTGACATGAACATAAACCTTTTTCAAGATCTCGAGAATTCTGTCAACCTTGAACATTATTAAAATGCACCTTCCCTCCTTCCTTCTAAACAAGACTTGATTTATTCTGAGAAGAGACGTGCAATAGTTGTATGTTTATTTAAAAACAAATAAGCGATTGCAATTTCTTCAGATTAGCAAAGAGAGGAAAAAAGTAATTAATTGAGCCTGTCAAAGGAAACTGAGATAAAAATAGCTTTTTCCATCTTCAGTTTGCAAAATGGAAGCCTGGGGAAATAAACATGGAGTTTGACATCTGAAGAGGATTTCTCCTAAATTAAAATGCCTGCAGCCATTTTTGGTGCATCTTTCTAAAATGACTTTGAAAGGTTTCTCTTTTTTTTTTTTTTTTTGGTCTCCCTAGTTCATGAGTTAGCATGAGCACGGGCTCCCTGAGGCCTAAAATTCCCTAAAGTAAAAAAGACCACAAAGTGACAGCTTTATAAGACAGAACAAACCCCATAAAAATATAAAAGTAAATGTTTGGGGTTTTTTTAAAGAGATACTCTCAGCCTGAGAACCTGAGAACCTGAGAAAGGCATATGAAGAAGACACTAAGAATCTTGACAGAGAACAGGTTCAAACCAGGGCCTACCTCTCTATATAAGTAACATGGCTCCAGCTGGATTTTGCCTGTACACATGCCAGGGTGTTCTAATTTGCACTACTGCAATTGGTGTCAAAGGGCTAAAACAGAGGGACAAGATGTACAGCAGTGCCAGCCTTGCTCATCTTTCCTGCCATATCCCAGCATCAGATGGAAAGGGAAAGATGGAAAACTTGATTTGCTTGGCCTTTAAAACTCTTGCTGTGCTTGTTTTGGTTTTTTTTTAAACATTGAGATGCAGACTGAGAATATGAAGAAGAACACATGGTACCCCAGTGAAAAATCCATTTGTGCTTGCTCAATTTTCCCTCACTCACAGCTTGGGGTGTTTAGAAGTGCTGGAAGAAGGTGAGATGATTTTGAAGAGTGGCTGCTGCCCATTAAAACCAGTGTTTTAGCCAAAATGCTCCAGGGAAGAAGTGAAGCAGGGAGCTCCCAGTGCTGTGACTTAGCCCCTGGCTCTCTCTGTGACTGTTCAGTGGCTCAGTGGCCAAGTTTAATTAGTAGGGCAGCTGCATTTGAACCATTCTGCCCTGGGCAACTGATGTCACCAGTGTCACTGGGAATTACTGAGCAGAACTTCTGACAGGGCCAGGAAGGGGTGGGGGAAGTCAGGGCCCTGACTGCTCACAAAATCCAGGGCAGATGGCATCCCAGCTACATAGAATGGTGAGGGTTCAGGCCTGCCAAGAGCACCTGTAGCTGCATTGTGCCACCAGCCAGGCACAAGAGCTGGGATTTCTGCCACACCATCCCCACTGAACATCACCTGTGTCTTGTGGCTTCTTAAAAAATCTCTTGGCACTGAATTCCACACTGCTGCATAATATCATCCACAGATACAAATTCAAGTATTTTTTCCTAGACAGACAGTAAATATGTATCTACCTTCCTTTTCCAGATCTTTCTCCTGTCCAGTACAAAGATCTCACCATCTCTCTAATATATTTGGTTCAAACTAACACTGCTATGCTGGAGCTCTTAATCCCTCACTCTCCAGTCTTAACTCTCTTGTCATTGCTCATTATTGTCATCAAGTCATCATTCTGCCATTTATTCAGAAATGGTGTTTGGTTTCAATCTCGACTGCTCCTGTTGAAGTGGGGGATTCTGATTTATTAGAAATTCTAAAATAAAATTTGGGTTTTTTTAAAGATACGGCTTAGTTCTGGCACAGTTACTGAAACAAAAATATAAAAATCTGAGTGTACAATGTAGGTCAGACTAGACAGTTACAGTGGCCTTTCCTGGCCTTAAAAATCTTTTAAGATACCATTTTTCCAAGCCAGACATGACTGTTGCTTGCTTAGGCAGCCTCCTTGTCTCGGATTTTGATTCAGGAATTTTGCCCTCTTCTGCTTTTTCACAATGCTGTCTTTCAGGTAATTTTTGAGCCCATCGTTTTGTCCATGGCACTTCCTTCACAAGCTGTTCCTTTTCTCTTATGCCATGTAAATTCTTTCTCCTTTTTCAGTTTTTTTCCCCCTGCAGGGACTCTGCCTGTTTTTTCCAAAAGAATGAGTTAAAAAAGCATATATTCCTAATGATAAATAAATAAAAAACTACCTCAGAGAGAGATTACAAGGAAAATTTGTATTTTGAGCAATAAATGTGTATTATAAACCAGTATAACTCATGAATAAAAAATATAGTCCAAATCTTGGGCTGTTCCTAGATAACTTCTCACTTGCTGCTTTGCAAGTTTGCTTGACAAAGGCTGCAGGAATTGTTTCAATAACAAAACGCCAAACTCAGAAAGCTTTCTGAAATGGGGAGCTTTGTGCCACTCCAGCCTTCTGTGAAGGCTCTGAAATGTCTGTAGGTTGGCAGAAGGCCCAATTAATTAAACTGTTAATTAGAAAAGTGTGAGAGAAATGCACTCTGCCAGGAAATGTAGAAGCCCATTCATTACTTGCTGTAGCAGGAGCAGAGGAATAGTATTTTAGCAAACATGCATGCTGAACAGGAAAAGGAATACCTTTCTCAGCCACAGACAGGTTGGGATCACTGCAAGGTTTGCATGGTCCAATCATTTGTTGGATCAAGGCGCGCTGGAAATTTGGAGGCTGAGAAAGAAGAAAGTTAGCAAAGAAGAGTTAAAAAAAAAGTTACAGACCAGCTGGGGCAACATGGGGACTTTCTGTTCCTTTTCTTTCAGCAAAGAAGTTTTTAAACTAATTGGAACCTCTACATTGGCAGATACTGCAGTGCAATGTGAGTCAGTCTCTAGGGTGTAACAGTGCTGAAGGTGCTGCTCTCTGGAGGAGAGCTAGCTCAGACTAGCTATTTCAGACTAGATCTAGCCTGGCCTTGTGCCCATTAGCAGCTGGAATATATTGTTTGCCCTCTAAAGCTTATCTTTGGTTTTGTTTGAACATTGACTTTCCATGGTTTGGGACAGCTCTCCAATGCAAACTGAAATGTGATAAGTGGGCAGAATCAGGAGATTCCCTTCAAAAGTGCATGCTAGGGCGAGATTGAAATGCTTACATGTAGGCACACTTCTCAATTTGTCCAGAGAAATTAGGGCCCAGATTTTTTGGAGACCCTATATTAGTATATTATTTCAGCCTCTCATGGTTTTTGATAACTCTGGAAATCACCATAAAGTTATTTAGAATCAATTTGAAGGCTATACTGCGGGATGGATGGCCACGGATCTAAACAAATAAAGAAAATGGTGTGACTACTTGCAGTGGACCAGGGCTCACACGATAAAGTTGGGAAGCGAGTCCATTTTCACAGGACATATCTGCTCTTTTAACAGTCATTACAGTTTGTATCACTCAACCACCACAGGGGTGGATTAATAGGAAAAGTTCTGCTTCACCTCTGAAAACAATCCTAAGCTGCTGTGCTTTCCAAAAATTAAAAAGAAAGCTTTAAGGTGGTCAGAGCCAGCAAAAATACAGCCAGAATTTCAGGGGTTTGAACTGACACAGAAGAAATGAGAGCAGCTACCTGTCCGTTTTCCATGATAGCTGCGGGATACATGGCGCTGCTGGGTCGGTCCCGGTGCGCCGGCAGCAGCATCATCATCTCCCGAGAGTGGCGGTACTTATCTGGTAGAGAGGGAGAGCCTGTAAACAAGTGAGAAAAATCACGTACACGGGACAAACAACAGCCATGTCTCTGCATGCCCAGGGGTCTCAGTCCTCCTGTGCACTTGGCTCAGATGCATGGGCTCACAGGACTCAGGGAATGGTGCCGAGCCCACTAAGCAGCTGACTGTTGGTGGGTGCATAGCACGAGGATGCAGTAAGAACTGGCTTGTTGGATACAATTAAGGACATACCATGTAAGGTGTGCAAGATGTGTGTGTCCCTAGTTGTATGTTGCAAAGTGCTTCCTTTTAAACATAAAAAAGTGGGCATCTGTGTGAATCAGCTCCCTTATACTGTAGAGTTACAGAAATGCCATAAAATTGTGCATTTTAGAACTGAATATGGGAGAAAGGGATAAAAGCTTGAGATACACCATTCAGTTCCAGCAGAAATCTGTGAGAAAATACTTCATTCCTTGGTTCTGGATAGAGATAAGTGTTGCCTTTTAATTGTTGCTATCTTGGTCAGCTTCCTCTGGTTCAAGCAAACCAACCCCAATAATAAATAGCATATTCTATAAATGTGAGAGGCACTTTGCTTACAATGCTGCTGTAATGATGATTACTACTGTGTTGCTGTACTGAGCCCTTGGATGACACTAGACATTTACCAATGCTTAGAGTTTTACAGTAGAAATAATAAGCTTGATTTATCTATTAGTTATGTGTATAGTTGTCATTTAAGATATTGGGGATTTCATGTAACAGCTTCCTGACAGGTGGAATTACTTGGGACTCATGTCCTTCAAGATGAGTGCCACATAACAATACGCCTCCTGATGTGCAACAGCTGACAGTGGATTTGCCAGAAGAATGACTCTCATTAGTGACTTCCTAAAGTCTGACACTACTGATACACACAACCCTTGGGATGCACAATATTAGGCAGGAATTGATGTTGTGAGGCTGCTGAAGTGAGCTGTAATTTGCACTGATTGTTTGATTGCGTCACAAACACAAACCGAACAGATGGCAGCACACAGCGCATTACAGAGCCATGCCGGCTTTTGGGGAATACATGCCCCCTCTGGCAAACTTCCACAACCACACACATTACCTGGACAGCACTCCCAACATATGAGCAAAGGCATTGGTGCTGGTTGATGCAGCTTTTACCCCAGCAAAAGCAAACATGCAGTTTTGGGGACTAATACTCAGCACACAGTGGAAGGAACAATGTGTCCAGCAGAATGCAGGATAAAGTCCTACAATTACAACAATTCCATTGGGGGGGCAGATACCAGAATAATCTACACCCCCACTCTGACATGAACAGTGGCAGAGTATCTGCATTCTAGTCCCGAACTCATTTTCTCCCCAGACACAGAACAGAAACATAATTGGACGACATTCTTGGCTTTTATGTACAACATCAGCTTGGAGAACACAGTGTTAACGCTTTGTGCTGAGTCTTTTCCTCACAGGTCACAGATAGTCCTGTTCTGCAGGACAAATGTTAAGATGCTGAACTTTTAGGTGTGCCCAGAACTACAGCACAGCACAACCTACACTGTAAACTTTTCCTTTTTATTCATGTTGTCATCCTTGCTCTTTTATATCAAAGATGCAAACCACCTCTACATGCTGTCAGTTTATATGGGATTACAGCTTCCAAAGACCTTGGACTCCAGGACCTGAAAAATCCCACATGTGCTGGCAGAGTGTAGTTTAAAAAACTGGTACCCTAAATTTGTCATTAACTATAGATATAAAAATGGTAATAGATTATGCCAAGTGTCCAGTCTGCAAACATATTGCTGTTGTGGACAGATAGAGAGCACAATAACTGCAGCTCCTTTCGGGGACTGGCAGAACTTAAAAAACAAAGTAAAAAAAAACCTTTAAAGCTTCCAGAGCAGCCAGTGGCCATAATAAAACACTGCAGCATGTGCCAGGGCTTACTCCTTTAAGCATGTAGCTTGGTGCACTTGATGTGTGCAGCACTGTGGGTACTTGCTAATGAGAAAAGAAAACCTGTGCTAAAGCCAGAGATAGTTTTACTTTTTAAATTATAAATATGTTAATCCACTTGTGACAAGTGTTAATTTTAAGGAATAAACTGAACATTAATGTAAACTCCAAACTCATTGAATCTCTTCTCCTGGTTCATCATTTTTATTATGGTTATGAAAAGTTTGCTCCTGCACCAAATCGTAATTTTTGGATTAAAAAGGAAGTTTTAATGTAAGTACATGTATTCTTGCAAAGTGCTGAGTAAGACACCAGGACTCATTTTTCTACACCTTAATGAGGGGCAGTGTTGAGGAAGCAGTAGGGATGCCTTTAGAGGCCAGTCAAGTGTCATGTGGGAATTGCTTAAGTGCATTGGAGGAGTCCTAACTGTATTTTAAATTCAATTACTGACAAACCCTAACTCACTCCCAGCTCTTTCCGGGCCTTTTTGAGTTACAGTTTCTCGCTTTCTGAACCCTGGCTTGTGTAATCTTTTAACTGCAGTAAAGTTCAGCAGGGCCTCATG
Source organism: Acridotheres tristis (assembly GCA_037013685.1). Lineage (NCBI taxonomy): Eukaryota > Metazoa > Chordata > Aves > Passeriformes > Sturnidae > Acridotheres > Acridotheres tristis. The sequence goes on along the minus strand of CM072899.1, from coordinate 16,605,336 downwards.
AGCCACTGCAAATGAAGCCAAACTGGACTGAATTTCTAATTGACCTTTTACACAACAACAGTGGTGCTTCCCTGACAGGGAAGAAGCTACTCAAGGGTCAAGCTGGGTGAAAACTGAGAGATAGATATTTGTAATAAGGAGTAACTACTACTGTCTATTCTTAGCACAGAATTAGCAAATTCTTGCAGTATTCTGATTTCAGTTCTATTTAAGACTTCTGCTAACTTGTGTATATTATAACTAGTGTAAATTTTGATGCCTTAATCTTCAGGGATAAAATCGAGTCATTGATCAACTTTCCTGAAGACTATCCTTTAAAAACTCTTTTTAGATTAACAGCTTAGTTATTTTCTTTGGACAAACCAAATAATCACCTCTGTTGCTATTTTAAAGATACATAAAAGGGTAATTTTTTGGAAGTGGAGAACAATTTAAATTCCTGCTGGATTCTGAATACAAACAGTCATGGCTTGCTTTGGTCACTGATGGAACTAATATGTTATAAAGATACCCATCTCCTCGGGAAAGGACTCTGCAGCAAAACAGAGAAGGTGGTCTAAGTACCTGCATTATCATTTGGATAAATCAGAGAAGCATTTAAAAATCAGGCTAAACCCTAGAAATCCTACCCAACCATGCTCAGGTTAAAGCCACAGGTGACAAAGATGTTGAGTTGATAAATTTAGGTGGCCTTTATAAAATGAATTGTTGGGCTTTGTCCACTTCCCATCTGACAAGTGTTCAGCTGCAGCATCGTGACTCTCGTAGCTTTGTTGGCAGTCTCAGCAGAAAGGCCAAGGGTTGGATGGGTCATGGAGACTGAACTATCCTCTCACCTCTAGAGGTGGTCCCTCCAGGACAGAGATGAGGCACATGGGTGGGGGCAGCGTGGGGGAACTTGCACAGCTGCCTCCCATGCTGTATCTGCTCTGTGGGTAAATAGAGGGCTTCAGCCTCCAGTGGTGTCAATCCAGCACCTTTCACCAGCGCTAAATTAAAAAGAATATAAATAAATACAAAAAAAAAAAAAGGAAAAAAAAAGGATAGAGGTGCATTGGCAGAGCTGCACATGATGTCATGTCTGTGAAGTACCTTGCTCCAGCCAGTGATAGTGGTCTCATTTTCACAAGCATCAAATTCACCCAGTTAAAAAAACAAAACAAAAGGAAAAATCACCAAGGAGAAGAATAACAGCTGCATTACCACAGTGGAATTTAAGTGTAAGGGCTTTTTCTCATTAGGAACAGCTCTATTTCCAGCAGCAGTGTTGTAATAACCAGAGCAGTGACTGGCACACTGGGAAACACAGATTGCATCTGAGACTTTACTAGAAGTGAAATCCCACCAGTGGGTAACGTCTGAATGCTGTGCTCACCTAATTTAAAAGTGAACACAACAGCAGAGAAGAAACATTGTATCACAGGCTACATAAATATTTTTCAAACTCATTACTTCTCTTACTGTTTCCCATTTGAAATGTGTCTGGGTCCCATCCCTGGGAGGTGCTGTTGGCTCACCCAGCAGCCCAGGCCCTTTGGAGCATTCATCATGTTGGTTTCTAAGCAACAGTGAATAATACCGTAAAGAGGGAAGCTGTGATGCTGTGCAGTCATCAGGCTCAGAAGGACTGCCACAGCCTGTCACAGCCTGTCACTGTGAGCCTCTCACTGGACTTCTAAAGTGGAAAACAGCGTGAAACAGTACAGCACCAAACCCTTCACATCCCCCCAAAGATTCACATGCCAGCTGAGGCACATCCACTTAGGGACTTCCTCCTGACATGACAGCCCTCTCCTCAGTTCCATTTCCTCTTATTCCAGTTTCACCTGGTTACTGTTTGTCATGATTCTCCTTCCAGCCCTTGGCAATTAGTGCAGCTATTTGCCTTTATTTGAAAATGTTCACTTCTCACCTTCCTACTCCATCTGATCCCTCAATTAAATCACCTTGTTGCATCTGTGTCATAACAACAGCCAGTCAATTAGGATTTTACTGGCAGATGGAGCAAAAAAGCCTCAGGACGGCTTGAGAGAAAGGGCTCTTCTCCACATTCCCTCTCCATCAGGAGACACAGAATTCCCCTATATGGAAAAAGGGGTAAGATTTAAATATCAGCCTCTATCTCTGACTATATACTGGACACCTTCTTCAGATGCCTGTGAAAAGAGGTGTAGAACCTGCAACTGAGAATCCAAATGGAGAGGAAAGAATCCAAAACCTTGAAGAGAAGTTATGAAAGTCAGTTCACATGGAGTCGTTTTGCTTCAGCTGAGGAAGAAAATAATTAGCAATATCAAGACCAGCTACTGTAACACAAAAACAATATGAGTACCCTCAGAGTCTGATTTTATATTTTTCCTTTCTTCAAGAATTTCCTAACAGGGAAGCCCTTCTTTATCTCCATGGTATGAAATTCATATCTTTCAACATTCATCCCATACATCTACTTTTGTATACATGTTTCTGCTAAAGTGCCTCAAGTCCTTTTTTAATTTCTTAATTTCTTTAAATTAAGTTTGTAAAATGATTTCTTTGCCTTTGTCTTCATCATCTCTCTTTTAAGTTCTATACTGAGGATTATTCTCGTTTTCCTCTAGACTGCCTGCCACAATTTTGTGGGGAACAGTGGACATCATTATGGAATTCAACTGCCGGAAACCAGCATGTATTAGAGATACATTCAAAATACAGATGAAAATGGAGAATTAAACCATTTGTAAAGAAAAAGTATTGAAGAGGTATTTACGTGTCTGAAAGAGAAACAGTGTTACATGTCAGTGTAGGTGGTGTTTCACCTGTAAGTCAGCAAGGTTGCCAGGTTTAGGGAACACCTGCAGGTGCCCCCATCAGGGCCTGTCCATGCTTACCTCGAGCACTGGAGGGGGCAGAGTTAATCATCTGGGATGGTGCCGAGTGAGTGGAGCTCAGGCTGGAGGTGGAAGGACTAGCCTGGGATGAGGATAAAACAGAGACATTGGTGACTGAACCTTGGTAGCTGGGCTTAGGGTAAACAAGCTGCAGGAGGCAGAGAAACCATGAGAGAGACCTGAGCACGTCACTGCCTAAGGGATTAACCTGTCTTGGATGAGCCAGGGCAGCCTCTGCCCAGCTTCAGTGCAGGCCACTGTTCACCTGCACTGTGGGACTTGTTCCACCTCCCCAAACCAAGAGCAACACTAACTGCACATGTTCAATGGGGCAGGTAAACAAAATGGGACAAAAATCTCACTTTCTGAAAGCAGCAGTGTAACCTCGGCCTGCAGTACCACAGTCACTGGACAAACACAGGAGATTTCTTCCCAAAGTTAATCTAGTGAATTACTGTCATCTTTCTTGAACAATGTTACATTCTACCTATTCAGTTCTTTGAAAAAAATATCACAGACAGAGCCAAGCATGTGCAAGGTAAAGTGTACTCCTCTGGAGTATGCTCCGTGCTGTTCCCAGGCACTGCTCCTGGCTGTGCTGGAGCTGTACCTGCATGTGGTACATGTCCTCAGCAGTCTCCCCCACAGAACTGTCTGTCAGGATAACCAGGTTTCCTGTTTCACTGGAGGTGTGCGACGACAGGGAGGATGAGGAGTGTCTCACTGAACCAAGCATGTTCAGTGGGCTGCAAGGAAACAGAGCAAGGGCATAACTCATTTTTGAACCTGTTTGTGAAGCCCGATTTTTTTCTCCATACTAATAAGTACCTGCAGTTACCTGCTGCTTTAGGTCACTCTAGATGTCAAACACTTTTGAAAAATCAGGCCAAATAAGCTCAAAGAAATCTATAAATGTGGGTAAATATGAAAGAAGTGACAAGAAAATTACAGGTAAAACAGAATAGTACATGGGATGTTGAATTTCAGAACCCCAACCCAGGGTAATGTCACATCATGACCTTGTGGGCATATTTGTTTTGTTTATAACAGAACACACTGAAACCACTCTCATTTTAATGCTAAAGTGAGTGGGAGCAGCTTAAAAAAACATTCCAAAGGAATCCAAGCACAAGACACACAGGTCAAACAAAATCCAGTTTTTCTTATTGCATGCACTGGGCCTCAGCATTACAGTTTAAGGCAATTTTGTAGCTGACAGTAAATTAATACAGCCCAGCTGGTGTGCAGGCTGCACCCTGATCTCCCTCAGGGAATGAACTTTTCTTTGTCACTCTAGTGACAAAGTTTCCCTAGTTTGTCCTAAAAACTAAAAAAGCCTTTACAAAGTAAGGAATTTTGTGGAAAACAAATGTTATCACCCAGACACTGTTTGTCAACTGCTAAGCCATGGGAGCAGTATAAGCTACTCAGTTTTAATAGCATAAAGAATGTCACCATCCTGGATTCATGGACAACTTTCCACAGCTTTTTATGCCAGCCTTTAAAACCAGCTAAAATATAGTGACCCAATAAGAAAAATAAACACAGAAGAGCAATTAGCATTTTCAAATAAGCAATGTTGGCTGGATACAAAAAACACTATTTTGTCCTTATAATCCCAATTTTTATCCTCTGTCATTATCTCAGATTTAATATATGGGCATTAAGTTTGAAAAAGCACCACAGGGTGCTTTTTTGATATACTGATCAAAACACCATGGCAGCCTTTCTCGTGTTTGATTTATGATTTGGTCAGAATTATAAAAATAACCGTGTTAACAATTTGGATCCTTCAAAATGGGTACATATTCAGTTGGGCTCTAAAACAAGCCATACAATTTTCCTTTTATGGTAGATAAGGACCCAGTTATTTGCTTTTGGTGCAACATAAGTAGGAGAGGTTGTGACCTCTGAAGTCAGACTGAGTCTGGAGAACTGAATGGCAGATTGGTGTTTGTGCCTCTACAGTAAGTGAAGGGATAGAGTCACACCTGGAGGTGTTCAGCATTTGCTGCAAGTTGGATTTCTCAACTTTCTTATTCCAATTCTTCAACTTGAATAATTAGCACTGAATGAAGACAAAAGGCTGCAGCACTGCTAAGCACTGCTTAGATCCTGGAACCTTGGTGGAAGAGCATGCAGAGCCCCTGGATCTTTGGAGGAAGGGGGGGTTAAGAGGGGTTACCTGTGTCGATGCACCAGCTTGATGCTCTCTGGGCTCATGGGGCCGTGGGACACCAGCACGTTGCTGCGGGGGGTGCTGGAGCCAGAGCAGGCAGGGCTCAGCTTATCCAAACCAGGTAACTCCTGCAGAGCAAACACACTTCAGCTCAGTCAGTCATGGAAAACTGCAACTTTTCTTCATTCATGCTACTTCCAATTATGGCACTTCTTTTAAAGTGAACATCCAACACGTCCTGTTAATCTCCTCTGTCTTACATAATTTTCTGCTATGTGAGATAGCAACTGAAAATTAAGCTTTACAACTGATCTGTGATACAACAAAGAACATAGAAATATTAACAATTCTTGTTGAAAGGCCAAGTTAACACATTTTCTACAGCTGCCTTCTCGCACAAAAATCAAGAATTCCTTTGGTAATTTGGCAGTCCAATAGGTTCAATCAATGGTGTATCAGCCCAGTCCTTTTGTGAACATTACTGCAACTGACAGATGTTTAATCATGTAATTCAAAAATGGCAAAGTGACTATTGGCTTACATGGTACAGGCTGGATCGCATCATCTGGAACTGATCTATCAGTTTCTTATGCAGGGGACGCATTTCGGGGTGTACAAATTTCTCATGGACTGCCAGACCCACTCCTAGGACATGGACCTGTGAAAAAGAAAATGCAACATCAGAAACCCAAATAAACTGTGTCTAAGAGAGAGAATGGAAGCCTGCCCTGCAGTTCTGGCAACGTGCAAGGAATATGCCACTATCCATTACAAGAATGCTGGTAATTAATCAAGCCTTGGAGTCCTGGCAAGTTCATACTACTCCAACAAGTATTTAAGTGTGAGACAAGTACATTTGTGTCATGTTGCATTGCTTTTCTTAGGAGATAACTGCAAAAAACTACCAGTTAGATTCTCTCTGCAGAGTGAACAGCATTGTGCCCTCACATAGATAATGCCCTGGGACAAAAACTCCCCCCAGTGCCAGGGATGGGGTCTGAGCTGCCAGCAGAGACTTCTAAAAGGAGTTTCTGATAATTGAGATGAACAGCAGCAGTGTGGCACATGCAGTCACTCCTCCTGTTCCTCATTAGTTACTTCTAAAGGTCACTTCTTCAAAGGTCAAACATATAATATTCATGATTGGATGAGATTATATAAGGTCTGAGATGAAAGAAAATAGCAATGATAGGAGGCTTAAGATGTATGTAATTCCCTACGTGATCCAAAGTCTGTACAAACAATAACTAATTAATCTTCAAACATCTCCTGAGGATTGAAGGGAGATAAGCATTATTTTACAGATGGGGAATCTGAAATGCTATTCAGTGACTTGTTGAAGAACAAGGCCTAGTAGCTCTATTCAGATTTGGGCACATTGTTTAATGGGGTGTATCTTGCCAAACTTTCAGTTAAGAGGGATGTGATTATCTGATTTCATTCCCATCAAAGCATCCCGCAGCTTTATCTATCAAGATGTTTCAAGGAGACACTATGGAAAAATAAAACTGCAGATAATATAAACAGACATTAAGTTTTCATATGTGGCTCTGCCACTTTAATCTCAAGCCTGATCTGTCCTGCCTCTGATTATCTTTGAAATTTGCTAGGAAGACATAGTTCAAAATGCCAAAAATGAATGGCAGGCTTGAAATGCAGCAAGATGTCTATTGTATAATAAATGTAGAAAACAAAATTAATGTACTTTCAGCTGAGCTTCACCTCACATCCCATAGAGTGAGTGACTTGTCATAATCTCCTTGCCCACCTCCCTCTTGTTTTTTATTTGAATGTATTTAGATCTCCTGTACCAAAAATCTTTAATTCTGAATGAATCAGTTGGATCTGATGTTTAGACTGACTGCTGATGAATCCAGACAACGTAGCAATGTTCTTCTGCACCTGAAAAATAGTACCTGTTCCTGCATGAGTTCCTTGAGCTGGGTGATCTTCTCTGCGTCTCCAGGGTGCTTTGTGATATAATCCTTATCAAAAAAGGCCTGCAGGAAAAGGAAAAAAATAGTGCCTTTTACTTATGGGAAGGTATTTCATTATAAATTGGAGTCAAAGGATGACAGGAAAAGGTCCAAAAATCTTAGGAAAATGAAATATTAAGATAACAGCAGAGCTTAATTTTATTGCTTTTTAGCACTCTGGGATGCCGAGAAAATGGTCTTTGCAGCTGAAACAATTCTGTTGAATCATGACTCTGACCAAGTTTCCCCCTGTGACAGTGATGTGCAATACCACTAAGCCTTGTATCTTCCAGTTATTTGAATTTTATGGTTTCCTTCACATAACTGCCTAAAGCTAAAGGAATTTCATGAGTAAATTGGCAACTAATGTAAAGCCTGAAGAGCATTCTCTCCATGGCTCTGTTGTGAAGACACCCCTAAACCACTGCTGCAATTTTTCAGTATTTTACCCTAAATCTACGTTTTGCAATGCTCAGTTTAAGTAACAGCTTGCCAGAGATTATGCTGGATAACATACTGTATTTAACATCATTTTAGTTCTACAGTGAGTCTGAAATTAGCCCATCAGCAAAGATAATGGTTCAATAGCATGAATTAGTGTTTTTTTCTGATTCCAGACCTCATCAGTTACCACCAGTCCCACAGCCTCTATTGCAAAATGAATTCATAATGTAAGCAGTATTAAAAAAGCTGCTTCACTGTTTTACCTGCCAGGTGAGTATTTCCAGGTAAGCCAAGTGTCATCTTTGAGAAACCCTGCTGTTACCTGTACCTATTTCCATGTGAGATCCCAGCTCCACCCCTGGAGCCTCCCTGCATGTGGTTGTGCAAGCACTGATGCAGAGTAACCGAGTAGGGGTTTAGATAATGCACATGAGAATTTCTTACCTTATTAAGCCATGCTGTCACTGAAACAGAAATGCAAATAAAGCTGAGGAAGGGAAGCAGAGCCCAGCTCACCTCCTGGTACCGTGCAATTCCCCCGTTAACGGCGGCATCAATCACTCCGTTCAGACACATGCTGAGAAGATTAATGTTGCCATGCATTTGCTTATGCTGGTACTGGCTTATCAGTGTCCTCAGCTCCTGGTTTTTGTTCTCTACCACTTGAATGGCATTTTCCAAAGGACTTACTTCAACCTCAAAGGCAATAGAATATACTTTAATTCCGTGGATATTTCACTGAGATTTATTATCTTCCTTGTAATAAAATGACACTCCAGGATTGTTCAGTGAGCTCCCTTTGCTTTTACTGCTTTGTAGAAAATTAGCTACATTAACAAACGCCACTGCTGGCAGTGCTGGATTTCAGGTCACTTGGTTGCAATAATAGATGTCTTTCTATATACTGAAGACATGGCAGCAATGCAATTACTCCATCTTTTTGGCACTGTCTCCATTATACTATCAGCTCATACAGTTCCCTTGGTTACAGTCAGCAATTATTTAGATTAAGTGGTAGAAAAAGGATGTATTTAATCCTTGGTAAACACCATTTTAAACTGCAAGATTTCAGCCCAACAAGTTTCAAGCTGCCTATCCCATGTCCTCAGTAACTCATCATTTCAACCCCCAATTACAGGAACTATGAATGTTACCAGTTCTCTTCTCTCCACTTCAAACCAACGAGAGATCCCAGGCAAACTGTGAGTCAGGGTCAGAGTGGTGCGTTCAATCCACAAGCTCTGCAAGGGGTAATTGAGGCTGTGAGGAACAGGGAATCACAAGCACATCCTCTGTACTTTTACTACAGGTGCAAAAGGGGCTAGGCTGAGAAAAGAATGCATTAACCCTCTGAGCATTAATTCTGCAGAAGGTCTTTCTGAAAGTCACTTAAACAATAAACCAGGAATTCAGTATGCTTGAAACAACACACTCAACATTTCTATTAATTTTTAAAACTTGATCAATCACCAGTTGTGCCATGGGACCCAAAAAGACATTGCAGACCTATGTGTCAGTATTAAAAAAAAGTCCAGCCAAACAAACAGTGTCTCCTGACACTAAAATAACTCACCATTAAATTGTACAATGATTTAATCAGGTCAGAACTCAACAGTATTCAATCAGCCATGGATGTAACCGTTACTTGAGTTACTGTGGTGTCTTTGGCTGTCAAATCAGGATTACCTGAAAGGCTCTATCAGCATAAAATAACAATACTATATTCAAGAGATGAACACTTAACCACTGCTTATTTGCTGTTTGTACCTTAAACTCGTTCTCCTTGTCCTTGGGGCCCTTGTGGAAGGGTCTGTCGTAGCGGAACTTGCGGATGTTGTTGACGCGGTAAAAGCTCTTGATGCGATCGGGGACACGGTCCATTTGCAGCACGTCTATATTGTCTGGGATGGGAGTCACTGCATAGATCTGTAAATCTGGTAATTGTGCAGTCAAAGAAAGCTTCATCCATGGATTAGGAAAGACAAATTTGAAACAGCAACCCACACAAGAGGAGGCTCCATTTACTGACAGTGTCCTTACAGTTCAAATCCTGCACAGTATACATGCTGTTCTCTCAGAAGCCAAATACCTTAAATGCACTGAGCATTGTACTGGGTGTATCAAATCCCAGTACAGGTGACCAATGAGAAGAATGAGATTCAAAGCCTCGGATATAAAAAGGTTCAGCAGTTTTAAAGAAAGGAAAATTGCAAAAAAAATAAAATACTGATGTTTTAAAAAAAGCAGAATGGAAAACAGTGCTTTGGAACTAGTATCTGTTCCCAACAAAATACTCCTAAGGACACAAACTGTGCATGATGCCAGTGCTGTTAGTAAAGCATTAAAACATGGGTATGACCAAGCACAGCCCTTTCCTTTCTACCTAGAACATGACCAGCATTACTTCCTGAATAAAAAGTCACTGCTCTCTCTAACACCATGTCCCACAATGAACCAGTTACTGTCTGCTGCAGACAGGGCCTGGTTTTGTCCATATCCAGCTCTACCTCTGTGCTCTGCCCCAGCTCCAGGGAGCATTTGCCCTTTCACAGAAGGATACACTGGGCATCACACTGCAAGATGGAGTCATCAGGGTGGTTTGGGTGCTGCATTGCAATGGCTTGGGGGAACTCGCTCAGCATCCTCTGCTGGAAGGCTTCCAGCCTCTCATAGTCGTGGCCCCGACACACATATTCTTTGTTCTGCAAGAAGGACAAGCATAAACTAGTGTCCTTAAAAGTAAGTTAAATTCCATTGACTTCTATCTCACTTTAATTGTTACTTCAAGACCAAAGATAAATGACAGTGGCAATATGCTAATGTGAGAGTAGATGTATTTTATCCCTTCCTTTTTCTTTACAATGTATTTCATGAAGAAGTGATGAATGAGACTATTCCACTGATCTCTGAACAGCACAATGCCTTTGATTCAGGCACACCCAGCATTTCAGTCTTGTGGTCCCTTCTTACCTGCTTTTCAGAAAAGGCACAATTTTTAATTGGACTATACTGAAACGTATCAACTAAAACCTAAATCACCAGCTTGGCTATTCTACAGTAGGAAAGCTGCTGTCAAATACAATTTACATCCAGGTGGATAAAATTATATACATATATATATATACACAATTATATCCAGGTGGATAAAAGTCCTGAGGATCTCATAGAACTCAAGGACATATATGTTTATCACTTTATCAGTTCTCTTTAGAGAGAAGTTACTACAAACTGTTCACAAAAATCACTGTTTAATCACAGCCATACAACCCAGCCCTGATCATGATGAACAATACATGCTCAGGAACTCCCCTGTCTATAGTACAGTAGTACTGAAAAGCTTTACCAAGAATTCTCAGTGGCCACTTAACAAATTCCCCTTTGGCTCTAAAAGCACTTTCCTCTTGATGAACAAAATTTCATTTCTGCTAATAATGGAAAGCTGCATTTAGATATGACTCTTGAGGCATTAAACCACTTGTGCAGAGTTCTTGGATGCTTTTTGAGGCATCTTTAACTCTAAACAGCACGATACAGGATTTCTAAAGTCTTTAGTGTCAGGAAGATTATGTTCCAGTGTCTTAACCCTCACAAACCACAATTTTCATCAGCATTAATATCTCCTGGTTCAAGTCCAATCAAAGCAGGCAAATTCTCCAATTTTGGTAGTTTAAACTCTCATACACATAATAACTAGAAGAACAAGGAGGGTTTTCATCTTCATAAAACAATTAAAAACTTTAACAAACAAGATCAGCCTTTTATTTCTTGCATTTAGAAGCTGCAGTATATTGAATAATGTGTTTTTAATTGCTCTGACAAAGGGATGTGGCCAAGCAGTTCTTAATCTTGTCGCAAAACTGAAGGGAAAAGTAGCAAAACCAGATCATAAAACACAGCCAAGGAGTTGTTATCTTTGGATTTGCATTTCAACTTTATGGAAAGGATCTCATGTTCTGGCTGTGACATGTGTCACTTTGTATGCATCAGTCACAGCAACCAATGGACTGGGAGAAGAATGACACGATGAATCTTGACAGTTCAGTCTGTAAAGCTCAAACTTTGCAGCTATTATTAAATTTGGAGTGAGCCCATGTTTGAAGGTGAATCTCTTCATGACACTTACTGTATTCTCTGTTTTAGCTTTTGATTGCAGCAATCTAGAAAACTTTAAGCCTATAAATAAACTTATTGTGATTCTAAAAATAATGCCCTGAAAACACCTCAAAGCTAAATTTAATAAGACTTTTCAGACAGATGCCAACACAAGGTCTCAAAACATGGCTTATCAAGCCTTGCCTGAACTTCTGGTACATGGAAGATATGGATAGTTTTAATTTAAAGTTACTTATGTAGGAAGGCTAGAAATAGATGCAGAATTCATAGAAACATGAACAATTACTTTTTCTAGACAAAGGGTCTTCAAAAATCAAAGATGTAGAAAAAAGTGATTATTTTCTGTCTTAAGCTATGCAGCAATAGAAAAATACATGAGAAAAGGGCTTGGAGTTACTTGATCAATTTAAATCACTCCCGTACCCATCTGAAGATTTTAAATCCATGTAAATCTTTTTCTTCTCTAGAATAGCTGCTTCCAATCTCTTTACAGTGTGATCCATGCTGATGTGACTGCTAATGGGCTTAGTCTGTGCTCCACAATGTGTGTGCTGTATGGATCATTAGGGAGAGAAAGGAGGAGGATGACTTTTAATGAGATTGCTACATTAGTAATCTGCTATCAGAAGTACTGCTACCAAATATAATTGCAGAATTAACAAGGATTATAATTATGTATGCTCGTGTTCACTGGTAATGTCTCCAGCCAAGGATCCACATTGTTACAGCACTTAGCAAAGAGTCAGGGCTGAGCACAGGAAGCTCAAGCAGTGTCAGACACCTCGGCCATGCAGGATCCACAAGACAAAAAGATAAACTCGAGTCACTGACACGACTTCAGATGTTAGGAATGCTTGTGTGCCATGATGACTGTGCTGGCACTCCCTTGCTGAAACATTTGGTTTTAGATATAAAAACCAGCAATTGTTAGTTTTCTCTGGAGATTTTCCTGAAAGGGCAGCTCTGGGTTTACACTGCACCACCTGTACTTTGGAATCCTCTGCAGGGGTGTTCCACACACTGCTTCAGGCTGCTGCAGGCTAAATTCTGTGAGGAGCACCTGAGGGAGGAGGGGCTCACACTGGAGAAAAGGGGGGCTCACACTGGAGAAAAGGAGGCTCAGGGGGGACCTTCTCAACCTCTACAACTCCCTGACAGGAAGTGATAGCCAGGTGAGGATCAGGCTCTCTCCTAGGGAACAAGGGACACGAGGAGAAGAAACTGTCTCAAGCTGTACCAGGGGACATTCAGGCTGGACATCAGGGAGAATTTCTTCATGGAAAGGGTTGTCAGGCTGCCCAGGGGTTGATGAAGTCACCATCCCTGGAGGTGTTCCAGAAACAACTGGACATAGCACTCAGTACCATGTCTGGTTGACAAGGCAGTGATTCATCAAAGGTTGGAGCAGTGATCTTGGAGGTCTTTTCCAACCTAAACGATTCTGTGATTCTCTGATTCTGGCACTGTTCACCTTCAAATAACATGAAACCACCACCCTTTATCCACTGGTATTTCTTCTCCTTGACTAATTTCAACTTGCCTTTATTACCCCTGCCTGTGTTTTCATTAAAAGCCTATAATTAAACCCCAATGTTGAAATCCTTGTTAAAAAAGCAACAAACAACTTCATAATCAGAGGGAAATATAAGAGGGCAGCTTTCAGAATGCCTTGGCTTTGTATGGCTTCATCCTGTGTACCTCGATTGTCAAACCATTCCTTCAAAGAGAGCACAAACCAGGCACCTCCAGTCCTTGAAAGCTTCCAGTTACCTTGTCCTGTCACATTCGATGGCATCTGCCATCAATTTGCAGGCAGCTCTCGGAGCACTTGTCAGATTATATTCCTTCCTTGCTCTAAACTAGCAACAAGACATTGTATAAACAAATACCCATTTAAAGTTTGATTCCTCATTAGGAAAAGAAGAAAATTTCACTTTTTGAAATGGATTGGTACATAGCAGACAATGAGCTCCAAGTGAGGACGTGTCCCAAGAAGCTGTTTGGCTTTTTGTTGAAGAGAGGAAATTTTCACTTGCACATAGCATAAGAGTCATCAGGCTGGGATTAGAATTCTGTCAAGTGAGACTTTTTTTAAAGTGTGATAATTTGAGATGATGAAAATTAGTTGTAATGACCCAACATTGCTGCAATACAGCATTTTGCTTAATATAGAGGCAGTTTGTGCTGCATCTGCAGATCATCAAAAATTCACAGTGGCATGAGTCAAATTTCTCATCTCTATTCCCAAGAACATTCCCAGTGGACCGTGTCCTTCAGTTCAGCCAGAAAACTGTTTTTATTTATGCAGGCATAAAAAATATGCTGAATAGTAGACATCATATCTCCAAAACAAAAATACAAAGCCTTAACAGCTACTCTGAGCCTGGTCACTTTGTCACATCCTGTATAAATTTGGCTTACCCGCAGGAAAAATGGGAATTTTCGCCCATAAAAACCAACTCTGAAAAACTCCGGTTCTAAGCGTTGCTGTTCCATGATATTGTCATAATAGGTAGCTTCCATTTTCTGTGGAGGAAAGAGATAGCTGCTATCACACCCTTGAAGCTACACTTAAAACATTAACACCTCAAGACTCATTAAAATACCACATTACTCTTTTACCCCTGCAATTTTTTATGAAAAGACCAAAATTCTGTTAAAGATAAAAATTATTAATTAAACCAATCTACATGGTGGAACAGACTAGAATATCACCATACTAATTTTATATTTTGGAAGATGACATATGAATTTTTCCTGGTTTATCTTATTTTAAATTAAACAGGTCTTGAATGTAATTTTCTTTGCACTGCAGAATTAATGGCAAATCTGAGATTAAAATCCACGTTGCCTGACTCACAGTGTCCTATTCTCTCCTACAGATCAAAATCCATACCACTGCCTGGAAAATTACAACTGATTGGGTTTGCCTTAATTGAGTTGAATGGCATGAAAAAGGATAAAATTAAATCTTCTACAGCTCTGTGCACCAGAAGGTTTAACATGGAAGAAAAAAGTGGTTGGAAAGAGGAAAAGGACTTTTTTCTAGTTCCAGTAACTTGTTTTGTGGCATTGTGCCAACAAAGATCAAGAGTGGGATTTCCAATCCCTTTGGCAAACTGAACCTCAGTTAAAAGGCTCAAAGGAATTTCACTGTAGCAAAAGGTGTCTCTTCAAGGAGAAGAACCAGTTTGACACCATTGCTTCCACTGCAAAGAACCCTCACCTGCAATATTGCATCCTGGTTTGTGCTCAGTTCCCACAAACATTGACTCCTTTTCCACAAAGGAGAAGGTCCCAAAGTCATTGTGGGAAGCATCCAGGAATGTGGTGATGATGTGAATGGCACAGAGTGCACAGCCAAGCTGGGCATGTGCTCTCTTTGGGGCCACTTTGGAGAAAAGAGGTTCTTAAGTGCAGTTTATTAGACCTTGTTAGACAGGTGTCTTCAGATAAAAATAAACTGGACTTATTAGAAAGAGAATTTCAACCACTGTATATATTCATGCCAATGTGGATACATGTATTCTACCCCAGGAGGAGATGAAATATTTTCACATTCAGAAAGTTTTAAAATAACAACATGAACTCAGCTTCTTCTGATTAAAGCATGATGCTGCAAATGTGCCCCGATTTCATCATGTGTTTGGTTGTACCAGAGGACCAGATCCTTGTAAACTGATAAGAATGCCATAAACATTTGCCTTCTTCATCCTCTCTCTCTCTCATTCATCTTATTTCACTGAGGCACAAGCTGTCCTTGATTCTTTTGGAATTAAAATGAAATATCTATTAAAAAATAGGATATTTTATGCAAAAAAATATATGTAAATCTGCCATTGCAATAGCAAGCCTAGCTCCTGTGTGTGTGTGTGTGCTGTCTTCATATACTCACGGGATTTTACTGCTGCCAGACTTTGGAATTATTCCAGTGGACCTACAACATCACCAATATGAATCAATGGCAAGGAGTCACAGTGAATGCATGGAGCTCTATAAGGAATGCGATCCTTTTTTAAATTCAGAATACTCTGACAGGAGAGCAAAATGCTCTGGA
This sequence comes from Acridotheres tristis, assembly GCA_037013685.1. Classification (NCBI taxonomy): domain Eukaryota; kingdom Metazoa; phylum Chordata; class Aves; order Passeriformes; family Sturnidae; genus Acridotheres; species Acridotheres tristis. Next base: position 16,589,700 of record CM072899.1, on the reverse strand, counting down.
GAGCGCTGTAAGAGTGTGCAAGGAGGGAAGGTGCAGGCACTTACCCGGATCCAGCTGAGGCTCTGGTAATCATAGAGGCTCTCGTACTGCATGGCCAGCTCTCGGCACAGCGGGATGCCGAACTCCCAGCTCTGCGGGGCCAAAGCAAATCACACTCACAGCAAACACAATGCTACTGCCAGCTCAGCTGGGAGCACTATGGAAACAATTCTGGGAGTTCACTTGGTATGAAATGGCAGAGATTAGATGTGAAAATGCAATGCGATGAAACCATTTCCATTAAATAGCAGATCAATTCCTTCTAAAAGATGGGAACGGAGGCATATGTTCCGTGGAAATTACACACACATACTGCTTGTTCTGGCAGTTCATTTATGAGACTGGGAACTTATCTGGAGAAATATAATAAAACTAACAATTTTTCTTTGTGCTAGACACCCCTTCAACCCACCCCCAAACAGCTCCTTTGCTTCCTGCACTAGAACTCCCTGGAGTAGAGAGTTAGGGCTTGGCTGCCCAGCAAAGTGCTCCCCTTCCAGGCTGCTCCTTCCCACTGAAAGCACAAACTGCCAGGCAGTGGGAACACTCCAATACACAAAACATCCTCAGAACTGACCTGCATTACTGCAGTGACTCAATAGCCAAATTCAGAAAGCCACAGTCACTTCTTCAGCTCCCAATCCCACACAGTAAATCTCTCCTAGCACACCATACTCATCATCCCAGAGGTCAGGAGGGAGAGACCCACTTTGGGCACACTCACATTGAGACAAAGACTCTCCTGTTACCTCAAGTGGCTTTTTGGAGAGCTCCTTTTACACTGAAATCTCTTCCATCACCTTTTACCTGCACACACTGGAAGCCTTTTGGGGGAATGGCTGTTTCTTACCATGCTTATGGTAAAGGATTAGAACACCAAGGTCTCAGTTGAACCTTTACTGGATTAAGTTTTATTATGCATTACTGGGCTAATTTGCCAGTTGTTTTACAAGGGACCCTGCTGTAGTGAAAACAAAATTAATGTGTGAGTTAAACTATCACCGTAAGTTTTAAGAATATTAATAGCAATATTGTAAATTCTTGGTAACAGAATTAACAACAATTATGTAAAATACTAGCACTTAATATGGAAAGAGTTTTTCTGGTTACATGTACCTTCACATAAAAAGGTGAATCTCTACACTGTTTTATTTAATTTATGAGGCAGTTTACAGTGTTTCCCTTTAAGCCCGTACCAGAATCAATTTGGATATTCTGAGAGTGTTTGTAGTTTGGAGGAATGGGAGGCCTGAGATTTATTTAGATCAAAGCAATAGATACAATAGGAAAGGAACTGAAAGACCAGTTTCTTGACTACTCTGAATATTAGTGAGGTATTTGTGATCTCAAATTAACAGGATTTTTGCTGTGGGTTGTCAAAGCCCATGACACACAAACTGATCCACTGAATTGAGATCAACCATTGTCAGTGAAGTGTTTGTATTTGCAAACTCAAACACCACTCTATTTCTATGGTTGCAGCATATTCTTTACAGAGATACTATACATAGATTTTCAGTCCTCAGTTGATCTATGTTCACTTCTAAAACATCTGGCCAGGAATAAATGGCTTTTTTTCCCACAGAGAGTGTGAGCAGTCTTACTTCCAAATGGGATGCTGTGACTAAAGCCTATCTAACTCTCTAATCTGTGTTCTGGACAGAAGCAGAAAGCTCACTGGCTGTTTTCCCTCCAGGTGATCTGAGGGATGTAACCTTTTCATGCTCCTTTTCTGATGTCAATTAAATTAACACCATGGCACCACATCTGATTTCTCTATATACTGCCTCTTCTGCATGTACCTTGATACCATTCCTGTCATCCTAACTCAGGCTCTCTCTTTGTTTCAGTTTCCACACCAAGAAATTCCACTGTGCTACCTGAATATTCTGCAGATACAAGATGAGATAGAGAAGTGAAGAAAAACAATATAAAGGTAATGTCCTAAAGAGAAAATGGTTTGTAGATATTTGAAAGGAAAAGGAATGAATGGATATCCAAGTCACTGGAGCTTCAGTTTTAAAATCTGTGATGCTAACAAGTAACATCTTCACAATACAGATAATTAATATGTAATTCCATGTGACATGCAAGTGTAACATCTTCACAATACAGATAATTAATATGTAATTCCATGTGACATGCAAGTGTCACTTCCCTCTTCAAATAACTTCCTGATGTCTCCAGTGATAATTTTCCTCATTAGTGCTTTCTGTTTTGCTGACCTCTGATGTGTTTGCATGTTGTGTATTACTTGAAAGCCACATTTATAGGGCATTTACTGCAGCCTTCTCCCATGACACCAGCAACTCTCAGCTGACTGCACACAAGGGGGCACAGGTAGAGACAATCAACCCTTCTAAAGGATGCCAGCCTTTATTTACTCACATCCCGGTGTGCAGTTTACTTTTGGAAATGATTCCCATGAGGGTACACAAGAGAAATGATTTCAAATGTTGGGTATGGAGCACATGATCAAAAACGAAGTGCTTTGGGAACACTGCTTTGGGTGTCTGTGTGCACTTGGCTGCACTAAGGAGACCAGACCCTGCAATGCCATGGTGGGAGCTGTTCAGAACTGTCAGTTAATAAACCAAGCAGTGAACTGGACAGAAAAGGGTTGTGTAGCTTTTGAGCTATTGCTGTGCAGAAACATGATCAGTCGGGTTCAAACTGTTCCATTAACAGATGTCTTCAACTAGAGAACTTTTGAGTTTTAACAGTCAAAATTGTAACTGAGGGTTAAAAATATCTGCAATTTAAGTTATGTACTTGCACACACTGCCAGCTGAGGCCCAAACTAATTCACAGCACAGCAGAAATCAGCAGGAAGGGGCACATGACCAGTGAAGGCTAAAAGGGCTTTGGAACACCATGTTCCTTCCCAGCACAGGGCTGCTGCTGATGCTGCTGAGGGTGGGAGTCAGTTCTGCACCCACTGCACATCCCAAGCCCGCCACAGGCTGTGCCACTGGCATGTCACAAGACACCCTTGTGGCTAGTTTTCCTCCCATTCTTGTCCTGAGAAAATTTTCCTATGAACAAATGCAGAATTTTTACAGCCTTTACACTCTGCCTTGACACCCACACTTGGTGGAAGAGACCAGGAGCAGCATGAGAAATGGAACTGAAGGACAACAACAAATCCTGCTCTGCAGAACCTAAGGAGGGACCATCTCAGGACAGTGCAGAAAGAAGCTGTCAGACACAAGTAGAGGGAAGCAGGTTTCTTCCATTCCCTGAGCTGCTCCCTGTTACACAGCAAGAGTGCTGAAAAGAAGGATTTGGCTTCTCAGCATCTTTCACTTCCATAGTCTGAGTGACATACACACTGCTTAAGTGGATTATTTAATCATTCAGCTACCATTTGTAATAAAGGAGGATTAAAACACAAATCAAGTAACTCCAAAAACATCCAGTAGGGAGAAAACCTCAAGAGGTTAACACTCCATAATCTTAGGAGTTTTATAGCTTAATTGCATCAGTCAATTTTTACTCTCCTTCACTGTGTATACGGATTCCCTGTTGTTGTTGTCAAAAATAAGAACTCACTTGCTTTCCATAGTGCCTCTATCATCTTTGTCTAGTCAGACAGTACAGTACTGCAATATTTGTACAAGCCAGTAATTTGTTTTTAAGTGCAGTCTGAAAACCCCTGAAAATTTCTGAAATGAGAGAACCATATGCAGTGTTATCACAAAAGAGCAGTTCTGTCAGGCACACACAAAAAATCTTAATCACTTCCTCATAAATGGGCCATTTCTTCATTCACAAAGGAATCTGACTTCCTTTTGCAGGTTCTGTAGAAAATGTTTCTGCCATATGCAACTCCTATTATCAGGACTAGGAATGAATTATCTGGAATGGCAGCCCCATAAGAACCAAGTCACATTTGTATTTAATGCCACTGTCATTGCCATCACAGGCAAAAATCAACCCTGAGGCACACATACAGATGTTACCTCCCAAGAACATAAGCTGTAGGAATTTTCCTAGAGAAGGGAAAAATTTGAAAGTACTCCAACAGATGATGTCACTTTTAAGGTTCACCTCTGAAATGTTCCCAAAACACCATGACACAAGGGACTAAAGCATCTAACTCTGCAGCAATCGAAAAAAAAATAATTAACTGTAGAAAACCCATACTCAATATATGAAATTGAAATGGATTGATTTTCTTCTTGTGCAGTAGATGGAACTGCACTTCAATTGAAAATCGCTTTAAAATAACTGACACTGAAAGGACTTAAATCTTTTCCAATAAAGAGACCCCTATAGCATTTGCCTGCTATTTCCTTGTGTAGGTTAAACATAAAACAAGTTCTCAAGTGAGTCATAGCACAGCAGTTTGCATAGGCAGCTACAAAATGCAATCCCACCCCTCAAAAGCTGAGGAACTGGCACTCTGCCACATCAGCTGATCCAAGGCTTGATTTAAAGGATTTTTTAAAAATGTTCTGGTGTTTGTCCTGTTGGCCTCCCTAATCGGTTCCAAATGCCATACATAATGAAATTACTTTTGTCATCTGTTTTTTTTTGTCCAGAGAGCCAATTTGTCATGTTATAAACCCCTTTGATACAAATTTACTTCCAGACTACTGAACTGAGATGATGGCTTGCAAGCCCTAAGTCGGTCAGGAAAAGGGAAGGAAGCTGCTGGAAGAGAGAAGAAGTTGGCATACCTTCCCTTTGTTGAAGTAATGGATAATCTTACGGCACAGACCTTCCTTACGTTGCCACTCTGACTGAGATGGGTAATGCAGGAACTCTCTCAGAGGTCTGTCCTCCCACTGAAGCAACTCACAGTACAAAAGCAAAGTGAATGCAGCCTCTGTAGGAAAGGCAATTATGGAACACTGAATCAATGACAGAAAATAAACACAGCCAATACTGAAAGGTCACAGGCTTTGCTTCTGACAGTCTGCGATTTCTGATTTACAGTTTGTGAAAAAAATCTCAACTCTTAGAGGACCACTAAATTATTCAATTACTTAAAATAGCAGCATATGATTTTTAGGTACAAATCTGTCAAGTTTCTTTTTACCAGCTACTTGATTTAAATGCACAGTCAGATGTTCAGATCTGTAACTAGATTTGGGGCCTGCAGCTGTAAACAGAGCTTGGACAACACAGCATTAGAGTCCATACACGCTCCAAGTGCTCCCTCAGCACTGCCAGGCAAGGAAATATGACAAGTGATTATATAATGGTGGTTTTGCTAATCTTCCTCTAAATTCCATTATGCTGTTGTGATTTTTTTTTTAAATCCATCTTCTTAAAAGAACACTTTAATATAAAATTTGAAGTGTAATGCAATAATCATGTGGTTGGGTATAAACAGACAGTATTAAATTGAGGGAAGGAGCTGGGCCTCAGCTTCTTGCCTTCCCAACTGCCACAACTGATTCGTGCAAATTCTTTCCAAAAGAATGAACCAGATATTGTATAACATCAGGAGAGTTAAAAAATGCCATGAGGACTTCAAGCAGACTGCATGGAATGTCCCCCTCACCTGTGTAGTTCTCAGCCTGTAGGTGCATGTCACACAGCTTGTGGATATAGCGGATGTACATCTCCTCCTTGTTAATTTCAGATTTGTAGAAATTCTGTGAAATCAAAACCAGAGTTGTTACTCTGGAGCCTCTCCCTCCATTCAAGCACTCAGCAGCTTATGTGGATGTGCAAGTTATTGAAAAGAGAACACATTCTTAGTGGGAAAGAAAAGTAATTCATTTCACGTTCACACTGATCTAACCCATTAATTTTATATTGTGGCATAATTTTTTTTTTTTCAAAATGAAGGTAGTCAAAAGCTGAAAGATGTGAGAAAGGTTGTAGAACCTGTGTCACAGGGATACACAGACCTCAGCTGGACACAGACCTGAGTAGCCTGACCTATCTGGCCCTACTTAAAGCAGCAAGTCTGACCAGAGGATCCTCACAATCCTCATCGTTCTCCTCTGTCATCCCAGTGCTTGGATTCTGAAGATACTCTTGCCTGACACAGATTCCTATCCCAGCCTTTCCCATCCCACTTTCAACATGATTGCACAGTATCACAAAGAGATAAAGGAAACATCTTTACCATAAGGTTAACAGTGCAGCCAATCTTCTTGTTTTCTGTTTCATCTCCTTTCATACAGTCCCTAAGAAAGCAGAGCAATGTTGAAACAAACATCTGCAAAAACAGTCCTTTTAAAACAAATTTGAAGCTATCTAATCTTCCAGAGTTTCCCTGGATGACAAACAACAGATAATCATATACTTCATTTTATAAAGTTCCTCTAAGAAAAATTTCCATATTAGAGCTTAAATGATGTGAGAACTCTGTGTCCCCTTACGAGTTTGCATCTGCAAACATCAAGCACCTGAAAAGACTATTCCTTCACTTTTTACAAGAATCTGACCAAAAATCAGATCATAGTGGTCAAAAATAATCCGATTGCAAGATCTACTATAAAAGTAAAAATATCTTATTTATCCAGATGTAAACATTTTGTCCTAGTCAAAAGGTTGCCTTCCGTAAATGCAGCACTGCAGTGTGGTGTGGCACACAAGGATACAACCTGAGGGATTTAGATTAGATTTCTAACTTTTGCATAGGTAAGTTAAATCACAAAACTTATCTTTGGTTTCTGGAATATTTTAGAAATTGCTTATATTCAAACAGTACAAGAGATTAAAGTTTTAAAGCAGTGACAGAGTTAACCATCTTGAGAACTACTACAGCTACTGACTGGCAGCTGGACTCTAAGAAATGCCTGTGTATTTCCAAATTCCAATGCCACATTCCAGTTCCCTGTTCTGGGAATGACAAATCAGCTGCAGATTGAAAATCAGTTAAAAACTCGTATGTGTTTCTCAGTTAAGCATGGAAATGGGTATCTGTGTGTCAAGGCTGCCTTGCTGGCAGCCGTTTATCATTAAAAAACAAAATTAGAAACCAAAAACACACAACATCCCCCACCCTGCCCCCTGAAAAACCCCCAAGCAGCTCCCCTGCATTCCCTTTAAATGTGTCTCCAGTACCTGGTTGTGCACAGTAGTTGTAGAGCAGTTGTTGCCAGGAAAAAAACCAGGAGATTGGATCAAGGTGGTAGGGATAACAAAAAGAGCAAACTAAAAAGCACAGAAAAGTATTTGGGACTGCAGAATACCCAGCCAGAGGGTTTCACCTCTAATGAGCAGCAGCAGAAGAAAAAACTATTTGAACTCTTGCCAGTAGGCTAAAGATAGAAAATCTGGGGCAGTTCCATATAGGTTCAAATTGTCTATTATTAAAAAAACCCCTCGGAGTGTGTGTGTATATATAAATGTAAAGTTAAAATATTTCCTTCTAACTAACTCAAAGCTCAGCTGCATTGACACAACAGTCCTACAAACTTCAGTTTGAAACTAAATGAAGGCTGCCTAATTTATGGTGAAATCCTGCTCGTGAGCCACCAGCTGATGTGTCAGAGTTCCCAGACAGAAGTTTTCCAGCCCTGCAGGCCTGGATGAGGCATTCAGCCCACCTTGGTTCAGCGAGGCTTTGGGGATCTCTCTTGCATTTAACATCTATTTTGCTCAATTAGGTGAGATCATTTCAGTGATAGAAGGAATTAATGTTTTAGTGACCTGAATAAACCTCAGTACAAAATTACCAGGAATGAGCACACAAGAATAAGGGCTCTAGAGATGAGGATTTGGGATGTTTGCTCAGAACCCAGCATGATACATTGACCTGCATGTTTGCAGCTTGACAGTCAATAGAAACATTGCCTGTAGGAATTTGGTACCATATCCTGACAAGCTTCTTATGCTCAGAACATGTTACTGCTGGTGCCAGGTACCTGTAGTCGAGCAGACGCTCCATGAGACGAGTGACGGATGTGACAAAAGAGATTCCAGTCTCCCGCCAAGTTTCCTGCTCAATCTTCTCCAGCAAACTGTTTGGGGATGGAGAGACACAGGTGAGGCTTCCAGGGAAATGGTACAGTGCATGCAGACTGATACAGACAACTTGGTTTCTCCCTCGTGAAACAAATGCCAGAAGAATTAGCATCTTACCTGGGATAAGGCCCAAAGAGTTGGGTTCTACTCCAGGCAGCATGAGATAAAGATAAGGAAATTACAGAACTGACAGGAGAAGGGAAAATATCCTCACATTGCCATTTAACAGATATGAAAAAGAGCAACACTCGTGGCAATACTTGATTCCTACATTATTACCTGTAGCTTAAATACTGCTAGCAGCAGTCAGAAACTGAAAAGGAGTCCAAACTTACTGTAAATATTTCTTCTTTGCTCATCCCTCCATAACTTTTCATCTCTAATCAGCAATCAGCCAACCCTGAATCACATTGTATTTAAGCTGGAAATAAAAGCAGTGTGCTCCTGCCTAGCATAGACAGTACAGTGAGCACCCATCTCACACAGTTGTGAAGGAAGAGAGAAGGCTGGAAGAAGAACAATGAACATTGTGTTTGAGAAGTGAAGAAAGAGCAGATTTACATGCCAGTTTCTCTGGAAGTGGATTTCCAGTCAAAGAATTTGCCACTTCTAGGAAAGAAATTCTGTTGGGTGTCACATCCTCCAAAGAGCCAAACTCTTCAGTCCTGGGATGATTTGCAGCTGAGGGAGCCAATTCCCTTTTCAGCAGTATAGTTGAGACAGTAGAATTCAGGGTCAACTGTTTTTTTCACACAGCATTCACTAATTTATGGAATTTTTTCCTCAGTTGTTTCCTCATATTGTTCTCAGACAACTCAGTGGCAAATATAAACTAACTGGTTGCTGGAATTCCAGGGTGTTTCTTGCATCCAATCACTATCATCTAAAAATGAGTGAAAAGCTACAGCCCTTGAATTCTTAACATTTCAGGTAATGAATGTCTTCAACTGCTGCAAAGACACACTATTCCTCTTGCCATGTGAATAAAAAAAAAAGAATAGATATTTCCTTTCCTTTATCTCTGAAATAAACTTATTTTATCTGTACACATAAGATCCAAGACTTCCCAAGGCTGAATACACACAAATCCAAACTGAATACATTTCCATACTTCCTGAGGATAAGCACATGGGATGGGCAGGCTTATCTAGCTTGCAATGAATGTATATGCAATTGCAAATTCAGAAAAAGAATTACTGGTTCCAGCAAAACAAAGGTTTATGCCTTAAACAGCCTCAAACAGCCAGTGTGCTATTGGGGACCACATAAAATTGTCTGTCTATTCCTTCTGAAATAAACTAGGAACATTTGAAATAAAATTTGGAGACAGATCAAAGTAGTGAAGTGTAAAGTCAGACATAACATCTTCAAGTTTATCCTTCTGAGCACAAATGATTGGTGTGAAAGGATGTGGAAATAATGCCACAATGGACTCTGGAGGAAGCAACTGGCAACTGTTTTGAACCAACCAAAACATGGCCTTCAAAAATAGGAGGAAAGAAAGGAAAATGCTGAGGAAAATCTCCTTTGCTCTAACAAGGCCTGGTTCTGTAGATTCTCTGCAGCCTCTGTGTACTGTGTCTCTAAACAATCCTGAGGCCAGGATCTCACTCACTGCTATGGAAAGAGAAGGGCCCTGGCTCCTGCAGCAAATGAATTTTGGATAGGAGGATGGTAACCTGTGCAGCCTTTTATTAGATGTCACAGAGAAAAGACACAGAAGAATTTAGATCTCTGTATTACTTTCAGCACTACTTCTCTGAGCCATTCCATGGGAACTTGCCAGAAGCCTTTTCCTGCCCTCCCCAAGGATCTGTGGCTGCACACATCAGTGCCTGACTCTTCCAATGGCCCTGCACAACCCGAGGAGCACGAACTGGCAAAGCTTACAGCAGGCTGAAGAGTTCCCTGTAGTTCTCATCACCTTTTCCTTCAGACACCAGGCTGTCCAGCTTATCGATCAGCTCAGCTTCCACCTGCAGGAAGTGACCAAATCCATCACTCAGACACACCAGTACATCAGGTAAACTGCATCCTGAACGAGAAAATATCCAGCACCACTGCTCTGCTGTGCTGCTTCTGCTGGTGTCATTGATTTGCAATCACCCAGGCATCATTGTAGTGGAAGATTATTTGCATTAAACCTCTTTATGATTGTATGGCACTTTGGCTTACAAACGGCATAATTATGTTTCTCTTAGAAAGATTTTGAATACATATTAATTCTTACTCTAAATATCAAGTGTGATATCAGATATTCTCATAAAATTGATTCAAGTGCAGAAATTGATGTATGTAACATTAAACAAAACAATTTCATGTAGTCAGAAATCCTGCAGAAGACAGTTTCACTACTAGTGAAGACAGAGGCTCCTAAAGGCTGAAATTATTTGCAGAAATATGGCTTATTTTTATTTAAAGACAAGCATAGTTTGAGCTTCTCTACCTTTATCAGCAGCCTAATTGCAAAGGAAGTAAAGATGGGAAGGAAAAGCAAATCAGCCAGTGGCACACAAATGGGCTTGGTGCTCTTGCTGCTGAAATCATTACAGGGAGACCTGATTTTATCCCTGAATCCAACTGTATTGTTATCCAGCCTTGCTGAAAAAACAACCTTGTTAAAACATGAACTACTGAAGAAAGCTTAAAAAGGGCTTGAAAATGAGTTTTCAGGGTTTTTATATTTTCTGACAAACAACTGAATATTCAAAAGGTGAAGAGAAGCTCAGAATTAAAAAGACCCTCCCTTTGTTTGTGATCTACAGTGATAACAGAAATCAGTAATGCCTGTGTCCATCTAGCCAGCATTATACTGGAAAGCAAATAACTCCACCAGATAATGTTAATGAGGTTTATTATCTCTTGGGGTATTTAACTGTTTATTTAATCACTAATACAGATGATTATTTCATCTTTAACCTTAAAAAGTTACAATATATGCTTCATAAAACAGTGTGGAAATTTGCTCCACAGGTAATTTAAGAAATATTCATGGAGCTGTAGTTTAAAATACGTTAGTGAGTATAAAAATTAAATGAAGATTATGAAGAGTTCATCTTGACACAGAAAATATAAATAGGCCCAGAAGCTCAAAGGTGACAGTAGGTGCTTGTTACTGTAAATTCCAGAGAAAGACTGTTCTATTGTTATGCTAAAACAAATGGAAAGAGGACTATGATCAAAATGCTATTGCAGTAATAATAATAGTAAATAATAACAATTGTAGCAATCACAGGGGTCAAAGAGGAAGAAAAACAAGCTCCTGATAATACTTTTCCACACAGCCTTTAATAGATCAGGTTATGGGAAAGGCCTGCTATTCTCCTGAAATGATAGATTAGAGCTGGCATTTTAATGACTGTGCAAATAATTAAGCACATGAATTATTATAATTTGATGGTGATTTACTCCTTCAGAGCACTTCTCTGCAGATACCAGCCCCCAGTATTGCCCCAGCACAATGACAATGAAACACTGTCATGCAAGGATCCAGACCAAACCCATCCTTCATTAGCAATGCTCTGCACTTCAGGGATCTGGTTTGCAGTGGAAAATCTAAGCAATTCTCTGGCCACGACTGGGAAACAGAATGATGAAGATTTCTCTCCCTGATTTGCAATCAGAGCTCACAGCAGGTGGAAACTGCAGAGCTCTTGTTGGACTTAACCCTTCCTGGAGAGCTGCTGCAATTTCTGAAAATAAAAACAGCTACCAAAGTCTGTTTCAAGGCATGGTTTAATGATTTAATTATACAATACCACTTCCTAGCTGCAAATTGAAGACAGAAAGCAGAGAGCATTGTTTTCACAAGGACTGGCTAAATCTTTGCATCCCCATTTTTGGTTCTCAGTCTGACCCATTTAATGGCTGACTAATAATCTAAGTGAAACCACTGGGAGCAGTGATAGCCCAGCCCCTACAAAATTCTTTTCCACATATGTGATGTGCTGAGCACATCCCTCCTCTTCTCCATGGGAAATGCAGTTTGCACTGCTTAAACAATCTTGGGGGTCCTGTGGTAGTTTTGTGAATTAGGTTTTGAATTTTCTATTTTATATATATTTACATGACATCTTCACAGTCAGAAACAGATCAACAAATACAAACTCCTTGCTTCCAGGTGGACTGCAGACAGATCTAGAAAAGGAAAGCTTGGGAAGTGCCCTCACCTGTTTGAAGTTGCCATTCTTTCTCTGCTCCCAGTCCATCATGTCATGGAAGATTGGGATCATGATATTCCTGACTTCTGGTTGTGGAACAAGTGTAACACCCAGAAAGGGGCCAATCATTCCCGGAATAAAGTGAATCTTGTGCTCACCTACAACACAAAATAATTGTAATTAAATAAAAGCCTTTGCTATCTGTTGCTGAGAAAATAGGGAACCCTTGCAATAATGACATTTACACATTTTAAGCATGAGCATTACAAAAGCAAACATTCTTTTCCTGAAAAGGGATGAAAAATCAGTATTTGCTTTATACCCTTTCCTGCAAAGTCTCTAAGAGCATTTTTGATTTCACTGCGAAAACCTTCAGCAAAAATTGTCAGTGCATTTTACTTGCAAAGGAATTCAGACTGTCAAAAGTAACGAACTAAAACAAACTAACTGGGGAAAAAGAGGCCAGGGGTACTTCTAATTCATGAAGATTTTGAAGGGGCTGTGAGAACAATGGTATTTAATAGAACATGTTTAGATTTCAAGGAACTGTGGAGCTCTTGGTGCCCACTGCTGTCTCGATTTCCTAACTGCCCCTGACTGGGACCAAGGGGATCTGCTCCAGGAGGGAGCTGAGGCACTTTGCTGACAATCTCTTCTGAGCCACACTGCTGACTGCTCCAGAGAGAAACTCAACAAAGCCTGATCTGGAACAGCATCCACTGATAAATGTCTGCATCTACACAGCTAAAACTGGCTTCTCACTTCTCAGTTGAGTTTGTCCAGCATCATTTTCTGGGCATTGGGTCTCTGTTATCCTGGAGGGCCTTTTATTCTCCACACAGATCCTTTGAACTGGGACCAGTTCTGGCTGTATCATTTTAGCTGTGCAAGACAAATCAGGCTTATTCAGTTTTCTTACTTCTGTAGCCTTCCTGACTGTTGTCTGAACTTTGTCCAGCTTGTTTTGGGTTTTTAGTTTTTGTGTTTTGTTGTTTCTTTTAGCTGTAGAAAGCAAGACTGGGCAAACTAATCTAGAATCAAGTGCACTTAGGGAAAACACTGTGACAGTAATATGGTCCCTCTTCTCTTACTCCAGATTCTTACATATTTTCTCAAAGATTACAAAATCTCCTGTACTCATAACATTTTACAGGTAGCTCCCCTTCAGCTGATTATCAGCATGGTACATTTGTAGTCTTTTTTTTTTTTGAATAGCAACTCCTACCTATATTCCTACACATAAAATATTTGTATTTGGCTTGGTGAATATTTTGCAGCGACATTATTAAGTTATCCAATCTGACTTGTGTCACTCCTTTGCTCTCTTAATGATTCATCCCTTCTCATATCCTTGTATTTGTCATCTCTATCAGCAAATATTTTGTTATTTTCCTCTAGAATACAGTGCAGAGAGAGTTTTGGTGAGGGAAATGCTTCTCTTCAGAGAAACAAAGGATTCTGTGATGCCACAAAACATTTTTAAAAAACTTAAAATCTGTCAGAAATGTGGTTTTCCTTTGGCTTTGGTTGTCAGGTGAGAGAGGGAAAGGCTTACCCAGGTTCTGCCACATGCTGAAGAGCTCATAGGCCATCATCACTCTCATATCACCATACCTGAGAGACAACAGAGTCAGAGCTGCCCAGGGAAGAGAAACTTGCAAGGCAGTGATGTGAAAAAATAATCAAATGGCTTAAAAAAATTCAATTCACATTTATGTCAATGTAAGAATATCAAACAACTTGACTAATAGCTGGTTGCTGTATTGGGATATCTAGTTATTTCCCAGGCATTTCCACATCCCAGGTTTCATAATAAATCACAGAGAATTATGGTAGGAAAATAAGGCTCTTTTTTGAGGTGGGAACTCAACAAAACATATCCTTACTTATCCAGAATCTTCTTCCTCTTAGGTGGGGTGGCATTTTCTAGCTGGAGACTTGGCTGGTTTATGAACAAAACTGCCAGGCTGAAATAAGAGTTCCACACCTGTGACAAGAGAAGGAATTTTAGAACATTACACTCCAAGAGTAAGTTTGAAAGAAGTGGAAAAAGACATAGACTCCTTTTGAAAATCAAGGGATAACTTCATCAATATGTCTCTTGCTATGGAGATACAAATTAACTCTTAAGAGTACAAATGGATTATTTAAACCCCGGTAGGAACTGAAATGAGAACCCCCACAAAAGCAATGCCACTGGGTTTTCCTCTTCCCTTTTCTTCTTGAGCATCAGAGCTCAAGAATGAATAAACTTGGTGACATCAGCAAACTTTTAAATTGTTTCTCTGTAGGTTGAACAGATTTTATCTGTCAAAAATCCCCAGAGATCAAATTATCTCATGAATGAGACCCCTGTAATTTGGTCTGTTTTCCCAAAGAGATGAGGTTTTTGCCAGCTTGGTGTGTGCACTTGTCCCCAGCTGCATGTCTGGTAGCTCTTCCTTACTAACACTGAACTTGCTGCCCAGCTTCAACTGCATCAGACACAGGGACAAAACTCCCTAGGATTGTATTCCTCCAGGCTGTGTGTCCTCAGCCAGAGACAACTCTGCAAGAGGAAGTTTATGAATTCCCCAGCTTCAGGAAAAGCATTGCCTGAGTTTACATTGCATTGGCCATCAGTCTGGAAGACAGCACACTCCATTAGCCCCATGCTTATGGAATTACTTGTTTCCTTTATGAGGGACTGAATTTTCCTGATTTGATCTCACACTGTATCTGTTCTGCTTCCCATCAATTCCACAGCAGATTCCATTCCTGTCCTTTATCAGTTAGGTCATCTTCCTGACAGACACTCTAATAAATGCTGCAAATATCATCAGCTAATGCAGAGGGCAGCTCCTGTTCCTTTGTTACTGCTGGGTTGAAAAGATGTCAGAACATTTTCTCAATCAATTCTTACTTTAAAATCGAAGTCCGTTTCTGCGAAATTCTTATGCAGGGCAGAAGACAAGTACTGAACTGTTGTAACTATGATACTGCAGCCAAAAACAAAGAAAAGAAAACAAAAAGAGAACATTTGAATCTGGAATACAAATTATTACAGTGGTTGGTGGTGCTGGTTTTACTATAAGTACAAAGAATAGCGTTCTTTGTGTAATCTCTGTGATATTTACACAGAAGTCATCGTTCTATGCTTTAATGAACAATTTGTACTAATTAATACAAGATTATGAACTTTCACTATTACTGTAACTTTTAGAATTTACACAGGAGCCTTTAAAATCCTGTCAATTTTGCATGACTGGGCCATATGACCACAAGGGAAATGGAATAACACACTCCTTTTCCTCCTGTTCTAAGCAGAAACTTCTTTTTCCCAGGAGGAGAGTAACTCAAAAAGTTTGAGCTGTCTTTGTTCTTGTCTATACAATGGTTCTTTATCTCACTGTCATTCAACTCAAGATATTTGTGAGTGTTTTGCCAATTTTTGGTTCCGTGTTATTTTTTGTTGCTGGCTACATACACCTTAGTGAAAGGCAATTAAGGCACATGATAGATTAATAAATGGCATGTAGATAAGGCAACAGTAGTATCTGTGTAACTGTCAGTCTAATGCTTTGTGGCAAAATTATGCCCAAGGGAACAGGTAACCTGCAGCATCTGAGGGAGCTCCTGTTTCAGGTGGATTTTTTCTTTCCTTACAGAACTTCATTGAATCTTTATGCTTGAATTACTGAAATCCACTCCTTTCACTTCTCATTAGCAGGGTGGACTTGCAGAGCATTCAGCTCAGCTGAGCAAGCAGCCTTGAGGAGCATTTCCATGGTGCTTCCTCAGAGTAGGAACGTTCCAGCTGTCATTCAGCCAGTGGCAATCCCAAAGCTAGTTTAGCTAAAGAAACTAGTGAATAATTCCAGCCACCCTGTGTTCAACACTGCTGCTGATCCAAAGAGCACAGTGCTTAACCCAGCAGAAGCAAGAAACTGAGATAAAACAGCATTAAAATGGCAGATGGCAACTGAATTGAGAATGAACTCTGTGTAATGCTTTGGTGTCATGGCTGGGGTCTGCTCCCCCTTTTCCAAAATACCCAGTGCCTCTCCTGGCTTGGCTAAGGAGGGATGTTCATGGGGAAAAACAGATGTTCAGTGCAGGGATTGCCTGGGGCAAGGGAGTGAGAGGCTCATAAACAGCCCTTGGTGTGGGGAGCTGGGCTTTGCCCTGTGTGCTGGAGCTGCTGGGCCCCTCAGGGCAGCTCCTTCAACTCTGCTTTTAACTCCTGGCTCTGAGAATGCTGGTGGAGTTTAACAAACCCACGGACACACAGGTTTGGTGCAGAGTGTTACAACAACAGCAGAATGAGGCCCAGCACTCCAGGATTCCTGGCTTGATCCTCACATCTCAGTTTGAGGAAAAACACTGCCCCCAGGCTTTAACTGCCACAGAATGGCAACACTACACCTGCTCCTCTACTTACTTGCTGGTGAGCAACCTCATCACCATCCAGTCTCGAGGAAAGACACTCATCTTCATCAGGTTCCGAAACACACAGAAAATCTTCAGGAGGAACTCCTGTCACACAGGGAAAAATAAGTAAAAATCAGCAGCAGTTGCAAGTGAATCTATTTTCTTGATTGTAAGAAAGACAATTAAGCTAAGTGTACCCTACTTATATTGCAAGGCCATTCACCTGGAAACATGGAAGCAACATACATTGGAATATGACTCTATTCCTTTTGTTTGCATCTGATATACAACATCCAGCTTCTTTAAAATCATCACTTCTACAGGGAGATGAAAATCTTCCCTGTGTGCATCATTGTAGCTGACTTCTCATATTACCACCCAGAGTTCCAGTGTCAATTTGCAGCTATTTTCAAATATACTGGACTCATAATCACTTTTTAATGCATTCATTTTATTAATTGATCTGTCCAAATTTCTTTGGACTTCTGTCACGATTTGAGAACTAACCACACCCCAAGCCAAATAAAACTCCTACACAGGCTTTCTAAAATAGTAACAGAAAACCCCTTTTCTGGCAACACACAGCAGCAAAGAACTCTTAGACACATTCATTTGAATGTCTGCTTTCCAAAATCAAATCCCCAAACCTGAAAACGTTTCTGGTTTTTGATTACCTGCACCTCCACGTCTCTACAGAACAGTGAAGATTAAACGGGACAAATTGCTGGCCTTGCAAACTATGATTTTGTTGTTTTGTTTTCCTTCCAGACAAAATCAAAGTAGCAGAGAAACTGGCAGAGCAGGAGTTCTTCAAAACCATACTGCCATTATGCCTTAATGGAGGGTGTGTGATGAATGTCTTGGTGTAACTGAGCTCGGAGTAAAGCATTAGAAGCTCCTTGACTTTTGGTCTCATTTTGCCCAAAGTGTAACAGTGGTAAGTGAATAAAATGTCTTTCCATGCCAGAAAAAGTATTGGAAATATTTTAGCAGCCATGGGAAAAAAAGAGTAATATGTAAGTTCTTCAGCCTTGGAACATATACTCGGATTATCAGAGATACAACAGTTCTTTTGGGCATAAAGACAAATTTTAGTTCAATGACCTTTACACAAGTCTGACATAAGAACTATAGTTTAGATGGTTTTTAAAATATCTATTAAAATTTATTATGAATTAATTTACCCAATCATTTTCCTTTGACCAATTTGAAAGTTATCAGAAAGGCAGCAATCTCAGATAACTATCAACCTGAGATACACTGAACCCTGCAACCTAAAGATAAGAATTTTAGCATCCCAAATTCATCTCCCTGATTTATTCAGCTTCTCTATATGCACACAAAACATTTAAAAGCTGAAAGTCTTTCCAGAAAGAAGAAATGCTTCTCCATTTCATTTGTTAAGGTAACAGAAATTCCTGCCACATTACCTTGTTCTTATTGTGCATATTTGAGTGCAATGCTAAACAAAATAGTTTTATATAAAAACTTGTCTTTATTTATAGGATTATTCTGCCTTTTAAACAGGTTGTTTCTGGAGATACTCCTCTCCCCCATCGAAGTTGAGGTAAGAAGTTCTGCTGGTGTGAGAAGTGCCATTTCAAAATGTCAGGGGTCTGTGCCCCTCACCAGCCCTTGCTGTTCATGGAGAGCCCTAATTTAAGCTGATGTTCACAAAGAACCATGCAGCAAGTGGAGTGGTAAGGTTACAGCTTTCCCAAAAAAGATTTCATCTGCCAGAGACATTTGTAACCCCCAAAAGGCCTGAAATTCTCTTCTGGCATAAAATCAATACCCTTTGTAAGAAAGCTCCAGTGCATACTGAACATGTAGTAAAATGCTATACAACAACTGACTTCACATTCACAGGATTTAAAAAAAATCCTGTTCCTCTGCCTGTGTTTTATATGTAACAATTACAATATCCTTCATGTCCAATGACATCTATCCTGAGACTTTATTTGCTCTTATAAAGATAATTTGGTGCCCTGTGGTCTTAAATGTATTTTTGCAACACTACACCAACGATTCTAAAAGTGAAAGGAAGGTCCCTGAACAGAGTGCCAGCAGATGGGAATGATCAGGGCAAGTGATGCTGGAGGGATTCCCCTCTGCTCTCCCATTCTGAGGGAATCACCCTACAAAAACCACATCCTTTGGTACCTTCAGTTCATCCTTGCTTTGGAAGTTGTCCAGTAAGTGCTGGAAGTGAGTGTCTGACATCTGACGAAGCAAAGATAAAAGGCAGGAGACATATTCTCCCTGTTGAGCAAATGAGAAACTCTCATTCAGACAATCTGAAATTTCATACATACAAAGCTTAACCCGGGGGAAGGTATAAAGGGAGGGGTCTGAAATGGCCCCAATGCCTATGGGACACTGGCATGCACAGAGATTGAAAGTACTGCAGATTAACAATTCCTGAGTTACTGTTAATACAGGGAAACACCTCCAGGAGGCTCCTCCACAGATGCTGGTTTTAAAGGTCTTTTAATCAAAGTTGTAGTTTAATCAAAAAGAATTGTAAATTATTAATACCGACATTAACAAATCACCCTCCAAGCATGCAGGTTTTGACAATACCTTTTCTATGTACTTAATATACAGTGTCTGTCAGAGGTGTGACTGCAGCTCATGCCAACAGACCAGCAATTACTTGAACTGAGTGACTCTGATCAGTAAAGCAGTGACAGCTTGGGATCAGGCTGGGCTACAGAAGGTGTCTGGAAGCTTGTAAATATATGGCTTATTAGTGTTCACCAAGTTCTGTGCTGTCAAAGCTCCAGTACTGACAGGACTGCAGTTAGATTTCCTGAGCACAGTCTGGCTAAGCCTACATGAGCTGCAATTACATTTCTGTAATTCTGCAAAGCAGATGCACCCTAACCAGTTACCACAACATCCCAAAGTGTTTTCCAAAGAGGAGCTCCCCCATTTTACAAATCTGAAAGCAAAGCACAGAAAAGTTAAGCAATCTGTCCAAGAGAACAAGCAAAGGGGTGCCAAAAATATCAAGACTGGGTCTGTTGACTGCCAGTCCCTTGCACAACACTATTTTTTTCTGCAACAGAGAAATTAATTTGGAAAATGCAAAAATCCAAGCCATATGTAATAAAAGTCCACATATCACTGTGCTGTGAAATGTAAATTGAAAAGTGAATACAAGGGACTATGCCTTCCATTTAATTGTTTTTCTAAATGGCTCAAGCATCTACCCAAAAGCTTTGTCACGGGTTGTTGCAATAAACTTTCCAGGGCTGAACTTCACTAGGAAGAAAGATGTGCTTTTCTGTGTGGGCTGGCATGTGGTAAACAGCAGTAAGTCAAATGGCAGCAGTAAAAGGAAACTGAGATATTACTGGACATTTGCAAGCCAGTGCCTTTCTTGTCCTGTCTCAAAGAACATCTTGTTTTCTGAGCTAACAAGGCAAGATCCAACATTCTCTCTTGTGTGAGAAGTGCCCCTTAGTGCACATCTTCCCCCAGCAGCACTGCTGAGGTTTCAGCCATTTGCTAAAAAAACAAATCTAAAAAAAGGATGCTCTGAACAGCAGCTTAACATCCTACATTGTGCAAAAGCTGCATTAGAGACTCTGACAAACAAAAATAGGTTAAAATAGGCTGGAATAGAAAAGGGCAGAAATCCAGGAAAGAAGGTTGAACAGCAAAATTCTATTATTTTTCTTCTCTTCCACTGCATGTCAAAGAAAAATTTCTTCCCTGTGGCTAAGGATGGCAGCCTAGGTAAAGTGGTGGCTTCTCCCACCAAACTCAACAGTTCACTTGACTGAGCATCTCTTAATTTCTTTTGAAAAAGTATGCTGGGTTTCATCTGCATGAAATAATCAATGACCCTGCACAGGAGCTCTCCAGGGTGTTAAGCAAAGGGATTTAACTGCAGAGCACAGTCATAACTTAAATTTTGGGGATCACAGCCTGAAACACATCATAGCCCCTGCTGATACCACCTTAGGGGTGAAGTCCCAGGCAGCTCCCCAGTATCTCAAGTATTAAGCAATAACTCTCAAATCACAGCTGCAAAGACAAACAAGGAAATATTCTGGAAATCCACTAAAGCTTCCTGAGCTCCACAGCTTCCTGCAGCCCTCACTAGTGCAGGGAAGAAGGAATAGGTTTGTGGCTTATTAAGGGAAAGAGACAAAGCCTTGGGCATTCATGCAGCAGAGATGATGATGAGGTGCCAGTGGTGGTGAGGGACTGAACCAGAGGTTAGAGAAGCAGGAAATAGAAACTGATTGTTAGTTACTAACAGTGATTTCTGCTGTGCACTGCGGGCAGCGCTGCCCTCTTACCGCCTCCTGAGACTGCGATTTACTCATGATTGTGAGCAGAGTTTGTAACAGCACATCCAGGAGGCTCTCCACCATCATCTCAACCTCCTCCACGACATCTCCCTCCTACAGCAAGAGGTGAGCAGACAGACAGTTAGAAACTGGAGAGATGGAACGGGTAAAGACAGTTCTGCTGAGTCAGCCATACCACAGGCTTGCTGGGACAGAGAACTCCAGAACAGATTCAAAGAAGTACAATCAAACTCCTCATTGGTACCAGATCCTGTTGTTCTGTCAGTGTGTGTGTGTGTGTTACCTTGACAGTCTCTGATGGAAACATTCAGGGTCACAGCCATAGAAGTTAGTCTATAATCAAAGGCCTAGAACACAACAGGAGCAGATTATGTTCAGGAACCTTTACTCCATGGCAGTATTATTTTAACTTATTTCCATGATACCTTTCATCTCATTCCTTTCTCACAGAACCATGACTTGTAATTGGAAATGCACATTGGTATGAATTATATTTAGCATCATGAGCTTCCTACTTTAGTCAGGTGGGGAAACTTCACCACCCCCTCTTTGTGAGCATT
Source organism: Acridotheres tristis (assembly GCA_037013685.1). Classification (NCBI taxonomy): domain Eukaryota; kingdom Metazoa; phylum Chordata; class Aves; order Passeriformes; family Sturnidae; genus Acridotheres; species Acridotheres tristis. Next base: position 16,568,274 of record CM072899.1, on the reverse strand, counting down.
GCTTTACATGATCTAGTTATCATTTGAGATCAGAGTATTATGACCGTCAAAGCTGGGTGTTGAAACTCAGCAGCAATTTCCAGAAGTAAGTGGGATTTCATAGATTGGATAATTTTAGAGTATTCTTTTCATATGAACCACAAAGTGCTAGTTACTGTCTCTTGCAGAACTGTGAGTCCTTGAGCTGTGCAGAACTTTTAAACTCCACTGACATCTAAGTTCTGGGCTTGCATGACAAAAACTAAACAGTGTCAAAGCTGGTGAGGGTGTATGAGATTTCTCCCTCCTAACAGCAAGCACACTGTGTCATCAGGATGCTCTGAGTCACACACAGAGCCAGACCCTCATTTCAGATGTTCTCCTGCTGACAGCACAATCTCGTTTTTAAAAGGTTCTTTGAAAAACCTGCATTAACCTATGAAAAATGTCTCACTCTTCATTTTACTCCATCAGCGGTGCAAATAAAAAATTAAAATCAAGTAGCAGATTTACCAAAGAACTGGTCTTGATGATGGAGAAGATACTACTGAGAATCCCAGAGCAGATTAGCAGCTCCTTCTGCTGTCGTAGGTGAAGGTGAATGTGGTGAAGGACTACAGGCAGCAGGATGCGCCGGGACTCTGAATGGAGGAAAATCATTTCAAATGTAAGGAAAGAAAATATTTACAAACAATTACAATGGATGGTTGCAACAAAATTCCGTGGTGTTATCATTCCCACCTTGTACTGAGTGCAATAATTTAAGTGCACTAACTTGAGGTCCTCACTACAGGAAAGAGAAACCCAATGGAGCTTTCTATCTTCCACTTTACCTTTGTAATTTCTTTCATTCAGACCTTTATGTATGAAATACACTAATAATCTTCACCCATTTTCCACAGAGCTCTTAAAGATTTTTAAAAGTTCTGTTTTTAAAGTATATGTAAGCAATAATATAAGTATCTTTAAGTAAAATTTTAAGAATTAGTTACTAAAGTGTTGAGCTGAAGAAATACTAAGGTTGCAATACAAAGGTTAGAGATACTGTAAAGGAATTTGGTGGGTTCCTCACACGATTATCCCCCCTGTTTCTCAGGCATAAGCTGGCTAAAAAGAAGGTTTTCTTCCTGTCTATGATAAGAGCAATGCAAAGTCAAAAGTGAGATTTGGCACTTTAATAATTGACTCGATTTTTAAATGTATGTTTATCAGCCTTCAGTAATTACAATTTATGTGTGATGGATTTATAAACATTTCCTACCATAGTGAAACTTGTTAAGTATTTGTGTTGAACAGAGTTAACAGAGTTGCAGAATGCTCTGAGTTGGGACACACAAGGGTCATGGAATCCAACTCTGAAGTGCAAGCCCTTGTGAAAAGAGGAATCAAACCCACAATGTTGGCTTTATTGGCACCCTGCTCCAACCACGGAGCGAACGAACGGATTTCTCAACGATGCTGCCAAGGGAAATAATTACCAACATTACTGGCATTCAGCAGGGAATTATTTCCAACAAAGCCACTGCAAACGCACCCAAGGTGGGGCAGCAGGCTGAGCCCTGGCTCACCTGAGAAGGAGAAGAGGCGGCTGTCGACCGTGCGGGCGATGGACTGCAGCTTCACCACGTCCATGGACTGGCCGATGTGCACGGTGCTGGGCATGCTGCCCAGCGTGCCCCGCACGAACTCCGCCACCTCCTGCACCGTGAACATCTGCAGCAGCTCGTCAAAGATGGCAGGGAACGAGTTCAGCAGGGCAGCCTGCGGGTACAGGAGGGAGCTCAGCACCTGCAGCTCAGTGCAGGGAGCTGCAAACAGCAGCAGCACTGAATGAAGGGTCTGCACAAAGCTACTACAGACTGGGCTGTGGCTGGTGGTCGTGGCTTGTGGCACCTGGAGCTCAGAGTGAACAATAACCAAGTGCTGCTGAAATAGTAAATCTTAGGATAAGTTGTGCAGATAGATACAGCTTCAAAAAGCTGTATTTTAGGATATAGCTTATAAAACAGAAAAAAATTGAGATATCAGAGAACAGAAGATAGTCCATTTTTGTTGGTTTACTTTTTTCAGTTAATATGACACTTGCTTCTGATGAGAGAGTTCTATACCAATTGTTTGTATTAAGCAACTACCTAAGACAGTTCAAACACTTTAGAAAACATCCTGAAGTGAAGAACCTGCTGACAGACCCTTAACCAGCTCTGCCATGTGACATTCCAGGATTTTTGCAGCAGGGGCGGGGTGTGAGTCCACGTGAAAGAGGCATCACATCATGCGAGTGTGCATGTGATTCTTGCAGTAACATATATTCCCAGTAAGCTGGAGCTATCCTTGAAAGTGTTTCTTAAAGTGCAGAAGTAGTGTCAGCACAACGACAAAAACCTCTTCATGTCTTATTTCCTATTTTTCAATTAGTTTTTGAAAATTCCATGCATCACTCTATGCTCAAGTTGTGCACACTTGGTGTAGTATCAAAGAACCGCCACTACCTCTAACGTTTTAAAATTCTTCCCTTCCCCTAAATCCTACCCAAGCTCCACATGTGCTTCCTCACCATAACTATTTAAATTTCTAGATGGTTGCTGTCTTGGACCAGCCTCACCTCCACTCTTCCCTTCCTGCCATTCCCACCACCCTTCCCCAAAGTTCTCCACACAAACCCTCCAATGATCTCCTGCAACGAGTTCAGATTTACCAGACTTCACTGCAGATCTCTGCTCAGCTTTGCCCTTCCAGAGTTTCACCTCTGTCAGTATTTCCTTTTCCTCAGAGATTTTTTTGTTTTCTCATTGCATAGACATTTCTGTATCTCTTCCATACTGACATGACTCCCCTGATCCATATAATCCCAGCCTCTTTCTTTGCCAAGTCTTTTTTCCTTCAACAGTGAAATTTAATTAATAATATTTGAGCAAAATCATGATATTTTTACAACTAACATGGTAGAGCTCATTAAATTATTCTGAATATGAATTTACCTCCTTCTTCCACTGATTCTCTCTCAAAATCTTATTTTGTTACAATCAACTCAGATTACACAAACCGCTACAAGGCCTCCTGAGTGTTGTCACCTATATTTTCCTGCATACCTACAATGCACTAACAAAATAAATAAGTATAAATCGTTTTCACTAACTCCTGGTACTCTTGGAAGGCAGTAACAGCCACAAATCCAGTCACTGTCTTTGGGATAATAAAAGTGAAATGACAATATTGGCCCAACAAATCCTTACAGGAGTTTTCCTAAACTTTCTGTTACTTATAAAGCAGGAGGATTTCTGTATAACCCCAAGGGTAGGCATGGGATCTCTTCAGGAAGATTTGGAGCTGTCCTGAGGCAACATCATTTCAACAGTTCCTTGAAAGGTCCCATTATTGCACAACACTCCAAAATATGCTGGAACATTACTCATGTCAAACTAATTGCCTGAGAGGAAGGAAATCAGTTTTACTCTCATTGCTGTAAAAAACTGAGCTACTGAGATCTCTCAAATATCCTGGAGAAGAGGACAAATGTGAGGGAAATTATGTTTGCCAGGGCCTCGAGCATTTCTGTGGGAATTTACAATTGTCCAGACTTCCAGAACTAGTAATCAAATAAGAAACAAATGCTTGGCTCCCTGAACAATTTAACTTATAATCTTGTGTACATCCTCAGTTCTGTCTTTTTGGTGTGTGGATGCCATAAACTGCTCCATGAATAACTGAAATATTCCACATCTCCAAGTTTTAAAGTACCAGCCACTTAAAAAATCCAAGTTCGGTTCATATGCAGGAAAAGAGTGTTTGGGGTAGGGAAAAGAGATTAACTGGGAACATCCACAATGAAACACTCGAGCAGTCTTGGGGATCATTACTTACAGAATTAAATGTCGGCCTTGTTGTGCCCCCACATTTTTGTGGGGCACCTGTCCCGGCTCCGCTCGCCTGCCCTCCAGCCTGGGGGGCCTATGGGGCAATGGGATCAGGGGGCAACACAGTGGCAAGGGGGAAACAAAAAGTAAACTTTTCAAAGATTCAACAAGGACAGGGTTGACAAATTATAAAAGTCCAAAGTAAGAAATACCATAGTGAGAGAAAGGAGGAAAAAAATTAAAAAGAGAAACAAAGAGAAAAAGGGAAAATCCCCCATCTTCAAAGTGACTCTCCCTCTGTATCTGGGACCAACACAACTGGAAAACATTCAGCAGATACTGTTTCCATTCACCATCCCTTTGTCTGCAAAATTCTGTGCACTGTTTTCTCTTGTTCCTGGCTCATCATATTATAACTACTAATGGATGATTAAATAAAATATTAGAGCAGCTGTTCTCAAATCTTTCAGAGCAGCTCCTTAAGAAAGAGATCACTCCACTGGCAGCTTCCTGAGCCAAGCAGAGTCACTGCTTGGCTGCAATGTTCACAGCAGCTGCTTCTTTGGCAAAATACAGCAGGTGTTCCAAACATCTGTAATTCTGCATTCGTGATTACAAACCACCTTCACGTTTCCAGGGAGCTCTGGGTGCTCCATTCTGACATTCTCTGAGCAGAGGCATAGAACAGCGTGTTTGACATTTAAAACTTAAATGCAGGAGTATGTAATGCAGTACAGTGGTCTTTAAAACTGAATCAGAACTCAGCAGCATCCTTGCTAACTTGGAGTATTGTCTTCAGCCCACGTGGAATCTTCACAAAGTCCCCTGGGCCATATTCAGTGATGCATTAGAGATGAGTATGGGCATCACAACGTTTGTGGTCAGGCTGCACATGCTTCTGACTGTAATTTTAGCACATGCTGGAATTGTATATCTGAGTGCAAATACATCAGTTGAACTTATCACTGTGATGCTGCTGTGACTGTAAGTATTGATTTGAAGTACTATAATGAAGGAGTTAGAAATTCTTGAGGCCAACCATAAGACATAGGAAGGAGAGAGACTTGAAAACACAGTTCACTTTTGTGAACAGCAAAAACTGCATTCTGATATGAGAAGTCACTTCCTCCTAGAGTGCCCCCAGTCCAGCTCACCTGTGCAAAGCCACTGTCTAATGCCATTCATGGGTGTCTTGTTTTCCAGCATCACCAGCTGGTTAGGGGGGAAAACTCCCCTGACCTGCATTTAACCCCCACATGCCCACACCTCCTACCCGTGCAGGAACAGCTGCCTCGTGCTTTGCCAGTGGGAGTGCAGGAAATAGCAAACCTGTGTGAAGATGAGAGTCTCAGAGCTCCTGCTGTCCAAGCTGAGCACAAATCTGATGGACTGGAAAAGCTCCTGGATGCTGGAGCGGAACTGCTCCTCCTCCATTCCACAAGTAGCTCTGGAGTAAAGGATCCGAGATTGGACAATGAACTTGAAAAGATATTCCAAGGCCTTAAGGAGCAAGAGAGGAAGGACATCAAGACAGAGAAAAAGAGAGAAAGAAAAATAAAGGAGCTTTAAAGAGAACCAGGAAAGACTCTACATGCATAATAACTAAATTCTTGAGCTTTAGAAAGGAGAATGAAAAGCAGGTTTTATAAGTTACATAATTCAGTTGAGGAAGAGCTACTCTTAGGGAACCATTCTCAACCAATAATCTTTGTTACTTGCATGTCCCACTAACAGAAAAAGCATGCATTTACATCAGAGACAAATCTAAGTTACATAATTTGAGGAAAATTTTGGTCAAGGTAAGAAACTTCTGATTTTCTCATGACTTGGCCCAATGATGGGAGTGTCTGAAGAAGCCGTTGTTTCCTTTCAACATTTTGTAAATAGTATTATTTAGAACTGCATTTATTTGGCAGCAATGACCACGAAGAAAACACATTGTTCTGAGCAGCTGAAACAAGTCACTGCCCTATCAACAGTTCTGAGACACCAGCCCAGCAGGGTGACTCTTCACACACCTCCTCGATACTGGCTGTGCACAACTGTCAATGCCAGAATGCACCAAATATCAGGGACATCACTCCTCCCCTTAGTGCTTAACAGGCTTCACCAGCAAAGCAGGATTAAGGGAAGACAGAATTCATGGTTTGATGATGTCCTCAAAACCCAGCACAGGAAAAAACAGGCTGGAGATTGAGCAATCATAGGCTGTACAGAAACCATAGTAATATTTCACTGTATTCCATGGAAAATATTCTTATCTCACTTCAATGCTGGGAAACTGGAAGTTAAATCAAATACAGATTTTGCTCCCAAGAGATATTTTTGCACCCATAAAAGTCCCTCACTGAACCACCACACAATATGCACAAGTATGCAATGCTATGCTGTAAGTTTTAGAATGCCACAGCTTTAAGGATGTAGAATGGGAAAGTGAAATTCCTCATAGAGCCATCATGGATTTTGAAATACCATTGACTCTTATAGCCTTTTTTCCCCCCAGAAATTATGGCAATTTTGGTAATTCAGCAGTTATTATTTATACTACTAAACCATCTCCCAGTGAAGCTTCCTTACAAAAAAGAACATCATCAGGAAATATCAGCTGCATTCCTGGCTCATTTCCAGCCAAAGGCCAGTTGGTTCCCAGTCAGTTCTCCAGGGCTGACACCCCTGTGCTAACACCAATCCCAGCACATGCAGTGCTCCTAGGAGCTGCTTTAGGGGTTCAGTGTACACAACCATAATTCTCATCTGAAAGCTTTTAACTCCAAGGTGAGGATTATGTTTTGCAGTGAATCAGAGCATTTATGTGTGAACCTCCATAATTCCCTGTGGAAGGTGAGATAGCAGGCTGAGAACACTACTGCCTTAGCACAGACAATGAGCCCACACAGGCAGGGAACCAGAGAGTTCCCAGAGTTTGCACATGTGGCTGGGATGCTAAAAACACAAACCAAGTCTTGGTAGCACAAGTCAGCTCCAGGACTAACTTTGGCTCTTGCTACCTACAACATCACAAATATGATGTATATTTGTGCCTAAAGACATGCAAGTGCACTGAGATAAAATCCCAGCCTTCAGTGATGTTTGGCATGGTATAGAAGATCAGTGTCAAATTAAAGTAGGTCCCTCACAAACAGTCTGTGTGCATGTTCATGTAACAGTGAACACCTCTGCCCTGTGACCAGCAGGGAAGACTCAGGGAAAACCTCCTGAGAGAGAAAAACCCTTGCTGTTTGTTCCCTAATTTAGGAAAAACCCATCATTAGTTCTGCTGGAAGGGCATTTCCTTGACACAGTTCCTTAGTTCCTAATTTCCTCAGGGACAGCAAAACTGGCTGTGGAGCCATTCATGGACACTTGGTTACAGAAGTCCCCTGGGAGGCACAGGCAGCTGCAACTTTTGTGCAGCTTTGTATAGGGCACGATAAAGGAACATGATGCTGTGTTCCAGGTAGAAATTCCTTTCAGTTATAACTCCTCCAAGTTGCACAGGAGGTTTTGAGAATCAAGAGCAGTCTTGAGGGAGGTAAGAAATTTTAGAAATCCTCTAGAACTCTCTTTGCTAATGCCAGGATTGGAAATCAGAATCCTATGAGACATCTGCATGTCCATCATGATTGTACATGAGCAGCCAGGGGCTGTAAGAGTGCAGAGTATTTCAGCACCAGCGTTAGGGCACTGCACTGAACAGAGCACTCAGGGAAAAAGGGATACAGAGCTATCCTGTTTTCTCAGTCAAAGAACTGCTAATGCAAGGAGTGTGGTGAACACATCAAAGACCACAGAAATCCCCAACAGTAGAAGCTGGTACTAGTAATGACACATTAGCAATGATAATGGTTTTGGTACAAACTTGCTCCAAATGTCTCAAATAAAATCTGGAAACAAAGAAGGAAATAATGGGAGAAGATAAAGACTTGAATTTGGGCCTGCAAGAGATACCTGCAAAGGCAACTGTCTGAATAAGAAGTGACAGCAGTGTGGGTGGCAGAGGATGTGCTGTCAGGTTTGCACAAACTCTGCTGGTAATTTTCATTCCTGTGCTTGGAAAGGCTTGGGCTGTCGGGCCTGCAAACTGACCTCCCTCACAGAGGGAACAGCCACGTTCCAGGCCAGCACTTGAGAGCCCCAGTAAGCAAAGAGCTGCCTTGGAGGCCGAGACACAACATATTATATTCACAGACTGACTTTAACCCAGCTGCTGAAAGACATTCCAGCATTCCTGTCATTGCTATTTCCAAACGGGTTCAACAAATGCAGATCACACAGGGACAATATCCTACATCTCTATTTGCTGCACTGCATAAAGCACTAATGAGTGGTTTGAGAGGCAACAAAAACCTCCTCGAAGTCATTCCAGCTGGAGATCTTCCTCTCATCTCATAACTTTAATAGCTTTTTTGCAATTAAAAAAAAAAAAAAGGAAAGATAAGGATAGGGAAACAAAGAAAGTTGCTAATTCCTCGAAAAGGCATATTTGCCCTATTTTTACCATTCCATATGAATCTGTGGTTGAAAATTCTAAAGAAGATGTTCCTAAGCATGTCAATATCTACAAAGACAAAGCAGGCACTGGTGTAATGTCCTTGTATTATCTGAATAGGATCTGGGAAGTGAGAGGATGGCATTGGCAGTGTCCTTCACCTGGAATAAGGTTTCACCTATTTGTACTGACAAGTGATAAAATCCAAGTGCTGATCACTGCCACTGCTTCCAGCTCCCCAAGTGCCCAGACTCAGGTGTTAGGACACCAGCCTCCTTAGAGGCAGAAGGTGCAGGTAGGCATTCACTCAGAGGAAAACATCTTCCTGCAAATGTTGGCATCTTGTATTTATGGACTTGACACACTGACTTCGAGGCTATTACACATGGTAAAATGAATACTTTATTTATTCTCTGATTTCTCTGTAGTAGCATTCAGAATGTAGTAGAAACGTTCCTGGTGTTTCTCACAGCTATGCCTCCCTGGGACATCAGGCTCCTATCACAGAACCACAGGTCAGGTCCTGTGCTGCTTCTGAGGATTTCCATCCAGTCAAAGACTCATTTATCTGCTGCTTAAAATACTCCAGGGCTTCAACCCATGGTACAATGGAGCTGTGTCACAGCCAGGAATGAAGAGCTAAACTTTGATCCATAGCACCCATGCCTGACACATTCAAAACTGCTGCTGCTTGGAGGGCAAGGTGCAGCCCACATCAGTGGAGTATTTATGCACTGGCCTTGCATATAAGCCTCACTTCAGTTCTCCATAGGGTTGCAAAAGAGCTTCAGGGCACTTAATTGTTTCAATTTTTTCAGCACAAGAATGAATCTCCCCCTAAACCTAAAACTGTGGCTATATATATATAAAAATCTGGTTAAACAGTTCTAGGAAGGCAGTGCCACACTACCCTTGATCCATGTGCAGCGTCCCCAGCTGTGTGTGGTCCCAGAGGAACCCCAGTGTCCGTGGATACCTACTCTCATTGCCTCCTGGATGTGGTCCTGCCGCACGAGCTCGGCCGAGCGGTCCATGTACCACTTCAGACAGCGGATCAGCTCCCTGAGGGAACAGCCAGAGCACAGCAACCTTCAGCACCACTTTTGGCAGTCAGAAAACATTTTGGTTTTAGGGAGAGATCTCTAAATCAGTCTCATTTCACTTTATTTCAGCGGTCAGTTACAGCTGTCCTTGATACTGGATTTACATGGTATTTACATTTATTTAAGGTTCAAAACCAGAAAATTATTCCTTCTCTGTAATTGACTTGGACCATGAGGAACACTAAGAGAACATAAAAAAGATGTTATTAGAGAGACAGCTTTGATAAAGACACGGCTCTAAGACCAAAACATACTTTTTATTAAGAAATCCCAGCTCTCATCTCAGTAAGAAGCTTTTAGAAGCTGAGATCACAAAGAAAATACCTGCATCTATTTTGCTAAGTGCACGAGACCATCTGGACTAACTTACAAAGAGGTATTAAACCCGTGTTTTATTTCAGACCTCAGAGTACCAAAAAACATTTGTTTAGTCTGAAAGAGATGCTAATTAGCACAAAGCAGAACAGAACACCTTTTTACCCTCTGAACAGGACTGTGCCTTCCAGTATCGAATATTGTCTATGGGTTTTTACCTGCCATTGATAGAGTATTTTTAAATTTCTTTTAATTACACAAAAATGTGAATTGCTTAAAAGAATCAGAAGAAATTATTAGCTGTTTTTTATAGTTTACTGTGGCCAAAGATAGAATATACTCAGATATAAAAAGCAATGGTCTAAAAGAAAGTAAAAACAGCACCCTGAAGGTTACCTGTTACTGCTTTCAAAAAGTCTGCCTCATTGTCTGATGCAAGACTCTTTGGAATACCAGAAAATAAGGCAGAATCTTCAAAGTGACAGTGAAATTTAAATTTCTGATCTACTGAAATTAAATTGTAACCAAATAGAACACCTTATGTGAATACCTATCTACTTTAGAAATTACAATTAGTTCTCTAAGCTTTCACACAGGTCGTGTATCCCAACATCCTTAAGATGAGGAGTGCATATCCTCATGAGGAATACACGTAGCTCATTTTTATAGACTACAGACTGACAATGGGTTATTGCTGAGTGTCTCTTCAGTTAAAAAAAAAAAAAAAGAAATATTTGCCAGTGCAGAAGGGCAAGAGAAATGCCCAGTGGGGCCACACTCAGCCACTGGTGACATTCAGCAGCTTTTCCCCACGGCTGTGCTGGAAAACTTCCAGGTGAGTATCTCTAGTTCTGGGGACACTGCTGCCAGGAAGGTTGTGATCCTGACAGTGCCACCATCCCCAAGCTTGGTGATGCCACCTCTCAAAGGGAGGAAGGAACACAAGACCTACTTGTAAGCCAGAGCTCCTGCAAAGTGCTTCTGGATGTAGGTGTCCATGACGGGGCGGAAGTGGAAGTACTTGCTGTCACGGAGCAGGTTGATGATGAACACCTGGGGACATGGACAAGGGAACCAGCTGAAGGAATTGCACATTGCTGCCAAGTGTCTACAAACAGGTGCCCAAGGTAAGGAGCATTCAAATACATGAGCTGTTTAAACACGATTGTATTATTGGTTGCATCTCCCACATGAGAGCAAATATTGCTGCCCCTGGCTGTGCTGAGGTCAGCCTGCCCTTCTCACCCGAGATCATTACAGCTGCATCCAGCTGAGTATTTCAATACTAGCAACGTGATCATAAGAAAATTAAAACTTACTAAGCATGAGACAAATAACAATCCAGCAGCTTACCAGAGACTGGAAGACCAACAGACCATACTTCTCTGTGTTGTCATCCAAAACTACAAACAACGTGTCCAGAATATCTTGTAGGAACTAAAATGACATGAACAAAGAATTTCAACTTCTAGTCAAAAAGTTATTTCTCTCCTGCTTTAATTAGTTCATACATGTTAATATCTTTGTGAAACACTTGCCAAGGACAAATCACTTCAGGTTCACCCATACGATGTGACAGATTTTAATTTGATTTTACTAGGAAAAATTTTTTCTCTCTTCAAGGAATACTTTTGAACAAAATGACAGAAAACAAACAAACAAAAAAAGAAATATGTACTATATACCTGATTTGTAATTTTTACTGAGTGTTCCTCTCACTTTAAGCTGACTGGAAGTGCTGCCTGACACCAGTGGCAAAACAACTTGCTCTCATTCTCAAATCACTGGAGTCTCGGGTACTGCTCAGCATCAAATCTGAGGCTGGGCACTACATTAAATTATGTTTAATGTTGACATTTTTGTTAAATGACAGAAAGTAAAGCTTTTCTAACAAGCATTAATTGGGGCAAGTTATATGTTGCCAATTGCTTCTTTCACCCTTAACTCCACAGCTTGTTGAGCACTGACAGTTCAGTGATTTTCTTTCTGAAAGCACAGTCCCCAAAAGGATGAGTGTGAAGGAGAGGAGAGTGCTGGAGATCATTAACTGCACATTCTCTCACAATTTTTTAATCTACTCTACTTAAATTTCTAACGTGGACAACAAGAAATAAATTATAACAATTTATGAAGTCTCTGAAATGATAAAATGTCTTCTTTTCTGAATTATTACATTCTGTTCTTCATATCTCAGAGCCAAATGACAGCTGATTTATGGGGAGAATCAATTACTTCTTCCCATGAAATAATTCAATCCATATCTTTCTTTTTCTTTCTCTATAAAACCCAGATACTTGTACTGCCCTACAAACAAAGTGTACAAAACATGACATTCTTGAAGAATTCCAGTATAAATGGGATCTGTGCTCCCCTGTTACTAAGTTATCACAAAGAGCAACATTCCAGATTTGGCAACACTCAAATGAGTTACAGTGAAGTGGCTTTAATGATAAACTACTTATTAAGTGACAGGATTTGTCTTCAGTTTCTTCTCCTTGGTTGTTTGTGTTAGAAATCAGCTTTTACTTCCATATACATAGAAATAAATCCTAGGGAGAGTTCCCATCATACCTAAGATTATCAGAGGCATATCTGGAATGCAATTTGTTTTGCTGAGACCACAAGTATTCAAACACAGCTGGAAGTTCCTGGGCCTGAAGGAAGCTCAGGCCACACAAGATTATCATGTAGAGCAACAGTGGCTACAAAACCTGGTGAAATGATAAGCTGGCAGAAAAAAGACTGGTGCAGCACTGGCTGGATGCACCAGAGAGCCCCTGCCAGGCTCTGTGTCTGCACCAGCAGCTGTGTGGGACTGCAGACTGCAACCAATGGTGCTGAGGACCCAGCACATGTGGCTGACAGAATCTGACTAAGGATTAGCTCTGCTTTGATCCCACAGACTTACTGTGCACTAATTTCTCAAATGTATCTTCCTGTCCAGTTTCACATCACAATAAAATCCCGATTCATACAGGGTGGAAGTTCACAGTGTGAATCAAAAAGCACAGTAAGAGGGAGCCTTCAGAAGAGCCCTGCAGGTCTGAACTCACTGCCTGTCACAGAGAGATGCAAAGGCTGTTATTTCATGTAGTACCTTAACAATCTCCTCGCCACTGACGTGTCTCAGTCTTCCCAGAATATCCATCACTCGATCTGGGTAAGCTTTCCATTTGAGCAGGGCAAGCAGATCCACTGCAGAGAGAGGGAGGAAGAGCTAGAACCACACACAGAGGGAAGAATGGCAACCCCAGACCCACCAGAGATTCATCACATTGCACTTCACCTCTTGATGCAATCCATCCACACTTCTTGGGAAATGACATATGTGTATATATATATATATATAATGGAAAACAAGAAGTACAATATGGAGTGAGTCAATACTGCTAACGGAGAAAAGACTGGAGGAATGGTAAAGTGCTTTGAAAAGAGTAAAGGCTGCATTTTTCTCTGTGTGACACTGCACTGACAATCCACTCCTGTCTGCTTGTGCTTTAGGGACGTTGCTGTAAAAAAATCTTATTTACTTAGCTGCTCTGTAAAAGCCAAGCAAAACAAACTCTGGATTGTGTAGAAGTGCTAATAGTGACTTTTTTCTCTCTTTCCAAATTCCTGCTGCCTTGGGCAGTTCTGAGGGATCATCAACTCACCATTCTGGGTCAGTTTGGTAGAAGAGAGCTGTGTGGAGACTGAGAAGGTCTCTTTGGTGCTGCGCTGGAAGATGAGGCTGGAGGGGATGTTGGGGCAGCCATTGTAATCCTCCTTGCAGCACGGCAGCCCCAGGTAGAGCGCGTGGTTGTTGAACGTGCTGTTCTCATCACACTGCAGGGACAGCACAAGGGACAGAGCTGTGCCATGTCCATCTCATCCCACACGCCCACAGCCTGTCAGCAGCTCCCCAACAGTGCCTGTGTTGAGATTCTTGTGGGTGCACACCAACACTTCCAGAGGAAAAGCTGTGCTTGGGGGCCTGGACATGCCCAGAACAGACCCAGCTCTACAGAGAGGTCTCCAACCAGTGCCTCTTTAGAACTCACCAGATCTTCCAGATGTAAACTTAGTGCTGCTGCCTGAAAATTGTACTAAACAAATAAACCCAGGTGAATCAGCAGGAAGGAAAAATCCCAAAGCCCAAATCTCTCGCTGCAGGGCTGCCAAGCTGTGGCACTGCAGCACGAGGCATTTGAATCCAGCACAATGTCATCTTACAAAGGCACAGAGCAATGCCTTAGGCTGGTAGAAGTGCTGAATGTTCATGAACATCAGCATGTTCGAAGTCAAAATGGATGAGATTTATAGGAGATAAATCATCATCATTAGGATGGAAAAGGTGAGCTGCACCTAGAATAGAAGGCTCTATCCAAACCATGTGATTTTGAATATATAAAGTTTTGAAACTACTATTAATCTGTTCCTCACACACTTCTAATAAGGGGGAGAAGGATAATGTAATGACCATTACTCATTTAAGTAATGAAGCAGAGATGGGCAGTGAGAAGTCTGCACAGAACGGGTACCTTATAAACATAAAGCTCATGGATATCATCCGACAAGGTCGTGCCATCATCTCTCATCAATGGGGTGAATGCAAAACCAAAGAGCTTCTTTTCTCCCTTGTCTTTTGCTGCAGCAAGAGATAGAAAGAAGGAATTGTATTTGTGCATACCCTGTCTGTCAGTATATATAAGATTACTCATCAACTTCTCCACATGCCTAAAAGAAAACAAGCAGCTTACAGAACAAACAACTTTTCTAATTCTAATTTCTTTTTTCTAGTTCTATGTAAAGGACTGACAAGCTTCAAATCAAACACAGCAAAATCTAAACTGTTTATCCTGCAAATAAAACATTTTACAGAAAAACACAACAAAAGAACAGCAGGGACAAACATCTACAAAGTGCTTTGCCCTGCACTGATCGTTCACCATGTTTTTAGTGCAATCGTTTTTAGTGAGCCCTCTGATAAATTCAGCAAAAGGCTTAGCAGTGCCTCTTCCATGTATTTCAGGCTGGCCTCTCTTTCCTGCTTTCCACCCAGTGACAGCCTCATCCAGATTTAACTGGCAGTGGAAGGAGCTGGGGCCTTTTAGCTTTGCCCTGGTGTTTTAAGCCTGGTTCCAGGAGTGAAGGGGGAAAGCAGAGGAGCAGAGTTTGTTATCAGAGACTGCACTTGCTGCCCCACATCCTTCACACAGCCTGGGCTGTCTGCAGTGGACAGCAGCACTGAGCTCTCCTTTGCTCTTGGATAGTTTCTGGCTAGCTGGGGCAGAGAAGCTCCCTGGACTGTGGTTTTTGTTTTTTTTTTTTTTTTTTGTTTGTTATTTTTGTTTTTTCTTGGAACTGTTCAAACCTGCTCTGGACTGAAAACCCAGAGGAGCACCGGGAGCTCACACCTGTGACACACCTGGGCTGTGACATTTCCCAGCACTGGAGGGACTGAGAACAGCCTGAGTGAGCCAGGCTCAACCCATGGAAGGGACTCTGCTCAATCTGTCATCTCTTCAGAGCAGAGAGAGGTTTTCCTGTTTAGTATTGTTCATTTTTGTGCTGGGGAGTGCTTTGCCTGATAAATAAACAGCTTTTTTCCACTTCTCTCCGAGGAAATATTTCCCCAAACCAGCTGGGGGAGGGACTGCCTGAATGTGTTTCCTGGAGGGACCCCAGTGGGAGGTTTCAGGCGGGCACTCACTGGAGCAGTGGCGGAACTCGAAGCGCAGGTGGGAGCCGCGGAAGCGGTCGATGGGGATGGGCAGTTTGATGATCTCGCCCCAGCGCGGGCTGTTGTTGTGGTACAGCACAAAGGAGTGGTAGGCGCTCCTGCTCGGCTCCCCCGAGCCCAGGCTGATGCAGTCCTGCCACCGAAGGAAACAACTCAGCGTTAAACACAGCACACCAGGACCTGCGAGTCATTTCATTACCCGTGATAACCTTGATATAATTCATGGCTTTCTGTAGACATGAAAGAGTCAGAAGCAGAAATTCAGACACAATGAAACGTGAATTTTTTTAGGAGATCGTGAAACTTTGTTTTGGGTCGAAGGGTGAACTAAGAGACCTGTGATACTAGATGAAAACCAGTATCTTAAGTTATTTAAGCTAAGTTTTCCATCAAGCACTGAGTAGATACAATAAACACCTACATCCAAACGTATAAAATTGAGTCCAAAAAACAGGACATAACAGGACCATCACTTGTAATATTAGCCTTCTGTGAAAAGATCCTTTAACCAGATTTCTGCTTCAGTATTCTAAGTTCAGAAGTGATAATTGACCTTTCCAAGCTCTTCACAAATGTTCATCTTTCAAAGCTACAACTATCCAGCCTCCCCAAGTATCCCAGGCATTTCTAATCAAGTTACTTCCTCAGTGGTAAGCCAAGAATTTCTGTGTAATACTCATCACCTAAAAAACATATTGGATCTAAATTTCTGCCTTCAGACATAACAAACTCAGAGATCTTCCCCAATCTATGCCTTCACAAAATACAGACGAAGAAAAACACGAACTGATATTGTTTAGAAAATAAAAAAATCCTTAGAATACAAGTGGAGGAAAATAGGATAAACACTGGAGTCCTGATATCAGGACAGTAAAAGGTCCTTTGTGATGAAGACATGGAGCAGGAAGCACATTTTTTTATATATGAGCACTAACCCATGCTCTAGACTCAGCACTTACAAAGAGATCCAGGAGATACAACCTCTCATAAAACCAAGCAGAAAAAAGACAGCTTGGAGATTCTTCACTTTTAGCATGTCCAAGGATAATGAATCCAGGAAGAAACAAGCTAAGCAGACCAAGAATAACACATGTAATATAAATTCTGATGTAAAACCCCCCATGGTACAGTATAATGACAGGAAACTGCTACTGGTCATTTCCCCAAGGCATCTATAAATCCTATCCCAAGAAAATATCAGAAATGTTGATTTTTAAAATGTGTAACCATCTGACTGCCCAGTCAAGAACATCCCATTAACCAGACCCAGTTAGTTCAACCTCTGGCAATAATCTGCTGGCTTTGAGGAAGTTAAGAATTTGTGAGGGAGCCCAAAAGGGAAGAAAAGCTCTCTGGAATTCTGGGATTCAATGCAGGGACAGCCTATGTGGACAGACTCACTGCAAAGGCTCTGATCCAACTGAGTGACTGAAGGCTGAACTCACACAACTCAGTCCTCTCAAATAATCCTCAGCAATCACATGGGATGAGCCACAACCCCACATTTTTTTAATACAGCAACAAGAATTAAGTGTTGCAGATAACAACAGGTTAGTAGAGAGCAGTGCCAGTACTGCAACCCAGAACTCTGTAAGATCCCTGTTCTGTTCTGTTCTGTAGTAATGGTTGTAAAGAGAAAATGGTTGGGCTTCAACACAGCAAATTCCAAAACCTCATTCTGCATTAGGCTTCTTAGGAGCAAACAAAATAGTATTTTTATTTCCTCTGCAAGGTACAGTAAAAATTCAAATTTTAATGTGATCTGGTTTTGTCCCATCAAGAAACTACCTGCTCTGGCTGACAAATGGCCAGTCTTTGAATGCAGTTTCATACCATGAACTCCAAATACATGAAGAGTCTCTCCTTCTGGTTGTTAACTTAGTTCCCATGCAGTCATAGTACAATCTATAATCTGAGGGGGGCAGACTGGTAAATCTTTCATTCTATATTGTGATCTGCAAGATACAAACATCAGACTAATCTCTAGACACCTGGTGACCCTGAGACCCAAATATGCAGGGGAATTAGAGAGCAGAGGCAAGGAAGGGAAGCTAAATTAGAAAAACTATCAGGAAATTTCTACTGTTAAAGGTGTGCCTTGCAATTCATAGGCTATTCCTGCTACTGGAACAGAAAGAAGAAAAAAGTGAAAAATGTGTCAAAGGATTTTTTTTTTTAAATTTTTCAGACTATATTGAAATATACTAACAATTGAGTAAGACCATTTTGAGAAGGAAATGCTCTTTTTCATTTTGAACAGCACTACATTCTGGAGGTAATTTCACTCCTTCCAATAGGACTATTTCTGGATCAAGATACACTCAGCAGCAATGAGGAGCTGAGAAAATTCTCATTAATGCTATGCATGGTTCTGCTAAGGGCTTCACAAAGGCACAATTCAGATTTGGATTATGCTGCTGGTTGGGACCACTTTAAGGATTTTACACAGAATCACACAAAATGACTGGGTTAGAAGAGATCTCCAAGACCATCAAGTCCCCCCCATGCCCTAACATCTCAACTAAACCATGTCACCAAATGCCACATCCAGTCTTTTTTTAAACACATCCAGGGATGGTGACTCCACCACCTCCCCAGGCAGACCATTCCAGTACTTTATCACCCTTTCTGTAAAAAACTTTTTCCTAATGTCCAACCTATATTTCCCTTGGCACAGATAAGACTGTGTCCTCTGGTTCTGTCAGTGCTGCCTGTTCAGAGGCCAAACCCCACCTGACACAGGCACCTTTCAGGAGCTGTAGAGAGTGACAAGGTCACCCCTGAGTCTCCTTTTCTCCAGGCTGAACAACCCCAGCTCCCCCAGCCATTCCTCCCAGGGTTTGTGTTCCAAGCCCCTCCCCAGCCTCGTTGCCTCCTCTGGACACGCTCAAGTGTCTCAATGTCCTTCCTAAACTGAGGGGACAGAACTGGACACAGCACTTGAGGTGTGACCTCACCAGTGCTGAGCACAGGGGAACAATGATCCCCCTGCTCCTGCTGGCCACACCATTCCTGATCCAGGCCAGGGGCCATTGGCCTTCTTGGCCACCAGGGCACACTGCTGGCTCATGTCCAGCTGCTCCATCAGTGTCCCCAGCTCCCTTTGTGCCTGGGCACTGTCCAGCCTCACTGTCCCCAACCTGTAACACTGCAGGGGGTGATTGTGGCCGAAATGCAGGACTCAGCACTTGGACTTCTTAAATTTCATCCCATTGGACTCTGCCCACCCATCCAACCTCTCCAGGTCTCTCTGCAGAGCTCTCCTGCCTTCCAGCACATCAACACATGCTCCCAGCTTAGTGTCACCCACAAATTTACTAATGAAGGACTCAATCCCCTCATCCATGTTGTCAATAAAAACATTGAACAGGACTGACCCCAGCACAGACCCCTGAGGGACAGCACTGGTGACTGTCCCCAGCTGGATGCAGCACCATTCACCACCCAGCCAGTTCTTAACCCAGCAAAGAGCTCTTGCCCAAGCCTTGGGCTGCAGCTTTTCCAGGGAATGCTGTGGGGGACAGTGCCAAAGGTCAATGAACTCTCAGTGTTCTGCCCACATTCACAGGCATCATGAAACAGCAGGAACAAAGATCTCCCAGACACAAACCAAGTGTCTTTGCTGCTTTGACTGCAACCATACAGAGGAGCAATACCACAAAAACTGAGACACAGAGTTTCTTTTAAATATGTGGATTAAATTTTAAAACCTCACAAAGATCCTTTATATGTAAAGTCTCTTCTTTATGGCAAATCCTAGAGTGGTTTGGGTTGGAAAGGACTTTAAAGCTCTTGTTCCAACCCCCTGCCATGGGCAGGAACATCTTCCACCAGACCAGGTTGCTCAGAGTTCCATTCAACCTGGCCTTGAGCATTTCCAGGGATGGGGCAGCCACAGCTTCTCAGGACAGTCTGTTCACCTGATTTTTTTCTAATTGGACTGACCATCCTTTACAGTGTTTGTGCAATGCCTGTCCCACTCTCCCATGAAAAGCTCCAATGTACTTTACAATAGTAATAACAGGCAAAGACAATGAAAAACCAACTTCATCTCCTGAATGACCATTCCAACCAAAATCCCCAAAGTTGGAACTCATAATGTCAAGAAATGATCTGGCTTTCGTATGTAATCATTAGGCACCATCATGTACATTAGCATTTGAAGATGCTGATATTGCAGTTTGAGGGACTTCTCTTTGTCCTCAGCAGACTGAATTCAACTGATGATTAAAAATTGGCCACTCAGTTTGAAAAACTTAGGCTTAGGCAGAAAAGGAATCTGATCTTCCTGCAGCAGCTCTGAGCACAAACGAGTTCCTTACAAGAAATACACTTTTAATGAAACCACAAGCAGTTGTAGTAATGAAAGTTATCCTTTCAATTAAAACCAGAAGATTATGGCAATGTATTCAGTAAAACTTTTAGGTGTTTAGGGTCTCCACAATAATGGCTACAAAGCCCATTTTATTACAGTGGAGGTAAAAGAATAGGTAGGGGGAAGTTATTTCTGATAGCTGCTCATGCTGAAATCCTTCCTGTTTACTTCTCTATATTCACAACCTCCCACCCACCTCCATCTCTTCAATAAAACTAAAAGAGCAGAGGAGGTAAAACAACAAACATAAACAATCCCCATCCCCAGCTGGAATGGAGCCAACCCAGAGTGCAATTTTATTCAAAGTTATTTTGCAGAACTACACTCAGTACTGTAACCCAACAACTCAGATTTAAAAGTGTCCTTTGGAATCACATTTCATCATGTTGTATGACACACATAATTTAATTTTAGATATGCCATATACTCCTCAGTTCTGATAACAGTTACTCTAAAATTTTTTACTTTAGCCACTGACATCACATTTGGAAATCACACAGGCTTTTTAGTTTATGAGTATTTTCTCCAAGTCTTCTATCTCCATATAAGGGAAGTACTCCAAAACCTTACAGATTTATAACTCTATAATATAGAGCTTACAAACTTCACAATAAAAAAAGAGAGGGCCACTTTTATTTTAGCTCTTCCCTTACATCAAGAGGATGTGTCCCTGCAGGGAGCTCCTGAGGCTCCCAGGGAGAGGAGCACTTACTTTCAGGATTTCTCCATCGGCATAGAGCACGTACATGGTCACCTCGATGTTCTTCTGCACACTTTTGCCACCCCTTTCAAAGTCCCCCTTCTCCAGGGTCAGGTACAGGTCATTCCGGATGTCACCTGCAGGGACAGAGCACAGCCACAGCCTTAAACTCCACAGGGGACACTGGGGACTGTCCCAGTTCCATTCTGCAAATCGTTCTCTGTGTTCTGAGAGACCATGGCTGATGCCCCAATCATTCCAAGCAGCAAGTTAATTGTTAATACGGATGAACAGTTTCAGATCAGTGCATAAAATCAGACCATTGTTAGTAATGCCTTTAATTATGTGAACTCAGAATCAATACTGGTTTTAATTATGTAAGTGGGGAAGGGAAAAAAACCTCTTACTGCTACCTGTGCCTTGTTAGCTGAGCTGGAAGTGTCAGGCTGAGCCTGACAAAACATCCTTAGCTTCAGACTTCCTATTTCCAATATATTTTACAAAAAATAATGTGATGATCAGAATAACATTATGTTCAGTTAGCCTTTCAAGCGTTTTCTATATTTTCCTAACTTCCTTTTATCATAACAACAAAATAAAAGCAGCCTTTTTGGAAACCTGATCACAGTTCAGTTCAGACGGATTAGGAAGGAATTATAAATGTAATTTTTGCTACTTTCCTGGCTGGCCTCTGGTATCCATATGCATGGCTACATGAAAGCAGGCAGTATGGAGAATTGCCAGCTTCTCCCTACGTCATTTTCAGGAGCTTTCAGACCAAATTACTATATTCAAAAATAGGAATGTTTGTGTCTCAGCATCTTGTTATCCTGGATTTCACAGACTCTAGCTCACTTGGTTTTGGTTTTATTTTAGAATCTGATTTGGGAAACTAGTTGCTTTCAAAACTAATGTGGTCAATTCTAAGGCCTACAACAAATGGACAGCAGGCAACACCTATTTTTCTGTAAGATTTAGTTACTGTCATCATTTTATGATGGTTCACACCTAACATTTGTTTTTATCTACTTGTCAGAAAGGCAAAAATACTAAAGGGCAACATATAAAACTTAAAATTTAAAAAAAAGAAAAATTTAAACCCTTTCAAGACAAGCCCCAAGACACTAAATAACAAAGTAATGGAACAAAGCAGAGACTCCTTCCATGTCTGGCTTCTTCCACTTGGAGAAGCTGCTGCAGTTAAATGTCTGTATTAACCAGAAGCACACTGAAATAAGGCAGCATTTGCTTTCAGGCACTGAGGGACATCCTTTTGTGCCCCTCAAAGCAGCACTTCAAATTCTTCCTGAAGTCAAAAACCCCACAGAACTTGTTCCTTAATCTACTGTAGGGACAAACAATAGAAGCCTTGAGTCCTGCCTTTGCTTTCAGTTTTATTTCTGGAGATCAGTACAACTCTTCCAGCGTGGAAAATGCAGCTCTGTGCCTGCCACTCAGTGCTTCCCACTAGGAGCTCTCTGTGAATGGGAACTGTGTGCACAACTCCCTCTCCTGCAGGGGCAGGGCTGGAAACACCTCCCAGGCAGAGGCTGAGCTGCCAGGCAGCATCAACAGGGCAAAGATGACAGCAAGGGCCTGGTGAAAGACCTCGGATATTGGATGTGCTTTGGCTTATCAAAGCACAGCATCAAATGCAACAATCCACAAGAGAGAAAATTATCTTGGGCTTCAAAATCAAGCTGAGATACCTCTATCCTGATTATAGGGATAGCAAGGAAATACAAAGTAATCACAAAATATGGGATAAGTTGGGCCTCTTGTTTTGAAAATCCTCCTCCTTAACAGACTCCATCCCTTTTTCTCAGCGGTTTGCACAATTAGGAAAAAAGTTTCAATTTGTATGCTGTAAATCTTAATAGAAATTAATTGTACTCACTATAATTAGCATTTTGGAGCTCCCTACTTATGACCTCTTTTCTGGAAGGCAGTCTGGCTACACAAAGTCCAATGTCAGATAGCAAATAATTTTCCAGCCTAAATTAAAGGCAGCATTTGGTTATATATAGAATCTTATCTTCTGTTAAGCTTAACAGGAGGGATATTACTCCACTAATTAAAAAAAAAAAAAGCCTTTGGGGTGGGGTGTAGAGGGATCTTAAAACCGGTGGATTTGCATAAAAATTAAGGAAGAAGATGGGGAAAAGTATTATAGTGAAATATAACAGTGCATCTTCTCTTGTAAATATAGTCTATTGGATCTTCAAAAAATACAAAAGGTCACTACATACAGTAAAAATAGGAAGTAAATGTATCTAACAAAGACAAAAAAGCATTTAACCATCAGGTAGGGTGATTATTTTGGTGGAAATCACCTTCCTACAAGGAGCAATCTCCTTTTCCTAACAC
This sequence comes from Acridotheres tristis, assembly GCA_037013685.1. Taxonomy (NCBI): domain Eukaryota; kingdom Metazoa; phylum Chordata; class Aves; order Passeriformes; family Sturnidae; genus Acridotheres; species Acridotheres tristis. The sequence continues at coordinate 16,545,370 of CM072899.1, read as the reverse complement.
ATCAATTGAGCTGAAGCCTCCCAAGCCTTTTATTTTTCTCCATTTGCTTTGGTTTTGAGGGATTTGAGCTCTGATACCCCAGTGGGCAGCACAGAATCCAGAGCAAATGCTTGAGCACAGAGCAGTTTATTGCACTCTCTGCTCTGAGTGTGCAGGGCCAGAGATAAAGCTCAGCCCACGTGGGGCTGGGCATGGGACACCTGGCACTGCACTGCACCATGGTGGCATCAGCAGGACCAGGAGGGCTGGACCACAGAGCCCTGGGGCTTTTGAGCTTTCTGGGAGCCTTTCTGAGGGTCATGGGAATTTGATTATTGGATCAAAAGTATAAATAATATAGGTGTTAACTCTCTATTGAACTGTTAAGCTTTAAGAGACCTCGTAGCTAACTGCATTCATCTCCATTTTGCTCACTTCTAGCTGGTGGCTAGAAGTGTTTCTGAACTTTCTTTCTTCTGAACTTTATCTTTTTTAGATAGGATTCATAAACAATCAAGCCCTAACACAAGAAAATTCATCTCCATGTCTTTTAATGCTGCCTCTGAGCGAGGACAGAAGAAACTTCAGACAAACCACAAGTGAAGTGGTGCAAAAAGCCTCCCATTACACAGGAGCAGCCTGGGCAGCTGCAGCCCCAGTGACAGTGAGGTGCTGAGGCAGGAACCTGGGCACACAGGCCTTGGCCAGATCAATTCCATTGCAAAGAGAAAAAGGGATAAATAATGAGCTTGTTTAAGATGTCAGACCATTCATGCAAACGGCCCTGGGCATGTGACAGAAAATCCTGCATTTTGGGGGAAAACCAGGCTGTACCTCAGCTTGTATCACAGAGACCTCAGGCCTTCCCAAACAGCAGCACAGAGCAAAAAACTGGGTGAGCTGTGGCCTCCCATCATCAGAACAGGAATAAAAAGTGCTACAAGGCCAGTGGGCCATGGGTATTTATAGAGCACAGCCTGCTGATGTCATTTTAAGCTGAGGTCTCTGTGCTGGATGGCTGACAAGGGTGAACTGAAAACCTCACAAGAGTTTTCAGAATGGGATTTGTTTCAAAGCCCATCTCTCTACAGTTGTTTTCCAGTCAAAAACAAAAGTAAACTTCTTTTTAGCATAATCCATGCACATTTTATATACATGGTTACTGACATTAATTCCATATCAAATGCCTTGAAAGACATATTTTCCATGATAATATTAAAAAATCATTTACTGATGTGTTATGGGGCTCTTCCTTTACTTCCCTTTCCCTTTATTAAGTTTTTTTTTGTTTGTCTGTTTTAACCTATTTACAAAGCCCAATGTCCAACATACAGTTATTTAAATTATAAATCATAAATTACAGCTTTGGGAGGTTCACTTGTATTGAATGGAAATCCTTTCTCATATCACCTAAAACTATTTTAATGGTAATGGGGGCAAAAAGGAGTGGTGGAAAAGGCCACATGAGCCAAATGTTGATTTTGCATTTGCAGTATAAAGGAATGTACTGGAAGACTTCCAAATAGTTATTTAGCATTTTCAAGACTTAATAACCTGAAGCAGCCCAAGAGCCACTCCTTGTCTACTCTCCAGCAGAACTAATGGGACTTTATCCTGACAGGGTGTGTAGGTTTTCCACTGGAACACTGACCAGTCACTTGTATTGCAAATTAGTAACAGTTTACAGGAACTGCCTGCATTCAATCAAACACTCTTTATTCAGGATTCCTAAAGATTTTAGACACTGAGGACAGGAATGGTCCCTGTTTTGTGCAGAAGAATACTCTTTCAAAAAAGGGTACATAATTCACAGAGGTTTCTGCAGGAGGAAGAGACACAAATTTCTGATCACTCAATTCTAACAACTTCTTTTTCTGAGCTGTCAGGTGACTTTTTAGTGACTTTGTGGACATGTAATACATCCCTGCAAGGTGGGGAAAAGTGGCAGCTCCCAGAAATCTGTGTGTGTATGTCTAGTTTCAACTAAGTAAAATAGCTATTTATCCAGAGAATATTGAATTTTTTTAAGGTGCAAGTTTAGTATTTTACAATTTGGGCAGCCAAGGGAAAAAAAAAATCAGAATATTAGTGTTTAGGCCTATTTTTATCAAATTGCTGAGCTGGTCTTATTCACTTAGGGCCCCACACTGTGAAGCACTGTCTGCTGGACTCTCTAACACCCCTGGGTTTGGCATCTCTTCAAAAATAGTGGCATTTCACAGAAGAGTGAATGGGCAAGAAAGACAATCAGAGTATCTTCCACAATGGCTTCTGAAGAAAACCCAAACCTGTACATTTATGTCCTGTCTATAAATGAACAACCAGAGCCAATCAGCCTCACCCCACTGACCCAAGCCAGGCTCAAACCGAGCACTTGGGCCAGCAAGGAAAAGCTTTGAAGCAAAGCACAAAGTGCAGAGGATTTCAGTTCATGTGCAGTGCTCCCAGGGCCTGCCTGGGTGTGCTGGAGCTCCTTGCAGGGGAGCTGCTCACACTCTCCCATGGCCCCGGCCCTTCCCCCTCTGCATGCCCTTCCCTGGAAGCTGCTGCTTTGCTTTTTTCACTCATAGGTCCCTGATGTCAAACAGCAAAACTGTCCCCTCACCTGCAGCTGCAGCTGCCTCCAGGGCAAACACAGCTCCCTGTGAAGGGCAGGGGCTGCAGCAGCTTTGTGCTCACTCCTCCAAAGCAAGAGGACAAGGACAAACTGGCCACGGCTCAGTGGGAAGGGTCTCCAGCACCCCTGTCCTGCTTTCTGGCTGCTGTTCCCCGTCCCATCCTCCCACTGTGTGATTTCCCCTGGCTTTATCAGTGCCCTCTGACAGCCCTGGGAAATCTCTCCATATTCCCACTGGTTTCCTGGCACAGTCCCACACTCTGAGGATCACATCCCATCCATTTCAGCAGCTCATTTCTCTGCCCCTTCCCCAGCCAGGCAGCAGGGTTTTTTGGAGGCAAATATTCTTGAAATAGTTACAAGGAGCAACTATTAACATAATTGTGAGCAATATTACAGCAGCGAGGGGAAACAAAGCTTCTATCTGCTGCCTCTATGGCAAATTAAATTAGTTTTTTTTCTCTAAAGAGAACATTATGCAAGTGTAACTCCGTGTGCTTCTCCAGCTTTCCCTGAGCAGAACACAATTGTTTCAAAGAAAAGGGACAAGCAATACTTATTAGGTTATTTGCTACCCACTGTTTGACTTCTATGTATAGAAAAGAATTTATACAATGCCCTTGTTAAAAGCAGTGATTTCCCTGGAATATTTGCCTTTCAGGAGAGGATGTTGTTTTTTAGTGCTTCTTATCTCCTCCAACTTCCCATTTCCACAAGTTTATTTATGACAATAATAATTTTTATTCTCTCTGCAGACAGTTTCTGTTGATAATTATTACATAATTATGTTTTTTGGTCTCATTATCACTCTTTCCATGAACATTCTGAGAATGGATGATGGATTTTAACATGTCCTTTCCTCAATGTATTTTTGCCATGACTTTGTGTTCACTGACTGAACAGATGCTGAGATGTTTCTCACTGATTCACCTGTCACAGTTACTAAATTTGCCTGAAACCCTGTGGTATGAAGAGAGACAAAGCCTCCACCTCCCTGTTACCAAAGTTTCCCTGTGATGTTATGATTTGCTGTCTTTATCAATCCCAACATTCCATGGAAGGTATGAAAATGGAAAAAAAAGCAAGCAAAAAGCAGACATTACACAGAAAAGCAGAAACTTACACCCAACAATCTTCATCTCTGCATCAGAAACAAAGGAGAGAGAATAAAGGGAAAGGAACAGGAGAGAAGCCAGGAAATTAAGACAAGAAGAGAGAAAAAAGAGAAAGAAACATCACTCACAAGTTGGAGATGAAGCATGCACTTTTCATCAGAGGATCAAAGGAAAAGACAGAATACTTATCAGCACATGGGCAAGGGGAGGGATGTCCTTGGGGACTGACAAACACCAAGCTTGTGCAACAGATTTCTGCTCAGCAAGTCCTGCACAAAGCCCAGCTGCAATCCCCAAGGGGCAGCACAGGCCTCACTGCTCTCAGCTCTGGGAAAGGTAAAATTGGCAGGATCAGATGCATGGCCTTAAACCCACCAGCAATTTAGAAAAGGATTAAAAAGAAACAAACCACAAATGAACAAAACCCCACCATAACTTCTTCAGGAGGCTGGTTTGACCGAATCCCCTCTGCTTTTGCTAAAAAAGATAACTAAGTCTTTATGATGCTCCTGTCAGATCACAACACAGTAGGAAACAAAGGACATTTTATTGTTTCAAAAGAAGGCAGGAAGGGTTGTTTTGTAGAATATTAAGCTTGTTCTGCATAACCATGCAAGGTACAAACCCAAAAATATCAGTTTCACTTTATTTCTTAATGATGACCAGCTACCACTGCTGTTGCTCCTATCTGAGGGACAGAAAAAGAAGGCTTGATGCAGGGAGCTAATGCTACAGTTTAGAAAACAAAAAGGGACAGGAAAACAGTAATGAGACACAGCTACAGAATTTTAATAGTTAAGATGTGCACATGTGAACGGATTTCCTGTTAAAAAAGAAAATAAAAATGTTCAAACCTATGACAAAAAAAATTAAGTTGAAATGCTAGAGCTATTTACTTTTTTAAAAATAGATTTCTTGGTTCAGCAGAATGATCACTGCATTTTTTAAAAGTACCAGGTGATACAGCCTTTATTAATTTATTCATAAAAAAACATTTTTAAATCACACTGTCCCAAAAAATCTGTATCCATTTGCAAAATACAGGTCCTGAACTTTTTGTGCTGTTTTCTGGAAGAGGAAACCCTGTGTTTAATGACAAACAGTTCTGTAGCAAAGCAAGGAAGAGCTGGTTTGACAAAGACTATTAAAGCAGCAGACATGGCTGAGAACTGCTAATGTGCATGACAGCCTTCAGTCTTTGCTTGGGGGGTTTTTCTTTCTTTTTTTTGGTCATGTGTGCCCCCAGTGAATTATTTTTCAGCTTTAGACAATAGTCATAAAGCTAGGGAAGAATGTTTGATCCTGGCTGTAGAAACATAAGCACAAAGAACATTGATAGACATTCCTTGTTCATGTAGCTGGGCTAATCCACCTGAAAGGTACCACAACCCAAGTGTTCTGTCTTGGATGTCAGGCAAACTCCAACCCCAACTGGATCTGTTGGTTTAAAAGCAAGCAACAGGCAAATATCTGCTTCCACTTGAGTATGTCAAACATACTTTGATTTCAAAAAAAACCCTGATTAGTAATAAGACTGAACACTGCTGCATCAGTGGAGTTCCATGACAATTTCCTCATTTGCCAGAGATTTCATTATTCTGGAGAATACCCTAGATATGAAAGCCTTTGTTTGGAGCCCCACTCATGACTATCCCTCTCTTCACAGCTCCTTTCTACTCTGGCAACGTCCTCATTTATAACTACAGTGAAAGTTCATTCAAACTTCCTCAAGTGCCTTGCTTTTCTTACTTGGAGTTTACAGACATGTACAGACTGCCTTTACTCACAAGTAGAAGCATTATTCTTAAAATGCCTAAGGCTTTGCAGCTAAACTCAATATATGAAAACCTCCAGTAACACACCTGGAATCAAGGAGAAGTTCTGTGCTCAGATCCTCTAGAGAGGCAGGAAGCATTTAATGGCAGAATGGTGATTCTACCACCATGGTTGCTTTTAATCAGCATTTGGAGCATATATATATATATATATATACACAATTCCAAACAGGTTATCATCTTAAAACCCCAGTGTCTTCTCCAAAAAGAACTGTAGCTCTCACAAAGAGAATCTGGAAATTTGTATTAGCTGCAATGAACAGAGAATTTTAAAAGCTTAGGGCAGGAGTACATTTTGTATGAGCACTGCTGAGCTGTTTGCTCAAGCCCTGGCCCAAAGCAGCAAATACAGGGCACACACTGTGCACTTTGCAGAGGGGCCAGGGCCCAGAAAACAGAAACCAAATTACTCAGGGGAACACTGAGGACACAAACCTGTTCCTTCAGCTTCAGTGGCCTGAAGCACCTGAGGCACAGCTTTATCCACAGAAATGGAGGATCATGCAGTTCTTGCAGGAGAATCAATTCCCTTGCACAGGTGTGTAAATGTGACACATCCAGCTGTGATCTCAATGACCTTGCAGCTGCTGTGTCTGTACATCAGCCTGCAATAATTCATCTTTTCCTTATTTGAATGCTCTGGGTTATGCCTGGAACTGCTATAAGGCCACAACATTTATAATGGGCTTTACAGCCCACATCCTTCTGCTGCTCTCTTACCACCACTTTCAAGCTCAATAGTAAAAATACACATGTTGCTCTAAATCCTTTGACTCCTTAGTTTCTAGAAATGCTTCCCACCTACTCCCTATTTCATTGTGGTTTCTGAAGAGCTTCCATAATGAGGCTACAACTACTTCTGGATGTCTCACTGCAGCCTTTTGAGTAATAAAATCTGATGCTTTTCCCATTATGCTTTCACCAAATCTCCCATGTCTGTAAAGTCACCCTGGGGCTTGCTCATCACAGCAATGAAGTAATAGTTCATGTGCTACTCATCAGCAAACCCATTTCTTAGCACACTGCACAAGTCAAGCCAGTGTAACACCAGGTTTTATGTGGTTGCATGACTGCCCACATTCTGGGTTCTCTCTAAATGAACTCTTGGCTGTGCTGGGGCTGCCAAGCCAAGAAGCATCTCCAGCTGCTGCTCCAGAGGTGAGGGGCAGAGGAAGCACAGCAGGGCTGCAGCCAAGACATTGCACACACCAGCTGCTCTGTGAGGCCAGAGGGAAAATCCAACCAGGTCTGCACCTTCTCTGCTTCTCATTACAAAAGGATCACACAAACTCAAAAACATCAAGGTTGCAAAGTGGAAAATCATTTTTTCCAGGATTTTGACTGTTGGGAAGAAGAAATTTCATGCATTTCAAAAGAAACATCTCTGTGCTAAGTGTACAAGAGGGATATTAACTGGCAGAGGTCAAGGGGAATTTCAGAGCAATCTTTCCAGATCCCCTTCTATCCAAGTGATTTTAACACCTTCCATCACTGTAATGTCTGCTCCTGACAATGTTTTAGCATTTGCCTCCCCAAATCTGGCATTTACTGATAAATAAGACAACTCTGTTACCAATCTCACTCAAGTAAAGTGCCCATCCCAGTTGAACTTGATTGGAGAGTATGAGAAAAGAATGCCCAATATTTTCAGCTTGGAGCTGCTCTATTTACCTGGCATTATAACATCAGGAAATCCCAACTTCCTGGTGACAGAAACGCCTCTGTTAAAGATCATGGGGTTTTCCCTTCGGATCTGCTCCATGTCACCACGAAGAAGCTGAAGAGATATTATAAGTCCTGGAAAAAAACCAAAGAGGTTCATTGTTTCTGACCTAAGAATTAGATTCTGTGTGTACAAAGCATGCAGGTAAACTAATGTTTTGCTCCACAGTTAATTTGATACAATATATAAACACAGAGTTCTTTTCTCCCTTGGAGTAATTGAAAATTGAAATGGAGGAAACAAAATTGTTATAAGGGATCAGTTAAGAACACAAAATTATATTAAAATACAACTCCTAACAATCAGAATACCTAATTTTGCAGACATGTCCCAGGCTACAGAAGGTACTTTCATTATTTTTATTCCTCACATGCAGCAGGTTATGACACATGTAGGAGCAATGGCACCTCTGTCTGAGGGACCACCAACCACACAAAGCTCTGGAACATCTCTGAAGTGCCTTTAATCCTGCTTTATATCATGAAAAGACTTAAAATGTATCTGTTGCATTCATTTCTTTAACTGCTTCATAGAGAGATGTTGATTTTAATGAAATTCCTAGCAGTTCCTCAACATGTTTCAGGAGTGCCAACTGGCCAAAGTGACTTCAGTAAGCAGCTCTGTTGTTCAGTGCATCATCTGAACAACTGAACTAGGAATAATTCATCTCAGTCCAGCTCTTTTCTCTACTTGCTTTTAATTTACAACATAGGAGAGTGAAATTATGAAGTCCAGCATTACCATACCAAAAAATTCCAGGACTGAGCTCAGCCCTTCAAGCCCAATCTCACATGCTGAGCACACACAACCAGCTCCACATATCCATGAGAATTACCTGCACAGAGCAATTTTCCACTTTCTTTATTTCCTTCAGTGTCACTTGGTCAAGAGTTCTTTCTGTCCTCTCTGTTCACTGCCCAGAACAACACACACCAACCCAGACCCTGCTTTGGATGCACATTTTTGCACAAGCCATTCAAAGCCCTGCTTAGGACTCAATATCTGGGCTTTGTGACCAATATTTAGTCACCATTTTCTCGGACAAGTTACCAAGGGAACAAAACCAGGAGTATCATGTACCTCCCACCCACTTCCTGCCTTCTCTCCTTGAAATAATTTTCAAGCCTGTTGTTTGGCTTCAGCCAAATTTGGCAAATAAGGAGATACTCAGATTACATGAAGATTATATAAATTTAATGAATACTGGGAGTTGGGATGAAAAAAATGAGCATAAAGCCTTAAAATGAAGGAAAAGGGAGGCCAACCAGCCAGCTGGACAGTCAGCATGTATGTACTCAAAAGGTGCCAAAACATGGACATGCAACTGCCCAGCTGGATAGGCAGGAGAGCACTGCAGGGAAAACACAGGCTCTGAAACCATGGAAAAAATCCAAAGCCTTTGAATACCACGTATGAAGGTGTCTGTGTGTACAGAAGGTTTCACAGCACACAAGGGACACATGTTCATTAGAAATCAGCCTTGATTATTTTTGCCACTTACAGGAAAACTTGTTCAATTTATATCCTTGTTTGTTATTGAAAACAAACCAATGAAAATAATTTTTAAAAATTCCAGTGTAAAAGGATTGGAGCAAATTTGGAATCTGGAAGTCCAGACATGTTGCTCAAGTTTTCAAAGGTATAAAGAATTTAGGAAGATCTTTTAATGATGACTAGTGGATAACTTTAACAGCAGGAGCAGCAGGGAATGAAACCAGCTTTTTTTACAGAGTAAAATTCCAAACCTGCACAATGTTTTATTTGCTTATTGTTGTGCTTAATCTCTTCTATGGGTGCACTGTATATTTCCACTACAGTGTCTCAATATGCAAACAAGCAAAATTAAGACAACTTCAGTATTTGGAGATCACCATGATTCAGGCACTTGGTAATGAATACAGAACTGGCTGTAATGAAGCTGAACTGTATCCTATCAGCTGCTTCATTTGGAATGGGAGAGCAGTGATATCTCTGAATTAGCAACTACAGACATCATTACATGAGGTAAACAGATAAGACAGGATTTACTTTCCCTATTTATCTGTCATTAGCTACGAAAGGAAAACCTCACATCTCAGTGAATTTCTCTGCTACAAATAATCAGCTGTTTCCTAAAGCAGATGTTCAGCTGCTGTTGTGACAAGCAGACACAAGCAGATATTTACCATAGTTGGAGCTGGGGGCTGTGTATTTGGTGCTGGACTTGCGGATGATGTTTTCATGGATCTGGCACCATTCGTTTTCATTGTTACACCTAAAATAAAAAAACACCAATTCAAGTTCAATGCTTTCTGCTGAACCATCTTAGAACATGACAGTCAACTTTGCTGTAGAAATAATATGAAAGCTTGTAGGGTCTGGATGAGTGAGAGAAATCCACATAACTCTTATTTTTAAAAGTGGAAGGAAACAAAATATTCCCTAATAGTTATGTCCTTTCAATGGACACTTTGGAGCTGGTGGTGACTCTTCTGTCATCAAAGCCATTGTTCCACTCTTCAGATTATGACAGAATGAAGAAAGCTCTGGACATTCTATCTGAATTCTGTCATGCAGAAAATGAGTGCTACACTTCTGTTCAGGAGCCAAAGCACAGGAATTGAAGTTCCACTGAGACAGGAATCAAGGAAACCAGCACCACATTCTGAGGCCACAGGCTACTGTCCCACAACAGGGTGGGAGAGACTCAGCCTGGGGAGAGAAAGGCAAAGAACTGAAGTCACCTTCTTTATCAAGCTTTTACATGAAAGATGAGCCATAAAATCTTCTCTCATGTGAAAAAAATGGCACCTTCACCACAAACAGTGCTATTGGTTAAAAAAGAAAGGAAAGGCAGTATGTTGCTCAAATCTAACTGCATTTTAAATACATCTGTGCTTTACTTAAATCACAACAGCAAGATTCAATGATTCCCCATGAAGTCAGCAATTTTTAACTCAGCAGCAATAGTGAATCTCATTTCTCCTGAAAAGCAATTGAATTAAACAATTTAATTAAACTTCCGTCCTATTGACTCTTAAAGGTTAAAAAAAAAAGCTAATACTCTAAGCTTTCAGCTCCTAGGAGTTTTGAGAAATAAATCACTTTGGAAAACTTCTCCAAAGATACTACCATTTTTCCCCTTTTTTGCTTCCCCCAAGAGTACAAGATGTCAGCACAGTCAGGGTAAGACACTGTGAAGACAGTGGGGTGTTTAGTTTTGCTGCATTATGTGACTGAAGAATAGAATGGCAGAAGGAATTCAGGCTCTCTACAAGTAGGAGCTGGTAATTTCCTACAGCTTCAGTCTTGCAAAACCATGTGCTGCCAAGAATAATGAGGTAACCCCCTAAGCCTGTGATGGCACAATTACTGACATCCCCAAAATGTTCTTAGAACAGCAAAAGGAGCAGAGACAACCTGGAACAAATGAAATACACAGAATATTTCACTTGCTCTACTGCCCACCTCCTATAAGTACTGTGTCACTTCTGGGAGGAGACACAGTGCCCACACAGTCACACAAGGCACATCAGCACGAAGTGACCTTGCAGAACTTCACAGGATGGTAAATTGACTGAAATTGCACTCCCCAAAACAACCTCTCAAAACCAAAACACATCAGAGCTAAGGCATTAATGGACAGTACAAACCCCCTGCCAATAATTGTGGTGTTGTGTGCTAATTCAGCTCATTCATCAAGAAAAGAATTTATCTTCACATTGTCAGTACACTAAAAGTCATTTATCCTACTCCAAATAATATTCCCCTAAAAGAAGAGAGAGAACCCATAACACAAACTCTGTACCATCCTCCCTCCCTCCTCATAGTTATAAACAAATGTCTAACCTGTGGTGATTTTTTATTTGCTGTACCAGCCTATGGAGACCAAGTTAAAAGAGGTTTCAGCCTCCAATGCCAGCAAATTAACCTGAAGCAAGTTATCCCAAAATCAACTGTAAAGGCAGCTTCAAGCCAGTTTTGTACCCAGTGCCAGTGGAAGCTGCACTTTGCATTTCCTGAGTGCCAGGAAGGAAAATCTCCCAGCTTTGAGGGGATGGCCTGAAAACACTTGCTTGGAATGTCTTACTGTGCTCACATTTTACTTGTCCAGATACCAAGTATATAAAAGAATATTTCTCCTTTGAATAAGAATTTTCTCCTGAGCCATCCATCACCTTTGAGGCTGGCTGGTTGTGCAGCAAATGCACATTTGGGATGTTTTCCATCCCACAGCAGCCCTGGTGTCAGCAGCTGGGGACAGCAAAAATGGGGACGTGAGCTCTTGTCCAGCTGGACAAACAGCAACAATGCAATAGCAAATGGGAAAAGCATTTAGGCATTAAAAGGTAAGAGTTTTAAGATCTAGGGCTGGAAAAATAGGAAAAAAAGATTGCAAGAAAGTAGGACAGAAAAAAAGAAACAGAAAAAGTGAATGTGGAAGAGAAATGCATGAAGTTTTCAGGGGAATTGTAAGATGGGGACAAAGACTAACATTCAATGAGCAAAAAGTTTCATTAAAGATACAAAGGAATACAAAATATTAAGGCAAGTTATCTCAGAAAAAATGGACTGAGAATTTAACTTCTATCTCGCTTTTAAATTATTTTACATATATATTTAAAAAATAATAAAACTAAACCTTTATGCTTTTGCATAATGAGCTTATAAGTACAGCTGTGGTACTCTATCCTCTTAGGGAGATTTGAACATGACTGTGGGATTAAAAAAGAGGAAAATCTCAATTGTGAGAAAAATTATTTTTCAGACATAAATCTTTAACAATAATAATGCAAGCTGAGAAAGACTGGTGAAGTAAATTGATTTTATTTTCCCCTCCCATAAGCATTCTCTTGTGGATTCAGCAGAAGTCTCCATTGACAGACCATATATTTGTTTCAGCCTTTGTTAGGTTTTCAGTCTCTCAAATTGTTTCCAGCTTGTCCCTGTGAAAAGGCTTTTCCAGCTGCCTCATTTGTGGCAGCTGTAAGCTTTAGCCACATAGTGTATAAAAGGAATGCTTTTTACTGCTCCTTGAAAAATACAAATACACCTCTCCCCTTATTTCATCTTCATGATGTTTCAGAGCTGGCCTGAGGCATTTTAACAATAATCAAAATGAGAGCAGCAGGTAAGAAAATCAGTTCAGGGCTGTTTAAGCACTCATATTCGATTTTAAACTTCTAAAGGACAAAACCCTGTCATTTCAATTGTAGCCCATGAACAGGAAAAGGCAGGTTAGCCAAAGGAATGTGCAGAGAGAAGATGCAAGAGACAAACCCGTGAAAACTCTGTCTAAGGGCTATCAAAGCTGCAAAGGGGATGAGCTGGTGCCCCTCAGATATATCCATGTTCCCTCCTGAATATTTCTGCTGGAGGTTTACACAGAACCCTGCAAACAGCAGCAACATAAAAGAATGATGTACAAGCCTTATAAGAGCCCAGGAGAGTGATAATAGTGACAAAGAATTACAAACATCTGATTACAGAGCTGAATTCAGCCAGGGGCTCTCCCTGCCCACGTGAGGAACAGCTGGTGCAAATCTGCTGAGGAGTTTGGATAAAACTGTTGGTGCTCTGGGTGCTGTGAAGGGAATCCATGTTAACAAAACACTGCAGATCAGCAGGGAGAAAAGGGAAGCTCTGTATCCTGTGATTTTCATTCCATCACTGCACCAAGACTCAGGGTTGCTCTAAAGGGCTGTGTGACTCCACTTGTCACTGACAAAGTCCAGTGTTTCAATAAGTTTTTTCTGTTCTATTTTTCAGGAGCTAAAGAGGTATTTAAACAGGCAACAAAACAGAAATCTAATAATCAGAATGCTCCATTTCTGTAAACATTCAAAATGTTGCAGTTGCAATACATTAACACCATATCTACAAAGCCAATAGAACTTTATAGTCAAAACCCACTGGTCTGAGATAAGCTGAAATTGAATGTGACAAAAGGCCAAGACTGGCCAGATTCTACTGGAAGAGAGAAGAAAGATGACCATTTTCTTCCCTATAATTTGACATTTTTGCTACAATTTCCGTAACTTTTGGCAAAGGAAGAATGAAAGAGCTGACTCTGAGAGACTTTTGTTTGGATTTAAGAGATTTCTAATGTATGAAGAGACATCCAAAAATCTTCAGTGAACAGTAAAAGTCATTTTTTCGTTTAGTTTCCCTTGAAGGTCACATTTTCTGCTGCTGAATGCACTTCTCAAAGAATGACAAAGTTCCATAGCCCACCAAATTATCTTACTGCTCTCAATAGTGGCCACAGACCACAAAGCAGTGTCAGCTGTGCCTCAGCCCATCTGCAAAGCACATCTTGCCAGTATTTATCCTCACTGACAAGGGATTTAAATATTCCCTGCAGTCTGCAGACTGTCTGTGACCTCTTTATTACAACTGGGAGACCATATTTCATAATAAAAATTTGCTAGTTCAAAGTTCAAAATCACAAATAACTGAAGACAGATTCATGCTCAAAAATGTTGATTTGTTTTGAGAATTTTGGTCACACACTGTTGAATTCAGTTGTTTTCTACTTTTTTTGTTGGTTACTATGAGTGGTAAGGAATAGCAGATGAGGCATGAGTTATTATTCCCTTCATCAGATGAAATGCAGCACATTTCTTTGGGTTTGAGCTCAGCAGATTTTAAATAATTCACATTCATAAAAGAGCAGCTTTGCAAGTCACATAGATTTGGGCAATATTCAATAACTTCTGAAGCATTTCACACACCTGAAACATCTGTGGATAATATTCATTCGTTTCTGTGAGCTGCTGGAATAATAAAGAAGCAAAAAAAAACTCCTCCTAGGAGTTACTCACGTGTAAACTTTGAGCACAAAGTCCTTCTCTTCCTTGATTTCCGAGATGGACTGGAGCACATCCATGATGCTGAGCACTGCACAGCCATAGGGGCGCCGATAGTGCAGGTGGGGGGGACCCTTCTTGGAGTCATTGAGCAACATGCGACCTGCAGGGCAGGGGATTCAAACATCAGGGATGGACACACAGCCACACCCTGCCCGCTGTGCTCCCTCCCCCTGGCACCACTGCCAGGGCACTTGCAGCTCCAGGCTGGCACTGCTGCCTGCCTGGGCAGGAGCTGCAGCTGCTTTTCCCCCAGCCCCACGAGCTGGGCTGGCACAGCACCAGGGCAGCCTCTGCAACATCCCCCTGTGCAGGAGCCTGGGGGGCAGCTCTGGGAGGGGACACAGCCGGGACAGCTGACCCACACTGGCCAAAGGGATGGCCCAAAGCACATGACAATAAAAGGGGAGGGAGGAGTGGGGACATTTGTCACTGTGAGGTTTGGCTCTCTACAGACTGAAGCCTGGCGTCCTGGGAAGTGACTGGACACTGATGGCTGATGGAAAGTAGGGAATGAATCTTTTGCTTTCCTTTGCTTCTGCTCATGTCCTCTGCTTTATCAGACTGCCTTTATCTTCACCCTTCTTCCATCTTATTTACTCCCCAGCCCCATCCTGCTGGGGATGGGAGTGACAGAGAGGCTTGGAGGGCAGCTGGTGTCCACCTGGGGTCAACCCACCACAGCTTTTCACTCTGAAACTTTTCAAAGCCAGAAGTCCATTTGAACCTACACTCACTCAGCCAAAAACAGTCAAGGGCAAAGTGAACAGCATCATGTCTGGCCAGCTTTGATTTGTAGCTCCATGACACATATTTGCATCCAGCTGGGCTGACTACAAATCATCTATGGATGAGCCAAGAATGTGGCTTGTACTCACCAGTCTGACCCACACAGAGTCACTGTGCTCCCTCCTTAGAGTGCACTGTTTGCATAAATTCTCATTTTATTCAACTCCTTCAAGGGAATGCATTATATATAGTATATAATATATTTTATATTATATATTGGTTGTTTGTCATGTTTGGATGGATCCTTCTTGGAGCACAGGAAGGAGAAATCTGAGTACAAAGCTGCTCAGTGACTGACTTCCTATTACTGAAGATGCTGAAGATGCTACTACAAAAGATGCCAAGGCCAGAAAAATCACTGTGATAATCCAAGTGAACTTGTAACATTACACACAATAATTTGTCCAGCCCTTGCATCAAGGTTAATACAGCACCTTGCTACAAGCTTCATTTATCACCTCAAGTGATAACAGAGCAATTCTGATGTGTAGGCTCTTATGCCACGGGAAGTCAGATAATGAAACCCCGACCTCTGTGACACATTTGTAGCTCTGAAGGCACATTGCCATTCCCAGGACAACACACAAAGCTGTGTTTAGAGCTGCTGCACTTCAGAAAAGGTGGCTGTGCCTGGTACTGGGTGTGAGCAGTGACTGGGCTGGCAACAGGCTTACAAACCCTATCCTTGCAAACACTGCCTGGCCATTCTTCAGCCACCTGAAAACCTGAAACACACGAATGGCACTGCACTGCTCACTTGTTTGCAATAATACAGCTGAGGAAACTGTCTTTGCTGTTCCTACTCTACACTTTTAACATTGTAGGTCTAATATTTAAAATAATTTCTACTTAACACAGCTAAAATATGTACTTGCACCACAGACTCCTACAGCAACAAACAAATCTTGATATACATTTGTCTAACAGCCTCTGATTTTGATTTACTTGATGTGGATGGTCACACATACTGATGTCCTGCCCTGTAACACAGCTATATCACCAGTAAAAAGATCTCATTTGAAATTTTTAAACATTAAATAAAAAAGCCTTTTTAGTTTGTCCCTCTCCTGTAGATGTGGTGTTTAATCGAAAATTTTGTTTCAGACCCAGAAAAACAAAATCACTGTTGAAGACTCACCAGTAACTTTCTAACACTTAGCTCCATATGGTCTGAATGTCAATCAATCTACGACTGGGTTCTCTAAATGTATAAATCATTATAAAGTCAGTTAATTAAAACATATATTTAAAAATACTCTAAGAGGTCTCTTTATTACATATATTTCAAGCACTAAATCATACTGTACCTATTCGGATTACATGGGCAACTATGTACAAATCCCTCTTCATGTCCTTGCTGCTGAGATCCTGAAAGATTGGAAAAAATAAGAGACATTCCAACATAAGTGCCTGTAATTAAAAATGTGCATGTAAACTCTGAAATCCCATGTTAAAATGAGCTTCAAGAAAAACTAAACAACAAGAAAATGAGAAGCTACAGAAGAGCAAAAGGAGAGCTGAAGTTAATGAAGACAAATAAGTGTTATTGACTCTGAGAAAAATTGAAAAATAATGAAATAAGAAAATACACATAAGACACTTTTCAACAACTCATTACTGCAGCATTTTGTATTCACATGTCAGAAGCCACCTGAATTGCAGTTTCCTCGGTATGTTGTAGTTTTCACTGATAACTTCATAAACAAACAGCAACTTCTGAGACATTCCTCCTGCGTTTTAATTTTTTTTTTTAGTTACAGGAAAGGTCTAAGAAACATTTCTTCCTAAAAACCAGTTTTCCCTATGCCACTCACCTCCCAGACAGGATTTTAAACAGATCCTGTGTAGCAGGAGAATATTCATCCCTGCTTTAGACTGATGCAAAAAGGCTCCTCGTGCTCTACAGCAACAGCTGCTGCCTCTTTCTCTACTAAGTGCTGTCATCTCACTGTCAGGTACTACTTACACAAAAATTAACTGGAACAGTCTCTGATTCAGATAAAATCTCGTGGTTTTCTTTAAAAAGCTCCTCAAAGATTGTTATTATAACCACTGGAAAAGGAAATAATGCTATTTTTATATAAAGAGGGGAAGAAATTTAAACTGTTGACATCTAAGATCTGTTATTCCCAATCTGAATCAATTTAGAATTAAACCCTGCATTTTGCTGAAAGCTAAAACAACGAACCTTAAATCACACAGGGAATTTCTTTCCCATGTGACTTCAGAACCCAAACCTCAAGCAGTGAGATTACGATGGCAATGCAAATCCAGATTACAATAAAAGCTGGCACAGTGACTCAGAACAAGGCATCAAGGGAATTTATCCTAAGCAGAAGTTTCAATCCCATCCCAATTGTGTAATATAGCTAAATTACAGCAGGCAAGGAATGAATTCATGGCTGTACCTCCTTGCTCTCTAAAAGCACCTCTGCATTCCCCAGGGCAGCACATGCAGGGAGCTGCAGAGCCACTGTCTGGGGTGCTGCTAACCAGCAGATCTGTCTCTCCAGAGCCAAAAACATGAAGCCACATAAACCATCCTTAGCATTTCCTCCTCAGGCTCGATTCTGCTGCTGCACCAAGAAGGGAACACACTTTCTAGGCTTTCTCCAGCACCCAACATACCAGGGTGACATATGGTAGCCTTTATCTTGCATGTCTTGGAGACATGAAGTTACACACTGAAAGGGATTTGACATAGTTTTAATCTCAGTAATGCCTGACAAGACATTTCAAAAAGCAAAAAAACTTGAAGGTAATACCTAATGCTCAAGAGAGCAATAGATTCATGAAAATATCTGTGCTTTGACAGGGGGAATTTTATTACACCATCAGATTACCAGTTCTAATTAACAGCAATTTAAAGAACTATTTTTTCAAAGGGCAGCTGTCAAAACATCAGAAAAAAGCAGGGCATGAACATATTGATGAGTTCACACTTTAGCTGCTTTTCCCATTTCACAAATATACTGTGTCACAGGCAAAAGACAAAAAATGTGGGCCCAGATGGCCTTGCATTTCAGTTTGTACAGCACAGGCTTTTTACAAAGCAAGAAATTCTTACTATGACATGGACCAAACAATCAAAAGCCCCAGCCCCTGTGAGGAAGTTTTCAGCTAATTCCTCTGCAGAGAATCCATGTACATCTCCTGGGACCAGGAGAGGATAAGCTGCTTTTACTGGTTATTCTTAGGACTGCATCCACAGGGTGGGTATTTCCTTTATCCTTCTGAGCTTCCTACATGATACTGACTGATACACAACATAATTTCATTATAACTCTAACTGAATGGTTTTTTACAAAATCACCCCTAAATTTTCCCAGCTGTATTGGGTATGGAAGAGAGTTACTCTAAAATAATGGTTAGTTCTTTACAATGCTGGTTTCTAGAAAGGTCTGCTTGTGTGCTAAAAAACCCCAAACCACTGGAATCAAGGATATCTGTCTGTCACTAATTAGTTATTTAATTCAGCCTCCAACCTCACAGGCCACAGAGAAAAAGGTATTTAACAAAAATAACAATCTTATACAGTGTAGTTACATTTTAATTCAGACCCAGGAAATGTTTCTAACATGCACAGGCTGAGGTTTCCTTGAGTGAGCTTTGATCTCCAGAGCAAGCAGTTTCTCACCTTTGCTATGATATGACAGCAGATGTAAAACCAAAGTCTGGGTAATTTTGATATCTCACACAAGGAGACAGCTGAAGCCTTTGAAGTAACAGAGATAGCAAAAAAAGACAGGGATCCCTTGAACTATCTAAGATATGGGCTGCTTGCCTTGGGGAAAGATTAGAGTTTTTAAAAAATACTGTGGTGTGGTGAGGGAGGACAAGGAAATAAATAAATGGATTTGAAGTCAAGATGAACACAAGCTTGGGAGCAGACCTGAAAATCACAGAACTATCTTATCTTAGAAGCATTTCCTAATTAAGAAATTATGGTAAGATAGAACCACTGCAGATAAAATAGTTATTCAAAAAAGCAAATATTTATTGCTCTTTTACTACACACTTTGGAAAGTTCTTTGAACGCATTGATGAAAAATTCTGGTTTAGAAGTGTGAAATTTTTGCACAGATAATTTCTCCAGTTATAATTCCTGTTACATAGAATATACATTCATTAGAATTCTTGTTATAGCTGATGAGTGAGAGAGTCTAAGCACCTCCAGCAGCCAGTGATGGAGTCTGAGCTCCCTGGGGAGCTGAGGCTGCAGCAGCTTTGCAATTCTTGCACAGTGATGGGAAAGGGAGCTCAGGAGGTGTCTCTGGGCAGGATTTGCACTGGCAAGTGTCTGCAATGCCAGGGCTGGCTGCTCTTGGACTACACTGGCCCTACTCAGAATATGCAGCAAGTCTCTCCTGGAACTGTGCAATGGGCCTGGCTGGAATTTATAAATTTTTTTTAAAGGGTGTAAGGGCTGCTTTGCAGATCACCAGAACAAAACTGTTTCACACTGCTCACCACACAGAGAGAAACAAGACAGTTGATCCTTGACCCCAAGTCATGTGGCATTGGTGAGAGTGGGGAAGTTGGATACTGAAAATCTTTTCCAAATTGATGAACCTCAGAGGCCAGAAAGTGCCGAAGTTGATACAAAGTCTGTGCTGCCTTTTGGGAATATTCCTTAGGGCAGCTCCCAGTGCTGCACTCCAGCCTTTCACCTGACTCAGACAACAGTGCTGAACCTTAAGCCCTGCTCACCTTCTCTCAGCAGGACCAGACTCTGGCTTTCAGTCACCATCTCTGAGGTGGCACTGTCACCTCTACTGATGTTTAATCAGCTGACAGCACTTTCCTGATGGTACCAAAACCAGAACTGCTACTGATGTCAGCATCCAGGTCAGTGCTACTTTTGGACTGCATCTCCTAAATCCAGATGGAGACAGAACTGAACATCCTCACACCCAGATCTACTCTGCTCCCTAAGAGGAGGAATTCTGCTGCCTTCTTTAGGGAGAGCAGGGAACAGTGCTGGGGACCATGCCTGGCTCAGTGTCCAGCCCTGGGTACACTCAGAGGGTGTAACTGCCAGAACCAAAGCTCTGCCATCTTTCTTCTTCACTGAAGGTAAAAATATTTCTGCTACAGAGCTTCCAGCATGTGCACTAACTAAAGGTGAGTCACGATGGAAGGTGTTTATCACACTTGGGATCTGAGATTCCTTACAGTTATTCTGTGAGGAGCTGCTAAGTATCAGTGTCTCCAGATTTTCATATTCTTTCTGAGAAGAAGGAGCAGATAAAATGATGGTCTGACACTTGATTCTGAGGGAATTTTAAACACAACTTAAGATCGGTGCAGAAGGAATTTCTGACAAGGGCATGTAGGGACAGGACAAGGGATAACACTTGTCTGATTTTCATTCAGAAAAAAGTGCCTTGTTTTATGTTCAGGCCATCACAGCCTTTTCCTATGCTCTGTTATCCAAGGGCACAGCACATCCAATGAAAATATTCAAAATTTCACACTATCTGCAGGAACAAATGCAAGTACTTCAGAATATTCACTTAGCCATAAAAACAATATAGAAGTACATTCACTCTCTATATTAACATTTAGTCAAAACTGTAACAAAACTTAGAAACTATTTATGTTCTACTGATTTTATTGGACAACAAGAACTGAGTTTCCTTCTCCTCAGGAACCCTCCAAGCCCAGTCCTGGGAGGGGAGAAGAAAGGGACAGACACGTACTGTGAAAAGTGCACACATTCGATCGATCTTCTCTGGATTCCTGGGGCCTCCGTTCTTGTTTAACCTCACCATGAACCTCTCACTGAAAAACAAACAATGGGAAAAAAACAATGAGCTTTTCCTGTACATCCTTCAACAGAAAAATACAGGTAGATTTGAGGTTAATTTAAAAAAGATGCAGCGGTTGCTATAATTCCAAAGTCTAGAAAATAGTATTCACTGGTCTGTAGAGAATTACTTGCAATAGCACAGATTTCTAATAGTAAGTAGTCTGCATGTGAAAATATTGTGTTGATGCATATTCATGATGCAATAACATTAAAATAATGTGAACATAAGAAGCATAGAACCTGTACACATTACAACTCCTCCAGGCAAAGGCTAAGACAAACTTGCTGAGGGGTGCACTGCCTTTGGTAAAACTGAGCTCATTAAAATCCACTCAAAACTAAAAGTTACAAGAATACCAATTAAGCAATCTCCTTCAACATAGAGCATTTCTAGAAGCAAGACACTAATTCAAATACATTAAGTTTCAATTGATATAACTCTTACCAATCAAATTAAGCAGTCCTTTGATGAATAAATCCAGCACATTTAGCCAGACTGCAAAATGAACAATCCTCACAATGCATACTAAGACATGGACATTCATACCACTTAAGACCAAGAATTTATGTGCAAAAATAAGTTTGATGAGCAATTTTTCCCTAGTGTTCAACAGCCCCCTAAGTATTGACCACAGTTTTCTACCTAGATTTTCACAGAAATAAAGAGAGCACATCATTAACTCTTCCAATAATCACAGATCCTTTCAATCCTATCCAGTACAATTACATGAATTCCAGTAACCTTCATTTGATACATTTGCCAGCATATTATCCACCATTGGCCAGAAGAAAATGAGAGCACAGTGTCCACACTGCCTCCTTTGGCAGCTTGCTCCAAGGGCCACCCATCCCTGCTGTTAAAGCCCCTGGATCTTGGGAAATGCCTGATTTCAGTGCACAGCCACTGCTTTTTGTCACCCTTCTGCATTAAAGAGCCCTTTAGAGAAGCTCAATTCTCACAGGGCAGGGATAGCTGTGATATCCCCACACACAAATAAGCAATTTAACACCGTTAAAAATCCAAGAAGAAGTGCTGGAATTATTTTGTAGAACTCACCCACAGTGAAATTTTTCAACGGCATTTGAGGAACAGTTCTAAAGGTGTAACAGTCTGGTACTGAGACCACCTTCACCATAAATACACACACACATCTGGGGGTACCACACAGGTGAAGCCAAGTTCCTGCTCATCCTGTGATTTATCATCACCTCTTGGCCATTCCACACAGCTTTATGCTGTGAGTTCATGTGACCTGTCCATTATAAACACTGGTATATTTTCAGAATATTTTTCTTGAAATGGTCCTTAATCCTGGAGCATAACTCCATACATTTCATTATACACCTTTGCATGATAATTTATGTAAGTTAATGATGCTCAGCAATCAAATCATCCTCTCTGGCTGTTTCACTCGCCCTGTCACTCACTATTACTGCAATCTCCATGTGTCCCACAACCCCATTAAATTATTTTAATTAATTTGCTACCAGTACTTACAACCTCAGATTCTGCTGAAATGCCACAAAGAAATCTGTAAGAAACAGACATCTGATGATTCTTTTGAGATATCACTAAGTTAAGAACATTTTACCAACTGCTTTAATGACATGGTAAAATCCATTCCTTCAGTAAGTATTTTGTGATGCATTATGTGGAGAGCAGGAAAATACTAGAACTTCACAATATTCCACTGACAGTCACATTACAACATTACATCTTCATAGCTACCTCCATCTACCTAATACATAAAACAATATTACATATTGTATTTTAAATTTCCAGTAAGATGTAGTCTTGAACTTTCAAAACAGGTGTTTTGAAAGTTTTTTTAAATTATTTTTATTTCATCTCTAATGAGCATTTCATTTCCATACAGGAGCTGAATGCAACACTGTGTGCCACAAAATCCTGTGCAGGCTGTCCCTTGGACAATGGCAGGGAAGGGGCTGCCAAGTCTTTGAGCTGAGCTGCCTGTATAGATTTCTTTCATTAACAAAAGCTGTATTGCTTAGTGTGCTTTTAAAGCACCCGAAGAGGGATATTCTGGAGACTCACTTGATGGTCTCTTGCAAAGTTTTCCTCCATTGATAAGCTGATATCTTTGAAAATTTGAAATTCATCTTTTCCTTGCTAAAGCCATGGAGAAAATCTGGTTCCTGTCCCCCTATTGCAGTGCTGTTCAAGAAATGAAGCTGCCCCCACCTCTCTCACCTGCCTATTGATCACCTGTTCCCTTCTTCAAGCACCACTGCAGTAATAACCTTTACATTCCTTCCTTTCATTTCCAGTCCTCCCTTGAGTCCTCTTGAGCTTGTGTGAATAAATAATTAAAGGGACTTTGAGTCAACTGCAGCATTTGAGAACTGTGGAACAGGAAGAGGCATTTGCCCAAAGGAGATCCATGAGGCCACCCCAAAGGACCAAGCCAGCTCCAGTTCTCCCTCTTGTCCTTGCATATCACTTCTCCTAAACTTGTGGGTTTGTTTCTCATCTCCAGCATTCCTCTTATCTTTGATATAACTACTGATCAAGAACAGTTTACTATTATTCTGCTATTCTGTTATTATTCTGCTAAGGTCTCACTGGTGCTGACACTGTCAGGATCCCTGAAATGGGCCCTGGAATAGGACTGGAACCTTTTTACACTGGTGACCCACATTATGAACTAGTTAGTCAGCTGCTTCCCATTTTACAACTGCAAATTTATTTCTATGTCAAAGCAAATCTGGAAGAATAACCCTGTTTCCAATGACCTGAAAATCCACTGCCTTCATCTATCGTTGCAGGTCTGTTTTTAGACAAAAATATACACATTTAGGGTCAAGAAACTTAATGGGAATTCAGTATCTTAATTTCTTCTTTTAAGAGTTATGTCCTTGGAAAAAGTTGAGTCTCCAGTGTGTCTTTTCCTCAAGCTTATCTTCTGCACAAGGACAAGAGCACACACAGAATCTAGGCAACATTAAGTCCAGTTTAGTAAGACCGAAATATCAAATCTGAATAAACCCCATGTGAAAATTAATTAAAACCTCAGTGATTATAATTGCCAGATAAGTGGTGGAAATGAAATATGGGAGGTACTGAGATGCAATCTGACTGCTTGATCCTACTGCTGCCCAAAACAAACAAACAAAAAACCCACAAGCAAAACCAACGATCCAATAAAAGTTTTCAGCTATTCTGAATATACATAAAAATCAGTTATTTTGCATAAATTGGAGATAAATGCATTAAAACAGAGGAAAAAAAAAATTAACATTTTACCCTGCTGAGCTCAGACCCAAGACATGCCACATCAGAAGCAGTGTCTGAAACAAAAACCTCTTTATTCCTCTTGCTCCTATATGCCATAAGTAAGCTCCAATTACTCTAATTGCAGCATCTCCTCCTGTGCTAATTCACGTCATAGTGAAGCCACCTCTTGTGCAGCCCTAAGCCAGGCTTTACAATCACTCCCATGATTAGTAATTGCTAGAGCTCCTCAAATATAAGAACCACTGCTCTGACAAGCAAAGTCAGACAGCTTCTTGTTCATTCACTTGAAAAGGAGCAAAAATGAAAGGAGTGTAGTGTCTCACTTCTTGGCTTCCCCAAAGTGACTGAAAAGCAGGACCATACTGAACTCTGCAGAAAGGAAGGAAGCCATCAATAGTTTGGGATGTTACATTTTCGGCATGAAAAAAGGGGGCAAACAGGGACAAAATTTACTGTTGGGTGAGCAGAGTGGCACTGTGCCCACGGGGAGTTTTTGTTGCTGAGGTTTGTTTGTGATGCTCTTTGCACAATGTGTGAAAGAGAGGGCTGCCAAAGAGCTTGGGCTGCACTGCTGAGCCCCTTGCATTCATCCACGGACATGTGTCATTACTGGGGCTGTTTCAAGGCAAAAACCCTCACAAAGCATCAATTTGGGAATGTAGGTACAGCATTAAGAGATGTATCATGCCAAAGCTGTGGAGGTCTGCAGAGAGGCTGCAGATCAATTTTCTGTTTGAATTAGAGACTAGTGATAAAGAACGAATGGATGAAAAAAATTAATTCTTTAACAAAGTATAGGAGATTGATTTTCTGAAGCAGGGACAGCAGCACATTAGTGTTTCAATCTCCTCAGGCAGAAACCTCACATCTCATACCCCTCCCTTGCCTTAAATAATGGTGCAGCAGTTATTATTTCTCCCAGAAACAAAACCTCCTTCACCCTCTTCATTCCAATGTGCCACTGAAAGGGAAAAGGTACAAATGTACAAGTGCTCCCTAATTTTTCTTATTTTCCTCAGGGCTTCTTATTTCCAGAGAAAACTGGGGGAATACTGAAAACCCCCAATATTATTAAAAATACCTCAGTCCTTTCTCAAAGGCTTTATTTAACTGGGTTTTCAGAATTTAGCATGTGGCCAACCCCTTCTGTGAAGCCAGGTTATTTTAAAAATACATACTGGTTCATGACACATGTGGAAGTGCTCAGGGAAAAGGGTAATGTGGCACCAGAAAAGATCATATAACAACTTGTATTTTAGACTTTGATCTTCTCTTGGTGTCTCCCCAGGTTTCTTTCTGACACTTTTAGTATTGTGTAAAACCTTACCTGCATGCAAAATACAAACACAGGAAAAAAAATCTGAAAATGCTGCCACAGAAGTCAGAAGTTTGCAGGAATAAGCTACAAACACTTGCCTAGCCAGGGCAGTTCATCTCTTTTTAGTCCTATTGGTTAAAAAAATAAATGATAAGCATGATACTATTTAATTTCTCCCCTGTCCCCCTCCCCAAAAAAATCTCTAGTCTCTTCTTTAAGGAATGTTAACATGCCTGACAACAATTCTAGAGTAACATTTGAGCTGACATGAGTACCATAAACATTTGAAGATGCTACTGTAAATGCAGTGTATTTTGTCCCAGATAAATCTCAAGAACAAGCTCCACACAGGCCATCCAGGAGAGAGCTTGGGATGAGCTGGTCACTGTAAGGCAACTAAACCTTGCCAACATTTCCTTTCAAAATATCCCAGTCTTGCTGTGCACACCACATTTCAGGCAGTTTGCTTCATCAGTGCCATCAAATACTGCATTCTTCCTGCTCCTGTGTGTACAAGCTCTACAAGGACAATATGCTGACCAGGTGAATGGAATTATGTTAGCAATTACTGGTATAGAATCAAAGCATTTTCTTAAAGCTGCAAAAAAAGGAGCTTGTTTCAAAACAATGAAGTTAGGAGAGAAACACCACGAAAGAGATCCCTGGGGCTTGGTGGGAGAGAAAACTGAACTACAGTCTCAAAACCTTACAGTTTGGACAAGCCAATATTTGCATGGTTTAACTTGGGAAGCTGTTACTATATCAAAGAGGAAGTGCACTGAAGTATTCAAGCCCCAGGGCAGCAGCATTAGCAGCTTTCCAGAAAGCAAGGACTGCTCCCCAATATCCTGTTTGGAGAGGGGGGAAATCCAGGCTCGACTGTCCTGGCTGCCCATTTGTGCTGCACCCTGCAATACAGCTACTGATAACCACGTGAGGCTTCTCATATGTGCTTGAACAGCTCCACACAAGAAAAAAAAAACCAGACTTTTATTTTCATTCCAATGGCCAACTTGGAAATTGGAATTTGGAAATTTGTCCAAGTCTCTCGAGTTTGTCAACTCCAAGAATATTACCACTGTCAGCGACTGAAACGGTCACATCAGGACAGCACTGCAGCCTGATGCTTTTGAGAACACCCTGTAGGAACTTTCTAAAAAGGAAACAAGCCTCACTTCAGGCCTTCTGAACTTTATTTCATGAGCATGGTCTCATGTTCATGAAGAAAGCATGCACCTATATTAATATTTTAGTAATTTCCCATTGTGAAAAATAATGGGTTTTACCCTTGAAAGATGATTTAAGCAGTAGGAGGATCCTCTGGAAAAGCTTTTCAAGTTTATTTTCTGTTCATCATGATTATCTTTTAGAGTTGCTAATTTTTGCTTATCCTCTTGGGAAAAAATCTAGGTCCTTACAGCTGCTGTAAGACTGACCTAATAACAAAATCTCCCAGAGCTCCACAGAACGAATTTCCATTCTCAGTGTGAGTGCAGCAGGAAGCCAGAGCACACATACAGAATGGAGCCATGGCTGTGAGGAACTCAATTCCCACTTCCAGTTAAACCAAGAGCATGTCCCAGATCCCAGCAGTGTTTGAGCAATCCATCACTGCTAGTGGTCAGTGCCAAGCCCTGGAGACAGCAGCATCACCTCTGCTGAACTTCCCGTTTGCTCACTGTCTCAACAGTGACTCAGAGATGATTTAAAAATCTTCCTTTTCAGGCAAGTGCTCACAGAGTGTGTTTGGTTTATCCCCTTTTCTTTTGCTGGGGGAGGCAGGAGAGTTCTTTCCCGAGCTGTCTTATCCAGCAGCTCTGCAATAACCCCGCTTTCACAAACAACTGAGGCACAGTACACTGCTTTGGTTTATGGAGTGTATTTTATAAAGACATCTTAGAGAAAAGAACACCAAATCTGTGAGGGAAATGAATCTGGCCCTGAGAAAACGGCTCCAAGCAACACAGTTTGCTTCCCAGCAAATTCAGGCTTAATGCTCATGAATTATTAAATTACCACATTGGCGAGAAGCCCTGGGGGAGGATTACAGAGCTTACAGTAAGACTGTTACTGCAAACACTGGGTTTCCATGGAAACTGAAAATAGTGAAAATAACTACCTGTCATTTCTCTTGCCACATTCAAGGGAAAACCACCAAAATGTTAAAGTGTTATTGAGGCTTGCAGGGGAAAGGGAGCTAAGCACCAATTACATTCTCCTTGGCTTCTCATGACTCTGCCACACTTGAATATTTGACACTATCATGAGGATTTTTCTGTTATTTTCATCGTGAAAGGTACATATTTTTATTCCTGAAAGGAATCCTGTCAATTAGAAAAGGCTTCTATTAAAAAAAGAAAAAAAAAAAAAAGAAAAGAGAGAGACACTTCAGTCATCTAGTGCAATTCCCTAGGGACAGTGATTTTAACTAATGGCAGGCAGGGCAGACTGACCCTGCCAGGTGGCAGGTGAGGGAAGCTTTGCAGGGAAGACTTCTAATTTTGGATTACAGGTATTTTGTAGAATAAGGATTTTATCACCATCTCTACCCTGGAAGAAGTTAATGGTTCTGAGGTCTGGTACAGCAGCTGTCACATTTAATTCTTGTTCCACAAGAGCTTTGCACATGACAATTTCTGTCAGGAACACAGAACTGGCTTTTTGAGGGGGAATTCTGCCACAGAAAGAGCTCAAGTGTAATGAGAGGATTCCATACACTGGGCCTTCCTACAGACAGAAAATTACTTGGAAGTGCTTTCTCTGTTCTCACTTACACATTTAAACAACACAGATTTCCCTGCTGCCCCTCAAGTGAGCAGAATTTCTTTTAGCTGTGTGTGTTTATGACACATTGTCATTCCTCCTGTGCAGGAAAAGGGAAGAAGTTCCAATGCCTGCAACTCATTGATTTCTTCCTGTTAACAAATAAAAATCAAAACAACCCTGCAGAAAACTCTATATCCCTTCCTATTTGTACATCATATTTGGCCCCCAGCCCAAAAAGCCCCCATTTGTGGGGAAAGGAGGATGGTGGTGGTGGGAGATACAAAATAACATGGATATTTGTAAAAGCTCCTGCTTTGGAATACCTACAAATTAATAATTCCATAGGAACTAGGAAAAAGAGTAATTTTGTAGAAAATAATTAATATCTTTAATAATACACTTATATTTCTCACAGCAACTTTCATATTCCAGTCCAGACAGTAGCAGTTTCTTTTGCATACACTATTAACAAGACAGAGAATAAACAGGAAAACCAAGCAAGTGCTGATTCCAGAGAGAGATCCAGGGAATTAAAGTCAGCTGAAGCAACCAATAAAGAAAATGAAAATGCATCACTCCTCCTGTGTTCTTTTCTAAAAATCTACCCACCAAAAAAACCTTATAAAACACTCCACAGGTTTTTGTCTTCAGTGATGACAAAACTTGTGTTTTTCACAAGTTCTGTATTCCATCAGAAAGGCTCTTTCTCCCAGCTGGGTGTGTGCAGCAGACTTCAGAGACAAACAGATCTTCCATGGTCACTGCAGGGACCAGAACAAAGCCATTGCTGTGGGCAGTAATATTCCTTAATGTTTGCTGAGGTTTTGGGGAAGTTCATCTTGAGCAGGATGAAAAACTCATGCTGCTACCATTACTGTTGCTATGAATTATCTATTACACAAAAAATCAGAAAAATACTTCCCTTGAAATACTAAAGTCACATAAAACTAAAATACAGGAGGAGCTGATGGAGGATTAGCTATCCTAACAGATCAGATGCTAAAGAACAGGTAAAAATTGAAAGACGAGCTTTTTTTCATGACTAAGAAGAAAAAACCCTCGTTCGTTGGTAAGGTTAATCCCTGGGAAAATTTTCTGAATATTAAAGAAATAATTCTGAATGATACAAAGTTATTTTTTCCCAGTAGACAAATCATTATACTGACAGCGAATGATATAACTTTTCTATTTTAAAATAGTCATGCTATTAAAAACATAACAAAAGGAAAATTTAGCACATATTCACAATTAAAATGAAAATACAATTTTCTACTTCCTTACATAGTAACTGGCAATAAAGGAACAGGATAATATTTTAAAGCAATTAACTGGGGATAAATGCCCACACATTGTCCCAGCACTCCCAGAGCCATTACTTGAGAGAGAAACAATACAGAAAAAAGATCTTCAGGTCAGTCCCATATCCTGGAAGAGAATGTAGTCAGACTGGTTTGACACAGTTTTTACTGTAGATCCTTCCACATTAATTAAAAATTTCTTTCAGCTATTCAACTTCAACCGTATTTATCTACTCAGTGACCCTTCTTTCCTTTTTCTGACCTTATTAATGCCAGTCTTGCTCTTTTTTATTTCACCTGTCCCCCTCTCTCCACTCCCAGCTGCCAAAGCTCCCTCTGCCCAGGCAGAGTCTGGTGTCTGGAACGTGCCCGAGTTCTGCAGCCCTGGGCTGGGCAGGTAGGGCTGCTCTGTCCAGGTGATCCTGCACTAAGAATGCTGATCCTGCACATCAGAGCTCTGAGAGGACTCAAACCCCTTCTTGGACAGGACTTGTGGGAAATTTGCCATTGCATTTCACAAATTGGCTCAGTGTTTGAAATGGAAGCTCCTGAGAGTGGTAATTGTCTGCATTAGCAAGTGCTACAGGAAAATTATCCAAGATGGCAAGTGTAAGCAAAATGTAATTTTAGCTACACTCTTCCTGCTAACATTTTTTAGCAGCTGATATACATTCCTATTGACAGTTTAAAAGTAAAAAAAAAAAGACTAAATGATGATGAGAACTATGGAGCTAAGGGCCATCATTAAATACAAACAAACATGAGGGATTCTTGTCAAATTTGTCAAGGTAACCTTCAGCAGCCTGGTACAGATCTGTATCCTGACGTCTGAATTGGGAATACTGTGTCTCAGAAACTCCTACCACAGAAAGAGCGAAAATCAAATCCCCTGCAAATTCATCATTTCTAAATCCAGTGTTTCCAAGTGGTGCATTTCATTCTACTCTACCTAAACACTGGCACAAACATTTTCTTTTTCCAGCCTGCCCTGGCCACTCAAGTGCAGTATTGTGACTTCTACAGGACCAGGCTGTACAACTGAGTAGCAACTTGAGAAAACTTCTAACACACACAGGTTAAACCAAACCCAGTTTGGTCAGGCCCCACAAGTTTATTTGTTTACAAGGACACATCTAAATTGATAACAATGTTCTCTAATATTTTTATCCCCTTAGTATCTTGAACTATTTACACATTTGTCTGTTGATTTTTATCACAGAAAATAATTTGGTCGGAAAGCGTCCCAAGATCTAGAGATGAGTTACAAATGGGAAATTATTATCTCCATTACCTCTGCAGTTAGCACCAAACCCCACTGCAGAGCAGTACTAACAGCCAAACACTGCCACTGAACATTTGACTCAGCCTTGAAAAATAGGGGCAGATGATTTTATGTCAGATGACTTTTGAGCAGCTGAATCCAACCAACCTGCTGTAGACCCAGAGCATTTTTTCCAGTCCATAATTATGTTTCCAACCCATGTTTCTCTCCAGAGAACTGCTTTGTCAATGGTGCTAAATCCTGAAGACAAGACTTGGGACAGACTGTACTGCTCACATTCTCCCCATCATCCACCCACAAACTGAGAACATTTCCACAAAAAACATCTTTCCGTATCACCTATTAGCAAGAGCTTTAAAGAGCAAGCTTATGTTTTTTCTCATTTTGGCTTCTGCTTTTGAATTTTAACACTGAAATAGACGTTTCCCAATCAAACTCCTAGCCTGCACTGCAGTGGTTGCAATCCTGGCTCACCCCAAAGACGTGGCAGATATTTTAAACAGACACTGCAGAGAACACCTGCTCTCTCCACAAAAGGTTTGAGCATTTTCTGTATGAGAAATGCCCATATGGACTTCCTGAGTGACTCCCATCAACACCACCAGGGCACCCTGCACCTCCCAAAGCCTCAGGCACGAGGAGGTCGGTGCTATAAAGGGAATGGCAAAGTATGAGGAGGCAGGTGGAGGAGTTAGCAGCAGAAATATGTAAAACACCATTTTCCATGCATAATTACTGCTTAGGCCCCCAGATCTTCAAATTCAATCACATCAGAGTTTCTCTTTTGTTCTATTCACTCTCCATAATTAAGGATATTTCTAGATGACAAGAAAATTTTCAATCCCGGTGGTGTGTGAAATAGGGTAACTGCTTGAAGATGCAGGCAGAATGAAAAACATTCGTATGTTTAAATATAAACTTTATAAAGAAAAAATAAGACAGAAATTTATTTCTCCTTTTCCATACTCAAAAGGCTGAGAGAACTGGTATTGTTGAGTCTGGAAAAGGGAAGGCTTCAGGGTAACCTAGGTGTCCCTTCCAGAACCTGAAGGCATCCTACAGGAAAGATGCAAAGAGATCCTTTACAAAGGCTGGAGGGAAAGGACAAGGGGGAATGGCTTCACACTGAGAGTGGGTTTACATGAGATATCAGCAAAAAATTCTCCCCAGTGGGAGTGGGGAAGCCTGGCACAGGGTGCCCAGAGCAGTTGTGGCTGCCCCTGGACCCCTGGCAGGTCGGACACTGGGGCTTGGAGCAGCCTGGGACAGTGGGAGGTGTCCCTGCCATGGCAGGGAGTGGAATGAGGTGGCCTTCAAGGTCCTTTCCAACCCAAACCATTCTGGGGTTCTACAGCAGTTAGTGGACTTACCAAGCTTATTTTCAGAAAAATAACCATGAATTTTTTCTAAGTTATGCATAATTCCATGCATTTCTGAGAAAAAGTTATTATATAGGTATTAAACCTCACTGCTTTACTGAATTTATTTTCACCCATCAAAATCACGCTAAAAACGTAAAAAATGTAAATGTATGTCTTATCTGTTGCACCTTTCTAGCACAAATAACACTCTGCATCCCTTTGTCTACCAGTTTCCAGCTCCTTTAGAGCAGTTTTCATCCAGCCTGTATCTTTTTATTTTATCAAGTTTAATGCTCTCTTCTGTTGAGGCAGGAGGTGCATTCCCATATAACAGAATGAAATTAGTCAGCTCCATTGTGATTTGTGCTTGACAAATCTATGCTGACTTTTGCTTACCATTTTGTTAGCTTCTTAGTGCTAACAAGTCCTTTATTTGTTCCACAACTTTTCACATTTGTCATCGGATTGCAGCTGACCTTCTTAGGGAGATTGAGGCAAGCAGCCATTAAATACTCCAGCTATCTTGGAAACATCTGCTCATGGCTTAATGTCCCCTTTAATCTGTTCACTTATTTCTTGATTTGAAAAAAAGGGTTTTTGCTAGTAAAGCATTATAGAATTTTTCTTTTAATCCTTGATGCCCTTTGGTAGTTATATTTTTTCTATAAGTTTCTGTCTCTTCCTATCCCTGTTTGTGCAATTCCATTTATCTTTTTTTATCCCAAATCCATTTCACCACAGAACATGATACAGACTTCCTGTTGTTCCCATATATTTAATCTTTCCTTCATACTGAAACAATTTGCTTTTGTGCTCTTCATCAGCATCACTGAGAAGCAGCCAACTCTCAAATGTCTTTTCTCCATATCAGTTTACCTCCCTCTAATCTTTATTGACACCTTTTTACTGAGTTCCCATCTTTACAGTAACATTTTCTTTGCTGCCTTTTTGATGTTACTCTCAACTCAATCATTCCATAATCATTCATCCCATGGTATATCTCACAATGGGGTATAATCACTGGCTATAATCCAAACTGGATCAATTATCTCATCATTTTCCAGTAACTTCCACTTAGCAAACAAACTGAGGTATTAAAGATGAGTCACAAAGTTGTTAGACAAATGGCTTTTGCATGCAAGAAAAACAGAAATCCCAAATACTTTAAAACAGATAAATAAACTTTAATCCCTTTTTATCTGAGCCTTCAAGTTCTATTTACTTACAAGTATTACTTTTTCTATTTCTGTCAGACCAAAAATGAAGTCACTTTTTCCTTGTGTTTACCTCTAGGTCTGACCCCTCTGATGGCAGTGTTGTTATTCCTGCTGTCCATAACTCCCCACTGTCATCCCTTCTCTGTTCCTCCTTTGCTGACAACCATTAAACACAGAAACATTTTTGTATTCAGAACCTGAGAACCATCTCAAATGATATTTCAGCTGCTGCTCCAACCTTCTGATTGCTAATCTACACCTGGTGCATGCTGTTACTCCAGCCCCTGAAAAACACTGGAACTTTCAGCAATTCTTCACTTAACCTGCCTGGGAAATAACTCTTGGCACCAGCAGGTTCGGGGAGGTTTGGAATCCAGCACATGTCCAAGGCAGTAATGCTGAAAGCCACTCAGCCTCCAGCGTGAGCTGCTTGGCTAAGAAATTTATCAACCTCCAAACCATTTCACAAGTCAATTTGTCCCTTTCATTTAGAGTGCAGTGTGCAGAAGCCCTGCTTGGGTTTTTTACCTTAATGTACTATTTCCCAAGAGGAAAGAGAATGTTTTAAAGTAGATATAAAAACATCATTCTAAATTTGTAGCAATGTGTTTGTCTGTTTTCTGGTTTCTTCTCCAAAACAGAGCTCAGCCTCATTACACATTTCTTCCCCAACACTCTTTGGGATGTAAGAAAATGTAAAAATGATGTTGTTTTCACCACAGCAGACCACTGATGCTTAATGCAAAGAGCTAAGTAATAACAACTGTTTGCACAAAAAAGCATTAGTATATATTTAAATTTGCCTGAACCACTCTTTGTGCTTTTTCTCATTATAACTATTATTTCCTTTTTTTTTTTTTTTTTAATCACTGGCAAAATAATTTCCTTAAGGTTCTCCACTCAGTGATTACATACAACCTGCAGCCCAAAACAATTCATCTCCTTTCAATGCAATTTCTGCTGGCAGCAGCTTGTCTGCCTGTCCCTTCCTCTTCCTGGCAGCTTTTCTCATTTAATTATTTAATATTTTACTGGTTTGCAGCAGGAACCAGTTGGGTGTATTTTTTTGGTTTGGTTTTCCATTTTCACCTTTCCCTCTCAATTTTCTGGTAATTGTCTCAAGAGAGGAATTATAGGCATGTCCTAAACGACATCAACTGGAGTGTCCAAAGAGCTGCAAAGGTGAGAAGGGTCTGGAGGAGAAGCTTTATGAGGAGCAGCTTGGTTTGTTCAGCCTGGAGCAGACTGAGGGGACACCTCACTGGGGCCTTGAGCATCCTCCCAGGGGCAGGGGAGGGCAGGGTACCAATCCTGCTCTCTGTGCCCAGGGACAGCAGGGAAGGGCTGGAGCTGTGGCAGGGAAGGTTTAAGGTATCAGGAAATACCATCAAGTCATAAGAACTTTTCAATATTCCCCCAATTTTTAGTGAGATGTACTCTGAAGAGATACAAAACGAGAGGAAAGAACATTATGTGGCTCTTCCCTAACTTTGAAACAAATCTAAATCTAATTGCTGAAAACTAGGAGCGTTTTGACTGTGGCAGCAAGTGTCTGTCAGGACATGCTTTCACCAAAACTCAGAGCACTGCACAACACGGTGTTCTCCAGATCAGACCGAGCTGCATTTGCTAAACTTCCAAGACACAAAATAAATGCTGCAATGCTCTTCTGCATACTCTGATGTTTTCAAAACACATGCTTGTAAGAGAAAAAGCCAGCCCATCTCATGTTTGATACCACTGGCACCAATTAGTTCAATAAAATGAGAGTACAGACATAGGGATGAATGTTAAGAGTTTATGCTGAGAGCAATACATTGGTGACAAAAAGGTTTTTTGTGACAGGTCTGGAAGGCAAGGAGTGCAGGAGAGTTACACAGGCACAAAGCAGTCCTTTCTCAAACCAACCCCACAGCCTGGCCCCGTTATTATTTGTGCTTCTTGGAGGAAGCTACAATACACCAAGACCTTGAGTAATGTCTGGAGGCAAAGTCAAAAACCTAAAAAATGCAACCATTCCGTGCCCTTAATGCTTCACTAAATTTCCTATGCAAAGACCAGTACTTCTGATATTCCCAAGTAAGGATTGCAGGATTGCAACTCATGATTTACCAGCTCTGTCCTTCCAGCTGTGCCACAAGAACACACTCCTGTTTATCTCCAATACATTTGCTCTCTCACAGCTCTTTTCCTAGGAAGCTTTTCAGCTGTTTGACAAATTCCTACCTGATCTGTTTGCCTTCCCGGACATCGTACAAAGAAAAAAAGACATCAGTGTCCTCTCCAATGGTGTTGTAGGTGAAGCTTTTCAGGCTGAGGAAGAAGTGATGAGGCACCGGCATCCGACAGGCTTCCCCGTGCCGCTGACGGATCGTGTCCACCTGAGTCAAAGCAGGGAAACCATTGGCACTTCCAGACATTCTGTGTCCCCCTGGACATTCTGTGTCCTCCTGGACATTCTGTGTCCCCCTGGACATTCTGTGTCCTTCCAGACATTCTGTGTCCCCCTGGACATTCTGTGTCCTTCCAGACATTCTGTGTCCTCCTGGACATTCTGTGTCCTCCTGGACATTCTGTGTCCCCCTGGACATTCTGTGTCCCCCTGGACATTCTGTGTCCTTCCAGACATTCTGTGTCCTCCTGGACATTCTGTGTCCTCCTGGACATTCTGTGTCCCCCTGGACATTCTGTGTCCCCCTGGACATTCTGTGTCCCCCTGGACATTGTGCCCTTCCAGACATTCTGTGTCCTCCTAGATATTCTACATCATTTTAGACATTCTGTGTCCTTCTAGACATTCTATAGCCTTCCACATAGTCTACATCCTTCTAGATATTCTACAGTATCCTCCTATATATTTTATAGTATCCTTCTATATATTCTATAGTATCCTTCTATATATTCTATATCCTTCTATATATTCTATAGCCTTCTATATATGCTATAGTATCCTTCTATATACTGTGTCCTATATATTCTGTATTCTTCTATATATTCTGTGTCCTTCTAGACATTCTGTATCCTTCTAGATATTCTATAGTCTTCTATATATTCTGTATCCTTCTAGATATTCTATAGCCTTCTATATATTCTGTATCCTTCTAGATATTCTATAGCCTTCTATATACATCTACATATCCTATATACTTCTACATATTCTATATACTTCTAGATAGTCTTCTAAATAAAGAACACCTGACCAAGTTGACCATTTTAACTAAGAACCTGCTCTCTTCTTGCCATCAAGTAAAAGTTTAATCTCAAATATATTCTGCCTCAGAGACAGGTGCTAGATTGAGTTTTCTGCCTCTATTTTTAACACTTCTAATTTGAATAGATTGATGAAACTGTGATAGCCAAGTAGATGCAAAATAAATGGTTTATGCATTGGAAATCTGATTTTATCAAATAAACCAAGTCAATCCTATTTCTCAAATTTTGCCTTGATTCTGGTACTGAAAATGAATTATAAGATTGGTATTGGGTGGTTCCTGATGATTTCCATTTAAAGCAGATGGACTTCAAAGCATTTTTAGTCACATTTATTACATTATTTCTTTTGAGCAGCTGCAATTCACTTACAGAGGTCATTTACGTGGCCAGTAGGACAAGGACAGTGACTGTCCCCTTGCACTGGGCACTGCTGAGGCCACACCTTCAATCCTGGGGTTTGGGCCCCTCCTTCCAAGGAAGAACTGAGGTGATGGAGCCTCTCCAGGAAAGGGAATGGAGCTGGGAAGGGATCTGGAGCACAAGTCAGATGGGGGGAGCTGAGGGAGCAGAGGGGACTCAGCCTGGAGGAGGCTCAGGAGGGACCTTCTTGCCCTGTGCAGC
The DNA here is from genome assembly GCA_037013685.1 of Acridotheres tristis. Lineage (NCBI taxonomy): Eukaryota > Metazoa > Chordata > Aves > Passeriformes > Sturnidae > Acridotheres > Acridotheres tristis. Next base: position 16,508,320 of record CM072899.1, on the reverse strand, counting down.
TCCCTGAGAGGAGGCTGTAGCCAGGTGGGGTTGGTCTCTTCTCTCAAAGAACATACAACAGGATAAGAGAAAATGGTCTCAAGGTTGTGCCAGGGAAGTTTAGATTGGATATCAGGGAAAAATTCTTCACTGAAAGATCTGTCAAGCACTGGAACAGGCTGCCCAGGGAAGTGGTGGAGTGACCAATCTTGGAGGGGTTTAAAAGATGTGTAGATGTGCTCAGGGACAGTTTAGTGGTGGGTTTGGCAGTGCTGGGGGAACATTTGGACTTAACATTAAGGGCATTTTCCACTCAAAAACAATCCATGACTTAGAATGGATTAACAGGCCAGTTTGTCCTGCAGGTTTAAAAAACCAAGAGTTGATAACATGAGCAATCAATCAAGCCAAATAGTAGAACAGTTTACAGTTTGACTCAACATATCAAGACCTATTTACAGCAGTGAATGCTGAGGTGGCCACAGAAAAATGAGTATAAGCAAATGTATGCTTCCAGTTTTTACAACCCTTTACATCCATTCATGCTGATCTCAATAAACAGGTTGCATGAATATCCTAAGTTCCCTATGCTCATCTTCTCTGAATGCACAGACAGGTATAGTCTAACCAAAAAAATCTTAAAATTTCCAGACTTACAATTCAGATTTGTACTGGTTCAAAAGGAATTTTGTTCTGGACTTTAAATTAAATCTAAGGAAATCCTCACTCTTTAAAGACAGGTAGCTGTGGAAGCACAGATCTCTGTAAAGATCAAAGCCAGGTTCCATGCCCAGGACTGGATTATATCCAGAATACAGAAAGGATGTGTGGAACAGAAGCCACTAAGCCACGTGTCAGCAGAGGGGTAGAGAGAAGAGTCACAGGGGCAGTGAGGCTTTTGATCTCACCACACAATGGTATCTTTTAAGAGCAGCACTTACAAGCTCAGGAAAAGAGACCTAAATGGAATTTGAAGTAGGACTTCAGTGACTTAAATACTTGGGAATCTTCTGAGGAAGTGTTCTATGGGTGAGGAATTACCCAGTAATCAGAATCAGACCTTTACCCACAGTACCACGAACTTAAAGACAACAAAAAATTCAGATGTGGATAGTATTTACCTGTGATGTGCTCTGCTGGACACTGTGTCTACTTGACAAATGCTGTAGAGATACAAAATAGTAAAAATTAAACCTTTTTTGAAGTAAGAAATATTTACATTATATTCATGCAGCATTAGAGCAGAAATTCTAAAATATGACTTTCAAAATTATTACCAACTTTTCATGCCTTTTTTCACAGTGTATCACCACTCACAAGACCCCCTGCTTTGCTAAAGGCTTTTCTCAGTTAAGCTGTTGCTTTATCTGACTATTTGAATTTACAGGGAGTATTTACCTTAGCTTTTAAAGTAAATGGCTGTCATAAGTTAGACAGAATTTCAAAAAGAAATGCTATTACAGTGTTGGGAAATTTCATTATTCTGTATAATCTCTGTCTTCTCTTGCAAAACGGGAAGATACCTCACTACTAATCCTCATCTCCTGGTATAATGTCTGTGGAAAGATGCATTTGTTAAAAAACACAGGCATCTAGAAAGAAAGATGGATTTCATATATTGTTAAAACTTTTTGCTCCAATAAGAAAATGAAATCCTGAAAATTGGTTAAAGAGTCCTCCACAATTTCAGCTGCCCAACACATGTAAAGAAGAATCAGTATAAAGCACTACATGTCTAAAAACTCAGAGGATGTTGCTGTATTTAAAGTCCTTTGTGCTGGAAGGAGATGTTATAATCAGAAAATGGACTGCAAGACTCACTGAAGCCCTTTAATCTCCAAAGGGAGATTTAAATACTAATCTAAATTGAAAAGGTTTCAGAGAGCTTTAAAAAAAAAAATCATTAATGATTCTGTCATGCCTTTCCCTGCACATCATCTTAATATTAACATTTTAAACTGAAATATTAACACTGACATTGCCACACATTATTATAAATACTCTCTTCATTCACTTCACCTCCCTCCTATTACAAATTTTACATTTACACTCTATATCAGAATTAGCAGATGTGTTGACAAACCAGAAGCTTCAAAGCAGGTGAAAGTAAAAGATTATCCACAAATATAATTGGCAATACTCTTCAACGACTACACCATCTTTCACACAGAACACAAATAAGACTTTTCACCACAAAAGGAGAGACACTCTTCATAATGAGAATAAACCAAGGAGGTGTTGGGGTACTGAGGGAGCTGCCAGAAGTGCCCACTGAGCCACTTTCAATCCCTCACCAGCAGTGGGCCCAGCTGCCCAAGGGCACTCCTGTATTTGACACTGGTGATGCCACATCTCAAACTCAGTGCTCAGTTTTCGGTCCCTCACTGCTGGATTGGCTATTAGGGAGAATTTTGTCACCCAAGGTGTTGTAAAGCACTGGGACAGGCTGCCCAGGGCAGTGGTGGAGTCCCCATCCCAAGTGTACCTGTGCCACCTGGGGACAGCAGCTGGTGGGGCCTTGGCAGTGCTGGAGGAATGGTTGAGCTCAATGATCTCAAAAGTCTCTTCCAACCTAAACAATTCTGTGATTCTAAATGGCATATTTTGACATCTGTTCACATTCACAGTTATAAAAATGTCCTCTTCCACACTCTCAGTAGAAAAATAATGATCTCCAGCTCCATTGTTTGTCTCACTATTTCATCATCCTCTGAATGTTAAAAGCCTTCAAATTGGCTGAGTTGCCTATTTAATCTTTTTGTCACCTGCAACCACTCAGAATCAGCTGGCATAGAAAAGACCAGTTATTTAAGCTACTCAAGGTGTCCTGAGTTCTTTTGATTAAATTAATCTCTAAATCCAAGTAAGAAAGTGAGACACTCAAGCAACACAAACATGAGAGGTGGTCTGAAGAGATTCCTCAGCAAACACTGCTGCTTACAGAGTGCACACTGAGGTAAATCTAGAAGAAGAAGTGGTAAAAAACCTCAGGTTTTAAATTTTTCCACAACCAAAGGAGTAGATTTGACAAATCCTCTGCTTTCATACTTCACGACCACATTACAACAATCCAATAATTGACTGAGTTAATTAATGTGCCCTTGCCTCTGGCCAAGCAAAGTGCCCAGAGGGTATGTGCCACTTTTGGGTACTTGGAGGGGAGGGTGACTGAAAACAGCCAACATGGATTTATCAGGGGTGCATTATGCTGGATCAAGTGATTCCCCTGAGGTAAAATAACCAAATCATAGATGAGGGAAGATGAGTGGCTGTTGTGTCTCCCCAGCTCAGTGAGGCTCTCAGCACAGGCTCCCACAGCATTCCTGTACCCAAGCTGTAAACTTACACCTGCATGGGCACACTAAACTGCTTGGGCAGAAATCCCAGCAAACAGCAGGAATTCCAGCCTCCAAAGGTAGTGGCTGATGGTGTCAATTCTTCAGGGGTCTGGCCTGAGACCTATGCAGCCTCAAATTCCCAGATGATCCTAAACTGGGGGCAGCAGGGACATTTAACATTTGACTGTTTCTGTTGTCAGCAATGGAGCCAGCAGACTGACTATAACATTTCTTCCTTTCTCCTCAGCACTGAGTAAACCACTGCACTGAGCAAAGGCCAGAGAAGCAGCACAAGGGCTTTGAGGAGGATGGAGGGAATGCAGCATTTTGAGTTTGGAGAAGGTTTGTAGGATCTGTGGCAGCCTTCCTATAACCATCCAGTTCCCAGCACGAAGAGGCAGCGAGGCTCTGCACAAATACTGTGGGCATCAACTACAACATGGGATACCCCAATGTTCCAACAAGGAAAAATGTAACTCCATCAGAGCACCCATCAGAACAGGGATCCAATCCTTTCCCTTGAAGAATTTCAACATCCAACTGGACAAAGCACTGAGCAACCTGCTGTGAATTCAGAATTGACCTTGCACTGAGAGCAGCAAGTTTACCTAGACCTCCCTGAGGCTCCTTCCAACCTGAAAAGCCTTACAAAGTGATATAAAAATAGGACTGTTAAGAAATTATCCATCTTCATTCTAAAAAAAAAAAAAAAAAATCAGTTTTACCTTTGTTTTCCCTAGAAGAGAGTTGTCTGTAAAGGTTGTGCAAACTTTAACTGATACAATGTTCAGTATATCTTTCCTCATCAAAGGGTTTTCTGATGCCTAAATTGATTCCTTGCTATTGTAACCTAGGCCTATTGATTGTTTTCCTATCCATCATTAGGATTAAAAGATTCATTAATTCAGCTTGTGATTCCAGGATAACCTCAAATCTCCTCTAGAAAACCACCTAAGCTCGTAGTGTCCCAATCTGTTCTTCAGAGCAACAATTGACTGCAGGAGTTGAAACTTTGCATTTATGACTCTCCCTGGTATATTACATTTTTAATATAATTTCCTCAATTTCTCTATATTATTTGGAATTCTGATCCTTCCCTCCACTGAAAGAATCAGAAATATCATTTCCAACTTTGTTGACTTTGTATATTTAGTAGAGTAGACCCTTATTTTAAACTTGAAGCACTACAAAATGGAGGGTGACCCCAAGAAATTCAGCTAATTCATCCCTCCTCCTATTTAATCAGATGACTGACAACCACTTTTTTTTTCTTTTTTTTTTTGAGTATGGGTTTTCTAATTTCTAGTTCTGTGTTTACATTACAGTAATTTCATCTAGAACTAATGACCTTTAGTGAATTTAAATTAACACAAACATTTAAAACCTTTATCAAAATCTAAATATGGCATCAGCTGCTTCTCCTCTATCCACTAGGCTTACCTATGTACTGGAACTTTTAAAAATTGCTTATTCTGGGCAAGTTCACACTCACTATTACTCATGTCCCTGCTGCAAGTAATTATTATTTTCTATTATTATTATTATTTCCCAGCATTTTTTACAGGGAGAGAAAAATTACCAGCTCTTCCCCCATCACCTATTTTTAAGGTGTGAAATGGGCTTGCCCTTTGCTGGTATTCTGGAACCTTGCCCATCCTCCCAATGCTTATCACTCACATCTGATATGGCTTCTCCAAAGATCCCAGCTGGAATGTATATACTTCCAAATCCCCTGGAACTGAAAACTTCTTGATAAAGTTATCACCTCACCAGAGTTTAGTGGGGCAAGAAGTGCCACATTATTTTCTTCTATCGTGTGCCAGTTGGTTTTCCCCAGTATAAAAACTTTCCTTTAGCTTCCCAGTCAGTACCAGGTTATTTATATAAAACTGTTCCTTGATACAATTGACCACATTCACTTGTTCTATTTGAATTTGTGCATTGCCTTTCTAATCTTTCTATTTACCCATTAGTGCTATTCTATTATATTTCTCTATAATTCTGTTCTTGTAAACTGGCTCTTGGTAATATCAATTTCCCTTTCACTCTAATCCCTGGAGGAAAGGAAGAATTCTTAATTTATCCAACTTGGCCTGTTAGCAAGCATCTTGTGGTTTTGTTCTTAATTTACTGAAAGAGCTATCAATTCTCCTTTCCTCCATTTTCTCATCAAACCTCTTTCTCATTTTATCTTATCTACCACTATCAGTGGTAGATAATTAATATTATCTATAACAGTATTATCTACCTATATCTACCAAGTGTTCAGTATTGTTCTTCCTCATTCCTTTCCTAACAATACCTGCTGAGTGAATCCCATCATTGCCAAGTCACTCTTAAATCACTTTCTGTCTTCTTATTGGGCTTTAGAACCCAACCTGCACAAACTTGTCCTCTGTGAATCTGCTTTGTTTTACAAAGGACAACCAAGAAAATCACAACGAACATTTCATGCTCTTCCTGTCCAGTTTGTGTCCAGTTGTTTTCCTTATCCAGTAGAGTTTTGGGTAACTGAATTCTTACCAATCACATTTACCATTTGAATAAAGAATAAACAGTTATGAGGTGATGGCACTATTAATTTGAAATTATTTATTTAGGAACTCTGTTTTTTTCATTAGGAACTTTGGTGATCTCATGGCATTTCTCTCACACAGTTGGAAGAAATGCCCAAGCTGCAGCAGTTACCCAGCCAACAGCTGTGCCTTCCATGCACCTCCTGAGGACCCACATACCCACCTCAATAACTTTATAGAAAAGCTAAACCTAATTAATCACCACCTTTGAACATTTCTGATTTGTGAAACGACTTCAGATATTTGTGTCTTGTAACCCTTCCACTAAAATGTGCCATCCAAGTGTTCCTGACATTCTGCAGGACTTTGTGCTCCTAAATGACAACTTCAATCCAGTGGCAACTCCAGCACTGAGCTCTGTGGCAGAATTCTGAAAACGTATTTTCCCACCATTCAGAAGTAATATGTACTTTTAAAAAGTGTTCTGTCATATTGGTTAAAGTCACAAACACTGTCATAGGGAAAAGGCAATTTGCTTTCCTTCAGGAGCAAAGCAATAATTCCTGACAAATGCTGTGCATCCTGCAGCCACTGGCATTTAGCTTCAGAATGAGTAACATGCAGAAGCAGGATGTGCAAGGCCTTACAGCACAATGGCTCTGCCAAGGAGATGAATGCAGCATCACCTAGCCACGACAAACACACAGCAAGGAAACATGAGAGCTAAAAAAGAGGCTCACATTTAACAATTTATCAAGAGAAGTGCTAAGTCTAAGGACTGAGTAAAAACTGCTTGGATCTCTGTTGCCACAGAGAGAAAAGTCTGATGTGTTACCTCACCCATTGCTCTGCTAATGAGTGCTTTCTATGTTACATTTAACATCCTACAATCCTGAAAAGACAAGAAAGTAATTTGGCTCTCACAACTATTCCTGCAAGATTATTTTACAATATAAAACCTCACTGCTCATTTGAGAATCCATGAAGTATTTCATCACAAGTAAGGAGGACTTTCTCCCTGGGTTTTTGTTAAATAATAAACACAATCCCCAAACCATATTAAAAATAACCCTAAAACAACCTAACATACCCTTCCTTCATTTTTTTACCAAATTTCAGTTAAAAAAATAGTAACAGGTTTTCAGCTGCTTTGTTTCCTGAAATGGCCTCCTGGTTGTGCAGAGATGTGATCAGACAGCTCTGTCCTCTTGCATCTCCAGCCCCCAGCAGCAGTGAATTGTGCAGTGGGTAATGGTGCTGTCCTGAGCCCTGCCCAGCATGGAGCAGCACAGAGACACTCACAGGACTAAGGGGTGACATAATCAGCCTGCTCTGGCAATAAATATTGCCCATTTGCAGTACTCCAAGTATTCAGAGTAAAAAAATGTGCAGAATAAACCTCAGAGTAAAAAAAACAATCTTCAGTTAGCAACTAATCTCATACCCTGAGTCTTCACTGATGGAATTTGCTGCTGAGTTATTTCCACACTGTACTGAAGGAAAATTCTGCTGTACTGGCACCAAACCCTCCTCAGACCACAGCAAATTAGGAACAAACTCTCAAAACTAGCACTATAGTCTGGTGTACTTTCATATTTCTTATGCAATAATTCTTAGTTCTTTCCATGAAATCCACTGTTATAAGGTGCAAATAATCCAAACCAGCAACAGCACCCAGCTTGTTTACAAAACATGTTTTTGGTTTAAGGAAACGTCACATCTTGCACACCAAACCCATCACCAAGCCATGGACCTCTTCCCCTAATCCTAAATAGCTGAAAGTCAAAACTGTTTCAAAACAAGAAATAAAAAGCCTCCTAGAAGTGAGTGACACTGTAACAACATTATGTAGAAAACAACTCTTTTCTATGGAAGATATTAAGTGAAGAAATTGTACAAAATAATTGCTGAGGGTTTTTTAGTTGGCTTTTTTTTTTTTTTTAAGCTAAAACAGCATCTGAGGCAGGGTTTTCATTTACTTTCCCAAATTTTACATGCTGTTTCTCCCTCTACAGTTAGATCACAATCTAAAACAAAATTATCTGTATTAGTTCTACTAACAGAGAACCCAAAGATAGATAAGTTGTAAAATGCATCAGTGGCTTTACAGTTCACTAATGGCACAATTCACATTTCCAAAACAACTTCAACTTCATTATGTACAAACAGGACTGTGCAAGTGACTAATGACAGAATTTGGAACACACCCCAGTGAAGGAATTATACTACTTCACCTGAAAATCCAAATATTCTTATTCAAATGCACTCCATGCTTTCTAAGGAGCACTGACATACAACAGGGATGGCCTTACTGTTCAAGGATTAGTATTGCTGAAATTAATTTATGCACTGTCTCCCTCCTCTCTCCCCTTTTTTTTTGAGCTCAAAAAGTCTTTGCAACAGGGCAAAGGCATTTCTTATCTATGCAACCACCAACCTTTTCACTTAGGTATTCTTCATCTGCAAATCTGCTCAAACAATCAAATAGTGGCTCTCAGGAGCTTTCTGGACTCAGAGAACCTTCCAAGACTTAATATCACATTACTTTGTAAATTAAAATTAAAATACATCAAAGCATGCCACTGCTTAGGGTACCAGAGACACTGTTCTGGTGGTCAGAGTACACATGGAGAAGACATTTCACTTATAACACCATTTGAAACAAGAAAACATGTAGGAGTAAAGAATAAAAACATTTTCCCTTCTTTTCCTCTCACAGTGAAAACTCAGAGCAATCTCCCACAGAATTTCTTACCATTTTATAAAGGTCTGAAACACTGATCTGATCTGAATCCACAACCTCAAAGTCCTTGCGTGGAACTAAGTCCAGGCCCAAATGTCTGCAAGAGAAGGAAGGAGCAGTGTCAGTGTGGCACAGGAATGGTCACCAGCACCTCCTCCCTGTGCTCCTCCAGGGCAGGGACATGGAAAGACTCAACTATTCCAGTCTTACTGCAGTTGTTAACCATTGAACAATTCTAAAGAAAACTTAATGCAAATATTAAAAGAAATCCTACTACAAACTTGTTACTTTTTGTTTCCTGACTTCAGTGGAGCTCTGAAGCTCCCAATTAATGCAGGGAAAGCTTTTGGCCAATATGTTGGTGCAGTACCCAAAACAAGGTAATTTTGTACATAGAAATGTAGCAGGCAAATAAAGTTCATATTCTGGTTGCTGCTGAAGTAGCTGAGTAAGATCCTTCACTATATAATAAAGAAGTCCCATTAATAGTCCTGTTCAAATGTGCCAACAGATCCCAAGCCTTGGGAAGCTGCTTTGATATTCCTGGTGTTCATGCAACTTCATCCCCATGTAAACAGAGCATTTTTTGTTAGCAATAAACAATAACTGCAATAACAATAATCTTCATCTCTGTTTGTACCACACACAAAATATTTTTAATTATTCTGAACAGAATTAATATTTTGGCTCAAATCAAATACATAAACTGATTTTAAATAAATGCAAAGATGGAAGGAATTCAGCTGTAGAGAAGGCAGCTCAGGTCACAGCTTCACAGGAGTAGCAGACAAAATAAGATATTCTTTATCCAGACAAATAAATACAAATTGTTAATGATTAATTAAAAACTGTAGACTGCAGAACAAGACAACCTTAAAGGTGACAAACCCCAAGTTTTGCTCCATAGATCTTCTATAGTTTCTGAGGCACAAAGAGTTCTGAGCATTACATTAAACACATGTTAGGAGTAAATTTAAAAAAAAAAACCCAACACATGAATTAACCATTTTCCTGCTTTTGCCTTATGTAACTTTGATACTTCACTTCTAGACATTTTTTATTTACATTCTTAACAGTCTTAAAGAAAAAAGCAAAACTTCAGAAGAGGTGCCCTCATGAACTACCCTGGCACTCCTTCTGTCACAAACTATAAACGAAAAGCAAAAGTCAATTTAATTTTGTAATCAGAGAGGGAAACATTCTGCACAGACTTGTTCCTGATGGCAAATGAAAAATTTTATTGAGAAAAACCTCTCTGGTACTGTAGAGTAATTGTGTGGAGCAATAACAGAAGGCTCCAGGCAAGCCAGTGTCTCTTTCTGAGTAATTGGTTTAAAACAACAGCTGGGGAGAACCAGTGCTTTGCCTTTGCTCAACACAGTGCTTTTAAACCTTACCCAGAAGTTTCCAAACTCTATAATTCTTTTTTTGAATCTTTGCCTAAGCAGGTTTTCCTTCTTTATTTATATCCCTAAACCACCATATCTCCAAAATATAGCTCAGCCCTGTTCACTTGCCCTGGCAGCACTAAATGGCCATTGAAACACCCTAGTGACAAACTGGAATTTCCACATTCTCAGTTCTTTGCTCAAATCAACTCTATTTTCAATGGAAAAAGGGAGCAGCTTTCCTTCTTCAATACAGTTTCAAGTCAAATACCAAATTCTAAATTCCAATGCTACATTGTGAAAGTCATAGTTTCACACTTTGTTTTGATTCAACTTATCAAATACAAGTTATCTGTGGCCCAGGACCAGTATCTGAAAACTGCAGCTGCAATGATGAAAGTGACTGCATCTATTGACCAAATGAAAAAGATTCAAATAAGGACACACTAGGTAATCCTTACCTGCTGCTGCCAGTTGAGCCTACTTATCACAGAAAGTAAAACAATATAATACAAGGAATGGTAAAATCAGTCAGAGATCACTGCAAAGTTTTAACAAAAATCAATTAATGCTCATAAAATTAATTCACAGAAGCTTTCCTGAATGTGAGTATCTAAACAACCTCCAAAACACCGTGTCATCCCCGTGTGCACACCCCCAGCCCTGAAGCACATTGATAAAGGGAATTCCCCTCAGCACACAGGTATGAGCAGATGATTCCCTAACTAACATTATCAGAGCCATTGTGTGTGCACTGCAGTACCAGGACAGTCATGGAGCTCTATTAAAGTTTTAAAGTTCCCCAGGAAAAGCTGGCCAAGCCAATCCCAGCCTGACAAGGTTCTGCTCACATCATTTCAGCTCTCTGGAGAGCTGGGGTGAAGCAGTGCCTGCACTCATTACTCAGAACATGACAAATGTATTATCTTCTGCTTAATAATGTTCAACACAACTGCAGCAGCATCCCTGTGAAACTTATCTAATACCCTATTTTTAGTTAAATCCCTTAACACTGTGGATTTTCAGCCCAGCAGATTCTCATTCTCTAATACTCTGTTAATCCTGCACAACACTTGCTCCGAGCAAACAAGGGTGTCTTGGCTGGAGCACAAACATGCAGCCATTTACTGTGCAGGTGGAAGTTCAGGTTTGTACACTCAATTTGTATCAATTATTTCTTTGCCTGTGAAGGACTGACAACATAATGCTTGAAATGGCAGACAGTCAGTGGCCCACTTTCCCTCTCTATTATCAAACACTGGGGGAATAGAAGAGCCCCAGCTGCCAGGCAGTATTTCTCCAAAACAGAGCATGCATAAAAATTACATAATGTACTGGTTTGTTTATTTGACAGTTCCTGTCTCCACAATAGTTTCTTTTACAAGCAAATTCTTGTGGTGCTCTTTTATTCTGCATTCACACTGAGCTGCCCTTCAAAAATATTTCCCAAGTATACCTACAAAATATCCCCAAGCCTATCAATTACCTCTTGATTGCATCTGTTTGGGATCCCTCCAGCTGGCATTTAGACCTTCTTCCTCTTCTACATAAAAATCTTCACAATTTTCCTTTCTTTTGGGGATAAAAATTTTAAAAATCCACCACCTAAAGTATCTAGATAATTTTCTCTTAAGTAATATGAAATCAAACCAACTGACAAAATTATAGGGCTTTTTAATAGTGAAAGGGACAAACACAGAACTCAAGGTCACCTGGGCTTCTAGAAAAAATCAACTTGAGTTTAATGATAATTTTAAAGAATAGTTCTAATTTTTAGTACATTCATTTATGTACAATACAAACACTACAGCATTTAGAATTCATTAAACCACAAGTCAGGACAACTCTTCCTAGAAGAACCTTGCATAAATATGTCATTTAACTTTAAAAAAAAATATATATCTTTCAGTTGCAAACAGACTGGGAGAGCTCATCACATCTTTGGAGGGTGCAAGATTTCATCCTTTTGCTCCAAAAACGTTCACTTTACCTCAACCTTCCCAGCTTTAATTTTGCAGCCACAACTTTTTCTTGCATTGCTTCTCTCAGTATATCAAAGCCTCACTTCATATCATTGTATTTCTCTTACACAAATAAAGATGGTGAAGGGAAAGAAAATGATCCTGGCAGTGATTCACATAAACTATGTACAGACTTTAAAATAGACTTTGAAGGAAATACAATACAGAAATCCATGGAAAATGAAATACATTAAAAAAACATGTTTGTCAAAATGAGACTGCTAATACAACCTGATACTTTTCTTTGACAGAATTAAGTTAAGTTCTACAAAAAACTGTAAGGGCTGCAATCTACAAATAAATTGGTAAAGTACTGATGTAATGCTACACAGGAAATAATTTCTTAAAATGAAGATGATGAGATGAAGGTAAATAATCTTAGTTAGGATCTGATAAAAGGGAATTGTAGCAAATACTTCTGAGCATGGCAGTACCAGGCTATGGAGAGGTTATTCAGGTTTTCCTCAAAGACTCACTTTCAGCCAAGTTCTCTGTGTGTTTAATCCCAACTCCATCATTACTCCAAGCATATTCAGCAGAGGAAAGATGCTGCACATTCTGACAGAAATGGCAGCTGCTCTTCCCACAATTCTTAAAGGCATTTCTTTGTGGTTAAGTTGGTCACTCCTATTTTTCTCTCCTTTGATGTAATGACAGCTGCTGCAATAAAACTGCCTTTAATTCTCCAAACAGGGACCATCTGTACTTTTAATTCCTATCTCCAGCTGCATTCTACTAACTCTAAGCTAATTGTTACAACACTACCAAAAAGTCATTCTTATTCCTTTTATGTCAAGAAAATATGACAAGAGGATAAATCAATCTAAGCCTCAAAATAATCTAAGAGTCTGAGCACTGAAATTTAGGGCTTTTTGAAATTCAAGATTGTGCTGACTTCACTGGATCACACAATTCCAGCTCTCCACAGCTATGGATGTCAGTAGTTAGTAGGTGTTAACCAACTGCTACTGGTTTTCCAACTGCAATTCTGGGGTAGGAGAAAAACCATGACCTTAAAAGTGTGTTTCATTTTCTTTGTATGACAGTGTGAAAAATTTATTGCTAATATTTTGCCCTTTGTTTTTCTTTTTAAATACTCAGTTTTACCTTTTGGCTACCTGTGGATCTTTCTGTGCAGAATTTATGGCAACTGTTTGGAAGATTTCTTTTAATGCAACGATTTTAATAACATTTTATGGGGAAAAAAGAATAACCTTTGACTAAAAAGTAATATAAGCCTACAAACTCATCTTGTTTATAGCTTTTATCTGTCAAAAATATCAAGGTATTGGTGGCTCCCCCTCCTTACTCTGTTTCTAACCCTGAACATAGAATATATATTCCACATTTATAGGGAATTCCTGAGTATGCAAGGAGACCTGGATGCTTTCTGGTAATCTCCTGCCAGGTGCTACATTCACCTGAAAGAATCAGTCCTGAAGCCCAGGTGAGATGACCTCTGATTTTCAAGTTGAATTACTTTGAAGAAAGCTTCATCTGCCTTTCTGGCACACAAGGTATTGCACATACTGCAGCAATTAGCTTTTGGCACTAGGCAGAAGCAGAGGATTCACATTTCAAATAGAAGCTCTGTCAGGCAGATTCCTTCATCTGGTTTTTGATGCAGATGAACAGCTCTTCATCAGCAAAAAAGCTGCATTCTGGTTTCCCATTCTAAGCAATAGTAAAACTCAAAAGACTTATCCATTCACATAGAAGCAAAAACCTAAACAAAAATTTCAAAATCAACTATCTACTTTACTTGAAACATGATAGAAAATGAGATGAACTGAAGTTTCAACTTTATAATGTGACTTAAATGAGATGATAAATAGCAGACTTCAGCTTCATAATGTTTGTTTCCTGCTTTACAACTTTTCCGTTGTTATTCACAGACCATTGGACACTTCCAACAGCATTTCAGACTTCCATAGATCAATATTATGGCCAATTGTGTCAGAATGAAACATTACTAGAAAGCAGAAGTATTTGCAATATTCTGTATAAAACCCAGCAACGTAAGCAGGAAAAAAACCAGCAGATAAGATTCTAGCTGTGCAAAATACACAGAGAGATGCTTAAAAGTGCAAGTCTAAAACCAGCAAGGTGCTCATCTGAAGGCAGCAAATTCTGATTGGGAAATACTAAAAGCTCTGGAGCAGCAATATCAGCCCTGCATGTGTACAAACCTAAGCCACGTGGGGGGAAGTGGAACGAGGAAGAAAGCACGAATGAATGAATGAATGAATTAATTAATTAATGAAAAAAGGGATGAAAAAATGGATGAGTCCAGGATCTTTCATTTGTACAGGGGAGAAAGAATGTGTGAGCAACAGAAAATGGAATTGCTCCAGGAAGGGGCAATCAGAATTGTGTTAGAATGATTAGCAACAATACAGGGAGTAAGCAGCAATAATTTTAAAATAATATTCCCACATTTTAATAGGCCAAACTACAGAGCAAAACTTATTAATATTTACTGTAAGCACACAAAACTAAGCAAATAAAAGGTCTGAAAAGAGTCTAAATGGGTTCTTTCACAAAAAAAGAAATCTGTAGCTATTCATCCAAGGAGTGTATCTGTCCCTTGATTTCTACCAGCTCCTACCAGGACATAAGGGACGACTTCCAGAGCCACTGCCAGAGTATTTAAGGGAAAATTGTACCAGTTCAACAAAGAAAAAAAACCTCCCTGATTGGTGCTGACAAGAAGTGTGAGTTTCATGTTTGCATCACTCCTTCCCCAATAATACAATTCATTGATGATCAAGGTCAGGATAAAAGTAGTCTCTCACTAAATAAGCAAACATGTTACACATTAGATGTGTGAGATTACTTTTTCTTTTCAGGAAATAGTATTCCATTGCTGCTAGACCATGGAATATCTCCTGTTACATTGTACTGTCTTGAGTAATTACAGCCCTGCTCAAACTGCAGGGAACTCAATCTTCTCAGACAACATTAATACGTGTTAATAACGATGTTTTCCATTTCTTTTATTTGCAAATCTCAAGTATGACAAAACAGCAATTAACACTATTATAATGCTTGAGAAAGGGCAGTACTATGTGAATTTGTCTATAAAAATCATTAGTGTTTTTAGCAGATTAACACAGGTGGTCATAAGTTTCATGATGAAACTAAGAGAGGGGAGATAGAAGAAAATGGCCAAACTGTTCCAGAAGTTCTGTGGAAGAGTGATGTTGTAGAAACACCCCCAAAGTCCCAGATATTCAGATTTAAATACTGCATGTATCTCTGATTTCATGCATCTCTTTCTCTAGGGAGTTCAATACCTGTAGCAAGAAACAGAATTTTTTTTCCCTAAACAAGTGTCCTGGGTAGATGAATATAATCCTGAACATATTTACTGATTTCACGGATGCTTCTCCATAATTGCCATGCATTAGCTTTACTTTTATAGCTTGAATTACATTTGTATTTAATGGTTTTACATCAAAAAAGATCTATAGGCACCTCATGGAACAACCTATTCTCTTCACTGCTGCATTGCTGTCTGCTCTCCTCATCTTTTTTTCTGCACAGCATTTTTACAGCTTCCTGTTGCTAATTTGATCCAAAAACTCTGAGCAAAACCAGGCTCCAAAACAGTCTCTGGGTTCCATTTACTCTTCTAGGAATAAGAATGGAAAATATCTGTAATTGCACACTGCACAAAGACTTGATACAATCTATTGATCTATGTCCTTCAGAGCTTTCTTTCCACAAGACACAAATGAAATGCAGCAAGGGGGCTGCTAAACCTTCATCAGGGTGCTCAGGTATGTCCCCCAGAGGGGGTTTTGGGGTAGGTGACCAATGAGCAGAATCAAACAAACACAGCTTAATGAAACACACTGGATTTTGTCCTTAGCTGTCAACTGACAGGACTCCTCCCCACTCCCACATGCTCATTAGCACTAATCCCACTCCCAGTGGGAAAGCAGCTACTGTTTGTCTGAGGGTGTCACGTGTGTCATGCACAACTTACCTGTCTGATCCACATCCCAGAACACACAACTCTGGTTTGTCTAATGCAATTTATTATCATTTCTGTGTGAATGAATTGCAGTTGTCTTTGCCTTTAAAAGAACCTCTCCCCAAAATCACCATGGAGCTGACCAAGGAGACTCTAAACCTCTGAGAAGCATCATGATATAAAAAGTCTAAATAACACAGCCTCAGCTCCAATGTCCCTGGTTAACTGTGAGATTCTCTACTTTTTGCACCAACCATTAAAATATTCCCTCAATGGAAGAAAAATATGTTTTAAGTACCTCTGAACACATCCTCCCAGGCCTAATATTCTCTAGGTTGATAGCAAGTAAGTGAAGTGACCTAATCCTTTTATAAGTGCAGGGAGGCCTAGGAAAGCCTGCTGTAAACAGCTCATTTCACATCAAGAGCAAAACTCACTGTAGAAGACAAATAAACTCACTGTAAAAACTTCTACTTGATTTTCTAATAAACCCAAATTCTCCCTGTGCACAAATCCTATCGGAAAGAAAACACTGTGTGGTTTTTTTTGTTAACAGAAGTTACTGGAGAAGAAGGAGAAGAAACAGGAGGCAGTACTTACTCATTGCCCCAGTCCAGCCTCACTGTGAGGTGTCTCTTGACCTCTCGCACCTGGTCCTGTGTCAGGTGCCCTGAGAGCAGCTGCCTGCGGAGGTCAATGAGCTCATTCATCACGTGCCGCAGCTTGTAGAAAAGATCGACCTTATGCTTCTGTAAAGGCACAGTTTGGGAGAGGGGGGGACGAGGGAGAGAGGAAAACAAAGAGGCAGGGAAGGGGGAAAAAAAACAGGGGAGAGAATAAGTTTGGAAAGACAAAGTGAGAGAAAGAGAGAGATTAATAAGTTACCCAATTTTCATTTAATTACTCTAGAGGAACATCAATCCAATTTTTACAAGCCTTAAAATATTTACATCAAAAAGTAGTGTTAACTGATGTAATTCATACTAAATAACTTCTTGTTCCTGAGGTTTAGGCTCCATCTGCTAAGAGGCCCATTTTCTGATGGAACCTAATGCTAAATAAGAGGATTCATTAGGCACAGCAGGAATTGCTTATTCCAATCATACAGTAAATGTAAAATTTTAGATTTAAAGTGATAGAGAGGTGAAAAGCTTACTTCTGTCAGCAGCTAAGTGAATGGCTCTGGGCAGTCAGCAACAATGAGTCACCACAGCAAAAAAGCATTTTTAAATTATTTGTGATATTCCAGTTACTAGAATTCAGCCAGGTATAAGGAGCTATGTGGGAAAATTCATTACCTGGCACTGTAAAAAGGACTAAAGCAATCAATAATAAAATCCACCAGGAAAACTACTTTGAAAGAGAAAAATTACCATAGATAATATAAAACCCCCACACCACCACCATCAGTAAAGACAACTAAACAGAAAATACCCCCCAAAACATACACAGCTAACACTGTAATCCTTCCCAAAAGAACTGGTATTACTCAATTATGGAAAAAAACCTCTTCACCAAAACCAAATCCCCCAAAACCAGACAGAAGTGGCACTACTTTTTTCCCCTGCAGGAAATAACTATATATGAATTCCCCAAAAAAGGAAAGTTCGAGGCCAACAACCAAGGCCATGCATAAGATAAGATAAAATAAGGACATTTGTCCAAGTCTGTGCTGGGTAGGACTGTGTGCAAAGGGGGCTTGTCTCCAATACTGCACAGAACAGCCAATGTGCCATGGAGGAGGAGCCCAAGAAGGAAAACAAGATCTCCTGATGCACCTGGGTGCTGTATTTTGAACAGCTGAGCTCCATTCCCACTGCTTTGCAAAGCTTGAAATGTTTGAATCTCACTTGGGAAAACACGGAGTCGATGGACTGACATGGAGACTTCAGCTGGCACTGCCCTGATCACAGCTCTGCTTGTCCATGAGTGGATTATAAAAACCCTCTCAATAAAGACATCTGCATCTACCAAGACTACATCTGATAGAGGAACATCCACAAAGAGAAACATAAATGTTTCCTATTGCAACACATTATTAGAACAAGTGTTTTTCACTTGTTTACCAAAAATAGATGAGATGAAAAAAGAATTTCCACCTACTTGAGTTTGTTTTCCTATAAGGCCAGTAGATTTGGACATGACTTAGGAAAACAGACATCAAGGCAATCCATTTTGATAAGCATTTTAAAAATTTCTCTGAACCTGGTTAAGCACAGATGGCATCATCAGTTGTACCTATCAAACAATTTCGAGATGAAAAGATGCACAGTCTTTCAACTCTTCATCAACACTGGTTCTGGTCCCACTTGGAAGAAAGAAAAACAGACAGCAGACCTAACAGAAAGACAAATTCCTGGAGCTGAAAATATCTATGCAAGGAAGATAATCATGCATAGCTGATAAGTATAAAATTACTCAATTTTGTTTAGGTTTTATTACTAAATGTGGTCACAAGTAAATCCTATATAAGCTGACAATGACAGTAGGTATGGGAAATGTCCATTTTTATATGCTATTTATGTGAACGAGGAAAGGTTGTCACTTTTTAAAACACAGGATGAAAACAATTGAGTTTGGTAGCATTATATATAAAAAAGCAAATTATGTGTATTTTAATAGTAAAACAGTTGGGAATGAAATTATCATGAGAATCAGGTCCCAAATCATCATATTCAGACTTCCCAAACAAATCTGCTAAGAGAGCCACTTTCTCACTCCTGCAATGATGGTTCAAGGTTATCAAAGCAGTCATGCCCAGAACACCATGCTGGTTAAATTACAGCATGTTCTATGGCTATGTTTAAACAGTCACTTTATACAGGAGGATCAGAAATACTTACTTTAAATCCAAATAAAGCAGACTACAGAACACGAGTGTTTCACCTGCTTTAAACTGAATGCACAAGTATTGAGAGAGGACACAGAAAAATTCAAGGTCCAGGACAAGGAAGGGAGGAAGAAGAAGTGGAAGCCAGCAGAGCTGGGCTGTGAGCTCAGGGAAACTGTTATGAACAACCATAGATGCAAGATTCATGATAGTGAAGGAAAACACTCCTGAGAAAGGAGAGCTAGAGCAGAGTTGAAAGTGGCTTAATTCCAGGCTTGCAGGCAGAAGGGATTTTGAAGCAGTCAAAAATCAGTTTCTAACATCCCTCCTCACACTACATGAGCCCAGAGACTAATGAGCTTCATTTGGGAGAGAAGGAAGGAAGGAGATATTCACATTTTCATGACTTCTCTCTTTCAAGATTAAAAAAAAACCTCTTCAAAATTCAACACTAAGCTAAGCTAATCAGGATTCCTACCCCTGTAAAACAGATGGCCCTGGACACCACATTTACAGACCACCCCACCCTCCACCTCCCCCAATTTTAAGTATTAAAATCCTTCCATTTTTGTTAGAGTAGCACCATAAATAAACCTGAAACTTTATCATCTTTTAAGTAGTAAAATAAAAGACATACAAGTCAGTCTGATGTGTAACCATCCATTCTGTTTCACAGTTAATTTTCATACAACCTCCAACCTCTCATTTTTCCAGCTGGCTTTATCACAAGCTCCCAAGCAAGGAGCACTTTATCAGTCCATCCAGAATGATCTGCTGTATGCATTTATAAACACATTTGACAAATCTGGAATATAAAGGTAAGTATTTCTGCAGAACTTTTATGGTAATAATTAAAATGAGTCACAAGCAAAGAACCTGGATGGCTTTAATGAATTGGGACTCTTTTCACAAGCAGCCAAGCCTTCTAACATGTCTTGTTGCCTCATTTTACTATCCCCAGACACAAAAACATTTGCTGGATTTCTTTGATCTGGTATAACTAAAGAGTCAAGCTAATCAATGTTTGGATAATCTTCAGATGTGCAGCTATGCATCAAAAAGTGGAATTCTGGCAGTATTTTTTTTTCTTTTAATGACTCCATATTAACTCTGTGGAGTTCAAAAGCCAAAAGATGAGTTTGGTGTGCAGCTTCCCCCACCCAGCCCCTCTCTCACTGCTCCTCTCCAACAAGCCAGGGCAGGGGGAGGAAATGACAATATTTGTGGGTTGGAATAAAGACAGGGAGCTCACTCATCAACCACCATCCCAGAAAAGCAGACATCCCTTGGGACAATTTATTTATTGCCAATTCCAATAGAGTTGGGCAGTGAGATACAAAGAACCCTTGTCCTCAGGAACCCCCTTCCCAAGCCCAAGGGTTTTTCCCTTTACCCCCAGCTCCTCCATCCTTCACAGAGTCACTTCCCACGGTGGCAGGAGAATGGAGGATCAGTCCATGGCAGCTCCTCCTCACCATTGCCAGTGTGGCTCCCAGCTCTGTTCCCTGTTCAGCTCCAGTGTTTGTGGGGCACTTTGTCCCCTTTCTCCCCCATCTCCCTGGCCCAGAGGTGCTGTCCCAGACCCCCCCAGCTCGGCTGAGCCGTGTGGCAGCAGCTGGGCTTGGCCCCTTTGCTCAGCACATCCCCATGGCCACAGGGACCCCGGCTGGGGACCCCGGCCAGCCCACCCGGGCCACAAACCCCGACAAGGCCAGCACAAAGCAGCTCCTGCAACTGCCTCAGGTGCCTTGGAAACACTGAGCTGCCTCTGTCATTCCTCTCGAAATAAATGCCACATCACATGACAATATATAACAGACTGGTATATTATAGCAGATGACCTATTTATAGTCATTTTGTTACCATGACTTCATTTACCACCAGTGTAAAGTCAGGATTTTGCCTCTCTCCAGAGCAGTCCCCAAAGACATTTCCTATACAACTGCCTTAAGCTGTAATGGGGCAGAAGGGCGCAAAAAATTATTTTCCTTCTAAAAGCAAGTGAGTAGCTTTTCCCAGGATCCTTGTTATAGATTTTGGTATCTACATTAGTTATTAAAGCCTGCAAGCACCATCAGCACATGAAAGGAAATACTAAAGCTAGAAATAACACAAAAATCCTGCCTTTCTACTCAGTTTTGTCTGGATGATTTTAATTAAGCAAATTACTTTGTAGTAAAACTCTGTTGGAATTTAAAGATTTTTGCAATATTTATAGTTCAGTCTTACACAAAATCTGTAGTATTATTACCATGCAAACCTTAAACATCATCTATAAAATTAGAGAGTATTCATCAAGTGCCCGTTAATCAATAAACATCAGACAACAGGTCAATACAAAGTTGTCTCAAAAATAGCAAAAGCAGAATTGGAGAGTAAAAAATTTGTGTGGGAGATGTGGACAGTACACAGGTGTCCTGACTGGCACCCACAGAAAAAGCAATTTGAGAACACAATTAATACTTGCACATATTCATCAGTTCTCTGTACGTGCCTAGACAGCTGCTCCTCTTGGGTTACAGACCTAAAATGGACTTTTAAAACAGTTAAAAAATACATACTACAAATAAGACAAAATAACATCAAGAAAGAATAAAGTTAAATTGCAACTTCTCCTAATTAAAACCACAAAGTCCATTTACTAAGGGTTGAGGTCCCATGCTGGGGTTTTCACAAGAGGCCAGGTTTGATGGGCTCCCCCCTTTCTGACAGGACACCATTAAGAGAGTCACTGGATCATAGAAATGTTAAGGTTGGAAAAGACCTCGATGATCATCAAGTCAAATAAACAACATCAGTCTTCCAAATCAAGTAACAGACTGAGAAAGGCATCTCAGTTAAGATTTGTCATTCTTCTGTCCTGAAAGTCTCTATTCATTAGTTCTCAATTTATTCATAAGGATGCACTATCATGAATTGTATTTATTTTGTCTTATGAATATTCATAGCATTTAGTTTCAAACAGAAATTATTTACTCCAATAAAAATCTAAATTGATTCTCTACTGTATTCACAGAGAGCATTTCAATTTACAGTGTGTAATAAAGCTCAGTAAATCAGAGTGACAGAAAAAATAAGTTCTTCAGACTTTTGCCATTGAAAATGAGTAAAATAGCTTAAAATACTGACATGTGAGAAGGGAAGAACTTAAGCAGTAAAAAAAATAATGTAACATCAATAAAGAAAGCAAATGCAGAGAAAAAACAACAAAACAAAGCCTGTACAAGATAAACAGAGATGTTGCTACAAGCTTTTCCTTTATATTAGATTAAATAACATGCCTGAATTACCATATATCATACTTCAGTAGTAATTTTTTTCTGGATATACTATGCCCTCGTGCTTCTTCCAAAGAGCTCAAAAGCTGAAAGATACATTGAATTTATATCAGTAACGTCACAAAAAAAGTTCCTTGCACTCTTGGCAACAATCCAAGGAGAAACCAACAATCCTGCCTTTCCCTGAGCTGCAAAATAAAACTGAATTCTCAGAAGAATGAAGCCTGTGATATGAAGCCCTAAATCACAGAGAAGCTGATTGGATACAGGCACCTCACACTAGCAGTGTATATGCAAACTTCTTGCTCCTCCTTATCCTTCCATTTCTCCTAAATGTATCAGGAATTCCATTTGTGCAGTGCTTGTGCTGACCTCCCCCTCTCCTGAGGAGCATTTAATATGCTTTACCAGAAACCTTGTGCAGCAAAGCAACAACTGGATTGCCACCAAAATAATTTCAAAACTCCACTGGATTGGATTGCACATTAAAAAAAAAAAAAATGAATGCATTCAAATTCTATATGATACACCTAAAACAACAATGGTTTGTTCTGCTCCAAAAGCAAAATGTTTTTTTCAAAGCTATCTGCCAACACATCCAAAAATTTGGTGATATCTTCTATCTGTTGCAAACCAAAGAAATAACCTACAGCCTTTCACAGCTTTAAACCCCTTGCAGAGGGGAATCCAGGCAGCACTGCAGCAATAGTGGCACTGAAGGAACAACAGGACACGGGAGGACAATCCCCACAATGTCAGCAAAGCTCTTTTGCCTTGAAAACAGCTGCTCTCTCCTCAGACCTCCTATGAGGGACAGGGGGTAATATTTAAACCTTGTCACAATGCTCTCTATTGAACAAATCACCCCATCTCAGTTCAGAGCTCTCCACAGAACATTACAGTTAGTCCCAATCCATTGCTCTGCTCCCTCCTATTTGTTTGTATCATGTCACAGACCTTAAATGCTTAATTCACACAATGTGCAATTCAGAGCCTATTTTTATTTATAGTGACTCAGTATGGTACAAACAACTTCTCCACTCCAAACATCAGTTATGCCACACATGTAAATAGCTCAGAGTACAAGTTATTACACTCCTGGCAGTCAAGATGTGCATCTTGACTCTCATATCTCCTCCTTATTTACAGCTTCAGATGCCTGAGCTGTCTAATACAGCAGCTTGGGACAAGTACAAGATGACAACATTTAACAGTTACAAAAAGAAGTTAAATAAATATGAGACAATTCTGGTGTCTGACACTTCCTGCTATCAGTATTCATATGCTGATTCTACTCTTAGGCATCACCACCATCAGGAATGGCCAGCATGAGACAGGTATTCTGGGGCTAAATTAGTGTTGTTTAGATTTTTTGTTTAACAGAAAAAATAGGATGCAAAGAAGGGAGATTAGTCTTCTCCTCCAGGAAAAATAATAAGTGGGATAATTACAGTGAGAAGAGGAAAAATTTGGTTGAAGAAATACCCTAAAGTTGCCCTCTGTCTAGAGCCCATCCCTACCCTGGCTGCCACCACTGACAGCTGAGGGCTGGAGAAAACCCTGCCTAATGAGAAGAAATACCCTAAAGTTGCCCTCTGTCTAGAGCCCATCCCTACCCTGGCTGCCACCACTGACAGCTGAGGGCTGGAGAAAACCCTGCCTAATGAGATTGTGGCACAGCCTGCAGCTTACTATTGCTTTGTTGAGATTGAATTGAGTTCCTAAATCTTTAGGAGCAACAGCAACATTAACCTCATTTCCTAACATCATCATAAACTTTTAACAAAGCTTAAGGAGATGGAATTGAAGGGGATAAACTTAGAGGTTTAATTCTTAATTTCTAAAGTACTGCAAAACAAGTGACATTAACACCCCTTTTCAATCCATATTACATTTACTTAATTCAGTTCCAAATCTTTTGGATATTAAATGTACTTATTTGTTTTTATGCTGTAAGAACATCTTGTTCAAGACATTCTTAAATGTAAGAATGTACAGTTTAGGATAAATTTCCACTCTGAGGAAAAAGACATTTGCATGTAAGTCTTCTGCTATTTAATTAAGGATGATTCCCCCCAATTTTGAATGCCTCCATGATGACACAGATGTGTCAGGACACAACATGAAGGCAACACATTCTGTCTTATCATATTTCTTCAGAAGTATCACTAACAAGACTAGATAAGGGAAGTTAGCCTTCTGAAAGACAATACACCAAGGAAAGAGGCCAAGAACATGAAAGAGGCCTCTTTTTCCCACTGCAATCTTCTTTCAGGTTGTGATCCTGCTTTTTGTCCTGCTCCCTCCCCTCTGGACCCTGAGCTCTCCCATCTCAAAGTCACTGCAGCTAAGGATGTCTTTGACCTTCACATCCCCAAACTGCCCTCCCCTGTTTGTAAACACGAGGTCCCAGCAGTGAGGGAGCTTTAATAAGCAGAACTAGAATTGGTACCAAATGTTCCCTGCTCACACCATCACCTTCCATTTGTGTCCCCTATTTACATTAAAACCACAGCCATAATGGAGCTTTCCTTTCCAAAATACATTTGCTGAATCATGTGGGATATTCCAGAGGGAGAACTGATGGTCTTAAAACACAGCAAAGGTTTTTCTTCTCCCCTCAGAAGTTCTGGCCCTGCAAAGCTTGGAATGTTGGTAAATGTGGCTGGAGGAGCAGCAGTCCCAGCCCAAGCAGAAATGCCTGCTGCTGGGAGCACCCACAGCCCACCTACCCTGAGAGACTGCACAAGGGGAAGGGAGATGTGTGACCTTCACCTGGTAAAGATCTGAACCTGCAGGGCTTGAGACACACCCTGCATTCCACACTAATGGTACTATTCACCTGTTAGACAAGCAACAAATGAAAACACTCTGCTCTAAAAGAACCTGAAGCAGTATTGGATAAGTGTGGCTGCCTCTATACTGCACACTTTCAGAAGACTTTTTACTATCATTTACATGCAAAAGAAATGAAGGTATTCAGAAGAAAGCTTTCTACCCGTAACTAAATGGTTACATTCTTTTGCAAATACAACATATGCCTCCACAAATATCAGTATTTTAAGGTTATTTTCTGCACGACAGAGAATTATATTACCTTTCACATCAGTTTTAAAGTAGAGTTAAATGCTTTTGTTTACATATTGAATAAACAGGATATATTTATTGGTCTTAATAAATAACATTCATACTAATTGATAATAGTCATGCTGTCTAAGTTAGAACTGGCTTGATAAATATCTTTGAAGTAATTCAAACTGATTGCAGTATATTACAAGTTCTGTCAGATAAATAGTTTCCTTTTAGCAGTGCCTTACTGTGCCAAATTTTCAAGCTGAAAAATACTTTCTCCCTAAAGCATTTCCATTGCATTTAAATCAAACATCTGCCCTTCCAATGCTATTTACATTCTTAACACTTCACATCCAGTGGGGTTCAAGGATACAACCTGATACTCTCACCCTTTTCCCAGCTCCTCTTCACACAGAGTCCCACAGGGCACAAAATTAATATTCTCCTTCACACACACTGGAAGGCTCTAGAAGGAGTATTCCTGCTTTGTACCTGACAAACAGCAGCTTTTCAGAGAAAAAAGCTCAAAAGAAGTCCCGGAGTCTGTAGGACTGGGTCAGTACAAGTCATCTTGAACATCTCTAACAATTCTTTGTCTCTGTCAGGGTCCGTGCAGGTCATGCAACACAAGTTCATTATGTTAGAGAAGATTTTGCCAAAAGCCATTTTAAAGTAGCATTAGGGGCACTTAAAACACTAAGAAAGAAAACCACAAGCAAAACACACACCATTATTCCCACAAAATAAAGAACACAGAGCATTATTTGCAAACTGGTTTGATTAGAGCAGTTTGTAATTAATGATCCTGGGCACGGTGCCACCATTTGTCTTCCAACATTTCTGTGAATCCCTAAAGAAAATTGCTGACTGGATTTCAGTGGTTTTCCAACTAAACTGTCCAATGGAAATTCAAAACAGTAAAGACATTTCAACTATGCCTCTCATAGACAGGTTCCAGTAATTTTCAGTTCTCTAAAAGAGACAATTTCAGTTTCAAAGGAATAGTTCTAAGGAAAAAAGCCTGTGGGTTTGCAAAACCCAAGACCATTGCCCAGCAGAGGAAAATGGCAGCACATTTAGCCAGCAATTTCAATAGAGATTGATCCATTTCTACTGCTCCACACAGATGTTTAGCACAACTTTAATTCTTCCTGGAAGCCCTAATTTTCTCTCTATAAAATAGATACATAAAATAATAACTTGTCAGAGTTCAACAAACAACACAACTCTTTTCTAAGATCAAAACTAAGATGCACTGAAATTATGTACACCTTACTTGTAAGCTCAGGATTTTTGCAAGGGAAGCTGATCACTCAAATGGTCTTCTAACTTAAAAAAATCTACAGATTTCAAAATTTTCTGTTTCTGTTGTGCATTAAAATGCAGTTATTTCTGTTCAAACACCAGATATGAAACATAAAATTGTGATATGAAAATCAAAATTCCCTTACACATGAGCACAATTTTCTCATTGTTGATTCTTTATGGCTCTTTGAGCTATTTCAGTATATGCCAACTCCTGTTGATTTATCAATAGTTTTAACATTTTTATGCTCAATGGTGGCTCAAACACACCTCTCACCATTATTTAAAAAAAAAAAAAAGTAAAATAAATGCAGGAGCCACAGCTTGTTTCTGCAGAACATCTCTGACGTTCCTACTTTGGAGCATGACAGGAGGAGAAATGAGGTGCAGAATTAAGGGACATGCACACTTGAACCAGCAGCTGTTACCAATGACTACAGAACTGGCCTCTCCCCTGCTCAAGTCTGGATTTTAGTGTTTATACATGATGAACAAAAGGTTTCTAAAGAGCAAGATCCAAAGAATATCAGGGTTGGCAATGACCAGCATCATTTGCCTGGAGCCTCGATCTCAGAGGGGTCATGGACACAAAACTCTTGTGAGCAGGAATTGGGATATTTGGGAACCCAGGACAGACATTTCTGCACCTTGCAGGGTGTGTGCCTGTGCTCAGGTGCAGAGATCTGATGTTTTAGGGATGATGCCTCCAGAGAACAAATAATAAATGGAATTGCACTGTATGATCTACTCAGATACTCTGTGAGAAGAGAGTTGGGGTTTTAGAACAGCCAGAAATGCTGTTAGGAAGAGCCAAATCCATCAAAGCAAGATTTATATAAACAAGTCATTTCTTCTGCAGCTCCACACATGGCCTCAGGAAAAATACTGGGAAAATAATAACTGATTCAAATGCAAGTTAAGCTACTTCACCCCATGAAAGAACATGTGAAGCTGAGGAGCTTTAAACACTGGCACTGAGCTGATAGCCATCCCATAATACAGTAGGAGTGAAAACAAATTACAATTTAGCAGTTAAACAAAAAGCACAAAAAAGAAAAGCAGAATGCAGCAAACAGGATGTAAATTATAAATAAAGCCTGTTTTTAAATATTTGCTTTCACTCGTTCTGTAACATATTCACGTTTTTGGTAAATAAAAAATTAAAATAGTTCAAAGATGAGGCAGAATTACAAATAAAAAGCTAAGAGAAAAGAGATAAAACTACCAGGATAAAGAATTAATTCCAACCTCTTCAATTTAAAAATGTTTGTTCCATATATGTGACAAAAACAGTGCAAATATTTGTAAAGGGACCTGTGGCTAGCAGCTGTTAAAACTGTAGATTTTAAACAAAGATCCCAAAAACACCAGAACAAAAACATGTTTTTTGACTCTGGGCATCTCATTATTCTAAAAAACAGTATCAAAACGTTCCTGTTAGTGTGGAAATGCAGGTAGTCCCTGAGCTTTTTTCCATCTATTTTAAATAGGGTCACCTTGTGAGGTGGAAGTTGGGTGTTTTCACTGAGGCTCAGGATGCTCCACAGACAAAAGCCAAATGCAAAGGAAGAAAAACATCACTGCACAGGGAGAATGGTTAAAAGCTCCAGTAGATAAATGGCAGCCAGGCAGTGTCAGCAGCACCGTTTGCTGCCCAGGATGTGTGGTAGAGCTGGGTCACAGCTCATTTCCAGCACCAAACCTGCCTGAAAGGCAAAGGAGCCGCTCCTGACTCACCCCGGCACCTTCACCAGGCAACTGAAGCATTTCTGCTCATCTCCCACTCAAAGATATCCGAAATATCTGCTCTTCCCTACAGTCTTTGAAACGTAGGAAAGCCCAAAAAAAAAGGTATTGAATGTCAATCTTTTCCACAGTTTCTATATAAATAGGCAAAAAGCACGTCCTCACCAAGGAGATAAGTCATCCAAAACCACAAAGAATGTGTTTGAAGGAGTACAACAATTAGCACTTCATCTCTGAAAGGCATCACTAAACAAAGATTCCTAAAAAAACATTAGTCTTTTGCATACAATGCTCTTGCCTGAAAGAATATAAAACACATCAGTGCAGCACATCCCTACCCCATAGCATATTTTCTTGTATTTTAGTAATGCTGTTTTTCAACACAGCTGGTCCTGACTAAACAGATTTAAAGATTCATCCATTCCAGGACTATAAAGGATTATTGTGATTATCTAGTCTGACTTTCTGCAGGGCACATGCCATAGAAACCTGCTCACAGATTACTGCAACATACTTCCTCCAGGATAATGTGGCAACAAATCATTTAAAATACAATCCAGTCTTGTTTTAAAGATATCAGTAATAAAGAAACAACTGTTTTCTGTGATTAATTTACTGCTAATCACCCTAATTATTAAAAAATGCCTTCAATGTTATTCCAAATTTGCATGGCTCTGCTTTGTAAATACTGGATTTTGCCCTATTTTATTTTTTTGACAGAACTGACAGATTGTTGATAGATTACCTCAATTATCAATCATCTACCTGCAACCCTCCTCCACGTACCCATTTATAAGTCACAATAGGCTGACTCCTCACTCAACCTTTGCAGTTTGTCTGAGCAAATGTGCAAAGTAATCTCTTCACTCTGTCAGGCTTCTGCTGGCACATTGTTCTCACTTTTATTTATTTAATTATCTCTCTATTTTTATCTCTTATACATCAAGATGTGGATAAATGGGTAATTCTTTCAAGCAATAATGAGAATACCCAGAAAACGTTATTTTTTAAAGCTAGATTTGGCTCTGACTTTTTAGTCTAGAAATGACAAAAACTACAAAAATAATTTAAATCAAAACCTTGTAGGAAAAAGAAATGGAATAAACTCTTACCCTTGTTCATGGCAAATAGGATAAGGAATAACAAGCAAGAGGGAGGATTGAGCACAGACTTAAAAAAAAAACCTGTAACACATATGGGCCAAAAAGTACTGAATTTTTGAGAGGCTGCAAAATATCCACTGTGGCCGATTTTTTTTTTTTTTTTTTTTAAACAGGCAACACAAGCACATGTTGAAAATGCCATAGCTGGACATGACCTTGTTGTAAAGGACTCAGATGGATTAGATAACCTGGAGATCCACTCCAGGTTCCCCCTCCTAGGACTGCTGGTCATCGTGGATCACCTCAGAGTCTCTTTGGCTCTTCCCCCATCTATTCTGAAGAGGACACTGCAGAATCAGTAGCAGATGCCCAGCAATCACCTCATTAATTTATACAGAGAATTTTTCAATTATTCTCCCCCTCTGCCCTTCCAGATGCCCCCTGTCTATAAAGGCAAGACTTCTTATCCTCTTAGCAGTCAAAAGCAAGGAAGGGGCTGCTGTTGGATTGGTTTGCCATAATAATGTTCCATCATGTCAAGTGTCACTGCACCTCAGGACACAAACACCATCTGTGGGGCCTTTCTATATTTGGATGCATTGGAGTCGGTGCTGTTTACATGTGCCAAGTATCTGACAGAAACCACACAATTTCTCAACTAATCATTGTTCAACTTCCTATTTCTGCATCATCAGCAATTTCTATGTCACTGATTTTTCCTGATTCCTATGAATAAGACAAGTGAATAATAGACTAGAATACATCCCTGCAGCTCCTATTACAACCAGCAGCACTGAATAAAAATACTCCATTTTCAACTGCTTTGTTATCAATTCATCTGTTTTTAAATCACTTAGTAAATGCTAGATTTAATTGTACACTGTTAATTTCTTTAATCATTGTGTCAAGGGAGGGTTAGTTAATAGCATCAGATACTGGAAATTCCAACTAGATAAAAGGAAAATGTTTTTCCTTTGTGAGCAGTCAAAATCTAGAGCAGACTTTTTCCAAGAGATGTTGTGGGTTCCTTTAGTGGCTTTGGTTTGCCAATTTGAGATTTCCTGGCCAATGCACCAATTATTGTGGTGGGTTTGGTGCTGGCCAAATAACCAGTGCAGCCACTGGAATTATTTACTCATTTCCTGCTGCGAGATAGGATTAGGAGGAGGGCAAAGCAGGCTCAAACTTTAAAGGGCATAAAGAAAGAACTTTACTAACAGAACTAAAAGAATAATAAGACTCAGAATAAAACCTTCAGAAACTTCTCCTCCCCACTCCTTTCGTTCCCACTGACAACATGCAGAAACAATTCAGCCAGTTGACCATTTCTCAAAAAGTCTTTTTCCAGTTCTTAGGGAGAGGAGTATCTCTTGTCATGCTATGGGGACACAGTCCTCTTGTGGCTCCAATGTCACAGTGAATCAGCTGCCTGGGAGAATGGAAACCTGGTCACTGTGTAAAAGTCCCTCCCCTCGACCTACAGCTTTCCCCACAACTGGTTTTGGGGGCTCAATCTTTGGTACACTACTAAGGGTGAGGTGTTCAGAAGCAAAGGTTCTCTTTATCTATGTCTAAGATCATCTCCAGGAACAGAGGTGGTCTTCTTCCCTGGGGACAAGGGGTCTTCATCACTCTTCTCTCTCTGCTCCAACTTCTCAGGGGATAACATCTACTTCAACATTTGCTTGTTCAGCATGGATGGCATTGCTCATGTTTACAATTTGAACACTCTACCCCCCGTGCTTTTCAATGAGTTACAGGGAAAAAAGAATCTGATGTGTCAATCATATCTTCAGCACAGCTCTAGCAGAGAATTCCAGCCCAGGAATGAGGCATCTCCTCATCCCCTCCAATGTGGGAGCTGCCTCCTTTCTCACCGACCCTGGTGCCTTCCTGCTGTTTCTCTGCATGTCTGGACTGTCCTTTTCTTTCACTGAAGACAGAGAATCGATGTTTGCAGTCTCATCTGTGCAGTGCAAGATCTCACCCAAGGCCTGTGGACAGTCGTGTGATCCCTGCTGGGTGGCTGGAGCCCCATGGCTGCACTGAGGGGGCTGTGCCAGGACCTTCAAGGGGGCTGGCCCGGCCCAGAGCTGCTCCCGGGTCCCAGAGGAGCCTGGCTCAGCCCAGGCTGGCAGAGGGGCAGGGATCAATGGTGGGGAGATGGCAGCAGCCATGGCCCAGGCTGGCAGAGGGGCAGGGATCAATGGTGGGGAGATGGCAGCAGCCATGGCCCAGCCTCAGCCAGGGCTTGCAGCCTCCCCTCCCCTGCCTGGCCATGGGGCCAGGAGAGGAAAGAAGTTCTCTCTGCAAAGGCCAGAAAGCAAGAGAGTTTTTTTCCTGGGCTTGTTCATTTTTAACATGTGTGTTCACAGAGGTGTGTTCAGCTTTCTTAGTGGTTTAACATGTTGTCAGTTCTCAAAACTAATCACTGGCTGGTTTTTGTCAGACATGGAGGAAGCTCTTAGCAGCTCCTCTCAGAAAAATAATTTCCATGAGTGGCTCCTTCCCTCCTCACCAAATGTTAAATGTGCAAAACCAGCAGAGTTCCTCAAAAATATTCAAAACTCAACCGGACATGATCCTCAACAACCTGCTCTAATAGTGGCTGCTTTGGAGAGGAGGTTAACTTGGAGACTCCAGAAGTTCCTTCCAATCTATCCAGTTCTGTGATTCTGTGCATGTAAAACTTAAGACACAGCAGTAAAACTCCCTGTGAGCCAGGAGAATGTTCTTCATCTAATTCTATCTGATTTTTAAAGCTGAGACTCCATGATGGAGATAACAAGCAGAGCAATAATCTAAATTCCACAATAGAACAGCCTGCAGTTACAAAAATAATAACTCTGCCATTAGACTATTACCAATAATACAAAACCTCTTTTTCTTGGTAACCACTCAGTTATGACATTGAAATTTAACACTGTGGCAGGATAGCCCATTTAATCCATCAGAAATTCCTGATTTTCCTTCTGCTTTGCAATATGAAGTTGCACTGCAATCCTTCCTATGGCAGGAGCTATAAAATCCCATTTCTTCCCTCTACAGAGCCACTTATATGCAAGAATTTTTTTGTTGTTGTTGTTAGACTGAATTCAAAGTGGTAGAGGTTCAACATAATAGGGCAGAGGGGTAGAAGAAATCAGGAAAGGAAAGGTGATGGCTTATTCAACCCATCAGAAGGTCCTGGCCAAGCCAACTTGAGCACCTCTAGCAAAAGATGTTCCATAAGGCACAGCTCTCTCATTTCCTCTAATAAAATGGAGGAACTCCATTAGAAAATAGTACCATCCACTGCACAATAATATTCTCAAAAAAAGCAGCAGAGATAGTACCAGTGTTTGCATTGGAAAGCATAAATGTATAAATGTTGAACATGGAGTATAAATGTTTCAGCTTATTGTCCATGTGTAAGAAAATCCAGGCTTTTTTTCTTTTTTTTTTTGCAAAGCCTGTCAACTACCTAGATATGCATTTCCCAGATCTACTGACAAAAAAATCCCCTTGGAAAATAGTAGTGGAATGTGTTAGAGGTGTTAAAAAATTATATCTTAAAACAGGGTATGGCTTTTCTAGGATAAATAAAACTGACAACTAGAAAAGATTTATTTTAGATTGCTTCACACAAGAGAATTCTTTTTAAAATAGGAAAGTACACAATGCCTGTGTTTCCTCTTTCTGCAACTATTTTGATACCAGCATTCTGCTCTTTATCTAACACAGCAATGCAGTGGCTTCAAGAGAAATATCAAATCACAATTATGTTCCTTGCAGAATACTATGCTGTTAACAGAATAACTGTTCAACAGAAGCCTTGCATTTAGCTGTGCTTCTAATGTAGATTCACATGATGACAGCACCAGTACCACAGTGAGAGCTGACAAGCCTGGCAATTATTGTCAGATCTGAGACACAACACTCACCAGCTACTTCAGAGAATGACACCGAAATCCAACCACAAGCCTAAGTGGCTCATTAAAATCATCCTCCTGACTCTAAACTTGTCAGTGATGCTGTTAGTTCCCCAAAAACAAACTGCCATTCTGTTTCTGCTCTGTGACACAAGGGCCAGACAAAAACTGGCAGAAAACTTATTGTTTGGTTGCTGTCTTCTTAGCACTTGATTGGTCACAATATTTTCCTCTTTTGAAAGGCAACTTGATATCCCCATTTCCCCATCCCTTCTGCCTCTTCAAGCAATAACTGCAACATCTCTTCACATCACTCCTTGTCAGCTAAACAAATTGTCCATTCAATTCTTTAATTGCAGGAAAAATCAAGTCAACATTTTTTCTATTACCTTTTTCTTTTTCATAGAAGTTAAAATAACAAGTAAACAACAACCACTGAGTTATTTAGGAAAGCAAGAAGTACCCAACAAAATTCAGGAAATAAAAGAAACCACAACCCAGTCAAAACAAAGACTGGGATTGACTGGGAAGCATCTGACAGGGAACCAGGGAAAGGGAGATGAAAAGTTAATGAGAAGCTCAGGTTGGGATCCTCTAAAAAATGATACAAAAAGGGACAGATGATGGGAAAGAGTCAGATGGAAGAAACGAGGTAGCTGAGCTCACTGCAGAAAAGTACAAACTAAAGTTTCCCAGTATTTAGGGTGGGGTTCTGTCTATTGAACATCTGAGCCCACTGAATAATTGACAGGAGTTCTGACAGCCTGGGGGACTGGTCCTCAGAGCACAGTGATGAGGCAGCCTGAACTGAGCTGCCCCTCTGTACAGGGCTGGGAGAGCTCCACAAAGTGACAGGGCTTGATGTCTTCTAAAAAAGCACATCTTATGTAATAGGCACCACCCTATTCAAAGTGACAGGTTAGTTTCTTTTTTTTAAATTATATTTTGGAAATATAAAGATATACTACATCTCTCTAAGGGTCCAGCATGTCCCATAACTTCCAAGATCTAAAGTTTCCATCACCACATACATTTAAATGAAATTAAAATACTAATAATACCTACATACAATAAAGTTGTTGTTTGGTTGTTACAAAAACCCTCAAATTCACACAGTGAGTAAAATCTTATTTTCCTTTTCCCTCTCTTCAATTCTAACAACTATTCCATAATTAACATTTTTATTTACAGTAATTTCATTAACTCTATCATGAAGACTTGTCACATGTTTCTTTACAGCATCCTTTTCATTAGTGAACACACAGTCAGAAAGATTAAAAAGAAGCCTTTGCTGTTGCTCTTTCCCTGTTTATCCAGAAAATAAATTTTCTTTTAATATTATGAGCCACTCTTCTATGCTACATTTTAGAAGTTCATTAAATTCCCTCTAAGCAGCTTTCCAAGCATGTCCCCTTAATGAGAAAATAACAAGTCCATTTGACAGTAACAGTAAAGGCACTTATTAGCACGAGGCACCCACTGGGCAGAATCTCACCTGCAGAGAAACTTCAGTGGAAAGTAACTGGCCACAAGCACTTCAAATTAAACTTGAGCTATTCAGGTCAAAACAAAAATTATGATTCCAGAAATGTTACTACTTTACTCCTTAAAAGAGGTAACTTCTCTGTTTAAGGTGGTAGCTCCTCTGTGCACTCTGCACAGCCTGCCAGGTCACATACAGGCCAGGAAGACTTCATTGATTATTACCTCAAGCTCTGGGACTACTGAAAAAAAAAAGAAAGGCAGAGATGGATTCCCAAAATAAAATTACTGCTGTTAAACCCTTACTGGCCTACCCTAAAAATCATTAAGTGCTGTCAGTAATAGATGCAGTAATCTACAACGCAAGGATCAGTTCTAGGACTTGGACACTTGTTTATGCACCTGTACACAGTAAAGTGAGCCTAAGTTAATTCATAAAAGAAAGTTGGAAGAATTATTCTTAAATTAAGGAACACTTTCAGTAATATCATAACCATAAACCTCATCTTTGATAAGCACCACTGGCAGGGCACTGGATGAAGCTGAAGGGAAGCTCAGACTCCCAGCCCGGGCCATGGGGCTGCTCTGTGCCCACCCCACTGCTGCTTCCTGAGGGCCAGGGCAGCAATGCCACAGGCAGGAGGGGACAGCAGGGGACAAACCACCTCTCACAGCAGGAGTGCCACCTTACAGCAGTGTGGGGAGCCCAGAGGTGTTAAATATGTGACCCTTTGCTTGTGACAGGATGCAGGCTCAGCTCCGTTCCTGAATGCCTCTTGGACAGACTACAGAACAGGAATTCACAACTCTGAGGACTTATCAGAAAGAATGAACTGAAATCTGCTCCAGCAACCACAATTTAATTTAGATCAAACAGCCAATGCTTGAAGAGCAAAGAACATAAAAGACACCACTGTTTGCCCTGCTCTGGAAGGGGCTTTGAACTCAGACTTCTGTCGCTTAGCTGAAACAAACACACACTTCAGATAACGAACTCGAGGCTCAGCATCTTCCAGATTTATGAGAAGCTCTTTCAGCTCAGGAGATTGCAAAACTCACACCCAGCTCAGCAAAACACAGCGAGAAGAAAGAATTAATATAGTTATATCAGCCCTAGAAGCCCTGTGCCAAGTCACACGAGCACACCATCTCAACAGCTGTGGGTAAAACTTTGACCAAAGAGGTGACCTTAAATAACATTTTCATAAGCATGTAAAATTTCTTTGTACCCAAACTTATTACTTCTCCCTCATCCTTATAGTAGAAGAGGTTCCTGGATTTCCTGGAGCTGGTTCTGGGATTTTTTCTGCAGCTGCTGTGCAACACCCCAAACCCCTCAGCCATAGCCCTGGGGGATGCAGGGCTTGGCTGGGCAATGCCCTTGGCAGGAGTTGCTGTTGCAGCAACACAAACTACAGACCACAGCCACAGGAAGCCACTGATACAAAGAGCTACATATCTATTATCAGAAAATAATATAATCCTACATAAGATTTATGTTTTCTATTATTCCAGTGAGTTTTTTCTGTAATTGGATCTCATCTAAACACTCTGGATCTTGACCTATTAATGGCAGTGAGCACTGGAAGTAAAAAAAAAATGAGTATTTGTTTTATAAACTGTTAGGCTAAGTACATTTACCTTTTGGAGTTAATTCTTCATATCATCTTGTTGGGTTCCTGGGATATTTTTTTCTCTTATCTTATATTTACATATATCTATATACACAAACAAGAGGA
Source organism: Acridotheres tristis (assembly GCA_037013685.1). NCBI lineage: Eukaryota > Metazoa > Chordata > Aves > Passeriformes > Sturnidae > Acridotheres > Acridotheres tristis. Next base: position 16,471,890 of record CM072899.1, on the reverse strand, counting down.
TGAGAATGCTGGAGCAGCTGTCTGGAAGCTTTATTCCATCACCATCATCAGTTTCATTTCACAGAGCCAAGCAGGGAGATGGAAACGTTTCCAGCCAATAGCATCCCATTAAAAGCTGACAGGCATTTGCTCTAGCCAATTAATATACTTACATGTACCTCCTGCTTTGAACAATGCTTGCTTCTAATAGCTCAAAACAATGGATAAAGCTTCATTATTAAGCTTACATATTTCTACTATCCTGCTTAACATATTTTCCTGAGGCCTGTCTCTACACAGCTCACAGCCCTATTGTTTCTTGTCCTTGCATCTTCAGCATTCTTGCATTTCTCCATCCTGAGATTTGCTTTGACTCAGCTTTCTGAGAGTTTTATATCTTTTCTATTTCTCACATCATCTGATAGATTTTTTTTTTCCCCTCAAAGGCAGTATGTTATTTTCAGGGATAAGCATACAATCAGAGTATCTTTCTCACTAAACAGTACAGTGATGGCAATCACAGCAACTAAAGACTTTGAAATCAAACTTGGCAATTGGTACTCTTTTTATATTTCATCAACTTTTATGACTCTATTGTAAATTAAGAACAAAAAACCCCCATGAAATTTACAGGAAGATGACCACAAAAATGTGAGAAGCTGAGTTCCAGTACTTTCACAGAAATCTCTCCTAAGTTTTTATTTTTCTTTCTTTGTATTCCTTCTATTTTAAGCAATCTCTATGTGTAAACTATAGCATGATTAATTTCGATTAAACATCAACGCTTTAGGAAACAGACAGAAGAATTTCTGAAAGGAAAACACATTTCTCCAAAGGCCATTAATCACTATTAGCTTAAAAATTAGATGTAACAACAACCATTTAAGAAATTATGTGAGCTGTTCCCAAAGATATAATTTATATTAATTTTCCCCCACTTCATTCTGACAGTCACAAAAAAACCCCCGTGTTATGAGAAATTTGCTCAAAGAGAAAGTCAAGAACTCAAGAAAATGTGGATCAACAACAACAGAAATTAGCCTTGCTTCCTCTGTCTGTATTTTACAGTAGTTTTTGATTGCATGACCACATCCAGAATTTCTCTTTATTTTGACTGACCCAGGAACAACCATCCAGAGTTTCATTTGTGGATCAATCTACAGTTCTTAGTTCACTAAAAATTATTCAAACCTTACCATAAAGGTCGATATATCCCATTCCTAATATTTCTACATAACACGGAGCATCCAAGTGCTTCAAACCTACAATATTTTTGTAAAAACAGATGCAAGACTATAGATGTGTCACCTTGGCTTTACAGAGAGATTGAGGCTCTTATCAGAACCCTTAGGGACAAAGTAAACTGGAGTGGGAACACTGGGAATCCCTGTTCTTGGATGTTTGCCTTCACCACCCTGCTTATACCTCTAGAACAGTTTTAATTTACCAATTATCCCTACATTATATTCAGTCACGTGGATGGAAGCTGAAATAAGAAAGAAGAAATAGGACTTTAAGAATCTTAAATATTTTCACTTCACTATAATAACTCATGTAAAATTATTTGTCTATTCGTCTGCCAGGCTTACTACTGAGTTTTGAATTAAGATGCATTTTTATCCCTGTTTGTTTATCAACCATTGCCTCCTCTCCAGCCAAATGCAACAGTGCAGAGTAATCAGATTTGGCAGCCCAAGTGCTGGCTGTGCACTGCTGCAGCCACAGTGTTTGCTCACTGTCACTCCAGTCACAAGGATTTAGTCCACTTGTGCTACACTGATCCACAGAACACTGATTTTTCTACCCCCTCACCTGTGAAACTTCCTGCTACCCACTCCTCTTAGAAAACAAATATAATTTTGTTAAATATATATATATAAATTATAATAACTATTAATCATTGCAATTTTTAGATGCAAGTTGCCTTTTTCTCTCTCTGTCTTAAGGATAGAAACAGCAGAAAGTGACAAATCAGGATAAGACTGAAGGACAGTTCTTGATAGCACATGGACCACAGTGCCATCCAGGCTGCCAAAAGGACAGATGTTCTTTGCTTTTCTACTGAAAAGCAATTTCTGTCTTCTATGAAATGATATCCAAACTGTCTTTTTAGTTCCAGTAAATGCCCACTAGGGATGGTCTTTTCCTTTGTAAGCCCTATCCATGCACAGCACCTTGCTCACTCACTCCAAAAAGGCAGATTGCCAATCTCTCCCAGCCTTTATCCTCCACTCTTCATTTGGTGTTCTTTAAAAACCAAACCAAACCCCTGCCTGTGTTTTCTCAAAATACATCTTTGGAATACTAAACTCCATCCACACCAGCACTTGCCTCTATTTCAATTCTGTAACATCACCAGACTTGGACCAGCTCAGATGATTCTCTCCAGTGACAGATGAAGAAACTCTAACACTTCTGTTCAATTTTTTGATTAAAACCTTTCCTCGACTTAATGTCACTCAACATTCTGTGTGTTTACAGTGCAAAAGAAACTGTAGGTCAGCCACTGGTTTCCCCTCCTTGTTGGTTTTTCCCAGCTGGTCTTACACCAGCATTCAATAAAATCAAATTCCCATGTTTTAATATCACACAAGTACTTTACATGTGTACTGTAGCACTGTTTGCAGCATGCACACTGGATACTGTTCTAAGCAGCAAGAGCTCTTTGTTAACTACAAACCAGCTAATACTTGAAAAATTTAATCTAAAAAACCCCCTCCAAATCCCCACACAATTTGCTATGACTGTCAGCATTAGTAACACAACTACTCTATTTTATTTACCAGAATAAAAGAGCATATTATAACCTCCCATATCAATGACTAAATAACATTTCCCTACAAAGCAAGAGATTATAAAATACCCTGCATGTCATTTGTCACAGAGTACTTGCAAGGGACACCAGAAGGTGACTTACATTTAATTCTACCTTTACTTTTAAAATCTATTAAAATCTATCCATCTCCATGGTAACTTAAAACATGTATTCCTCCCACACAGTTTGATTGATAGTTCACAGTTTTTGTTTTATAGTCAACCTTTCGTTTGTTTGAAAATACATAAAAACTGTCTAGTTGATCCTAATAATCTTTAATGATCCCATAAATCTGTATGTGGCAGTAAATGAAAGGTACTGCATATATGGCTCCTTGTTATACTGTTGTTTAAACCCAATAAGCTGCCATAACATCCTGTCTTCAAAGTAAAGTAACTTTCAAATCAATTATTATAGATTTTCAGATTTTAATGGTATAAGACTTGCTTACAAATTAATTTTATTTTACTCTCCTAAAACTTTACACCTATTTTTAATTCCTTAAAGCTCAGAGTCTTCTACAAGTCACTATGAGAGACTGACTACATAAAATTTCTTTAAATTAAGGAAGGAAAAAATAATTATTATGGGAACCTGTTATAACCTTAATATATGAAACACTTGAACTGAACTTCAGCAAGTTAGTGCTAAAGGGAGAAGTACTGAAATGGATTGCATTTTATAACAGGAACCTAATAAATACTAAGTGTAATTTCTACATGAATACTGCTCTTCCAAGGAAGAAATGTAGAGAGAGGTCATGACATCCACTAAAGACCTCCAAGAACCCATAGCTAATAAATTGATGTAAATTCAAGTCTCAATTTGACAAAGCAAGAGAAGAGCTTCTACTCAATTTTCCAACACACCTAAGCAGCATAAAAGTCTCTGATTTTACCTACAGAACCTTCTAATTGCCTAATATAATGAGCAGCTCTAAATCACACTGTGACATTTTTACATTGAGGTCTTTATTCTGGTGCTCACAATTGAAGAAAGATGGGACAGACTGGAGCAGGTCCAGGGGAGGGGCACAAAGATGATCTCAGGGCTGGAGATCCTGGCCTTTGAGGGAAGACAAAAGCAGCTGGGTCCTTTCTCCCCCTGAATCCCATCCCAGAACTGCAGCTCCAGCACAGCCTCCCTCTGTCCACAGGGAGACACAGGGAAAAGACAAAGGGCAATGGGTGCAAATTGCACCAGGGGAGTTTTCAGCCCTGTAAGAAAGAAATGCCTTTCAGTAAGATCAACCAGTCACTGGATTTGGACAGGGTGCCACAATCTCATGTAGGATCCCTTTCTGACAAAAGGTTGGGTCAGATGATATTTCAAGGTCACTTCCAACCTGTAAAATTCCATGGTTTATCTGCAGCTTCCCACTCCATGAGTTAAGATACTGAATTATAAAAATACCCACCTTCAGCATACAGTGCTGAAGTGTTCATCATTCTGCATTCTCCAAATCGTTCTGCACATGCCCATCACAACTCAGTCAAGAAAAATCTTCAAGTATTTTCTAGTAATCAAATAATAAATCTGCTAAAAGCCTCAGACTCAGTTGCCAAGCAATGAGATGATTTCTCAGTGCACTGTTACCCCTGAGGAACTGAAGAACTAGATGCTCCTGGAAATGGAAATATTTACTCTTAGTTTCCCCTGTATGCTGTGCAGCCCTTAATGAGACTATCAGCTGCCCTAAACTCCTATCTGAGTTCCTGGTCACTCCATGAAGATTCATCCTTCACTGCAAATATAGATATAAAAATATCCATACCACTGCTGAACACTATTATCCAGAGTCCTGTCTTCTAAAGTGATAACTCTGAGTCTCTCTGTTAGTGTCATCTGAGGCCAGACAGGCTCTTCAGATTCTTTTAAAATGACTCTCACAGACCTGAACAACCACCTTAAAGGAATTTTCCTTCAAGGTAACCATGAAAATGACACAAAAATGAGAAAAAGGAAAGAGGGCCATGTGTACAACCAATACTGTTTCTGTACATCTGTCTTGGTACAAATACCTCACCTTTCCAGGAGTTTGTTTGCACAGAATTTAAGAGTGTATTTAATATGCTCAGCCTTGAAGAAATTCTTGAAGGAAGACCTTTTGATGCAGCACATCCATTTTAGGTAATGTCACATTTTCTCCTATATATATATTTCTATATACATATTTCAGAAAATCCATCAGCAATTCCATGTTTTATCAGATACGGAGCAAAGCACATCTCACTGAATAAAAATGTCTCCTAGAACACTCCCCATAAGAGTAAACTACCTTAGTGATTCAGTGAATGGCATTTTTCAAGATGAGTTTTAACTAGTGCTTCAATTTTAGGGACACCCAAAACCACCCAAATCACATAGCTGCAATTGCACAGAGTCCTGCTACCCACTCTGTTCCTTAATAGGATCCCTCAGGAAATTTAAAAGGAGCCAATGGGAAATTGGTTTCACACTGAGCTGGCAAAAATTCCATCTATTCCCAACACCATTAGGTCTTACTCCTGAAAGTAGACGAGAAGTTACCTCACACATCCCCCGCTCCCCTTTGCATGAAAGTAGCAAATTAACGTTATTGATCTGACCAAACTCTAAATTGGGCAATTATGTTTGGTCTCTCCACAGTCATCTGCTCCTTCAACAGAAATAGTCCTCACATCACATCCTAGACTCTGAGGAATTTTTTTTACAGTTAAAATAGCTACAGTGCACCAGCAGTGAGTTTCAGTGATCTCCTTAGCTGACTTAAAAACTCACAGGAGTCTTCTTTGACCTAATTAACAAAAGCCTACAGAGAACTTGCAGATCCTTTATTTAGAAGTAGTATAAAAATAACAAATCTTATCAACACATACAGGGTAAGAGAGAAAGTTAACAACCTTACTTGTATCATTTTGCTGTCTCAACAGAAGTCAGTAGACTGGTGTGGGCAGCTACCCAAGAGCTGCACACACCCATTTCACTGTAATAAACGAATTTTGCATCTTTATCCACCCCTGTGCCTAAACAGGTCTCCCCATGGTTGGTTCCTGCTTTTCTGCTCTCTCTTCCTTGCCCCTTCAGAGTAGGCACAAGAGCAGGCTCAGCTTCTTACAGTGGTACACTAATAATCTCACTTTTCCTTTCTCCTCCACTCCAAATTAGGTACAGGATTGGGGAAGGGAATCACTGGCCTCTTTTGCTTATTGCCTTTGTAATATTGGGAAACAATAAGTAAAACCTTCTTCTAAATTTCTTAGGCTTCCACAAAAGGACAGTCATTGTGTCCAAATGAATCTAAAGAACAGAAGAGAGTATTGGAGCCAGGCAAAACAACAATACAAGATACAGGGTCTGTGCACCTACTGACAGTACCCAAACACAAACACACACATCTGGCCAGCTGTGGTTAGCACTAACCCTACCCACATTATCAGCAACTCCAGGGCTACATAGCACAGATTTTAAACACTGAGATTCATGCTCACAGTGATCTCCCTCCTAGGGATTTTTACAATAGCAGTGAAAGTAGGAAAACCCAAACCAAGCAGGTCAAATAGAACAGTGGCTTTTTTTGCCAGAAAGCAGCTACTAAATCTCATTGTTTCAGTGCCCATCTCTAAAGCCTGGATTCAGGATGCAGCCTGGATACAGACAGATCAGAAGGCAAAGAATTGCTTTCCATTTTCCATTTTCCAGTGGCACTGCCTTGTCTGCACACAGATTACACATTGAAATAGGGGAAATGTGCTCTTTACACAGAATCACAGAATGGTTTGGCTTGGAAGGGACCTCAAAACTCCTAAGTTCCACCCCCTGCCATGGACACCTTCCACTTCAAGTTCTGTCCAACCTGGCCTTGGACACTTCCAGGGATGGGACAGTCACATCTACTCTGTGCCAGGGCCTCACCATCCCCACAGTATAATTATTTTTCCTTCTATCTAGTCTGAATGTGACCTCTTTTCATTTGATATTACCCCTTGTCCTACCCCTATGGGCCCTGCTAAAACGTCTGTCACCAGAACCATAAAAGTCATATCATCTTTACTCCTTTATTGAATAATAAATATTTAAGTTCTATTCCTGATTACTCAATTATTTAAAATAAGATTATTTTAAGTAGGCCTAGAATTTCGAACAAGGTTATAATTTTTGCAAAAAATCACATCCAATATAAATAACATATTCTAATAGTTTCCATCAGTTTTACTTGTATTGCTTTCCAATTGGAGAAAAAGCTCTGGCATTCTCATAAAAACTTGCTGTTTTGTCAGCATTTAAAGAGTTATATGATCAGAATCCAACTACTCAGAGCATAATTTGTTATCACAGTAAAGCAAACAACACATCATACATCCTTCTATTTCAAATTCATTTCAGGCACAGTCCTTTCTCTGTGAACTCATTATGAACAAATGTCTTTTTCTCCTCAGACTAAACCTTGACTTTCACCTTGATAGCAAAAATTAAAAGAAGATCACAGCCCTGTGTAATGCAGTGATCTCAGGCTAACCTTTATAATATACATTTCTCAGAAATCTAAACTAAAATTGCTGCACAACTCCTGTAACTCAAACCCATTCAAGCTTCCCCATGCACAGTTTATTCCCAGTACTGGCATGGATTCTCTGTGGTCAGAAGGAAACAAGGAAGATTCCCAATATTTTACACCAACTAATTTTCTTCAGCTGTCTCAAAGCTGTGCTTTACTTCACCCTTCCAGTTCTCACTCTTCTCCTCCTCCCTCCAATTTTCTGTCAGCAGAATTTCTTTATCTTGGAACAACATAACATGTCACTGCAGGCAGTGTTTTAATCACTGCAGGCTTCCTGGGTTTTACATCCCAGCTCCCATTGTTCAACTGAGAGACAAATACAAACTTTACAATGCACCTCAACAATACTACCAAGGTAATTGCTGGGAATTTTTAATTGAAACAAACTTGGTCTTTCAAACCATAATCCAGGTAGGGAGTTCACCAAAAAGCAGGAGATGAACATTTGAGCCTATTTAGAGACGTTCAGAGAGGCTGCTCACATTGTTTGTCAGCCCCACTGACCAGTGAAGGGCCCTTTGCAGGCACTGACCTACTGAGAGTGTCTGTGCAACACCAGCACTTGAATTTCCCCTGCAGTAAGAAACTTTTCTACAAAGCTGACCAGGCACAGCAGCATGATAAATAACATTAATTACATTTCTTAGATGTTTCTTATTACAGTTTGGGAATAATAAAAATTTCTGCTGGTGCTGATACAGCAACAAGCAAGGATTTCTATTTAGTCTTTCATATATTTTAAGGTATGTCCTTACACAGCTTCCAGCCTGAACAGCAAGGATAAAATTCTCATCCCAGCTCTGCCACAGGCACCTCAGAACATTTCCTCAGGTTTCCAATGTACAGCCCACAGGTGGCACAAATGTCTGTTACCCACTTAACAACGGTGTAAATTGTTCTTCTGCCAGAAAAGCTGTGGTACTGTATCAGTGGCCTGGAGACAAGAAACCACTGAAGGTGCTCAAACATTGGCAGCTTGGCCCAGGGAAGCTGGGGAGTCTCTCAGAAGGAACCCAGACCTGGCTGCTGCAAGACTGTCAGCCTGCCCTTGCTGACCCTGCCTGAGAAGGCAGCTGATGATCTCAAGAAGTCTCTTCCAATCGAAACAATTCTGTGATTATTTCTATATTAGAATTTTTAATTTTTTTAAGCTTTTGGGGAAAAAAACCCCAATGTTTTCTTTAATCAGAAGCTCTGCCAATTTCTTCCTCATGGAGCAAATGCTTCCTTCCAAAGTCCTATGAGAACAGTAAATTCTTTCCCCTGTTATTTAAGAATACAATAATATTTTGTGCAATGTTATAAGAAATATAATGAGCTACAATAGACAGCAGTCCCAGAAAGAAAAATCACTAAATGAAAGTTTATAGCTAGAGCTTTCTCTCTCCTTCCCCTCAAGGAACTGGTGTTAACAATAAAAAAGAAACACTTTAGTAGAAAGGAAGCTTAACTCATTTGTAGGTGAAATGATTCCCCTTTTTCCAATTTAATACCATTGCCAATATTACTGTTGTCATCTTCAGCTGACACTGGGGAGAGGGGGAGAAAAAAAAAATCTGACAGGAAGAAAACAGAAAAGATGGCTTTATTCCCATACACCAGAGAGGTAAATATGTGCAATGGAAAAAGGAGGAGCACTAGGTGTAAAGAATGGTACAAAACAGGGTATGTTCCACATTCCCTGCCCCTCCTCCATTACATCAGGTGCTCCTTTCCAAGAAAATGCCTCCAGGGACATCTGACCCCATAGAGGAACTGAGATCAGCAAGAGTAAAACTGATTTCATAAGAGTTGATTGCTTTTCGAAGTACAGAACACAGCTGGTTCTGCTGGAGAGGGACAAGGCTCACTCCCCTGGATCACTCCTGGGTTTGTTTCCTGGACATGGAACTTGTCACTGCAGGTTTAAATGAGCAAACAAAGCTGCTGCAGCTCTATGGAGAGGTATTTCTCTAAAGGAAGGACAGGAAGGAAATGCAAGCTTAGACCACCTACATCTTGATCCTAATCCTACAGTTAAGCCTTGTAATTACTAAGCTAAAAAGAGAAAATAAAAACCAGGAAAAAATACCTTCAAATGTTCAAGTTTTTTATCTGCTGTGTCATGGGCTTTGGCTATCAAAATGTAAGAAAAGAAGAGGGATGAAAGCAGGAGACATTATGTGGCAGCAACTAAAAATTACACTAAAAAGATGTGTATAAAACTCCATGCACTTATCCTAGTGTTTAATTATAATTTATGGAGGAACAATTGCACAAAACCTCCCATAGTTTGAGTTCTTCTCCTTTCAGACTCTAGAAACTAAAACAAGTACTTACAAACTGTGCTGAATAATTTTTTAAGTCTTTGATGGAACTTACAGAAGTATTTTTTTTTTTTTACATATTTAATAACACTTTAAAATTGTTGCCTTTTTTTATAACAATGAAGTTTTCAGATCTGAAGGTAGAATTTCAGAACTGCAGAAATTTCCAGTGTAGCCCATATGACTTTCACATGATCCATTATTCTGCAGTTAGGAAATCCCCATTAAATACAAGGAATCCAACCATTTGGATGGATTTTGAATGCACAAAGGCAGACAACATTTCTCCCAGGGTGTTAGAGATGTGCAAGGAGAGGAGCACTGCTCTTACCACATACAGCTGTTTCCAGAGCACAGCCCATTCCTGCAGAGTTGCTGTGACTTCAGTCACCACAGAATCTTCCAGAGGAACAACTGTTTCATATTGCCTGTAGAAAAAGAGGGGGGGAAATTAGGAAAGGTACCCAGGAAAAGGTAGAAAAAGAAATATGACAGCACAGTAATTTGTGGAATTCCACAACTCGAGTTTGTTCAACATCAGGAGAATATCTTAAGAGGATCATTTTGCATGTTATAAAACTGAAGCAACTCCAGAGTCATAGCAACTGTTCCTCCATTACACTCCACAAGATTAAGCTTATGTGAAACATTTCCTGGTTACCTGTTAAAAACACACAATTTCCTTCTAATCAAGGTCAATGAAAAGTTTTCATTACTACAGCATGTTAAATTAACTTGCCTGTAGAGTGGGTTCCTTCACAATTTGGGCTGATTCCCTAAGCCAGTCCACTCCTTTTTTCCCCCTCCAAAAATGTTAGCCAGTATCAAAACTACCCTAAATACTTGCTGTCTACTAACCTGTCCTATCCAGAAGGCTTTTTCAACATTGCAGATGAAATCTGAGGGATCTACCCTCTAATCAAAAGAATAAAACTTATTCCTTTGTGGTAAAGATTTTCCAAAACCATTAAAGGAGAGCCATAAGAGTGGTTTGGACTGGGACTTCAAGGCTCATCTCATTGCACCCCCTGCCATGGGTAGGGACACCTTCCACTGTCCCAGGTTGCTCTAAACCCCATCCAGCCTGGCCTTGAATACTTCCAGGGATCCAGGGGCAGCCACCACCTCCCTGGGCAAACTATGCCAAGGTTTCACTACCCACAGCCTAAAATATGTGTTCCTTAAATGTCAGCCCATCATCTCTTGTCTGATTCCTACAGACCCTGTCAAAAGCCCTGTCCCCATCATCTCACAAGCCCCTTTTAGATACTGAAGGGCCACAAGCAGCTCTGTCCAGAGCCTTTTCTCCTCTCCAGGCTGAACAACCCCAGCCTGTGCTCCCAGCAGGGGTGCTCCAGCCCTGGGGACAGTCCCTGTAAGTCCCATGGGATGTTTGGGGAGGGCAGGGAGCACTGGCTGTGTGGTGTTCAGCTACCTGCCAGCTTCAACACATGCTCTGTTATTTCACAAGTGCTTATAACAGCACTTGAAATATATTCTGAACTAAAGAATTTTTAAACAAAACATGAAATAACCATGACCCTCCTGTTCAGAACTGTGTTACATTCTGTTGTATCAATTGGAGCATGAGGCTTTGATACTTTTAAACAGTGTATCAGCTTTCCTAACAAGTACCTGAACTGGTTGCCCTTCACAAACTCTAAACTAACATCAAGGACCAATTAACTACACATCACAGGGAACTGCTCCTTCCCCTAAGGAGAGTACACATTAGGAGTGGTTATTCTATGCAATATATATCATTTTATTACACCCCCAAATTATGAAGCATCAGTATTACAGCTGCCCTTACAACCTTTACTGAGGCCCTTTGGGAACAAATCTACAATTCAAGACTATCAGAAGTGACCTGTTTTCCTGCAGGTAGTTCACTAAGAGCCATTTAATACATTTTATCTCCCACATTTAATTTGTTGCCTCAGGTCACTGTTTGAAACACTGCAATTATGAATCTCCCCACAGCAGCCTTTATCTGGAATATGCAAGTAAAAGCAGCAGTGAAAACACAAGATATTGATTTCAAGAGTCACAGTCAATCTCACAGGAAACTCTGCAGGTTCCAGTCAGTAACTTCCCTGACATGGCATTGCCACCAGTGCTGTTATTCACAGGGACTGAAATGAACCCACTGCCAGCAACACATCAGCTACACGCAAAGAGAAGGGCAGAAGTTTTCAGCAGTACACTTGAGTGACTCTTTGGATGAGGTGGGGAGGGCTGGATCCCTCGGAAAATGTTCAAGGTAACACAGCTACCTGTCAGCCATGGCTCTGAAAATCTGTAGATAAATGAGATGGCATGTCTACTGACTGGTGCCCCCACAACAAACAGGAAAATACAGTATTTTGTCAGTGAGAGAACAAGCATAAATGGAAGAATATAAGCAGAGTTCTTTAAATGCACGTGGTTCAGATGATACCTCTGAAGTTACAATTTTATGAGCCAAATCAAAGAAGGATAAACATCAGACCTGATTCTTGCTATATTAGAAATAAAAAAAACACACCCTAACGCCGTAGAATTACATTTAATTTTCAAACTTTCACATACAAGAAAAAAGATACAAGGAACTACAATTTTTGTGTAAGTTTCATTAATTATATCTTTGTTTCCCTTCTAGATAAAAAGCACTGTAGCTTCTTAAAAAAAAGGAAAAATACTCACCCTCTGTTACTGACAATTGCCTTTTTCAAGTGAATATAATTTGCAGGAAAAATCCCCTACAAGAGAAAAAATTCTGTACGTTAGAAAAATACATTTGCAGTTTTTAGCACTGGTAACCTAAGCCACAATAAATAACTGCCAGTATATCCATATAAAACCCCCAACCAACCATTGTGTCAAAGCTGCCAGTTGAAACTCTACATTCAGATTAGTAACAATTGACTGGTTTAGTCTGCCTTAGACCAGGACAGCACCCTGCACCAAACCTCCCCGGGGCAGCTCAGAGAAGTGGCTCCTCTGCAGTTTGCAGCACAGCACCAGAGCTCCCAGAACAGGCTGCTGCTGGCCAGGGTGACACAGACAGAGGCTTAAAAAGACAAATTAAACAAAAAGCCACCATCAAGTTTGCATTGAGCCCCCATGGACAGAAGTGTTCTATTACTTGCATAGCCTGGAGCTGTCAGTTTTCCTCCCTTTCCAAGGAAAAGCTGGTCAAGCCCCCTTGGGATACCTCCAGTGATTTGTCTTTTGCTGTTCCCACGAGGGCTGGACTCTGGCCTTGGCTGTGCCAGTGTGCTCTGGAGTGTTGAGAAATGGGGAAAGGGGGAAATTTAATCCAACCTTTCTCCAGTGTTCCACATCCTCTGTAAAGCACATGGCCCTGAATCCTCACAGCAGAGTCTGCCAGTGTGTAAGGAAAGCAACCTGCACTTCAGCAGGAAATACAGCAGCAGCACTGGAAATCTTTGGATTAAAAACTAGCTGTCAGTCTCTGACAAGAATGTCAACAACAGAGTGTGGGCTTTCAAGTTTTAGAGGTTTAAAACCACACAATTTAGGAAGAAAAATTTTCGAGGGGGTTTGAAAGGAATCCTAAGTAAAGAATATTCCAAATTATAAGGAAAATCCCTTCTTGTTCATAGGCAAGACTAAAATGATAGAAGGAAATAAAGCTGAATCTAAGAGGAATGTCTGCATCAGAAAAACAGTAAATGTGCTTGCTTTCAGCCACTTAAAATTCCACAAAAAGAAGAAATGCTACTTCACTTCCTTGTTTGGTTCACTTCCAGTTAATGCTGCTTATTTCTGGTATCTAAGAAACCAGGGAAGGTTTGGAGGGCTCTCCTATCAAAACTGAACATTTACACAAGCAGAAGTACCAACACACACAATGACTGCAGACATTTGATTAAAAGAGTATTATAGCCATGACAATGTAATACAGCTAATATTATATTCCATAATACAGGTAAGCATGAGGAATCTGGCACTTTTCTCTCTTTAAATACAAGCAATATTTAAACCAACAGAAAATGAAGTGAAGCTCATATAAAAGCACCTACTGGCATGTTTGGATACCAACATTTACAAAAACTTAGATGCACTCACAAAAGCAATCACCCCAGAACAGTCAAAAAAGTTCTTCAAGAGCAAAAACAACGGGAAAAAATGAAAAAGAACAAAATACAGTGGTTAAACTGTAAAAATCTGCCCCCCCCCACAAAATCCTTTTTCAACAGACTTTATTCAAAGTTGTCTTAGATTAATAATTCAACTTATTAAATGTATTCTTAAAAATGCTGCATTAAAGCAATGCAATATCACCCACCTATGCTTTTCTTAGGGGAGTAGGGTGGAGAGGATCAAACTGGATGAGATTTAAAAATGTTGAAAAAAATTACATGTTACATGTCAGGAAGGTTTCTAATCCTTTGAGTGATTAATGAGTATCACTCAATTTAAAAAGAAATCCAATCCTCCCACAGGAAAAAAGTTAGAGAAGGAAAATGAAAAGTTTACTGTGTTGCAACAGCAAAGTAGATTTAATCTCCCATTAGATGAACAAATGTATTCACACTTACCTTGACACTGGGCTTCTTAATGGAAACACCTCTGTACCAACCTGAAACCACATAAAACACATTATAATTATTTCTGGCACTGCTGTCTTTACACAGAAGCAAACTGACTACAACTCAAAAAGCAGCTGTGCCTCATGAAATTTTTAAAAGAGCTTTTGCTAGGGTTTTTTAAAAAAAAATATTTTGCTCTGCAATGATGACAAACATGTAACAATCTGGAATGCTCTTATTTCTTCCCACCAGAAATAAAAGCAGGTTAGTTAGTTCCTCTACTAGTAATCACTAGCAACTGTGGCAAAGATTCAGCACTCAGGGAAGAATCTGCACTGAACACTTCTCTTCCAGGCTGGCACATGAGTCTTTTTGCAGTGTTTGTCTTGACAAAAGCTCCAGACTTCAGAAACCTGTAAAAGCCATTATCATACATTTCTAATGTGCTTTAAACAAATACAAATTCTTTGCATGTGTCTGGTCTTACGTATGTCTGAGTAGAGAAGAGGTTTTAGGATTTAATTTACACACCCCATTATTATTATTCTTGTAACCCCCATCAGGAAAGAGCTCCAGACAGGACAATAAATGAGAAGTGAAACACAAAGCTGCTGAAGCTGCAAGTTAAACAGAAGAAGCCAAGTCCTGCTGCTTGCCACAGGTGACAGCAGTGTCACTGCACGAATAAAGGAGATGAAAACTTCACCCAGTGGCAAAGCAGCACACCCTGCAGCTGGGCCTGGAAGGGGACAGTGGTGCCAGTCCTGGGGAGGGGCCTGGCCCTCCTTGGCCATCCCAAAGTCCTGGGCAAACTCGGCCAGGCCTGTTCAGCTCCCAGGTGTCATCAGCAGCTGCAGCCAGCACAGCCCTCACCTGCCAAAGCCAACACTTCACAGCAGCTAAATCCCCCTCCCAGAAAAATTCCTCTCATTTTCCCAGTGACTTCCTACTCACTGTCTTTTTCCCTCCCTTATTTAAAATTGCACTGGCAAAACCTGCCAGTAATTTGCCATGGAGAATAGAGAAGAACAGAACAAAGTAACTGGATATTTTGTCTCTCTTAGAAAAATGACTTCAGATTTGGCTGAATTATGGTAACAGCCTCAATGAGAGGATCAGATGTGGGGAAGAAGGCCTTGAATTTGTTTTAAAGACAGCCTGATAGTCTTGAATGTTTATTTTGTTTTAAAAAGGGAATCTAAGTCAATGTGAAATAAAATAACTGATGAATTCAAGACAATTGCAAACATTAGTACAGGAAAAGTTAAAATCCATCTTCTTTATTACACAAATTTCTCATGAAGATAGGACATAACACAAAGATTTCTTTTCCTGTAAAATCATTGCTTATATTAAAAAATTAATTATTGTTGTTTTGAATTCATTTTAGTTGCTCAAACTTCAGGGAAATCATATCAATATAAACATATATGCACAAACAACACATACAAATCCTTAACATAAGTGATTTCTAGAACTCCACACAACTGCCCACACCTGCTTTTGAGCAACAGATGCTGCATATTTTTAAGGTCACAGAAAAAAAATAAATGCATTTATCCTGTGATTCACTGTTACTAATATTAAATACAGTCTGTACCTCAGAAATAACCAGACATTTAAGCTCTAAGACAAACAGAATGACAAACTTCTTGGTAAATGGGGAACAAAGTGTTTTTATTCAAGTTTGTGAACAGACCTGTAAAAGAATAAAACCCAGTAAAAAGGGTGACCATTAATAACAGAGATCTGCAGACTAGTAAATAAAACACATCTCCACAAAACCACTACATTTCTGAAGTTTTTGTTCTTCATTCCAAACCAAATTTTCAAAGCTTACAAGCTCTGTGTTTACAGAGTTGTGAAAAAGAGGCAAGGAAGGGCCCTGAGAAATCACTCAGCTCATCCAAGCCATGTGTCTAAATCTCTCCTCACATTTAGTCTGGTTTAAACAGCATCCAACCATTTCTTCTCAGGGCTGAATAACATTGCACTCCTTGTCTGTGGAAAACGATCCACACATCTATAAAACCCAGATTCCAAGGTATTTCTGCACCAAATTCCAAGGAAACTCTATTTCTGCTACTCCACAAAGACCAGTTTGAAAGCAGTGGTGTTGCACAGGCACCGTTTTAGAAGAAATTTCTTCTACATATCAACATTGGCCAGTAAAACTGCATGCAGGTAACACAAAATTTTGGTATAATACTTGGAAATCCAGAACATTTATGCCAAGTGGAGACAGCAAATCCTCACCAGAAAACCTATTTCAGTGGCTCAGACAATATACATGACTTTACAACCTGAACTTTTTTCGATGCTATTTGAATATTTGATGCTTTTCTTTTGGACATCATGGAAAACATTTTGTTGACTTCTGTCTTGTGGTTTCCTTCATATATTTGAGCAGTTGCTGCATTTCCTTTAATCTTATAAATTGTGCTTCCAGATCTTAGTTTTTTTTTTTTTCTCTTTTTTAATGTGGTATAATTTTTTTAAAGTCACCACTCTCTATTTTGAGTTCCCTTCAACTCTGTGCAAGCAAGAGACAGTTGAGGAGCTCAGCAGAAGCTGTAAGCCCCACATAATAAAATGTACAACTCATTTTGCATCACAAAGTAAAAGCTATGGGTAAAGGTACAATGCTTTTTTTTAAAGGCACATTTAGAAAATTGGATCTGCATTACATTAGTCCCTAAAATGAACTAAACCTGCATTCTGGAATTGGTCTTAAACACATTAATATTGATGTAATGATTTATCATAAAGAGCATTTGTTTTGGAGGCTCTAATGACAATAGTCATCAAATCCAGGCAGGTGCTTCAGCTAATTGTGATCCCAACAAGCATTTCCTGGTTAGACACAACACTGACCAGCAGCTTTAGGTGTCACTGCACTGCAAATAATCACTGTTAACATTCCAGAGTTAGGGCATGCACTTAGTGACACATGGCCTTCAGAGGGTATTGACTTCACAGAAATAGTCAAGCAGAGATAGGATTTAAAATCAAGAAATGGAAAAACACAGCTATGAAGTGACAAGAATTTTTTGAATAAATTAATGTGAAACAATGATCATGCCTGCAGTGAGGCTGGGAGGGGACACAGCTGAGATGGCTGACCTGAATCAGCCAAAGGGATATTCCACACCACACAAATCATTTGGTACAAGAAAACCAAGAGTTAGTCTATCAGAAATGCCACTCTAAAACTACCTGTACCTGTGCAAATCCAGTAGGAGAACTTGAAGCCACATTAGAGAATGTGCACACTGCTGGCTAAAGACTGAAAACCCCTCTTTCCCAAGGTGTGTCACACTCAGGAGCCTCAGCAATAGTGCAGTTAAGTTGCAGAAGTGGCTCTGGGGCTGTCCTGCACATCTCAGCCTCTTCATTTCAGTGACTAGAAGAGCTACCAATGATTTTTTGATCTTTTCTTGAAAGTGTGTTGAATGAAACCTGATATTCTTTCTAAAGGCCATCTCATAACCTTCTTCAGATTTCCACTTAATCCACAAGAGGTCTGTCACATGGAAACAGCTCACCCCTTTAGAGCAAAAGGGTCCTAATTGAAAGATATTGATCAGTTTTTGACAAAAATAAAGCTCAAGTATCAGTGTTAAGTAAAGAATCATGAGCTGCAGACTGTAGGAAAAAATAAATTCTGCATATAATTTCTTGACAAACAAAATTCTGAAAATAAATTACTTAAGTATTTATGGTAAACCTTAAAGTTAAAATTTGTTCTTAAATAAGGTACTGCTAGTAGAATCTGCTAGAGGAACTTGAGCATTCTTCTACAAAAATAAATGTACTTGGTAGTAATGTGAGTAAGCTTTGCTCCAGGTGTGAGGTTGTCTTTTGCCTACAGAAGCTAATAAACAATTGCTTTTACCTTATTATCTGCATGTGAACTGCAGAGCTAAAGGCACCCCAAGTGACCCAGGAGAGGACAGGAGCAGCGCTCAGCAGAAGCTTCACAATGCCCGGAGCACTCTGTCCTGAGCTCAGCACAGTGCCAGGCAGGAGGGGCAGCAGCTCAATCCCTGCCAGCACCAGCCCAGGGAGCAGCGTGGGGCCAGCAGAGCCACAGGAACACGCTGATAATGCTGCCACGGCTGCCGTGACAAAAGGCAACGAGAGATGGGGGGTGATTTATCGTGGCATTGGCCAGAGGGCTCTCGAGAAGGCGCTGCTGTGCTCTGGAAGAAGATTTTCAATCACTGGGCAAGATCCGCAGCAGGGGTGTGAGTATGAGAGGCTTCACCTCCACAGGCACGTTCCACAAACGGCAAAGAGGGAAAAAAGGCTGAAAAGGGGGGGAAATCAAACAGGAGAAGGGACATCTCACTGGAGACATCCTCCTCAGGCCAAACACAAATTACTGGGAAGGAGCCACTTTGGCCCAGGCAGCCACAGGAGAGCTCCCGACTGAGATGGGAGAAAACCTGCAGGGCTCCCCCAGCACTGACAGCCTGGAGGGGACTCCTCCCTCATCTGTAGGGCACAGCTTGGAAGCAGAGCAAAGGCATCACTTCTCAAGCACACTGAATTCATCAAGAATTAAAAAAACCTCTAATTGCAAGTTATATCTGTTGCTTAAGTGTCCCAAATACCAGAAACACTTATTTTGATCATGCCATCACTGCTGGAATAACAGAGGGAAACTTTAAATATATTTTATGCATGGTTTAAGAACACAATTGTTAATGTACACACATGAAAACTGTGTAGATAAATACTTGTGTGGATAGCAGAATTTGCATGGGTAAGATAATACTCTTTTAACTGGTGCTTCAGGCACCAGCTGGTGTTTCCATTCTTCAGTGAACATACAAAATTCTCAAGGTAATAATTACAGTTAGTGAAGTTATAGCATTTTCAATCTAAAGAAAATTGCCCTCTAGCAATAAAAACAAATGGACAAAATAGACATTTTAAATTTAGTCTGTATGCCACTAGTTACTGACAGCCACTGCCTGTGGCAGGGCAATGGCCATGTGACTTCAAAAATAGGGTGTTCTTTAGAATGCAGTCCAAATGTGTATTTCCAACCAGGAGTGTGCTCATGCTTTGCCACTTGACAAAAGAAAACTCCATCTTTCAGCATTTCCAAGTGCCACACTAATGTCTCTCCCCTCCAGCTCCTCCAGGCACAGCAGGCAGAGCAGAAAACTCCACTTGGCGTTTCAGTTCTCCCTCGGAGCTAAGATCATAAGTGGAAAGGCTCAGAGAGGGGAACAGAGAGGGGGAAAGCTGTGAATGACAAGCACAGGTCCAAGTGGTGCCTTGATGAACATTTCTAACCTTTGAGTGAGACCAGTGGAGGATCTGAGAGCCCTTTGTGAAAGCTGGAACTACAAAACCTGCCTGGTTTACACATGGTGAGTGTTTGATGCAAACACGGGTGGAGCCTTGGAAGCTGCAGGGGAAAGGCAGGTACCAGGTCCATGGGCTTGATTTACTGGGACAGTGGGCAGAGGGAGGCCTCTGTCAGACTTAGGAAGGGTTAAAAAACAGGCATTTCGATATTTGTGGTCTGGTATGAAGGCACACAGAGAAGCAAGCACACAAATTTGGCACACAAAAGTTCCAATTTCAAGGATATGAACAAGATCCAAACTCAAAAAGACAACTCTATTTCACTTCATTTCATTTTAAAAATGCATAGACAAGCACCATTTTTTAACATGTTATCAGTTGGTATTTATATTTATTAAACTTAGAGATAAATACATGTATGTGGGTGTGTGCACCTACATTTGTTTCCTTACTCTGCAAATATCTATAAAACTTAGCTGCAGTGGTACCCAAAATCCTGAAATAGGAAATTCCCTCCCCTTTCATTGCTCTAAAAGCAGGGACTGCTTCTTACACTAATCACTACAGAAGAGCACTTGCTCATTTATAATACAAATGCAGTTATTCAGGAAGTTATTATGATTAAAAATAAGCACATTCAGAAGTATAGCTACTCTTTGAATCTTTGTCAGTCTTGAATTCTTTGGCAGTCTCTGCAATTCTAGTTCACATCACTAAAAGTTTTGTGTGTGAATCTTTTCAAGCCAGACAGAAAAATCCCTGCTGCAGACAATTATGCATAAACTATTCAAGAAGTGAAACTGAAACAGCAATGGATCTCCTGTGACTCTCACAGCAGTGACCCCTATTTTGTATGGGTTAACATTATTTTATCCAGTCTGTCTAGACAAAAGAATCCCCAGCAAATAACGCAGTAGAGGACCCTGTTAAACAACCACTTAGACAAGAATGCTTAAAAAGCAACAGCTTTTTATTCCCCTTTTAAGAGCCTGCTTTGCACATTTAGTGTGCTTTTTTTGCATAATTCACACATGCAAGAGCTGCAGCACAGACCATCTGAATATTCAGATGAGTTTCACAGTGTGGAGTTCCAGATGTTATTATCAAAATCAATGTATCTTTTTATACACAAAGTCCGTGGTAAAGGCACCTCAATTAAAATGACAGGATAGAGAGCTTAAAAAACAAAACCAAAAAATTTCTTCCATCCAGGAAAGAAAATCCTGTCTGAGTACCTCCTTTCTCAGCAATTTGAAGACTGGCATGAATTGCTTTTGAGGAACCATCTTCAAAACTACCAGCAAAGGAAATATTCAAAGCCTAATTGTTTTAACACTGTAAAGATAAGTTGGATTATCCATCTGCTTTTCCATAAACAACCTGTTCCTTGGAGATCATGCTTTTATTTCCCAGAAATGGCTGGAAAATACCATGACTGCTTTCAACACATACAGTGTTTAATTCCTATAAAATGATTCCACCCTAAGCCAAGTGATACATTTTTTTCCTGAGCTTGCACCACGTTCTAATTCACAAGACCTGGTAGAATAATTACAATCTGCCCTCAGTGTGTGAGCACAGCTTAGCCCATCACACCATTTGTGGTTATTAAAAAAGCAAGGGATTGTTTACAGCAAGCTTCTTTGTGGTTAATTTTCTCCACTGCACTGCAAAGCTCTCATTCAACCGAATTTTTACAAATGTACATTACTAGAAAATTAGCATAGAAAAGGTGACATTTTTGTGATGAGTTAAGTCAGTGGGGAAACAAACACCTGAGTACAAGAAAAAGATTCAAGAGCAAAAGACAGTTCTAGGCATGAGAGAGGCAAAGCAGAGGCTGCTGACAAACATGCAGAAGGTCTGGGGAGCAACATTAACACTGGAGATGAAAAATTATTTTAAATTGAACAAAAAAAACCCCACATCTACAGCTTCGTGGAATGTTAATTTGGAATTCAAATTTGTGGATCTGAGTTTTGAATTTGTTTAACACTTCAGGATTAAGGTTACATTATTCCACCTCAGACTATAGTGAAACATGTTCTCATACTGTATCTTGTCAACCTACTTCTCACCAGACATGTTTTACAACACTTGCTTGAACATTAGGATAAGAATAATTTTCCTTTTACATACAACTTCAATCACATTCTTCCTTGTGAATAAAGCAGAGCATTAGGACATTGAATTTATTCACACACACATCTCCAGCCACATGAGAACAATAAAATTTACAATGGCATTTTGCTTTAGGTACAAAAACACACATCAAAATAAATGCAAAAAAATCTCTTCTAAACCTGTATTTTTTACATTTTTTCTGGTATTGCTAATCTATTTAATAACTAATATTTTCCACCTGTTCAGATGTTTCTAAGTAATTAAATTGATACACTTAATAGAAATGCGTAACAGTAACAGTGAGAAAATACAGTAAAAAATATACTGATTCTATACTTTACATGATGAAAATTCAGTGTAAAACCCAGTTACAACACAACAATTAGGTCAGGGTTCAAGATTTTCTGGACAGATGGTTAACTTCAAACACACTGACCCCCTATCAGACTGGATTAGTGCCAAGAGCACTCAGCCTTTCCTACAGAAAGTGGGTCAGAGTAGGTTTTATTCAAGTGCTTTGATTTGATGCATCATGATTTCCAAAGAACTCATTAAAATCTGCTAGGTTAAGATATTTGTACATTCTTACATAGAAAATGGGGTTCCTTCTTGGACATCACACTTACCTTCACATTTCTCCAGGATCTGGACAGTTTCACCTAGTTCCAGGACCAAGCCTTGCGGAACAGTTCCTCGGAAGCTGCAAATCACTAGAGGGTGGGGAAAGAGAGAGAGAGACATATGAGCCTTGGATCTTTGTGTGAATTTTCTTCTAAGCATAGCCCTTTAGCTCACTCCCTGCATAAAAATAGCTCTGACATAGCTGCCCAGAAAACCTGTCAGCCAACTTTTCCCGATCAGGTATCTTTATTCCAGCCCTTATCAGAAATTAACTCAACAACAACATAAAAGCTGAGCTTTTAAAAAGATTTTTAAATTAACCAAGGCTTGTAATGACTTTAATCAGCAACCTCTGATTCATATTGCATACAAAGATTTCCCTGTCTCACAATTCTTACTCTCCTCCACAATCCATCAATGGAACAGGCTGCCCAAACTGCAGAGATTACAACAGGAACTCAACTCCAGCAATCACTTTTCTCCAAGTTGACACTATTTCAAATAGATGCATCTGTGCATCTAATACACTGCAAAAATCTGTAATGCCATACATTATATTTAAGCAGACATATGAAGGAATACCTAAGAATCTGTACTTTTCATAAGCACTATCTAACATAATAACACATCTTACTTTTCCAGGTATCTCTAATTTTCATTAACCGGGGAAAATACGAACCCATCTTAATGTTTCAGAAAATATTAATACAATAAATAAAAATACTAAATGAAACTCGAATTCAAAAATAAGTGTTAAAAATTCAGTGTATGATGCTATATTCTTCAGCTATATTTATCAAAATACAACGGGGACATGGGCAGGGGTAGTTCCCTCAAACATGAGATGTCAGAACAAAGAGTGAATCGCAGGTAGGATCGTAGCTCCCCCCAGTTCCAGCATTAAAAACTCCCCGAGGCACAGGTTTAATGCAAGCACTCCAGTACCTTGTTCCAGGTAAACACACACTCAGGAGAGCTCCCCTGTACATCACCTACACACCCCGGAGCACTGTAAGTGCAATTCCATGAGTTGAAACAGTGACCCCCAGTGGGCACCATCCTCTTCTCCAATTCAACAGAACCCTCCCCAGGGAACGCAAACACTCCAGCTGTGCTCAGGATGCTCCCATTGATGGAGGCCCATGTCACAGAATATTCTGATTTGGAAGGGACCAGCCAGGACCATGGAGTCCAACTCAAGTGACTGGCCCATACAGGGATCAAAGCCACGGCCCTGGAGTTCTCAGCACCATGATCCAACCGGCTGAGCTCAGCTCCTCCCTAAAGATCTTCCCCAGCCACAGCCATGAGTCCCTTCTGACTGCACATGAAGCTGACAGGATGAATGAAGTCCAGGGGAAGAACATCGAATTTCTAAGAAATAATGAGAAAAGCAGAGACACCACAACAAAATTGCATTTTAACCCTATACACACACTTCATCATGGGCAAGGGCAAGAAAGAACAAACTACACCCACCAGGAAAAGCCCCACACAGATGAGGCCAATACAAGAAAGAATGGGGAAAAAATCTAAAGGGAACCAAATGGCATCAAATGTTTGCACTTCCACTGTGAGACTCAATGCAGAATTTCATCCCAAGAGTTAAGAATTTCATCAGCAAACCTAAACTGGTCTCTCAGCTCTTATGGCCCAGCAGAAGCCACCATCAGTTAAATGAGGCTTTAAATTCTTGTTTACATCAGAAGCAGGAGGAACACAACAACTGGCTCCAGACTGGAATAATGCAGACTGCATAATCCAACAAAAACTAAGCTCATCAGCATTCTGGATCCATTCTTCACCCATGAAGAAATTGTAAATACGGATTTCAACCAAAGAAAAACTACTTAAAGCCTCTCCCAAAGTGCAGGAACACTGACAACTGAAATGATGAACTGGCAGGACATAATCAAGCCTCCAATGGCGTTTTCTTTTTTTTTCCTTGGGTTTTTTTTTTTTTTTTGCCCCTTCAGTATTTTAAATAGTTGGATCCTTTAAATCCAGAAAATGTTTTCTTTTTTCTAATTGGCAATTTCTCCAAATCGAGAAAATACAACTTGATTTGCAAAATACCACAAAGTCCTGTATTACAATTTTTTAGTTCATTTAGTGATTTTTTTTTTTTTTTTGTTCAAGCCAACAAAACCACTAAAAAATGCATTTCTCAAAAGGGGAAATTCCAAACACCTTGGGTAAAAACCAACCTTTAAAAACACTGGAAAACAAAACAGACAAGTACTAATCCAGTAATAAGATATTCATTTATGAGAGTAATTTTAGATACATTATTAATTTTAAGAATTAATACAGGCATATAACATTAAAAGCCAGTTTTCAGACTATTTTCATCTTTTCTGAACATGCCATGGATCTCATGACACAGACACCAGCTATGGGACATGTGGGTGTTAGTGGTTAAAGTCAAATCATGGATGTAAAAACTCAACTGGTCTTACTCAGCCAAGCTCAACAAGAAGCAGGAACTCTGAAAAGTATTAATGCATGCTAACACTGCATTAGGTGCTCTGAATTAGCAAACAGCAGCTGACTTCCTATAACAATTATTTACTATATTAAAGCTAATGAATCAAGGATGCAGCTGGGAAAGAAATTACCAGTTATTTGGCCATCAAATACTTGCCTATTACATAATAATACAGGTGAGTTTGGAATAAAAACTAAAGAAAAGGTACCAGTGAAAGAGAATAGCAGGGTTTTTTTCAATTGCTGATAGAAGAAAAAATTTAAATAGGATCAGGAATGGTGGCTTTAATATACTCAGTCTTACAGGAAGCAATTCTAATAGATGTGTTAGTTTACAGATACAAACTGGCCATTTTTAAAAGGATTCTACTGGTCACACAAAGAGCATCTGATAAAAGGACTCTGCAATATGTAATCAGCTCTTCAGAATTCAGGGTGCTCTATTCATAAGACAGATAAAGCTCTTTTCTTAGGTCTACTTCACTCAAAAAAAGAAAAAATAGGCAAAAATCACGAAACAGAAATGAACTGATCCCATCAGCTCTAGATACAATCTTAGAGATCATAATCAACTAGAAAATTAATTTTCATACAAAAGTAACACCCCCTCTTCATTCTCCATACAACAGTATGGAATCTAATTCCTTTTGTAATCCTCAATAAATTATATTAGTCTCTTCTGTTTGACAATTCTTATAATCAATCCATAGGTTCAGTGAACAGCAATATAGATATTATCAAAACAGGGGAAGCCAAACCTCAAGAGTAAATGACTTTCCAGCCACACTAAATCAAAGTCAGGAAAAATTAAAGAATTCAAACAAATTGACCCAATAGACCAAACTGTCTTGCTAAACTGTGTAATGAGAACAAAATTTAACATTACTGAAATAAAAAAGAATGGTAAAAACAACTTCTGATTATGACAAAATCACAGAAATTTAAGGCTTTTATAGTCTCATTTATTATTCCAACAGTTACTTCCAAAAAAGTTATGGATGTTACTCATTTCTTAAGCTAAAAATGCATGATGCAAGACAATCTTGCTTATTAAGTCCCTTTTAGGTACACAGTTCTTCTTAGCAGCAATATTTGAAAAATATCAACACAAATATAAATCACAAATACAGAGTAATTCAACTGTTCTAAAGAAAATAATTTACAGAGAAGACTCTGACAACTGATTTCTTTCCACTGAGAAATTCTCTATCCTACATGATCACCTACAAACTGTCCATCAATCCATAAGCTTTCATCATTTCTTACACCATTCATGTCCTCAGGCACCAGAATACACAAGTAACACATCACCAAAACAGGCACAAAGCAAAGCTTTTACCCACCAGTTTAGAGATCTGACTGATCCCTCTTGGACTCCAGGACACACTGCTGAAATATTTAATATCCATTTTCAGATATGAAGCCCCTTGTCATCATTCAGGTCTATAAAGGAGATTGTAGTTCCCCTCACAAAGTCTTTTCAGCCACCAGTTAAAGCCAATATTCTGCTAAAGAGGAAAGCTTTGAAAATGCACCACATGCCATGTGATTCAGGAATTATCTCCAAGACTGAAGTCCCTTATCTGTGGTACTTAAACTGGACCACAGTGAAGGAAATCCTTCCCTCTTCACCTCTGGAATTTACCAGTAAGAAAGGCACAAAGCAGTTCACATAGGCAGTGACTCTCATGCTCTAGCAGAACATATGAAGAAATTGTGGGGCACAACATATAAGAACAGATGGCATTGGAATCATGGTTTCAAAAGCCAAGGATCCAGGGGATGACAGACTTTTCCTTGCCCATGGGTATGGCCTCACACAGTATAATATAAACAGCTGCATTGCAAGTCACCAGCAGAACTGAAACTGCACCAAGAGGACAGGACCTGTTGAGTTAATGCATCTTTGCACATCTCTGATTCCTCTGATGCCCCACCTAAAGCAGCTTCTTGCTGTGTGAACAAAGAAGATCCAATTGATACAATTCAGGTTTTACAAACCATGTGCTCAAACAGCCCCTGTCAATAGCTCTTGAAGAAACTGCACTTGGCTGTGATAAACTGGGGAGGTGTTTGCACAGATAAATAATCAGCAAAGTGATGTGAAATAAAAGAGCCATTTCCCTTAGTAAGGACAGATTGAGCAGCAAGCTCTGAAAGGATCTCTGTTGGAATCTTTCCTGTTTCAAGTATTCCTAAATGACCCAAAAAAAGCTCATCATTTAGGAAAGCCACAAAGTTTGTAAGGTCACTCAGGCTGTTCAGTGTAACAAAAGAGTTACAGATGGACCCAAGCTCCACAAGAAGCACTGGCAGGTGAGCAGTGTTCAGTTCACCTGGGTGGTATTCCATGAGGGATGAACAATCCTCACCTCACACACAAAACCATCATCTCCTCCCTTGCTAGTGCCACACTGAGTGGAACCCTGGAATATCAGAGGTTTTACCATAAAACTCAGTGCTCAGCCACTGTCAGAGACCACCCCACATCACACACAGTATTGCCTTGGGGGAAAAGAGAAGACACCATTACCCACAGTTCTACATAAAATTCCCAATGTGCCAGTTTTCCCCTTTGTCAAAAGCCAATCCTTTGCCAAAAAGCACTGAACAGCATAAGAACAGGTAGAAAGGAGTGAGAGAGGACGTAGCAAGGACTGAATAAGGGCTTTTATGTGATTGATGGTTAACCAAGACGGGATTTCTGTACCAGGAAGGCTGAAAGGGTGGACAGGGGATAACTAACAGAAAACAGGAATCTGTTGCCATTCACCTCTTCCAGCTCAAAAAGCAGAGCAGTGGCAAATGAAGCATCAGAGTTCAGGACTTTTAATAAAGTACTTTTCCACACAGTGCATAAGCTGTCAAACTCCTCATGAGATACTGTGGGTGACAAATTAAATAATCACTCAAGTTCCAAAGCCAGCAGGACAAATCTATGGATGTGTCCCACACAGGAGCCTGGGGAAAGCTCCAGCCCCGCCCGCAGCCCGGCCGGGGCAGGACACGGGGATGGGACGGGGCTGGAGCGCTGGGAAGCCCCTCACGTTACCCAGAGTCACCGCCTGAGTCCCGCTGTCCTGTGACACCAGTGACCGGTTTGGGACTCCTCTGAACACCAGGACGGCAAAGAGGAGAGCACAAGTCACGGGGAAATGCTGCATCCGATTTCAGCAGTGTCCTTGTTACCACAGAGCTGGTTTCATTTCTGCTGTGATACATTTAAATTGTATCTTCCTCTTATCATTCTTTCCAATTCAGCTTCCTGGGCCCCAGTCTCCTCACCCAGTCTCACCTGGGCTGCAATGCTGGCACGGAGAATTTTCTTCTCAGATGGATGTCAATGCCCTGATAACCACGGTAACTGAAATGTGTCACCTTTGTCACATGAACAGTGGGAAAACCCAGGACAACGGGGAAATGCAAAGAACTACTCAGCCCAACATATCCAGCTGCTCATTCCCTGAAAATATCATTCTTTTTCTTAGCATTTGCACAAAGTTATGCAATGAACTGACAGTACATGCCTTCTCATGTACTTTCTTATTTTTTAACCTATTTTTACAGATTTCAGCGAAGCCTACCAAAATATTTTGATCTTACATAATGTTATATTTACACTACATCATATCAGTCAGCTCATGAGTAATTTGTTTATTTTCATAAAGGAACAGGGCCCTTTCCCTCCCCAGTGTGTAACAATGAAAATCAGAAGAACTTAGGTGAGGGCTCAGAAACAAAATCAGTTCAAGAGCTTTCCATGTTCACATAGTTTTTTCCCTTCTCCAAATCTAAACTATGTATCCCTTAATCATTAAACTGGACTTCTAAAAATTATTATTTATATCCCAGGTTTTCACATCCACAATAGAAATCACTGCTACTGGAGCAGATCCAATATACTAACCTACAATTTGATTTTTCTTTATCATAAGATGTTGGTGAGGCCATGATTTAATGGACTATTTGAGTAAATTTGGGGGAATAATTGTAATTTTGTGAATTTTCAACACATCTCCATTTACAAAAGATAGACCTTCTTGGACTTTGTATCAGTTTTTCCCAGTTCTCAACTCACTGTTAATATTATTGTCTGTCTTATTGAAATTCTGGTAGCTTGCAATATTTTTAGGTGACACTTGCAGAACAAGTGTTTCAGGTTAAAGTATGTAATTAAATTTTTACAAAAAATTACTGAGTGTACTACACTCAGCTTGCAGTTATTCAGATTATGCACTGACCATCCCTCAGTAGATCTTCATCCAAACCCATGTGAGGAGGAATGGCAGGAAGAGCACACGGGGGGCACAGCTGCTCCATTCCCAAAATACCTTGACAAGGTATAACCACACTGAGCAGACACTGAGTTGTGTTCTGTGCTACAAATGTCAAAGTTCTCAAGTTCTTTGAAGGTGTAATTTATGCTTTATAACACATAAGCATGTTTTAAACTCACACCTCTATCACACCAGCTAAGAATTTGGAGTATGTGTTTACTTAGGGTAAACACAAACTCTGAAATTTCACAGTCCTTACACAGCATTTTGTATTCAGCTACTACTCATTGTCAGCAGTTAACACAGAACACAAGTCAGTCCCTGAGTTAAACATTGATTTAGATTGATTAGTATTAAAGACTGAATTAAATACTAGATTAATATTAAATTAAATAATATTTAATATTAATAATTGACTAACATTTAAGAAAATAATGTAATTACTCCAAACTGATAATCTAATATTATGATGAGCACGCATCTTTCCCTAAAATAGTTTTTCATATTATTCAAGCTATTTAAAGTGTCTAGTATGACACAACATATGCTAAGTTTAAGAGCTGAATAAGATAAACTTTATTTTCTTCCCTGTAATACTCAGATGATAATAAATGCTTCATGTAACCCAAGAGTCAGCAGGTGAGACCAAAGATGGCTCTAAATCAAATTTTCCCTAACAGAGGCTAAAACAAGGAGGGGAAAGAAAGGTATTAAAACAGGGCAAAGATGTGGCTTCCCCCCAACCTGAGACATTTGTGGACTTTTATTTGTACTAATTTCATATATGTAGCATTTTCTATACATTTTCTTCTATGGAGACACCCAAATGTTGTGGAACCACATCAACTTTTAACAGCCCCATCAGGCCAGAGCTCCACACGACTCTTCCATCACACACAAATGGGGTTCACTTGTTTGGCTCCTGTGCCACCAACACTCCCAGGAATTGTATCAAATGAGTGAACCAACAATTTTTACTCTCCCACTCCACAGTACTTGTGTTTTGAGAATTTTCTAAGCTACCTTGGCTTAAAAATGTCTTTCCCAAGAGGGGCAGATGTGGATTCTTTGCATTTAGGGATGGCAGAGGGAGCAGTGGACAGGCCAGGGCAGGATGACAGAGCAGGAAAGGCAGCACTGACACAAATTATCCCACAGAGGACAAGAGAGACGCCAGGTTCAGCTTTACCTTTTTGTGAGGCAACTGTGTTGCACAACCACGCCCAGGGGCAGCACTGAATGAACACTTCCCAAACCTCCCTGTACCTTCCAGGCCGAGCCTCTCTCAGAAACACAAACCTTTGCCCAGCAAAAAGGAGTAGTTCTTGAACACAGAAAATTGTAGGTTTAATAATTTAAAATAACATTATGAGGTTTATCACAAAAAAAAAAAACCTTTCAAATTTTTATAACAAAATTAAAGGCCAATATGATTAATTTTTTCCTTTGTGGAACTGCTTGATTAAACCTGGCAGTTTCATAGATTGCACAGTTAGAGTTTGATAATATTTGACAAGGGAGCAGAACCATGAGGAAAGGAAAAGAAAAACATTTCCATTTTATTCTACAAATACCTACAATAATGTTTTCACCCTCACAATACACCTTCCAAGTATTTAAATGATTAATTGTGGGTGAGGGTTTCAATTATTTGCCAGAAACGAATGTGAGACTTGCAGTCTTATTTGCAAGCCCAGGCCTCATTCAGCAAGTATGATCACAAAGAATCCAGGGAACAGACCCCAGGTCCAGCATTTCTAAAACATTCCACTATTTAAGCAAGACGACAACATGAATAATTTAGGTATGAAAGAGAGGATATATCCAATTACACCTTAAAAACTCAAATAAAACATGAAGATTTTGCAGAAGGGGCATTTCTTGCAGAGTGTACTGGTACACACGACACAGAACAGGGCTCTAATCCGATTGGAATTGCCGGGCACTAATGTAATACACACACACAAAAAAGATTATCAAAAGCTGATTAAAAGCCATCCAAACATTACAATCGAAGAGTAGGGATTAAACAAAAGACATGATTTAGAAGAGGGCTAAAAATTTTTTTGACCTTATTAATGGTCTTTATGAACTTTTATGCCAAATCTTGATGAAGAAAAATATACTTCAGAATTGAAAGTAAAGTATCACACTTTGGGTTCTGTGTATTGCTAAAATTACAGTACAATTAAGTGAAGGTATTTCAGGCTGCTCGGGGAGCAGTGGCAGTTGCTAGGCAGCATCTGCTCCTGTCAGAGATGCTTCTTTCTTTGTGCAGTACAGAACCTCAGCCAGGAATACTGCCACCAATGGATTATTCCAAGGCAGCTTACTGCCATCACATGGCATCTGCAAAGTGCTCACCCGCTGCCTAGCAACACCGCCTCTTTCTACTGAGTCATACCAGCACCAGGACAATATTCCTGCAAAAAAAGAAACAGATGCCTGAGAAGAAAGGTGATCATTCGGTGGCAGAGCAAAGGATTGTGAGCATCCTTCCCCTGCCCTCCAAGATAAAAATAGAGATTGTGCTCAAAAATCATGAGCTGTTTAAAATAGTTTTGCACATCCTGGTGGCAGGAGGTGGGAGAGAAATAAGGGACTAAAAGTCCAGTGTTGTCCACTGCCTTAGCTGTGTCAAGGGACTGGTCTTGAGCTTTGCAAGGATCTATCCTGTTACTTCATCACCTTCCTGTCACTCCATTCCATCAGTTCATTCAAGTCCCTCACCCATACATCCTTCCCTCTGTGCAGGAAGTGAATGCAGCAGGTTTTTTCTCCCTTTCAGAGGCAAAGGCTGTTTCAGGTTCTGAAACCTTCTCCCCGTTTCCAATACCCAGCTGGCAAAGAGGAGAACACTGAGCTCAGTCTGCCCAGAGAGGTGAGGGGCTGTTCTGCACTGCTGCATTCCACAGGCTGCAAACGTGAGCCTGTTGAACACTTGACTGCTCAACACCAGGAAACAAAGTAAGAAACCAGTCAAGTTTGACTCTCCTGGGAGATGTGGAGGTGGCACCACCTCTCCAGGCACCCTGCTCCAGGCCTTCCCACATGCACTGTGGGAATCACTGACCTTGACTGCAACTTGCCCCTGCAGCTCCTCCTCTCACCCTGTAACTCTTCCCTGTACCTCCCTGGACAGCTGTCCATGAGCCAGCCCTTTGCTATGCTCCAGTTCCCAGGTGGTACCAGCCTGGATCTTACAGACTCTCCTCTCTACCCGTGTGTTCCGTCCTCCTCACCTCACCCCTCCTGCTCCAAGGTGCAGCCCCAGAGCAACTAAAGGAGGACAAGATCATTTCCATCACCATGCTGGTGCCAGGAACACAGTCAGGGACGTGGCTGCCTGCAGGAGAACACCACTGGCTCATGTTCACCCCACAGCCCCTTCCAGCCTGTCCCTTTTGGCACAGGCTATAGTGGGAGACTTTCAGACCTCCCATCTATCTGTTAAATACATTCTTAACACGTTAAATCTACCTTGGCATTTATGATCAGTTTGCACATCTGCAATGAGCAGCAATAAGGAAAGAATAGGGCAGATTTATAAAAGTATATTTTACCAGCATACAGCTCTTGCATTTTAGCTGAAAACTCTATTTTAGCCTATACTGGCTGCCACACAAGAACTTTGCTGAAGACTGCTATGAAACCTATCAATCCACCCATAAGAACTTTGACTTTTTTGGTTTGCTACTAAAATACAAAAAATAAAAAAGTATCTGACTGACAAAATTGAAGATGCTTTTTCATTATTTTTAACTTTTCTAATCATGAATGAAGCAAACATGCACTATTTAATGCTATCAACATCATTTGAGATGTTGGGGAAATCGTTCTTTTCTCTTTTTGCATCCTCCACACAGGTTTATTTCATTATTATTACTATTTAGTTATTATTTATTTTTATTTATTACCCCTGTTAAAAGGAGAATATGGTCTTCTGCCAGAAACATAGTCATTCCAGAAGTGGGGGAGAAAAAAAACAAACCAAACAAACCCAACAAGACCAGCAGTTGCAGTCTGGGGCCTTGCTGTGATGAAGAGAGAGAAAGAAGCTTATTTTCTACTTTCTCTGCTCCAGAGTCCAAAGAGAACCTGTTTCTGCAAGACCAGTGCTTGAAACACAACCTTCCTTGGCATAAACCCCTTGGACCACAGAGATTACCAAATACTTACCTGTTAAAAAGAAAAATAAAAAAGAAGGAAAAAAAATAAAAGAAAAAGAAAAACAAGTGGCCCTTCCCTAGCAGAGGGACTTGGGTCCTAATTCCACTGAGATCAGCACACTGGGAAGGCTGAGCTGGAGCAATGGGCAGGAGGATGGAGGATGGAGGAGCAGGCATGGGCCGTTCCCAGAGGATGCTCTGCACACACAGCAGGGCCAGGCACAGCAGCCACAGGACCTTTCCAGGTGCCAGGACAACTCTTCCCACTCTAACAAGTCCCTGCTGGAGGAATGGCCCCACAGCATCACCTTCAAACACAGGCACAAACTTGGAGAGGATTCCCCTCATCTCTCATCACACCAGGCCCACAGGGAGTGTCCAGCTCCATTTTGTACAGCAAGAGAGAATGGCAGGGCAAGACTATTCCACAGAAATATTGATCCTGCTCTAACAGGTCCAGCAGAACTAAACTGTTGTTTATTTGGTTTATCAAAATGCAGGCCACCAATCATTCAGATCATGAGCATTCAGAGAGAGAAACAAAACACAAAGATGCACCAAAGTTCAAACCACAGTTTTCAATAACCATTTTTTCCAGTAATTCATATATTTTTGGATTATCTGTCCCACTCTGGCTGACTCTTTCTCACCTGAGCCTACACTGTCTGTCCATGTAACACAGCCACACAAAACAGTGCCTAGGTGAAGTGGGCAGCTTTCTGCAGACACTTCCACAGGCATTTTTCTCCACAAAGGAAGAAATGGGTGGAACAGAAACACTTCCTCCTATCCCCCCACATCCAGACTCAGTTACTGGAAACAGACATTGCCTCCTACAAGGAGTATCCAGCACTGTCTGAGATACTCTCCCATGAAAGGCTCTCTGCTCCCTTCACTGCTTGTTTGGGCAGCCCACCCAGCACCCACCCCAGCAAGGCAAAGGACCACGTGCACTGACACCCAAACAGTCTCATCCTGCTTGCAACTGCCTTCTACTTAACACTTCTGGGTTTCTCTGACATGGATTCAAAGCTTCCTTTATCAGGTTCAGAAGACTAAAAGTACAGGTACCCATAAACATCTTGTTCATAAACATTCTGAGAGGGAAGAAGGGCCCTGCTGCTCAAAAAAATGAGGTTTCCAGAACAGTGAGGCACCTGCCAAAGCACTCTGACTCTGTGCTACACTCTGGCACCTTGGGTAGCTCAGGGACTTACATTCAACAGAAATAAAATAATTCACCACTCCATCAACCGCCTACTGCCAACACTAAAAGCATTTAGTGCCTAAGCTTCCTTACACTGCAATAAAAATAAAGGTTTGTCTGGATGTTTCAGAGAACACCAGCTTACCTCTGAAAGCACAAAGGCCTGCTTTTAATCACCAAAAGTTAGCTGGCACCACTTGTCATAAGCTTTTCTTAAGGCTTAATATCCAGAAAGACTCAAGAAAAGAAAAAGCAGTTAAGAGCTGAAGAGGGATGGAGGGAAGTCTTATCCTTGGAATAAGTAATCACCTCACAACTGCACAGGAAAGCACTGAGTCTGCTCAAAGCCTCAGTTCTCTGCCTTCCAAATATATTCCCTAAGATTGGACTAAGGACTTACTGTTTGAACAAACACTAAAAGATGTCTAGGAGAAAGGAATTATGGCCATAAAAACTTTAGAGATGCTTTCAGGGTCTCAGAAGACCTCATAGATCATTTTGACATGGAAAAACTTGAACAGAGGTTTGATTTAAAAATCAGGCAGTTGAGTGAGATATTTCGTATTTGCCTTGAGGTTCAGTGAACAGACAGACTTTGAAACAGAAGAAAGTGAGGAATATTGTGAGATTCAGGTTGATTCATAACTTAGAAACAATCAGTGAAAAAAACCAGTGTCAATCACAACTGGTTTTGGACCAAGATTTCATGGTATGCTTCCATTGGCCCCTTCCCCAGTGCACAGCACAGCTGAGAGAAGAACACAAGGAACTTAATAACCACACAGAATTTTTTAAAAAATTTCTCTGGAGGAGAAAGTTGCATCAGGCTCTTCAAGAGCTAAATAATTTTCCACAGACTTTCCATTCTTTGATGTTTTCACACCCACATCTGAAAAGTGCTCCCATTTCTCAAGAGAACAAATCTATGGACTACATATGGCCACCAGTAACACAGTTGTTGGACTCATCAGGCAGTTACAGCTCTTCTGTATAAGAACCATTCCCAAATAACTGTTTAATGTGTTCATCAGAAAAGCTTGTCTATCCACATCTCACTGTGCACATAAACACAGAAAACTTCCTCACTCCTAATTATCCCCCTCTTGCATGTTTGGAAATGCCAGCAAATACATGGGAGAGAATTTTGTAATTGCAAATAATAGCTCTTACATGTTTCCCTGATGTCTGCATTGGAGTCTGACTTGTTAAGGACAGAATTGCTGCAAAAAAGGCTTTGCAAGGGTAGTGAGACTCGAGTCTAGCTGAGCTATGCCACTGACTGTGCCCTAAGGAAGTTGCTTTCAGAGGATTAATAAAAAGTCACCCTTCCTCTCTTCCCACATAAAGTGCAAACCACAACCTGCACCATCACCCCATACTCACATAGCAACTTCCTATCCTGCAAGTGGTTCAAAAGAGAAATTACTTTAAATTTCCTCACTCATTTCACTCTGAACAATCTCCCTTCCTGTCCTACAGGCTTGACAATGAATTTAAACCCAAAGCACACAAATAAGAAACACCTGATAGAACCGGATTAACTATTTTTTCAGCAAGTCTGAAGCTTTTTATCTGCACTACTGTGCACAGAAATTCCAGTTTTAAGTTCTTCCCCATCCAGCCCTATTTCCACTAAACATGCAGGAAAAGTTGCCCAAGATTGCCAATTCACATCATAAAATGTCTCTTGTTACTGGATATATTGTTAGGTGAGGACAGAAAGCCTGAACACCAAAATATTTCCACCTTAGAAAATCATTCTAAAAACAAACTCCCTTCTCTGCTGTGGCTAAGCCTGGGGAGGAATTGCTTTTGCCTTCACCCTATTGCCCAGTGGCTGAAGCTCTGAAGGTCTCAACTGAATACCTAACACAACACAACAACAAATAAATGGAGAAAATTGCTCTAAAACCCATCAAATCATCCAAAGTTAAACCCCATACTGCACTGTTGTCATTTCTTATTCCAGGATCAACCCCACATTCCCATACAAACCATGCAATGAACTGTTAAACATACACATCTCACTTCTTGCCTTTGTAAGCAATTTGTTTCTCAACTTCATTCCTCCTGTATTTAGAAAATTTTGGCTAATTTCTACTACAAATGCATTTGTGGACTGGTATTTAGATAATCTCAAAGTAGTGATATCTTACAGGCTAATTCTCATCCAGTTCTTCATTAGAGCTGGTCTGACCACAATGTCTTTGGCTTAGTCTTTTCTAGGACAGACAAGCCAAAATATATAAATCTCTTGCCACAGAACAGGACATTTAATCTCCAAGTACTAGCAGCACACACAGAATTCCAGATTTACCCAAGACTGGAGCTGAAGTTGCCCACCACATTTAATGACACTTTCATAAACTTTCTCTCTGTACTGATAGTATCCCATTGGATGCATCTTGAGAGCTGCTCTTTTCCAGAGACATTTCAAGGTGTGATTCATTTCCCATCCAGTTAAATAACACATATACATTTCCTTTATGATCCCTGACTGACAAATTCCTTTGCTCATTCTTAAGGCTTACAGGTAAAAAAAAAAAAAAAGGTCCTCAGGAGCAAAATACTGAATGGAAATTACTCCAATCCCTGGCTCATCCCATTTTCCTGACTAACAAGCAAGTCCCCAGGTACCAGCAGCACTTCCCAAAGCAGTGGAGCACAGAAGGTTTCAAAGTGCATCCCTGCACGTAGCTTTGGTTCCAAGACACATCCCTGAAGAATATCCTTAGTCACCTCCCTCCTGCTGCCAGACAATGACATCTCCTGGCACAGGGACGCAGGAAGAAAATGAAATATAACCTACATCCCTAACACAGCACCCCATGCAAGGATTGATATTGCTTCTCATATTAACAATGGACATTCTCCTAATTTGGGACAGGTACATTTCCTAATTTACCTCTCTCTAATTTTTAAACCTGTAAAAAACCACTCCAGTGACCCAGTGAAACCTCAGTGCCACTCACGGCCCCCTTCAGCAGCTGCCTCTTGTGGGATCAGCTCAGGCATGTCTCGTTCCAAAAGCCCTGGGGAGGGAAGGAAGACTTCTCTAAGTTCTGCAGTCCTGTTTTCCCAAGCATAAATATGAACTGGAAGTGTGCAAGCCAAGGTTTACTGACAAGGGAGAAAAAGAAAAAAAATCAAGATACTGATCAAAAAGCTGCAGTACAAAACTGTAACTAGGACATTGTGATGTCCCCTTCTTAGTAAGAACAAGGGAAAGTTCAGTTGTATGTATTTGTGCTTATGGGTTTATTTTTCATTGTTACCAATTAAGCAGTGAAAATAAAGATTTTAAAAGCATTTTAAAATAAAACAACGGATTTTAACCCTAATTCTTTGAATAAACTAAGAAAAGATGCTGTTGATATATGCAGGTTCTCCTCCTCTGTTACTTAACACATACATATTTAATATGGTCAATCATACAAAGTGGCTTGTTGATACAGCATCAACTACATTAAAAAAAACCAAAACAACAAAAACCCAAAAAAAACTTTCCTGAGGGCCACCTAAATGTGCCCCTTGCATAAAAATAAAACAGCAAAAACTGGCAGCCTAATGAAATAATCAGCTCTTACACAGTTGCCAAATGTTGTTTACTGAAGAGTTCTATTTAACTTTTTCTTTTAATACATTAATCTTTAATACTTGCTTTTCAAGACTAAAGTAACTAATCAGAACACTTTAACAACTATTTTCTTAGAGACTGCTTTAAAAATACTAAAACACTAGATGGCTAGAGAGTTACCTTCAATAATCAGTTCAGAATTCTTATTAATTGTATTCATAACTGGCCATCTTAAGCACCTGTGGAAGAACTGTCTGCTTTGCTTCAGCAAGCCTCAAGTTTTAAAAGCAGAGTTAGGATTAGAGGCACTGAATATAAATATTTCTAAAAAGAGGGGAATTACTCACAACAGCTACCAGGTAGTTGCTATAGCAGCTAAGAAATAAAATCAAGGAAGATCTTCAAGGTTGTTAGGAGAACGTTTAATTTATTTAGAAATATCCTGAGCAATCTTTTAATATCTTTGCTGCAGATGCATGCAGTGATTTGTATGAGACCTGGGCAATGCATTGGTGTTCTACAACTGCAAGTGTGGAAAACTTCTTTAAATTGCAGACAGGCACAGGCCAAAAGGCACCAACATTCTCATCAGGTAATTTAACATTTTCCTGCAGCCAAGGGCCTGGTGCTGCACAGGAATATCTGCTGAGGGGCACCCTCAAGCACAGAAGAAATGCCTTTGATACTCCCTGGAAGCCAGGGCAGAACACAAAACCCTTCCATAGCCACGTGTTGACAGGGGGATGTGGTGTCTTTCTGAAGAAGTTTCTGTGAATTATCACCTCTGAGCCAGCTACCCAGGTAAGGCAACAGAGCACAACTTACTTTAAGCAAAGACAACAGCATCAGAATGAACCACTGTAAATGGTTCGTTTCCCTTTCCTTGGTACACAAGAACAGGTATGTCCAGGCCTGGATGCCCAGATGTTCCTTTTTATTCCACCAGAAACCTCTCTGGGTTATTCCAGCTGCAGAAATAACTGACTTTTCTCCCACGTAGCTTACATCAACAGGGACAGAAAGTTTACTGCCTCAATCCAAAGGCAAGTCTTAAAACTTTACATGGTAGAACAGGAGCACAGAGAAAACACACAGAGCTTTTTGGACAGAAACTGCTCTAACCAAACCCAAACTACTAAAGCCCGAAGGCATAAGCTCAGAACATGACGCATGCCAAGAAGATTATTTTTGCACATATTATTTGTGGAATCAGGATAATTTACACTGCTATTTTTTCCTCCTTTTTTTTTTTTTTTTTTGCCAGTGCACCTCCCAGCAGCAAACCCTCAGGTCCACACTTTCTGCAGACTATTTGCTTCAAAATGCACAAAAATGACCCAGCAATGACAGATCTACTTTTGAAAAACTGATATGCCACTCCTCACTTGTAGTAACTAAACTCCAGATATAAGCAGCATTTTTCACCTATTTTCCTTCTCTGGAGGATTATCAACAAATTTCAATTACAGGAAAAGTAATTAAAGCTACTCAAGAATAAAAAAAGGCTTGCCTAGAGATCACCAAAACTTGCACAAGTCAGCTGTTACCTCAGCCCTACCTACAGGTGTGTTGTCTGCAAAAGAAAAATCCCCATCCTTAGAGGAATATTCTCCAGCCCAGAGAACACTCACTGAAATCACACTTGTTTTCATTCACTGCTTTCCCTTCCACATGCCTCTTCCTGACTTGTTTACAACCTGAATGGAGATTTTCCAGCTTTTCTTTTCAAACGTCTGCATAAAAAAAAAATTAGTTCAGCTCATCTTTTTTTTTGGATCAAGGTAAAACAAGGATTTTCTTATTTGAGCACACAGACCTAACACAAATACACACAACACTGAATATCAAACCCTGTGACACAGCAAAGAAAAACAACTCCAGAAACAAAAGAAAAACAACAAGATTTGGAAGATAGATAATTATTTTCTGAAGCATCCATTACAATTACAGCAGTGAGTTTCATCCTAGGGTAACAGAGGTGGCCTTTCACCAGCAGATGAAGTATGAACAAAAGTCCAGCATCAACTACACTGAAAAACCCCAAGAAAACAACAACTTTGTATTCCTGAAGCATCCAGCTAGCATGTAACAGGGTTTGTTAACTTCATATACTCCCAGCGACCAATAGACACAGCAACAAGATAGGAAGCAAGGACCAGGTGTTATTTTCTGCCACTTGTTTATATTACCCTGCACTTACAGGTTCTCATCTGATGCTGCATTTGATTTTATTTTTTTAAACAAAAGTATTCACTTCATCTCTCTTCCCTTCCTCTCTTCACTGTGAAGACAAATGGGATGTACTAAGCAAAATATTTGCTGTACAAGATGAAAAATTAACAAGAAATATTTTTTTATTATTAACAGAGAGCATTTTAACAAGGAGGCATTAAGACTTCTAATTGCTCACGAGTTAATTGCCTAAAAATCCTCCTTTAACAGTTCCAGTTAACAGACCATGTAGCAAATTTGTTGATTTTTTTTAAGCATTTGTAGAAATCAATCATCACCACATACTGTGAAACTTAAAAATCAATATGCACAACTGATAACTATACATTTAATGAGATGTTTAGGTAACTAATCAGGGTAACGGCAGTAGCTTTTATTATTATAATACAAGTCAACATTTAAAAAAAAAATAAATCGAAATGAGCAAAAGCCAAGCAAAAGAAATTCTGTATCTTCCATTTCATTAGATGCAACATTTCTGCTCTGATCAGGGATTTAGACGCTAAAATAACAAACCAAAGCCGCCAACGGTGATGCCTCAGATTAGAGCAACCACGATGGCAGAGGACTGTAAAATGTGATTTACCAAAAGAAGGCAAAAGCCGCGCAGGCCGCAGGCACAGCGGCCCCGCCGCAGCCCCCGGCCCGGCCGCCCCCTCAGCCCCGGCCCGGCAGGTGCAGCACCGACGCCCCCTAAAGACACGGCGGCGGCGCCGGCCCCTTCCCAACTCCATCCACACACCGCCTCGCTCCGCAGATGGAAACGCAGGGAAAAGGGAACCGCGCGCCTAAGTAGATTAAGGGCTCAGCGACTCGTTTTCTGATTATCTGTGCGATGCCGACCCCAGCGCGGGCCCCCCAACTCGCGCTTGTCCCTCGCTTCGCCGCGGCGGCGCTCGGGCAGTAACGCGAAGCGAGGCGCACGCAGAGCACATCCAGCGGTGCCGGCAGGGCAGGGCAGGGCAGGGCAGGGCAGGGCTGGCACCGCCGGGCAGCCCCCGCAGACCCGCGGGCAGCGCTGCCCCATCCCACTCCCGGCTCCACCTGAGGGGCAGCGCCGCGACCACCGCCGGCCCCGGGGGAGGGCAGCAGCCGTCCCCACACCGCACACGCAGCCCCCGGGGTCCGGCGGGGAGAGGAGGGGTGCGCGGAGCGGGAAGGGATGCGGCAGCACCTACCCACGCCGTATTTCTCCTCCTCGGTGGGACTCCACATGCTGCTGGATGGCTCGGCCGCGGCCGCCGGTCCCCAGGCAGAGCGCGGCGGGCGGGCGGGCGCCGCTCATCGAGCGGGGGCGGCTTCTCCTCCCCCCGCGCTCAGCGGGGGCGCCGCGCCGGCAGCCCCCGCCCCACGCTCCGGCCGGGGCTGCGCTCGGGGGTCGCTTCGCCGCTGCCGGGGGGCGGGGGGAGGTAGCCCCCCGCCCGCCCGGGCAGCACCGGCCGCGGCTCCGCTCCTCTCTTCTCCTCTCCGCGGCCGCTCGCCGCCGGCCCGGCGCGTCTCCTCGCGCGGCCCCCGCGGGCTCCGGCCCTGCCGACGCGGCGGCCCCACGGAGCTCGGCGGCCCCGGGCCCCCTCCTCGCCGTTCTCCTCCTCCTCCTCCCGAGCCGCCGCTCCCGCCGCCGCCGCCTGAAGGACTCGGGGCTATCGCGCCCCCCCCGCGCTCCCGGCGGACCTGGCGCGCACGCGCGGCTCGCGCCGCCCCCCCCTCCCCTCGCCGCGTGGCCGCACGAGGCGCGCGCGGGCGCGAGGCGGCGCGTGGCCCGTGAGGGGGGAAGGGGAGCGGGCGGTCCCGGGACTTCCTCCCGTCCTGTCCCCATCCCATCCCATCCCATCCCATCCCATCCCCTCCCATCCCCGCCGCACCTGCCGGCCCCGGCGGCTCCGGGAGGCCGGCCCGCAGTGCAGCACCGAGCCAGGCCGCGCTGGTCAGCGGAGGGGCCGGCCCGACCCTCGCCCGCCACTGCCCCGAGCTGCCCCTGGCAGCGCTAACCCAGGCACCGCCAGCGCTGAGATCAAAATTTGGCTGATACTGTGCTTAATTTTCTTGTCGGTATTATTAATCTCCAGAGCTTCTAAAGTGCTGGCGAAATTCGCAGTTTCCACAATGAACATGTACCCCAAACGGGAAACGGGGTTTTGATTTCACCTCCAAGTTCAGCTTCCACTTCCTTCCATAAAAACTGAATTGGAATTCTCCACAGCAAAGGAAAGCTGAAATAAGTGATACAAAAGTTTTCCTGCAATTGAAATTTTGCTCTCTGCAGTATTCTGACGGACCATTGCCCTTGTTCTGGTCAGAGCCTCCCCAAAGCTTAGGGGAAAAATCAATTTTTATACAGCCTTTTCAGAAATCTTTGTAAACAACTCACTTGACATGAAGTTTTAGGATTGCACTCAACTTTTCAACAATATTACTTCAGATGTACCCAACACTTTTAATAGAATATTTGTTCTCTGATTATATAATGAAACAGAATGAAAGTCATCAATTTGCACTACAGAGCTTGGGTTGCTGTGGAAACCTTCATTATTTATTTTTTTTAACACGTGCAACTACTGTTTCCCCACCGAGCAGGGCCAGGTTTCTGTTTGGGTTTTGGTTTGGTTTTGGGATGTCAGGTTTTGTTTTCCTGTGTGGAGAGCAAACAGCAAGTGGCCAAGAACTAAGTGTGCTTGTACAATATTCATTTAGAAAAAACAACTTATTCTATCCTACCTTAATTCATATTCACATTTAGGCATTTGTATTTACAATAGATCCATTCCTTCCCTTCCTGAAGCACTCCTACAGCATGCAGAAATAGCTTTTTGAAGGGACAAAGCACGACAAAGTCATTGAGTTGAATCTGTTGGAGATAGGATACTCCAGGGTTTGAGAAACTGGTTTTGGGTTTTTATCTCTGTATATGCCGATAATAAGTTGTCTTTGTTTGAAAAGACAGGTATGGTTTAATTTTTACTTTCCCGGCCAATGCACCAAATTAATGTCTAGGGTTTGAGTTGCCAATTTAAATAAACTTATTTCTTTTTGTTGTGAGACAGAACCAGGAGTTAAAGAGCAAGGCAGGCTTAAAACTTTGAAAAGGTATAGAAGAAAATTTATTAACTACACAAACAAAAACGGGGAAAAAAAAAATTTCAGAATAAGATTTTCTACATCACTCCGTCCCTCCCTCTCCCAGTCTTCACAACAACAAAACAAATATACAACAAATACTTCAGTCAGTGCCTAATTTAGTCTTTTTCTGTTTACTTTTGGAGAAAAGAAGTTTCCTCTTGTCGAAGTTGTAGGAGTTGTGTTCCACAAGAAGAAAAAAAAAAAAAAAAAAAAAA
Organism: Acridotheres tristis; assembly: GCA_037013685.1. Taxonomy (NCBI): domain Eukaryota; kingdom Metazoa; phylum Chordata; class Aves; order Passeriformes; family Sturnidae; genus Acridotheres; species Acridotheres tristis. The sequence goes on along the minus strand of CM072899.1, from coordinate 16,428,364 downwards.
AAAAATCTTCTTGTAGTTTTACCTCTCACGATTGCATCCGCCCGGGAATCTGCAACTGTGACACTTCTCCCAATTCTACAGCCGTCCCAAAGTTGTAGATATGGGTCATGTTTTGTTCCATGGGGTATTACTTTTAAGAATTGAAAATGTCCAACAGCAACGATTTTTTATTCGTCTCCCTTTTCTCTGCTCAGGCTTCATCTTCAGAAAAACTGCAATCCCCTTCTTTTCTCAGGGCAGAAATTCAAATTCTCAACACAGGTGTTCTTTAATCAAATTATCTCCTAAGAAGGAACATTTCCATCCCCCCATGTCTCTTTCCATGGTTTAAAGGAATATTCAGTACATTAGTTCATTCCTACAATTTCCCAAAAAAGATTTTCAGCCATTTCAGCATCTTCTCACTCTCCTTCCATCTTAAAAATACTCAGCTCTTGCATCACTGACTTCAGAACTTTCCTTATTCCCTTTCATATTTAAAGGGAAGGCTGGAGGCTCTGCAAATCTTATCTGAACACTAAAGAGTTAAAGTTTAACTCAACTACAAAAGCTGGGCCAGGCTCGGCCGTGCTGGGGGGGGGCGGCAGTAGCGCCACTCAGCCCCTGCGGGGCCGGGCTGCGGCCCTGCACCCTCATGGCCACCTGGGCAGGCCTGGTCCCGGCCCGGGACCGGCAGCATAAAAATCCAGCACCCCCCCACGCCAGAGCCACAGGCCAGTAGAAAAGGAATCCGTGAAAGTTTTATCGCACAGCTTTTCCTCCCCTCAGCCATCGGGTCCCCCCTCGTTGGCAAACGGGGCCCAAGCGGCCTCCGAGTCTCCCCCTCCCCCGCATGGGGAAGAGGGAGACTCGGGTCGTTGTTACCTGCCCAGCTGCCGGAAAGACAAAGAGGCACGTCTTCCGGGATTACCCTTTTTTATAATGTGTGTGCACGGAGCGAACTGACTTTCTCTGATTGGCTGTTACAAGTATCCCAAAACCCCCCCACAACGGAAACTCTCTCCCAGGAAGGACTTCTGAGTTTCTTCCTCCCAAGTCAACCTATCACATAAGTACCTTGGCATCTCTTCCTAGTACTTTGGGAGCAAAAACCTCTGCAGTGACAGGAATTGGTTAATTCTTCCAGACTCTTTATTTCACAGTCTCAGCCTTTCAAGGATTCTTCTTGCTGCCAAGCTGACCAGTACTTAAACTGATACTTCTCTTGCTTAAGAAAAAACACAGCCGATTTTTTTTCCCAAACTATAAGAGTCTGAGTTGACTCTTCCCCTAAAGTCGGAACGAAGGTGAACTTGGGAAGTCAAGTGAGAATCTTCTAAGATAGATAAACTCTGAGAAGGACACCAAAACAGCTGGACAGAATAGGACCTGCAAGGACCTCATAGCACACAGAAAGCACTTTAAATAAAGGCCATATGTATGATCATGGACACACAAATCAGAGCATTTGCAGGGGCACTCACACTGATGGCACATTACCTGTATTTGAAACACAACACGTATTCTTGCATGTTTACTCCTGACTATTCTGCACTGCTGCTGGTGATACCTATTTTCAGAGAGAATCAGTAGATGGCCATATGACCCACATGACTTCAGGAAGAAAAAAGTCAATGTACTTAGCTGTAGAGTGGAATGCAAGATTGCTTAAGTTAAGGTTACCAAATACATTTACACCTGTTCCTCTGATCTCTGCATTCACCCCTTTAATGAGGCTCCTATCACCTCCACAGAAATACTGATTGCTTTAGTAAACACTCTTAGCTTAAGTGTATCGAGGAACAAACACCTCATCCTCCCAGAGAGGCAGAGCCACAAATCTCCCAGGCACCAAGCTGGAATTCAGGATTACCCACGTGCAAAGGAGAGACCAAAGCAAACAGCGACTGCTGCAGAACAACTGTTTGTGCTGTCTCTTCTCTCTCTTAACAGAGCTCACTCCTGCCAGCTTCAATATTCATACTACTGTGGAAAGCACAGGAAAAGCAGAGAAGTACTCTAGCAAGCAGAAACAAGAAATTCTCGGGGTTGTATGCCCCAGGGTTTTCTTTTTTTGTTTTTTCTTTTTTTTCTGGAGCTGCTTTCGTTTTCCCTTATAAAGTGTGCACATTGAAAACACACCACAAAATTGGAATCCAAAGCCTACTTCTAGTTAAGGTTTTGTTAAGAAGTTTTTAAAATCAGTGTCAGCAATCAAACTAAATTTTAAAATCTGATGTAAATGTCAGAAGCTTCTACAAGAAGAGCTTCTGTTGGTGAGCATTGTGGATCTCAAAAATTAACGGTCTTCAGAGAAAAGGGGCCTCCCCTTGCAGAAGTCTTCAAGGTGCTGCTCTGTCACTAAACTCCTGTGTTGCACTGTATTGAAATAAAGGCAAAAACAAGCTTCAAGACCTTGAACAAGACAAGTCAGCAGAAAAGCACCAATCTCTGAAAAACATTGCCTAAAGATACTTAATGTCCACTGTGTTCAGGAGCTGTCCTGTCAGAGGTGTTGAGTTGCTTATGGTTCTGCTACTGCAAACAGTTGTCCTTATCCAAACAGAGCAGGCAGCAATGTTTAACACAGTGTTAATTAAAATACATTAGAGCCTTCATCCCATGTTGTCCTGTCTTGCCATAATATAGATGTGATCTGAAAGACAGCTGGCTTGGGATTGGAGAGATTTGACACAGTTTCTTTCTCTTAAATAGATCAAGGGAACGGCACAATCCTTTCAAAAGCTCTGCAAGGGACAAGGGAAGGTCAGAGTGCAGGAAGCAGAGAGATTCTTACACCTCCCTGTGAGCAGCTTTCTCTCAGTTATCCCAGCCTTAAGGTACCACAGAACACATCACTCTCCTGCTCTTTTTTTCAGGTAAGTGCAGCCCCACACTTCACCCTTTCTCCCCATTCTCAGGCCTATAGTTGCTGGTAACTTCCATTATTACTGCAAGCCTCTGTTTCAGTAAGATGGCCCAGGACCCTTGACATCAGAAAAAAAAAATTAGGGATGACTTTCAACTCCCTGTGACAGATCAGACAATTCATTTGATTACATTCCCTCCTTTTCTACACTTGAGGTTCTGACTTTGTTTTTTTAAAGTTCATATTCTTCCCCTGTTGTTAAGATGAATTAAGCCACTGAACAACTTGAATTTCCCGTTAAATTATAAATTCCTCACCTTGCAGGGAGAAACAAAGAGATGCAAAGCAAATCCACTCTATCATCATCTGTGATGACCTCACAGGTCCTTTTGAAGCACCAAGTGTTTTCACTTTATGCCTCAAAATAGGGATTCTTGTGTCCCAAGAACACAGCTATTCCTCTTTTGGTGAAGTCATCTTCTAAAACTTTTAAGCAGGAGGTCTCATGTTTTGATGTACAAACTCAAATTCTATTTTCTGTCCTATTGCACAGGGCCACCTCACGGATTTCTTCCTTATGAGGGAACAAACCAGCAGCTTAGGAATCTAAACGCAGCAAATGACAGATTTTCTCTCCAAGGAATCACGGTATTTGTGCCCCACAACTTCACACACTTAGTTATTGTTTAATCGGGATGATTTCTGATCAGTGCTCAGGACTGGGGAGGATGTTTGAGTCCATTATCTTAAGACTCTTTCCACGTTTTGAATTCAGGAGGAGTTCCTTATAAACAAATCTGCTCCCAGCACTCAACATTTCTCAGAGAGGCAGGAAAGGAAAGCAGAACTCCATAAAGCAGCAGAATTCCCAGCTTGCTGCTGTCACTCCATCATTTATTTCTTACAGAGTGCCTGAAGTAGGAGCTCATGACCAACAGCAACCAGCACACATTTAACTTCACCATGTGAGATGCACAGGCAGAACTTTCTGGTAATTCTGGGAACATCTCAATGACAACAGTTCTGGTCTTCCAGAATTTTTCTTTCATGCAATATGGAAGTCAGCATAAAATATTCCAGTACTTCCCCTATTTTTGGTGTTGTCTTCCTCAGGGAAAAAGTAATCTAAAGTCATAGGAGGAAGAAAAAGAGGTGTGTCCACATCCTTCCAGAACATTAGACATGTGGGATTAAGCCTCACCTAATAAAACTCCCCACAAAAATGTCCATTACAACCAATTTACACAACGGTTACAAATATAATATTAAAAGTTACTTTCATTCTACTTGTAACATTTTTTGAAAACAAATTATAAAACCAGAAAAAAACAGGACTTGCAGAAGGACAAGTATAGATCAATGTGGTTGTGCCAGCACCTAAGTTTGTATTTTGCTTGCATAGGAGCTATCTGGGTTAAATCAGGGAGATAATACTGAAATTTTTTTTCAGCACAAAAATAGAGAATGGACTGACTAATACCTTAATACCAATATGTCAAGTACGACTACCAAAAATTTACACTGCAGGTGTAATTATTTAGTCAGATGGACCTTCATATAAAAAATACCACAGATCATGCTGAACAAATGTTTTCCTGGTACTAAAGAAACAGAGTATTTTGCCCTTCTATTAGTAAAAAAAAAAAAAATCATTTAAAACTTCTTGTACCATAAATAATTAAGAAATTTGAAGAAAATACCCTTGCAGCTTCACTCTCACTTATCCTTAATGCTCTCACTACAGCAAATTACCTATTAAAAGGGTGAGAAATCACAGAATGTTAATTAGCACTATTGTGACAGATTTATACCTTTTCCTATTAATTTCTTTTAATGTTCAGGATATAAGAAACCCTATCACAAGTAATAATTAACCTCTCTCTTATTTTGTGAAATGAGAGTTCAGAAAGATTTGTGAACTCTCCTTGTGAGTATGATTTTTCTGGTCTTTTTTAAATTTTTTAATTTCATTTCTGACCTTATGCATTTCTTATAATTTATGTATTTATTGCCGTCAAAGAGATCTCTTTCATGCTAAGAAATTTATACTATTGAAACGCAACATCAGAGAAGTGTTTTCATCACTCATGGAAATGAGCATGTTGCTATTCCAGAGGCTGATGAAGTGATTGGAGCTATCACACAATCAGCCAAAACTCTACCAGGGAGGGCAGGCTTTGCTGGGGGATTTTTAAGTGCTCTCTCTGATGTTATGGCTTTGTTTCAGGGACAACAGAACCTTGGTTTGTACACAGCACCTAACACACCTGCAGGGAAGGAGGGCTGAGGATTCCGGAGCTCTGCGCTGTGATCTGTGCGCGCTGTGCCGTGTGAGGGTGACAGAGGTGTCCGGGCTGGCGGGGTGAAGGAGCCCCGTGTCCTGCCCGCGCTGTCCCTCCCCGCAGCGCCGCAGCCTCACGGCCGCTTCCACCCTCCGTGCTGCCCTGAGGAACCTCAGCCGTGACCCGGCCCGGCCGCTCCGCCCCCGGCTCCCCGCCCGCTGTCCCTGGTGCTGGAGCCGCTGCCGGCCGGGCCCCGCTGGCCCCGGAGCTCCGAGCCTCCCGCGGCAGCAGAGATCTTCAGCCCAGCTCCCTGAGCCCAGCTCCCTGAGCCGAGCTCTCCCTCAACCGAGCTCCTCCAGCCGAGTTCTCCCTAGCCGAGCTCCCTGAGCCTCAGCCGAATCCCCTGAGCCGAACTCCCCTCAGTCCAGCTCCCCCAGCCGAGCTCCCTCAGACCAGCTCTCCCAGCCGAGCCCCCTCAGTCCAGCTCCCCCAGCCGAGCTCCCTCAGTCCAGCTCTCCCAGCCGAGCTCCCTCAGTCCAGCTCCCCCAGCCGAGCTCCCCCAGCGCTCCCGGCAGAGCGGGAGGAGCCTCCTCTGCTCCCGCACCTCGGCCCGTGCCAGGGAGCGCCAGCCCTGCCAGCCCTGCCAGCCCTGCCAGCCCCGGCACACGGAGCAGGCTCGGCCCTGGCCGGTCCCTCTGCAGGGAATTCCTTGTCATCTGGAAATAAAACCAGCACTAACACAAGCTATTGGTAAAACTGGAATTTGGAACTACTGAGATGCATAACTTGAAGGCATGCTGGGTTAATCCCATTTTCCCTTATGGGAACGCTGGGGCACACCGGGTAGCTGTGGGCACAGCTCTGCAGCTCAGGTAATGATTTCAGAAATACACAGCCTGGCAAGGTGCTCCATACCCAAGGAACACTGTTTAACATTTCCTACTATTTTACTGTTCATACTAATCACATATTTATATTTGAAAAGTAAACATTCTATGTGTTTATCTGTATAATTATTTCGATTACTTTTAGTGAGATAAATCCATTACTGTACATATGTACAGTCAAAACAAACAGTACATTTTATAGTAAAATAAATAGTGTATTTTTTATAGTATATAAATATTACAAATCTTAAAAAAAATAATTTTGTTAAGATGGGGAAAATTGAACTGTCATTAGTTTGACAGAGAGCCAGATCAGGTTTCCAACTCCTAGTCTCATGTGACCGGAGTGACAAGCAGTTGACAGTTAAGTGTTCATATAAGCTTAATATTCCAAAATTAATTTGAAATATATCCTTGTGAAAGGCTTTACTGTATTCCAATGTTTAAGAGATATATTCTATATGTCTTCCCAGCATGCCAAAACCACTTCAGTCTTCTATAAAGCAGACTTGAAATTTTGTGTAATGCATGCCTCAATACAACGACATCCCAAGACACCCACATGTGTCACTTAGGTTCACTGGGGGGGAAATCTGACAGGAATTTATTTTAAGAGCTTTGACCTATGTAATGAAACCAAATCTTCTTGAGCAGAATAAAAGAAAGCAGAATATTTTGTTACCTTACACAGCAGAACAATGAGTCAATTGTAGCAATTCTGCAGACTGGCATGTCCCTGAGTAAAAAGGATGAAGTTACTGTAAATCCATCCAAATACTCACATCCAGCTCTGGGAGTGAATCAGCACAAAATGACCAGCTGCTGATTCATCTGAATAACAAAAGCCCAAACGCCTCAGCTGTCCCCACACAGAAGTAATCAATAATCACACGGATTCACTCTCCTGCCGTAATGTACTACAGCACAACTGGCCAAGAGCCCTTAAATACACCCAAGTGGTGTCTTCTGCTGAGAAGCAGAGGAATGACACCCACACATCTTCTCAATGGTGTTGAATATTCCCTTTTCCTTAAGGCTTCCTGACTCTGCAGCAATACAATAACACAGTTGGGAGAGTTGCTCACTGTGCAGAAAGGACACGGATTCAGGTGCCCCAGCCCAGCAGCAATGCTGCAGACACACACACTGCCCATCCCTGTGAGGCACCGTCCTGAAAACCTGCGAGGAAGGTCCTGGTGGCTTCAAGTGACTCAATCAGTCAGCAGGAGCACAAGCCTCAATTAGACGGGTGGTATCCACAGGGGGAAAATTGCCATTGAAGATTGTTTTGTGTAAAGGCAAGAATGTGTCCTGAGTCTCCCGGAAAGCTGTGCAATCAAATTGTAATTCTTTATGTTCATTAACACACTAAACAAATAGCAACACAAATCAACAGAGCTGCCAGGAGCAGGAGTGCAGAGCTCTCCCAGAAACATTCCCCTGAGGGCAGGCCACTGAAAGACTGAAGTAGACTCACATTACAGAGCACTCAATGACAGGCACAGGATCTCACAAACAGGGAAAAAAACAAAGAAAGCAGTTTAAAATCCCTCAGAGACCAGCTATGACCCCGGCACTGTTTCAGCCACAAAAATGGAAGTTTGCAGACATTTTTAAAACCATTAATTCCTTCAAAGTGAAGGGAAGGCCTGGGGAAGAGTCTGCAAAAGCTATTTTTTTAGACACACTTTAACCTACAATGTGACGCAGATTAAAGGATGGATTCAGTTAGAAACATATTTTTTATATATGATTCATTAATTATCCACCATCAGGTGGAAGAACACCAGGGTTTGGACTGACTATGGCCACTACAACTGTCCTACAAGTGAGGGGAAAACCTTACATATTTATTTAATAGTATTAAACCCAGCAACCAATATAGAACTAACTACGCCTGGCAAGCGAAGTGCAAACACAGACTGCAAACAGATCTCTCAACTGATTTTATCTTCAGATTATGAAGATAAAATTCAGACAGTTTTTAATAATTCATTTTTTCTCCCTACTGGTAACAGAGAAGGGTCTCCAAGAGTTTACACTCAGCACACACTGCTACAAATGTGTTACTGCTTAGAATTAGAAGAGCACAGATCCTTTTACCTTTTCGTTTTAATATGAAATCTTTGGCCTCGGGTGCACCTCTCACTCCCTATGCAGCTCAAAATGCTGGGCTGTTCTCAGGGTGCCTGGCCATGGCAGCTGGAGCAGGAGCAGGACAGCTGCTCTGTCACCTCCACACTCAGCACAGAGGGAACATCTCGAGCCGTGTCTGGAGCAGCTGAGGGCAGCATTTCCAGGATCCAGGTAATCTTCCATTAATCCTAATTCCATTGCAACCTGGTCAAACCTGCTCTTCACCCACTGAAGGCAATTCACTGTTCCTTCAGACTTTGTTTGGAACTCATATTGATTGTTGCAGTTTGCAAACTGCTCATTCCACCACAAAATGAAAAAATGTAAGTACCTTTAATTACATCAACTCAGGTAACTTTGAGGGAAAAAAATGGACACATTTTTGGGTACAAAAGCCACTGAAGAAATAATGTTATTAAAATCACTACCGATGCACATAAACAGGCAAAGACTGGAATTTATTACACAAATATAATTTTATAGTTGGAATTATGCAATGCAGCTTTTCCCTGAAGAGTATAAAAAATATAACTAATATAAGGAAAAATAAATAATATATAGCAAGATCATGTAAGGGAAATATTTTTCTGTTGTGTGTGAGATTGCTGTCTGAAAAACTAATAATAATTAACCTGCATGTCTGATGCATCATTTAAAAGAACTTGATGAAAACATCTATGGAAAATTATAATGAAAAGTGATAAAAATAAATTACTGAAATAAAGTGCAAAAATATAGATTTACTTGTCCTATGAAACACAGAGAATAAAAATGTGAGCAGCATGGACAAAAGTGAATTTGTCTGAGATGAAATAATTTTGGAGAATGATGAGCAAACAAATTAGCTTGCTCAAAATTTTCAAGAGCATTCTAATACTGGATTTAATGAGAAAGCTTTTCAATTTTATTGCTTCTAGAAATTGTGTCAGGATAGGAATTAACTCTCTGGACATCGAAGAGAAAATAAATGTTCCTGTTGCTGGTAGCATTCACACTGTCATTAGTGTGAGAGCTGCCACATTTCTTTCCAATACATTTCTGCAGTTCTCATGAAGTGATACCACTGTGGTACCATTGGGATCTTGATTTGCAGCAAGAAGAGCTGGCCAAACAACCTTGGAGCAAATGCATGTAAGATGATTCAATTTAAATTAAACAGAATGGTGAACAAACATTGGGCTCTGTCTCAACTTTAGAGGAATCTTTGAGTAACTATGGTAACTGTTTACTGAAAATAATTGGACTGAAAAACTTTTGAAATTGAACATGAAGGTTTAGAATGTCTTTAATTTGTAAATAGATTACAATTTCTAAAATGTGAGTATCAAACAAAGAAATTTCTGTAAAACTGAGCTCCAAAGGAATAGCTACCCCAAAGGAGGTTAATTGTGCAAATGAAAATCCTAAAAGGGCTTTTAAAAGGTATGAACTGGAGAGAGACAGGTACAACTTACAACTGTAAAATGAGGAGGGAGAAAGTCAGAACTTCCAGAAGTCAATCTGAACTATAAAATAAAAATATTTTTCAGACCTAATTTTTTTTAAAGGAAAAAAAAGGGAGAACATTACAAGGAAAATGAGACAGACATTAAAAGTAATCTAGAAAATAAAATTCCCTTCTCTTTTACAGTTTTCTGCAGGGTGTGTGGCAGGTTCACGTGCTGCATGGCAAATTAACACAATTTGGTGTCCACATGAAAAGATTCATGGGGAGGAGGAAAAGGCTGAAGAGTTCAACACAACATGGAACAGCCACTCTATGGCTCCAAATGCCAAAATATCTGATACCTTAGTGCCCTATTCTGAAACCAGAACTTTGTAATGCATTCCACCTCCATATTCCATTCTTAAAATGAGACAGATTCAATACTTGCATTTAAAAGGAAAAAAATGATGATCAGAAGACACAGTTGGGTAGATGGTTACCAGTCCAATGGCCAATAAAAAGATCTTGTTTTGCAGTAAAAAACTCTGCCTTCTATTACATTGCTACTGTAATAAAATAAACGTATTATTCAGAGCATTTCCCCCTAGTTTTTACTCAATACTTTTATCACCATTTTCTTTTGGAGAGAGGAATGATGACATATCACATAACCATGATAAAAGCAGATCAGAAGCAATATACTCTACCTTTTTTTGCTGCTGTAACCAGACAGAGATTAGGCCCAGAAGCCAAAACATGCACCCAGAATGAACATTAAGGAGTTTGTATGGGAGCTGTCTTGTTCTTCCCAAACACAGACATAACTGATGCAAACAATACCCTCTTATGGACACTTCTGGAGAAATGTAGCACAGTATTAGGAAATCATTCTGAAGCCAATAAACCATCTTCTGATCATAGCCAAGAGCAGCTGCAAATATTTCTTAATATTACAAATATGATACTAGAAGATATCCTATAAAATGAGAGTGAACTACAAGAAATCTGTACACAGTGAGACTGCTTACAAAGATAAACAGGGTGAGCTACCTGAAGCTAAGAAGTCCCATTATTCTGTTTTATTCTAAATACATGTTTATAGGAATTGCAGCCACTTGATTCAGAGGGCAATCAAGGCTATGTGAGTCATTCAAACAAGCTATAAAATAGTGATGGATCCTACACAGAGAACTTTGCATTCCAAAGCTGTGAGACATCTGATAAACTCCAGGAAATTATTTCCACCAATTCAGACCTTTACAATCCACAGATGTCTAATTTCTCTAGGATTATTTGCTGAAATATTAAAAAAATATATATATACAACAAATATGAATCATAGGAGGCTTCCCACTAAATGCCATCTAAATGTGTTAGCTGAAGTGCTTTTAGGACAGAAATATTATAACACTGGAAAACATAATGGTAATTGTCATTGCTAAAATCCCATTGATGTGTGTCCTGGGCATTCCTGATTAATACAGATTAATTCAACACTGGGGATTTCACTGCTGTTACCAGCAGCAGCTCAGGCAGACAACTTGAATGAAGCAATGAGAGCCTGATCAGCTCCATAACTGAGCACCACAAACCTCACACTGCCCCAAGCCTCAGCAGGAGCAACACAGAGCTCCGAGGGGTTCAGGTGAAAAGGAAACATTTCCCTCTAATTCATTTGCATAAACCCAATCCCATCACAACGTTTTGCATCCCTCTCATTATACTGTGCCAGCCTCTGATGTCCACTCTTCCCCATAAAGAAAACAGCAAAGATTCAGGAAAAAGAGCTAAAAGAATATAATTTGAGATCTGGGGAACAAAAAAACCTCCTAATACAGAGATTAAAAGAGCTCAATCTCTTCAGCTGTGTCAAAGACAATGATATGATCATGTCTAAAGCACATACACAAGGAGTTTTCTCATTGCTCTTCAAATCCAGCAAAGGCATTCTGAGGCTCCAGGCTGATGAACTGTTCAGACTGGAATAGCTGCAGTTTGTTAACCATGGGAATAAACCAGCACAATTTACCAGAAGATGTAAAAGATTCTTTATTGCTTCAGCCTTTCACTCTAAGTTGGCTGTCACTGGGAGAAACATCCATTAGCTCAGCATGAAGGGCAGTCTTGAGGTAATTCTTAGGTGAAATTCTCAGATTCATGTTTTTCAAGGGAGGTTACTGTTACTACTTTCTATAGAACAAATTATTAAGTAGGTGATCCTAACGAAGATTTATTTTAATTATTGAAAATAAAAATTCTGCATATTTGTATTTATTCAGTATATAATTTCAGTATATTTATATGACTATACTAGCATATACAGCTATTATTTTAAAATTACATCACTAGAGGCTACATGTGAGGTTTTCCATCAGTAAGTGTTATGTTATGAAACAGACATTTTTAAAAATTAAAAACAATTTTTGCAGTCTTTTCCATAAAGAATTCCATTTGTGCATGAGTCAAAGGAGAGAAGTCTTATCATTTATTGCCTGAAACAACCTAACAATAGAAAAGATCACTACAAAATATGGCTGCTTTGGCATTTTCACAGCCAGGAAAAAAAATAATTTAGCTGTTAGGATCCTGTCACTTCTCTTATTTTTTTGGTTCAAAACTTCCTTCAAGGCTTAATAAACCAAAAGACACAACAGACATGACAACTCCCACTGGGACATCCCCTGGTCTCAGTGGGCAGTACCATCTACACTTGGTATTAAAGAGACACCCACAGCTTTAGCTGTTCATTAGGAAATGCAGCTGCTTGACTCTGCCCAGAGATTTGGAATGGCTCAATAAATCCCAGAAATGATGGCTGGGCAAACAGAGTCAATACTGACCACTGAAATTCACAGGCATTGGCAGTTTTTAAAATACACAAATCAAATTATACCTACTTGATATTACTTATATTTGTTTTGTGATCTGGCTGTTTACAAACTTGCTCTTTCTGTCATCAGTCCCCAGTGTCCTCAAGCTTCTCTTTGCTCAGAGAAAAGCACTTCTAACACTATAATTTCTAACAACTTTTCTAACCACGTACAGCTCTTGAATCATACAAGCCTTGACTCAATTACCAAGTGGCTCTGACTCAGATGTTCAGAATTTTTCCAATAAGATCATGACTTTGTGCACTTTCAAAACCAAAGTGACTTTGCGCTGCTAAAAGCAGTCACGGTATTTTGCCATCTGCATCCTGGTGCCAGCTGCCAGGGGGATCCTCACAAACAGACCAAGAGGGTCTCTGTGGAACAGCTTCCATGGAAAACCTGGGAAATGCTCCACTTTGAGCAGCCAGTTTTGTTTCTTCTCAGTGCTGGCTTTCTGAAACACACCAGGTATATTTCTACTCGCCGTGCACAACAATTGGATTATGCCTTGCTTTTCTGATGATTCACTGGGTCAGCTCATGCAATTAATGTTCTTGAGGATTTTTTTCAGATTAGGCTGAACCTGTCAGAGTTTTATCATGTCAGCAGTCTCTACCAATTACTTACAGTGCTAAACATTTGCTGTAGCAAAGGCCCTGATTAAAATGCTAAAGGAAAAGGCCTCATCTCAGGGATTCGGAGCACCAAGTTCACTTTTATGTGAAATTTTCAATACACAACTCCTTGAACTCAGCTGCCTGTGGAAAAGAATTTCTTGTGCTTGTCACTGCCCTGGAGTGAGCAAAGCTCAGATGCAGAGGATTACATCTGGGTAGATGAATCTTGCATTTTCTAACAGTAGTTTTATGGAGCAATGTAACCAAGGGTTGTAGGGAAGCAGCATCTTTGAGAAGTACCTGTGGTTCCAATGGACTCCATCCTCCCTCGGAGGACTTCCCAGCTGGGTGTGACTCTAATGATTGCTGGGGGCTGTAACTAGAGAGACACTTCAGCCTGGGACACACTGCAAAGTCAGCCAGACTGCAAACTGCCTCTGTGTCCCCCCCCCTGCAAAGTCACTGCAAACTGCCCGTGTGTCCCTCCCTTCCATGCCCCTACTCGGGGTCAGATCCAGGGACTGATGTGAGCCCAGCTGCAGCAGCACAGCTCTCACTCAGCTCAGCTGCAAGAGCTGCCAAGAGGCTCGGTTGTCAGGAACACAAATGGGGAACAGGGCAAACAGTAACGAGCTGAGCTTTTTGCCTCTGATCCTGCTCCTCCAATGAACTTCTCAAAACCGGGGCAAGCAGGAGCCTCTCAGACCACGGCTCTCCTTTTTGTTCAAGATTCCCATCTCCATCAGCTCAGCGTTCCTGCACAGAGAAGTAAGGCAGGAGAAGATGTGCACAGCAAAGCCATTGGTGCTGAGGACACAGACTCTGCACAGTGTCACTTGGGTTAAGCTCTGGTGTGGACTGGGAGCTGACATTCTCCAGCTGCTTAATGGACATTCACAGCCATTCCTGGAGTGCACATCCATAGGTGTTCCTGGCATGTTCTAGTTTCATTTTAACCAGAAGGAAAAGAATCTGTGTGCTCTGAGACACCACTCAGTGATGGGAGGCAAACAAAGTACAGGAAATGGGAAGGAGTGACAGATTTATTTCAAAATTGCACCGAAGGTAGATGCACTCTGTGGTAGAAACTGCATTTCAAGCTTTACAATGAATGTCATCTCATAGTAGACCCTGAGAATAAAAACAAAAATATAAAATAAAAAGCAGAGAATACTGCTTCGGAATAAAATGTGAAGCAGTTCAAACTTTCTTAATTCAGTGTAGAGCACTGGGCTTTGCTTTGAAGGCAACTTGACAGATTTAAACAACTGACATGAACCTTCACACAGAAAGGTGCTTTTACCACAGTGAAGGGTGTGCTAGAAAATCCTGCCTGTCTCAAAGAGTGAACACATTTCCCTGTGCTCTGGGCCAAAATCAAGAATCTGTGAAGTAGGATGAGGTGCTTCTGTATCCTCCTTAGATTGCAAAGCCACAAGGTGTGGCATAGATAGGAGTTTCAGTTGTCCTAGGAGCAGATCTAATAATAATTGAGTAGGGCATTTATCACAGAAAACAGAATGATGAAATAGTCATTTACAATTAGTTCCAAATCAGGTTAGAGATAAAAATATCAAGCTAATTGACTTGCCAGGCAATACTGAGTGGGAGGATCCTACAGGATTTCGGGAGCCTTGGTTCCCAGTGACTCTGTTGCTTGACAGAGTAAAACTGGTTTATGTGAAAAATGTCCTTCAAGAACCTCATAGGAAAGAACAGATAGAATGAAATTCCTCAAGGAAATAAATCACAGCTTTACTACTACCAGGACAATCACTCACATGGCTAAAAAGAAGTGCAGTTTATTTAGGGATGACTGTGTTGCCAGACTAGCCAATAACAGGAGAAATTGCAGTCTGAAGTTCCTATGAAAAGCCAATTTTCAGGGGCTGTGGTTCATAGCTTTCAATTTTACCCCTGCTGTGAAAACTGATGTTGAAAAAAATGTTATCAAATTCTGAACTGGTATAATTGCATTTCAAATGACATACACATGTACACAGTTGACTAGCAAAATTATCTGATACTTGACCTCAACAGCTTTTAAAAAGGCCATTTTTTGCAATTTAATCTCAACATTTGTTTCATAGGCAATTTCTATGTTTCTCTTGTTGTTCCAGTTCTAACTTTGCTATTGCTGGTGATCCACATCAGCAAGACGTGACCCCAACAGAGATTCTCAGAAGCATTCACTTCACTTCAGAGCTATCTAGAGCCTCATTACATATTCCAAAGGGATTCCTCATCCCCCAGCTTTGAGAGAACTTGAGGAAATCAACTCCTGGAATTGACTGCATGGCTCCACACCAGCAGCTACAGCTGAGTTTTCCCAAACACTTCACTACCCTGCAGAATCCCCCGAGCAGAAACGAGCACTGATGGTGCTTGCACAGCAAACAAGCTTTGCAGAAATCCTGCTCTGGGACTCCAGAAACCTGAGCAAATCAGGGAGCAGTGCTCAGAACTGAGGCATAACACTGCTGGTACCTGAGGCTGCTGCAAGAACTAATTTAATTAAATGGCAGTAGCAGTGCATAAAGGAGATGTGAATCACATTTTAGGGATTATCTAAATGGGAACCTAAATAATTGTGGTTTATATTGAGATGGGAAGACAAAAATGTAAATGATACTAATTTAGGTATAATACTGAGTTAGGCCTGGTTATACAAGTTTTAGAGATAAAAATACTTTGAAGATGCAGCTTTAAGTCATGCCTAAATCTCATTTAAAGTCTAGGGAATTATATGAACATGTAGCTCATTAAATATTTTGTCATTAACTACATAATTCAGATCAGATTATCTGAAATCTTTAACAAGTGCATTTTAACAATAAAGTAAATATACAGCATATACTTCAGGTCCCTGAAGTTGATGAAGATACCATAAAGAACATATTTATTTGAGCCACAGGGGTTGCTGCTGCCACCCAGGAGAAAGAGACACACCAGTGTGGAGCTATAATTAGAGGCAAAGGGACACGGGGCAAGGACAGGATGCAAGATACACAGAGCTCTTCTGAAGTGTCAAAAGGTCTCAGTGTAGCTCAGGAAACAGGCTGGGAAGGGAGCACATGGAGCTATTATGATATAAAGTTTAGCTGCAGAGAACTCGAGGGATAAAACCAGATGAGATTCTACTGGGAGCTCGTGACAGAGCAATCCATCCCTGTGTGCTCGGGGTTTTTGTATATGGGGAGAAGAAAAAAGAGAATCTATGGTTTCATTAAAGGGTATAATCAGTTAAATGTGCACAAACCCAGAGTCCAGTGACACACATATAGAGAGGGGTGTTGAAACTTTCAGAAGAAACAGAACAAGTTTTGGGAAAAGATGTCTCAGCACCACACCTAGAGAGCACTGTTAAAATCCCACATACCCATGAAACAAGACTGGAACAAAGCAGTCTTATTCCATCACTGTCATGTGGATAAGAAGCAGGACTTGCAGGATTTCCCTCCTTTGTTTTCTAAGGGCTGTGGTCAGAGGCTTCACTGGATCGTGTGTGACCAACAACTCCTTGGAACAGCAGCCACCATGTCATTCAAATTCCAATTGTAAGATTGACATGCTGCTGCAATAGAAAGCAAGCTAAAACATGTCATTAGTGGCCTTTCACTCATGTAATTTAATCAATTTGCAGCTTCAGAAGGAATGAATATAATCCCATGGACATTGCCAGAAAGCCTGAGATATGTACAGTGCTTGGAAGCAAAAGGTCCATCATCTTTCCCTAGTTATGTGTTAATGCTTTGATTTCCAAGCTGAGGATTAAAACTCCCTAAATTTCCCCAGGTAACCACACTCTGCCTGCCCCATGTTTATTTGCTAACACTGAGTAAAACACACTGATAGTTTCTCTAATTTGGGAGCTCCTCTAAGACTATAATCACTTCAGCCACTTTGCACTAGAATTGCTCTGGAGTGACTCAGGGTCCTAGAGATGGGCTCTGCCCAGCTGCCTGATTTCCAGCTGTGTGCAGATGTGCTGCTGACAGGAATCATCTGCAGCCCCTGCAGGGGCAGCTGGGCTGGCAGGAGGTGCAGAGAGAAGGAGCCGAGTGTCTCGTGCTGTTGCAGAGAGCTCAGGGAGTCCCAGACCCCAAAGTCGGTGTGTGCAGCACTGTCACCTGCTCTGCTTCACACAGGGGCCACACAAACTTCAAACGATCCCTGTGCAAGAGGCAGCACAACGAGGAGTTTGATCCAAGAAGTTCCACAAAACTCCGTGTTTGAGCACAGCCACAGCATGTAAACAAGGACCCAAGGTCTCCAACCCTGGGCAATTTCCAAGGTATAAACATGCTGGTTCTTTCTGTTCCTCCTCACCCCCCTGATCTGCTGAGAGAGAACAGAAACACAGCACAGCCAGATCCTTCAGTGTGCATTTGCCTCTACTCCTGATGAATATACTTTTCAAAGTTTCACTCTGTGCATACCGGCAACAAAAGAAAACTTTCAAAGATGAAAGAGGTAAAAAGAAAATGGAAAAAAATAAATCTATAGGTTGTCTTCCTTGGGGGTTGGATTACATGATCTCCAGAAGTCCTTCCCAGCCCTAACAATTTATCCTTTAATGACTCAAGGTGTTATTCACACACCTTGATTCTTCTGTCCTGAAGATCATTTCCATACAAAAATATGTAAAAATATAATTGCATTTCTAAACTAGACTTCTTCAGCATATCCAATGCTTGTTTTCCCAATGTCTCAGCACATTTCCTGCAATCCATGTCCTTCACACAGCAGCAACACAAATATTTTTGGTGTAAATCTGTTTAGCTCCATCCAAATAATTACTAGCAGAGGATCTGGCCTAATACTTTCAGTAGATAAATGTCTTCTACCAGACTACAGTGTCTTCAAAGCTATAATTTATCTGCACATTCTACAGAACAAGATAAGAGTCTCAGGAGGCATTTTTATCAAACAATCTCATCCCCAGTCCCTCTACTCCCCTCCCCCCTTCCCCCCTCCAAAAAAAAAAAAAAAAAAAAAGGACATAAGCATCCGAACTTCCTTTTCTGTACAAAATATTGAAAACTTACTGAAGACTTCATGTGGCATATGGGGGACAATGTTCTGCTTTGCTGCAGAACTGAAGGATAAAAAGGGGGACAAAAATGGAAGGTCAGAGTTTTAGAATTGTTAGAAAAGTATGTGATTTATTTGCTCAAAAGAGTACGTATAAAAAAAGCTTCTGGGAATCACACATGGAAAATAATTAATCCACCCTGAATAAACAGATGAAACTTCTGTCTTTCACCAGATATTCCTAAATTTTTCTCAAAGCAGTATTTCTTCTCCTGCCATTTTTGTGTACTGTGAGAACAGTTTTGAATACAAACCAGTCTGTTCATTAAGGCAATTTAAATATGGATAAAAATCTTATTGCTGGCAGGATCTGCTAAGTACAGCCACCTGCCTGTACTGAAATCTTCCTGCATATCTACTATCATTCCCAGCAATTGGTCCAGCTTCTCTTTCTTATCCAAAAATAAAGCAAAAAGATGAGCATCAGCCTCCTGCCCTGCTGCCCCAAGAGCCAGGCTTCCTCAGCTCCTGGGAACTGTCCCACTCGGGATCTGCAGGCAGTGGCTTCCTGAGGCTGCCAAGAGTGACAGATCAGCACTCGGCATTCACAACAAAGTCCTGCTAGGCTACCTTGTGATGATAGATTGCAAAGTTAAAAACAGGATTATTCAACTAAAAGGAGAATTTGCAGTGACAGAAACATAACATGCACTTTCCTGTTAAGGAAAAATCTGGGACTTGGATCAGCATGAGAACAGAAGGAGAAGAGGCACAGCACAGCTAAACCAAAATAGTGCCAGCAGCACGTCCTCAGACACAAACACGGCTGAGAGAGATGACGACAGCTTGGTAGCCAGAACTGTGAAAGATATTGCACATAACCCTACCCTAGTCATGGGGAAAGAAAAGTTTCAGGGGTTTCTATCCTCTCTGTCAGAAACCCAGGCAGCAAAATTAAAATGATAAAGAACTGCTGTGCAGTTTGGAGTGTCACACAACTACAGCAGGAATGTGAGGAGAAATTCCTGCCATTCCTAAAAGAGCTACAAGAGCTTAAAAATGTATGAAAATGTGACAAAAGGGAGAAAGTACTTGGACCTGTGCATTCCTTTCAGCACTGAGCTGCCTCTACAGTGCTGAGCTGGTTTCCTGCTCCACGGTGAATGGTGGGGGCAGAGTCTGACCCCTACCCAGGCCCATTGGGTGCAGCCAGTCCCAGTTACCAGGTCTGGGTGTGAGATCAGAGGCAGGCTCAGCTCCTTTTCCTGCTGAAATAAATACAGGGACTCCACTGCAAACAAAATCACTGATA
The DNA here is from genome assembly GCA_037013685.1 of Acridotheres tristis. Lineage (NCBI taxonomy): Eukaryota > Metazoa > Chordata > Aves > Passeriformes > Sturnidae > Acridotheres > Acridotheres tristis. The sequence goes on along the minus strand of CM072899.1, from coordinate 16,408,952 downwards.
TTTCTGTCTAAGCAAACCAAGGCACCTGGGCCTCTGCCCTAGAAATGATCTTGAAGACACAGACACAGCTCCAGGTCTGCAGCTGTTTCCAGGATTTCTGAACTGAGAACAACAGAAGATCTTTATGGCACTACTCAAAGGCTTACTCTGAAACTGCTTCAGGCACTGGCACAGAGAGACATTTTCTAAACATATACTACTGGAGAGAAATGCTTCCATAGCACCATATGGGTTGGTATTATATATATATATTATATATATATCTGTATTTTTTGCTATTGTCTTGTAAACTACAATAAATTAGAGCATGCTTAATCAGCTTCAGTGACAGCTTCTGCATTGAAAGCAAATGTTAAGTTTGTCTTTAGCCAAGGAGAGGAAATATTTTCTTTTTTTGGTAAAATTCCGCCCAAGGCTTGTAAATGAAATCAGAGAATGATGTTTAGGAATATGTTTGTTTGGTTAGATGAAGTCAACATTCATTAATTAATTGCTTAGAGATTTTATATTTTCCCCCAAGTAGACAAGAATCTTCAGATATAGCCATCCTTAAGGTTTCATCATTTTTTGATACAGACCATATGGTTATATTGGGTCTAAGCCTCATTCTTGGCATATAAGAATGAAAATGTTGCAGTTTCTAAAGAAAAAAGGGAAAGCAAAAATCTAAGGGAGAGAGAAGGAGAGGGCCCTCCATATCTTTCAAGAGAATTACAGTTTTAGAGAAGAATTATCCACTTTAAATAATAAGCTCTTTCACTGCCAAACCTCTTTTATGTCCCAGCCTCAAGGAAAAGCTTTTTATCCAAAACAAACAAATCCAAAACTTCTCTTAGCAAAGCAAAGAGCCAGAAACCCAGAAGGCTCTGCTTTGGTACCTCTTCCTAAGCAGAAAGGGAGGAGAGGAGCTGGGAGGAGACACAAAGCAACATCTCTGCTTCCAAAGGGCTGCCGAGCCGTGTGACAGGCAGGCTGCTCCTCGTTTGGGTCACTTGTGTCCTGTCACACTGGAAGGCAGCGCTGTCACACGCCACCAAGATCGATTATTGCTGGGATGTTTTCATCTCCCCCAAAGCAACAGATTTCCCACAGTTTTTATTTATTTCAAGTTCTAACAGAATTACAGTGATTCCTGTAAGTTATCACCCTTCCAATGGCACGATCTGGCTCTGGTGCTGCAGAAGCTGGGGCATATTATGGGCTATTTCACTTTGTTAGCTGAGGAAATTTTTTTTGCTTTTATGCTGAGTAGTGCAATACTAACACAAGGAGACATTTAAACAGTACAAGAAAAACACCTCTGTTTTCACTTTCACAGACATTAAACAGTGTTTATTATCTTCTAGGGCTCACTGAAGGTTCTGCTATAAATGTGCTAAAGCAGAAAAATACTTCTCACTAAAACTCTTCTGACACTTGACATCAGGAGATGCAGTTTTTAGTTAATTATGATTTTGCCAAACTTGACTCATTTAGTCTGATCATTCTGGTGCTGAATATCACCTGCAGCAGGATTTGTTTCCTTCCTTTGCAGACAGATGATTTAGGTGGTTGTAACAACAAAGCCAGAGAACACAGAATTGTTCTGCTAATATACAAAATAAGTTTGGGCAACTTTTGAAAAGCAACCAACTCAACTTTCACCAAACTTTCATTGCTGGGCAATGGCCGTGCTGCTACAGAAATCCACATTCCAGGTCCATTCACCTCCTCACTCCATCTTATCCCAAAGCTCTCAGGCTGCCAATGACCACCTTGGCATATGTTTAGAGAGCAGCCTCAAGAGAACTGCAGAACACCAGACAAGCCTTCAGTGGGCTCCAAAGGAATAAATTCGAATCATCTCCTCCTGTTTTAGAAGGATACAGAGACTCCAGAGCAAATATAAAGGAATGCTCTCACAGTCAAAATGGCTCGAAACCTGAGTAGTGACTCTTATCTGCATTGATTTTTATGTATAAAAGCTTTACATAAAACAGAAGACTGGTCACTCAAGTTAATCCAGTAGTCTTTATGCATAAAATATTACTCCTACTGCATTTTTCTGCAGGGATATTTTAATTTCTCTTTGGTAGAATAAGTGAATTTCCCATTGAAGAAGCCTTCTTTGTTTACTCTGTATCTTAAGCCAAACCAAACAAAATAATCCTGCAGGTATTCTTGATTCTTTCTTTATGTTATGATTGCCTTTCCTTCATAATAAAATTCAAATCTAATCAAGTTCCAGCTGGGAAAGAGCAGAAAGCACCAGCTCTTTTGGAGCCCTGAGGAAGGGAGGTCCCAACCACCCATGCAGGACAGGGCTGGAATTGCCACTGGAGCCAGGTGGTCACTGGGACATCTCAGGAGGGACAGGGAAGTTTGCCCTGCACAGCTGCTGCCAGTGCAGAGCCAGGGCCAGGGGCTGGAGAAGAATCCCTGCCCCAAGGCAGAGCCAGGGCAGCTGAGGGGATGGGAGCTGCACTGAGAGCCCTCAAGGAACACAGAAGTGGCAACTGAACATCAAGCCAGGCCATTTTCCCAGGCCAGCAAAATTCTCCAAAAGGGAAAAATTACAAACCAGGCCTTTAGGTATTTGTATTTTAAACTCCTGCAGTCAGGATTTAAGGAGAGAACAATTGCTCAGAGAGAAGCCAAAGTTTTGTGAATATTCAAAAGGATCTTTTATGTCACATCACACCCACATAATGGCCATTAAGATGGCAGAAGGGTTAAATACACCTCTCTGAAACAATGGGGAAACGTCACTACTGGAGCCTCTTGCCTGGTGCTGGATCCATTTTATTCTGAAAATAGCATGTGCTAACTGGCAGGACTTGCCAGCACAGCTGAATTAGTCAGAAAAGCTGTCAGGGAGGTGGGAAATCTCCGGTCTCTTTGCATGCTCCAGGGCTTGTTTTGCCATGGCACAATTACAAATACACAGCTGTAGGATCTGCTGTGCTGCTGGCTCTGAAACAATAGTTCAGGGTCTACTTTCTTAAGGAATTTGACAATTAATGCTGACAGGAGCTGCACACACACACACACACTGACTCAGTTTTCTCCCAGGTAAAAAATTTCACACAGATGGCCCATGCTTAAGGATGGAATAAGTTCTTCAAGCATGCAGCTTTCAGAGTTACTAAAGCTGGCTGATTCTTTGAAGCCACTGCCTTCCTTCATTGCTCAGTAACAAATTTGTTATTGCATTACAGACAATGCATAGATTAATATATAGGCCAATGTAAACCTTTTCAGAATATTCACACGAAGGATGGGTAATTACAGCAGCCCATTACCTTGCCTGAGGTCCTGTCAGTTCTCACAGAAGTGACCATGTCAGGCCAATCAGTCACAGGCAGAAATTCAAAGATAAGGACTCAAGCCATGGTAAAAGGGATTCTGCAGACGAAAATCATGAGGTTTGGCCTAAGTTGGTCTTTGAAACCTTTTATCACATATGCACAGTCTCTTTGTACATAAATTATTCTGCATATTCTTTCCATATCTTTTGCATAAAAAGTATAAAGAGTTTGTGCATTGAGACCTGTTGGCTCCCAGATTTCTATTTAGCAAAGGGTCCAGGGGAATTCTTAAAAGAGAAAAAAGGAGAATACAGGAAATAACTGCAATTACAAGAACATGTACATGGAAAAACCATGATGAGATCACCAGGCAACTTTAAGAAATTAGCTAGTGATTAGTTACTAATCATGGGTGTTGTTCTCACCACCTCTGTCAGAAGTCTGGTGGTGTAGCATTACCAGCTCACATATCCTGTTCTTTGCATTTCTGGAATTAAATCTTTTCTGATTCACCCTGAGGATTTTGCTCTCTGGGAACAGACCAGATGGGCTCTCGGAGATCTTGAAGTCATGGGAAGAGTTCCTAAAGCTAATGAGCCTTAGGAAATGCAAAGGTTCTAGGAAGGTAAAATGCACCAATGACCAATGAACCATTCTGGAGGCTCCAGATATTCCTTCCTTCTCTTCCTTGGCCTTCCAGGAGAAGCAGGTGGAACACCTGAGGCACTGCTGTGGCCAGGCTGGGTGCTCCAAGCTTTACTGGATCCAACTGAACCTCCTGTGCCTGCCTGCAGGTAACAAAAGCAGAGCTACAGAAATTAAAGGTGCCATAAAACAATCCAAAGCAGACTTTCCCACCGGGGTTTGGGAGGGTTTAATACCCAACAAATCCAAAAGGACCTGAGGGACTCCTGCTTTACACCTATTAATAGCTCAGTCCTTAGACTTCAGACTGAGCAGTGCTTGGGGCACCTGCCCCCCCTGCATCTGCTTCTTGTGCAGCCTCCAGGTTAGAAGTGTCTTATTAAATGAGACTGAAATATTCTAATATCAGCTTTACACTTTGCCTTCATAACTGGTGGATTAATTTGTAGATATACTCATTTTAATGATTTCATTGCTTCACTCTAAGCTGAATCAGTTTACTTACTGCATTTTTCATCTTTGAGCAACTTAATTTATGCTTATTCAGTTTTCAATAAAAACTATTAAAAGCATGGGAAAAATTACATTTCCTAGATTATATGATAGGCTATGAGCACATTGGCATAGTCAACCTCAGATAAGAAATCTCTAAGGCACTTGGCCTTGCTTATAATGTAAAATTTATTTATATCGAAAGGGAACTATGACCTGAGTGCCACAGTCCATGCATGTGAAAAATAGACAATGTAAAACCAGCTGAGAAATAATGGAATAATGAAAATGGAGAAGAGACCAGTATAAAAACTGTAAGATTTTTTTGGTGGTTTTTTTTTTTTTTAAAGGCTAAAAACCTTGCAACTGCTCTGAATGGGAAAATGCTGTGCATGAAGATGATCACTACTGGTGTTCCTCAGCTTTGCATCTGGGACCGTGTTTATTTAGTATTTTAATTAATAGTGTTGGTTCAAAAAGTAGGGGAGCACTTGTGGGAGTTCCTGATGACTGAGGGAGGCCAAGTCAGCAAATGCTGAGGCTACATTATGCCCAGGAATTTTATTTGTGGAGGATCTTGTTTAAGAAAATAAACAAGAAGGATGAAAATTTAATAGCACACAGCTACTTGTAATAAAAGGAAAAGGTTCCTGTGAGCCTTAGCCTTACCTGTGGCCAGTGACAGAGGATAAACCTTTGTCTTTATTAGGAAATCTGAAGCTGATCCCAAGTCCTCTGTGTGCCATGGGCAGGACATGGGAGTGCACAGATGGGGAGAGAAAGGTCAGAAGGAGGCACAGAAATATCAACCACTGGGTAATTTGCCTCCTCTAGAACTCTGGGAGTGGGGTTTTATGAGGAATCATTTCCTCAGTGAGGCCACTTTGAGGCACCACTATAACAAGATGAGGAATTGAAAGCTTGTCTTTTTTAAGGAGAGTAGAACACCCAGCTTGTCTAAAAAAAAAGGTGAAGAAGAGAATTATTATTTGTTTTCAACACTTTAAAAGAGCAAATACTCAGACAAGTGAAGAGGAAAGGCTAAACCATCTGCATCCCAAATCAACTGGCTGAAGTAAAATGAAAGCTGGAATAAGATTCTCCAAGAAGAGCTTCAGGGGCAACTGAGATTTCTGAGAGTAAACCTAATCCACTTGCCAGGAGGATTTAGACTGATATGATTGCTCAGGATAGGAATGGCTTGGACTCTTGACCCAAGTGCTACCTCTTCCCTTTCTTTCCTTGGAGCTTCAACACAGAGTGGATTTCCTCAGGGCTGCCTCAGTATCACTGTGTGTTATCAGACAGAAGACAATGTGCTACTTCAAATCTGATGACACACGGCTGGAATTTCAATTATACACTGCCATTTTAGAGGGCTCCTAAACTCCTTTCAAAAGTCAGGCTGCAGCTTTTTAAAATGGGTTTGAGGGAGATTTGTCAAAAGTGGAATATTCAAAATGACTACTCAGATTTAATTTTAATCCTAAGCTTAATTGAATACCAGTTAGTTGTTAAACCCAGTGCAGAATTTCTGGCATTTTTGTTTCCCCTTAGGCAGTGGTTAGCAAGGTTACATTTAGCTCATTAGATTCACTACCAGTTTCAGGCTAACACAGTATTTGGTCATGGTGTCTTCCTAATAAAAGATACAAAGCTGATAAACATCCATTCACCTTACAGGTGAATATTTCAGATGGCAATCCCTCGGGGGATCTGCAGATAAAAGCTGTGTAAAATGTGATCTGTCACAAGATTAGCACAGCTTGATTTGGGGTGCAAAGGAGGAGTTTTGTGCCACGTGCATTTTCCTGGGTGGATCAAGTCACCTTTCTGCATTTTGGTGTCAAGGATTTACAAGGTTACAAGTCCTCAATAATTCATTAAACTAGTTGAAAAGTTGACTTTTCATGACAACTGTAATAAATGGCACGTATCTTCAGAAAGAAAGGAATTTATGAAAGAGAATTGCACTTGCTAAACTCTTATTGTCAGAGACATCTGTGCTTGGAAACTACTCAAAGTAAAAAAACCTTTGTTGCACAACCCTCGGCTGGGAACATGAAGGGGCAACAAAAACCCAAACAAAACAAAATCACTTTGCTGCAGCTTGGGAGCCTCACTGGTGGTGTATATTCACATTCATTCAGATAATAAAACTATTTCATGGGGAGGAAAAGAAGTCATGTGATTACCAAAGTCATTACAGAGATAAAAACATATTTTTGAGCTTGAAAAACACCATTTGAGATGGAAAGAATAAAAGGTCTACTTGTCCAAAGTTCAGAGCCTCCTAAGCACGAAAACAATAAAATTGCCTTTCTGTGTTATTAAAACAGAGGATAAACATAAAAGAAGCCAGAATCCAAACTCCATTCAAATCTCAAATTATGGAAACATAATGAACAGGCAATTTTACTCAGTTTTTCCATCAAGAAAATGAACCACAAAACCAGATTTTTCTTGAAATGTTACTCCTATCTTTTGTCCTTTCCTTTTGTTCCACCCACAACCTCTTGATTGATTTGAGAACTCATCCAGATCCTAAAAATTCACAAAACAGGCAGTTTGAAGGGAAAACACTGATGTAACACATCTTCTCAGAACAGCAGAGTGAGTCCTGATAAATAAACACATGGAAAAGAAAAAATATTTTGATCCTGCACCACATTAGATACTGGGGTCACTCAAGTGAGATGTGAATAAAAGGATAATATTTTTATTAATATCAGAGCTTACAGAACTGCCTCTGTCATGTCCCAGTATAAATTGGCTTTTCAGTAAAATACTGCATTTAAATATATTTTTAGACAATTGCAAAATGCCACACTTTACTATGTGATATAGAATGCAGCCATAATTTAATTCCTGCAGAAATAATTGACTGATTTTACTCTACCAGCAGGAGAGATGCTGATAAAAGCACTGAGGGGGCTGGACCCAGGTGGGGAAAGCTCTGTGTGGGACAGGGATCACCCCTGCTCCCACCTGGGAAAGAGCTTTCTGCACAATTCACCCAAAAAAAGTCAGGCTCCTAAAAGCAGGTGTGACAACAGAGAATATGGAGATGATGTGGTGCAACACTTGAGCCAACAAACAGCAGAGACTGAAGAGTTTTCTCAAAAATCAGATCACCCCTGGTCTAACACACCCACCTGCAAAGACATTTCCAGCCTGGATAAGCCTGCACTGCACAGGGGCCCACAGGGTGAAGAGCTGAGTTAGTGAGTTGGAAACAGCCAAGGCTTTCATCAACACTCATCAGCTTTATTGGTTATGGATTTTATCCCTCTGAGAAAGCACCAAATATCAGCAGCCCTGAAGTGAAACTCAAACCTTGCCTAGATGGCCTCTCCATCACTCTGTGAAGTGTTTCTCCCTCTTATTCTCTTTGGCCTCCTTGTTTTGTGTTTTTTGTTCCATTCCACTGGAAACTTTGTATCTCGTGGCAAGAGCACTTCCCTGGCAAAGGGGTGACGAAGGTTTGAAGTCCATGGAGCCGCCAGGAGAGAAAGGACCAAGATCTCTCAGTGCCATGTGGGGCACTGACCACCACTGCTCTCCCTTCTCAGCTTTGATCCTTCTTCATGCTGATCCTAATGCTGCCTCTGTGTGTGTTCCACCAAGGTCAGGCACCTCAGGGGCCAAAGACCCCCGAGTTTATTAGTCCCAAAGGGAGACCAATATGTACCAGGGCACTGGGCAATTATTTGGAATTTCATGGAGTTTCTCTCAAGAAGTGAGAGGTCAACACATAATTACAATCCCCTTGCCCTATTGCTGCCCTTTTGTAAGGAACTCAGGAAAGTGTCTGGTTTTTATATGCATTGACATTCTGAACATGTCATGCAGAAAACCAGGGGATCAGTAAAAACTGTATTTTAGAATAAATTATACATTTTGCTTTTCCCAGCTTACAAAAAGGAAACAGCAGTTTACAGAGGAAGCACTCTCTTGTGTTCATATTAACTTTCTGGAGCTGTGCTATACAATGTTCTTGCATCAGAGCTCAAAGAACACTCAATGTCATCTTCTAAACATCCATGGAATTCGGGCAGATTTCATGGGAGATTCAGGTCAGCTTTAGGAAACAAACACAAGTACAAATTTACACATTGCAGAGTGCAAAACCACATCCAGCTATGCCACAAGAAATGCCCAAAGAATCCAACTTACTAAATGAACAGTAGTTCTGGAGGAAGGAACAAAAGGTTTTTAACTTCTCCCTGCTCCTAAGAAGCCCCTGAAGCCAATTCTGCCCTTGTGCAGCATCACCTTCCCCAGAGCAGCCCCCAGGCCCAGGTCCCAGCCAGCTGAGCTCAGCCAGAGCCGTTGTTTCCATGGGCAGGAACTCGGTGCCCTGTGATTATTTCTCAGCTCCTTAATGGATGGAGCTCCCATTTCTCCCTGAGCATGCACATCCCTCCACCAACACTCTCCTGAACCCTGCTTACAGAAATATTTTACAATCTAAATAGAACCCTGGAGTTCTATCTACAATAGCCTGTAACTGTTCTTATAGCAGTGTCCTTAGAAACAATCCTTAAATTCCCTGGAAATGCCCAGATCACAAGCTGGTCACTGCTGTGAATCAGGAGATGTGGTCTCTGTCTCTAGAAAGCACAGGCTGGGCACTGGAATGGATTAAAATCATTCCCTTCCTCCTCACACAGCCCCTCCATTTAGCCATGGATTTTAAGAGTCAATACTGCCTTTGTTGCTGGACTAACTTGCACAGAACTTTTAAACTGGTCACTATATTCATTTCTTATTGTGCTCTGAACAGAAGGTTAAGTGTAAATAATATCTATAAATTTACTATCAAAAAAGGGATTTTCTTACTTAAAACGTTCTGTATAAAGAGAATACACACAAATAAGATGGGTTCTTGTTCCATTTTTTCTGATGTCTGTTCTTATGAAGCTCTTCCAGTAGTTTTCACTGCACTTTAAAAGCTGGATTTGATTCTGTCTGTCTAAAGTCAGGGGACCCTGGACTTCCAATTCCCACAGTTCTTGTCTCAATTACAATTTCTGTTGTAAGTCATCCCACTGTGCTCCCTGGGATGACTAAGAGTTGAGACCCCTCAGTTCTAGCTGCAAAGCTGCAGGGTCAGCTCTAAATTCATACACCAATTTTCATCCTTTTTTGCCTTAGAGTAGGACAGACTATATGGTACATAATACTTGGGGTTTTTTTTCTTGTCATATGGACTTCAGTTAATAACATAGAATTTCAACCATAAAATGTCTTTAAAAGTTTTCCCTCCCCAATTTACTGTCTGCCCAAATGTAGAAGAAAAACAGATAAATTCCAATCACACTTGAAGTTTTTTTCTCTTTTTATGCTACTTAACTGGAAGAGAGCTTATACTATTTTCCAGGAACTGTTTTGGAGAAACTAAGTTTCAACTGGAACCTCTATTTTAAATTTGTGAAATTGCAATGGAACCAACCTGAATAAAGGAAATTCTGAACGCTTTAAAATCTTACTTTTCCATACTTTGACGAGTCAAAAACACTTTTAAGACTTCATGAGAAAACTGCACCAGAAGGGACCTCTTTGACCATAATCTCAATTTCTAATGGGGAAGAAAGGATGAACAGACTCAAACAGCTGCTTTCAGGAGTTACAGAATTGTCAGTTCTTACATGAAATGTTACCTGCTGAAGTGAAACAAATCCAAAATCCAAAATATGATTGTGCAAGCTGCACGTGGAGCACAGAGGGCAGAGAAAGGCTTGGAGATTTATCAGTGGCACTGACTGAGCTGTGAGCACAGGCCCTGCCTAGGAGGGGTTTCTCTCACCTGGCAGGACACAGAAAGAAAGAGAAAAGAGATTTGAATCACAAAATGGAAGGTTAGGAACAGATTTCCAATCCTGGTCTGCTCACCAAACTCCCCCCAAGGAAAATCACTTAATTCTTCTAATTTCATTTGCCTCATTGGTGCACGATTTGCACTCTACAAACAATTCACTGTTCCTCAAACTACTCTGAAGCTACTAGAGGCTTATTAATAAAGATGAGACTGAATTCTACTGAAGGAGGAGAGAAAAGAGAAATTTAGAAGAATAATTAGAATAACATGGAAAGGATTTTGCAGATGATTTGAGTTATGGTGCAGCAATAAGAGAAAAGCTGAATCAAATGGACTCAGAAAAATGTATCAGCAAAATCCTTCCAGCCCAAGCTGTCTGCAAGACTGACCACAGAGAGGTTTGTAGGTGACCTACTGGTGACCTTTGAGTCTTTGTCATTCATGATAAAGGGTTACTTTCCTAATCCTAATTCATTTTCAAGCACAGCAGATTAACAAGAAGGGATCACTATCGAGCTGAATAATCTCCCAGCTCTAAATAATCACCAAAAGAGGAGCAGAAAAGGAACCATAATAATTTCCTTTTATTACTGTGGATGAGGAATATGCAGAAAGCTAACACAGAAAGGAGCTAGCATGCTGTATTTTCATAACAATTGGGGTTGTTTTGTCCTAAAATGAACCCAGTCAAATTAAAAAAGTAATCTTATTTATTTCACCCTGCAGTGTTACCCACATACAGAATTATTCAAGATAAGGGGAAAATTATTGGTTGTCTATCTAGCAAGTTAAATCAGATTAAAATACTGTATGAATTTTAAACAGAACTGTTCCTACACACATTTATGTCAGGGGAATTTAATTTACTTAGAGAGAATTAAGCAAAAAGAACCAGACTTGCTGAGTTCTCAGTAGCAGGGTACCCAAATTCAGCCGTGCTGTGTTTTATGGCTACTTTTCAAATTTTCTTAGGCCCTGGGAGTCACCTTCCTCTGCTGAACATCAGGACACTCACGTGCTGTGGCTGCTCCTCCAGCTCTTAGCTCAGTTGCTGCCAGCTCTCATACACTTCCAGCAAGAATTCTCCAGATTTTTTATGTGTATATATGTGTGCACACTGACATACAAACACACAGTTTCCTGAATTCAACTGAGGAAATTACAATGCAATCTAAAATCGTAAATTCTTAGGGAATTGAAATATAAACCATAAATCAAAATGTGAAACTTGGCAATTTTATCTCACATCAGAGGAAGATAAAAAGTGAGAGATGTTAAGGATAACAATATTTCCCACATTACACAAAGAAACACCTGAAAGGTGTGAAAACCAAAAATATCCTGGCCAATATCCAAATCAATGCACCTGTTGGCAACAGCCATTGTGTCTCAGTCTAAGAGCAGCATGTTTGCTCAAATCCCATCAGGTGCCCCTCATTACTGCCTGGATTTTTTTTTTAGTCTTGCTTTAAGAAATAGTGCAAGTTCTAGAGAATTTAGAGGACTTGGGATCTTAATTGTCATTAATCAGCACAAGTTTTCCTTGCTGTGAGCAGGAACACAATCAACCAGAGTGGAACACAACTCTCCCTTTGATTCATTGGTTAGAAAGGTGGGGAGAGGGGAATTGGCAACCCCTCCTGTTTCTAGGTGATGCTGTGAGCTCAGTGCTCACAGATAAATCTTCCCCCTGGCACAGCAGGGAAAGAGTGAACCAGGCAGGAGGAGCCCCCAACTTCACCTGTCAACAAGACAAACTCAGCAAACCTTGTTTGCTCCTTCAGATTTATGAGACATTATTTACAAGATTTGTGTGCTGTTACTGCCTGTCCTGTGATGTTTTATACTCTCTGGTCACTGAACACTGCCTGCTCTGTAACACTGAGCTCCAGCCCAGCAGCCAGCCAGGGGAGAAAAGCCATGGTAATCAGAGAAAACGACAGAGGCATAACACACTCATGGATTTTAAGCTGTGACATAAGAACTAACTTGAAAATATTACGTCCATAAGTAATTTTACCCCCAAATCAAACGAAACCAAAACAAAATGAAAACCACAATAAATGAAATCCTCCCCCAAAAAAGTAATTTTGAGCTTGAATACAACTCTAACAACACCAAAGCATGTATGTGAATCAGAACAAGTGACTGCCATAGGAGCTCCTTGCAGGTAGCAGGGGGTTGTTGTCACCATCACTGCCATGGACTGGTACATGTGCCATGTACCCCACAGCTGTGCTGCTGTGCCATCATTCTGCCATCTCCCTCCACCTCCAGCATGTCCCTAACCCATCACCTGAGGAGCACAGATCTCTCTCCCCCCCGGCAATGCCAGCCTGCTGCTGCATGTGTCACCCAGGAAATCAGGACCTGCTGTGCTCCAGGGGAGAGCTCCCTGCCAGGACCTGCTGTGCTCCAGGGGAGAGCTCCCTGCCAGGACCTGCTCTGCACAACTGGCCACAGGCAGCCCTCAAGCGTTGGCTGGGTTGTTGTGCTGCCAAGGTCAGTGTTCATCACCCAACACCAACTCCCTCATTGCTCCTGCTGCACACCATGGAAATGCTTCACCTACAGGGGAATTTAAGTCATGGTGGTACTTCAGCCAAGTGACCATCCAGACACTGTAGAATTAGATTCAATTTCGATTCAAATCTCTCCTCTTTTTTGTTTTCCTTCTAATATCTGAAGATGGTACCTTGTCCTACTTCCACGATCTCTCTCTTTTAAGATTGATTTATGGCAGCATTTTCCAGCATATCCATGCAACTTGGGGGCCCTTCAGCAGAGCATAAATTCATTCTAAAAATAAAGCGGCCTCACAAAAACCTGAAGCCATAACAGAACAGCCCTGGTGAGCCATGAGCACATCACAGACAGCACAACAGGGACCCTGTGGCACACAGCAGCCCTAAACTATTCTAGGCACAGTTTTATCTTTAGCAAGAAGATAAAAGATGAGTCTTGGTTTTTCAATCTCTAAAGAATTAGAAGAAATTCACCTTGCATTAGGGTCAGGGACCATGTATAAAAAGAGACAGACAGATTTCTCTATAGGAGTCATTTTTCTCATTAACTTATTCTGATATTTCTGTGGGTTCCTGGTTACTCAAATTAATGATTCATGACTGCTTTCAACATTGGCAGTAATAACTTACTGGATCAGAACCAAGGATTTATAACTCCATTTTGGGAAATCAGAAAAAAAAGATCATCCACCAGCATCTATATGGAGACCTTACAGGTTTGGTGGTTGATTTTTTTTTAAGATATTTTATTTTGGTTTAGGGGCATGTCCTATGTGTGAATCACAAATAATTATCCAGACAAGCTTTTAAATAACTGATCAAATATGCAGGTACTGGTAACAAAGTGAACAGAAGAGTGCCAATCTACAAGCTACTAACACCACTTACTTCTTAAGGGGAACTGGACTGCAAACCCCATGTATAGGTCTGCCCATGCATAAAGGGAGAATCTGAATATTCAGAATGGAAGTGCATTCCCTCCCACAGGGGAGCTGTAAATGCCAGTGTAGAGAGCTCCTGACACAGCTCCTGGGTCATGGATGCCACAACTACAGATGCCAAGGCTGGATGTGGAATTCAGACATATTTTACACCAGGAATGAGTTTGCAGGGTCTTGTGAAAGTCTCAGGTAGGGCTGAAGCAGACAGAAGGGAGCTGTTTGCAACAGCTCTGCCTTATAGCCAAGAAAGGACATCTCAGTGATGCTGCTGAGTCTGCTTCTTGCACAAGTACTAAGTTCACATGGTTGAACTTACTTTTAAAATTTATTTTTTAATCCTGGAAAAATGTTCCTGGACTTTGGCATTACAGGGAACTGAGGAAACCCTTCTCAAGGCTCTGGATCTGTTAGCACAGCAAGCATAGGCTGATTATTTTTAAGAACTCCAGGAAAAAACACCATTAAAAAGCTCCCTAATCTCAGAAAGTTCATCAGCATAGTGTTAAGTTCATGATTAGACATGGCAAAGGTTAAGAAAACATCTGCCATGAAAGGAATGAAAAGCCTGGAAGAATTTGCTTTGGTTTTAATACCAGTTAATGAAGAGTACAAAATTCAACTATGTGCAGAAAAGCTACAGTACAGATTCTGAGAAGAGATGACCTTGGAAAAGTTGTGCTGGCCAGTCTATTTTAACAGTGAGAAATGGTGATTTTACTTTTTGTCATCTCCATGCAGATGTCTCAGTGAAATTCTGAGGGAAGACAAACTGCTGCAAATACCACAGTTGTGTTCCCACTGTGTCTCTTCTCTTTCCCCCTTAAACCTGGATTTAAACATAGAATCAGAGCTATTAGGTTGGAAAAGACCTTTAAGATCATCGAGTCCAGCTGTAAACCTACCACTGCCAAGGCCACACTAAACCATATCTGACAGTCCTGTCCTGCTCCCCCTGACACCAATGGCTGAGACGCTGTGACCCTCAGGGCAAAGGAAGTCATTCCTGAGCAAGGATCTGGACACTGCATCCTGATTAAACCCACAGGGACAGAGGAAAGGATTAAGACAGTCTGCCTGGATAAGCTTGTATACAGAATAATTTAGACAGTTTTCAGACTAGATCAGTCTCTGCTGGTATTTCCTCTAATTTCAAAATAATAATTGAAAAAACTTGTTTAAAAATACTCCTTAAAAAAAGGAGAAAAAGAAAAGGCTGATAATTGCAATAACTCTGGTAGTTGGCTTCCTCTGCTAAAGCAGCTAAACCAGAAAACTTCTGTAACTCTCCTTCCTATCGAGAACACAGCCTTTGCTTGCTCATGCAGAAAGCTGGCTTGTGATTACTGGAACACTCTGATATCTGGTAAGTCAAGTATTTTTACAAATAAAAATTCTGTGCACGCCAGGGATACCTAGAGAACCACCTTGGGCCTCTGCCATCATCTTTGAGAATACAGAAAATCACACCATTAGATTGGAATTATTAGAAACTGATATTCACCTGGCTCAAGATATATTTTTTGTTATTTAGTGTCAGTTTAAATTTTTAGGATGAAGGCAGAACTCCTATCAAATGAAAGGCAGAAATGATGTGAACCAGAACATCACTCTGGGCAGGCAGCACAGATAACCAACTGTTATCACCTGAGATGATCCCACCTGCAAATCTCTAGGGCCATGGTCTCTGGATCCCTCAAGTTTCTCTCCTTCCTGCTTATTTTTATTCATTTTAAATTACTCTTCCATACTTTCCTTTGCAATCATTTGAGAAAGCCAACCCTTCTGGGTGTGCTCATCCCTTCCCAGCCCTGCAGGGAACAACAAAACACTTGAGTGCTGCTCTGAGAAGGGCAAAGTGCAGGCAGGACCCGAACCCTTGAAATGCAGCAAGAGGCCGTGTATGGGAAGTGCAAGGAAATGATGGAGCCAGGGAATGCTCCCCTTCCATCTCTGAGCAAGAAGTGACACCAGTTGCTTCTCTTTGCAAAAGCAGTGAATGAATTTCCCTTTCTGCTGGACTCTGGGCTGTCGGGGACATCCTGCTGCAGGGGAGGTGACACTGCTGTGCTGCTCAGAGGAACAGGGCAGCTGTCCTTACCCTGCCTGCTCCGGAGTGAGCCTCCCCTGCTCCCTCTCACTGCAGTTTATTCACTGTGCTCCTGCCCACTGTGCTGACCTGAATACTGCAAAATGTTTGCTTTACAAACAGATCAAGGGAAAATTGGTTTTGTCTTTGCTCTACATTTCCCCTTCTCTTCCCAGTTTAGTATCTCTAACGTATTTCCCTTACCCAAACTATGGAAACTTGTTTTTCACATAATATATTTTAGTCACTTGCTGGAATTCATAGGCTTGTGAGGGGACTCCATCTTCACTGTTTGGGTGGCCAGCACTCAATCAATTTATTTATATTAAATAAACAATAATAAAAAAATTAAATGCTCATCTTTCGATTATTGTTTGTAAGGCTATTTTTCAAAAAATAAAAATTCAGCCTGTTAAGGAAAGCATTTCTTAACAGAGACTCACCTCTCTGCTGATGTTAATTTTCATTTTCATTCCACTGCCTTTTTTGTTCCATCAGATTATTCCCCCTGCACACCTGCTTTCTACCTCCATTTGTCTGATTAATTATCTTCACTTCTTCTCTACAGGCTTTGACAAGTTCCTCTTCCTTCTCCAGCTTCATCCCCATTTTTCACCTTGTGTGGCTTAAATCTCAACCCTAAATATACTGGCTCCTCTCAAAATGAAACGACATAGAAACAACCAGCAAATAGTTTTAAATAAACGCTAAATAGCAGTTTTAAATAAATACTAAATAGCAGAACATCTTGGCTATAAACCAATTTTTAGAGAATTCATAAATTAAGCATTTTTCAGAGCAGGAACTGGCTGAGGGCTTTAGGTTTCCATGTGATCAGTAGTACCATGGAGAAAAAGCCAGAACCAGAGAGGTCTTTAGGACAGCATTTCACACATCATTTCCCTTAGCTGACAAGGATTCTGAATTGATAGTAATTTCTAATACAAATGCTGAGCAGCATTTTCTGTATTTGAAAGTATCACATAGGTGCACCTCAGTTTATTTTTTCCAATATCAGAATTGCTTGGTAGTATCTGCTATAAATTAATTCTTCTCAGGATTCCATAATTATTATTCCTCTCTTGTCCAGCTTGCAGTTTGTTGTACCTTGCTGAAAAAATTGTGCTGTTAAACTAAAAGATACTTGTGCTTCATCTCTCATGCATCTTTTAATATGGAAAATTTTAGATTTTTATTAGTAAATAATTGAGAAGCAAATACACTACTTTCACAAAGATAGGTCTGAGTGTTCCCTGGGCAGCTGCAGTAGAGAGGACTGAGGTGGGTGGGTGTTGCAGGTGCATCTGTGACACCTGGTTCTGTGTTTAGTTTCCTTCTCTGCCCAAAATCCACATAACCTTCCCAATTCTTTCAGCTCCAAATTCCCCAAGGACAGTGAGTCCTTGAGTATCTCTGAAACCAGAGCAGTC
This sequence comes from Acridotheres tristis, assembly GCA_037013685.1. Lineage (NCBI taxonomy): Eukaryota > Metazoa > Chordata > Aves > Passeriformes > Sturnidae > Acridotheres > Acridotheres tristis. Next base: position 16,391,725 of record CM072899.1, on the reverse strand, counting down.
TCACCGTTGTCCTTTCACCACTTTGTGACACTGGCACAGGTCTGAGCATCACCCTGGGATGGGACTTTGGAAGCAGAGAGGGGGTGAGTGGCAGCACAGAGGCAGAGCCAGCACGGGTCACTTGTGTCGTGTCCTGCTCCTCAGCTGTCCTCTGTGGGACACCACACACACTGTCCCTGCTCGGGGGCACAGGGGAACACGGCATGAGGAAAGGCCAAGTTGCACAGAAGCGTTTACAAACAATTGCAGAGCCTCACGTTCTCCCCAGCCTTTTCTTGCACACACATCTCAAGCACTCGGCACGTTTTAGATGCTCATTTCATTCTTCTGCCCTGGGGTTCTGGCTGTGATTCATTCTTTACATTTAACAAAGAGAATCACATCACATATGTAAGGTGAGTAGTGGGTGTCCTAACAGAAGGATTTGGCCTTATATGTCCCACCTCCAGGTATTTCTATTCCTTTTATTTTCCCCTCCGAGCATGTTATTGCTGTCCATGAGTCATTTCATTAATCCAGAGAGAAGGCCAGAAAACAAGTGAATAAACACCCTGCTTCACAACCTTCTGCTGCACTGTTTACTTCTCTGCTAATGAATGAACAGCTGAAAAACAGAATAATCCTAACTGGGGACATTCAAAGGGACATTATCTCTTCTTTATCAATGGCTGGTGCCTGGCTCAGCCAGTGACTACACTGCAGGATCAGAGGATGATCTCTGCATGTTCCTTATAACTCTCACACAGTGAGTGCAATGACTGTAAGTCACAGAGCAGTCACAGAACAGTCAGGGTTGGAAGGGACCTAAGCCCAGAAGCAGAGGAAACAAAAAATACATGCAAGTCAAAATGAAGAGCACAGGAATCTTTTACCTTTCCTATTAAAAAAACCATACATATATATTTTTTAAGTGTGAGAAACACAAACAGCTGTGATGGCAGACACAGGGGCCTGCCTGCAGCAGCACAAGGTCAGATCTCATGTGAAGCAGGCTGGAACTCAGCCCATGCTCTGGTCCTGGGGTTGGCTCTGTGCACATGGCCAGGGCTCTGCATTTATCATGGATATGGCTGGCAGCCACCTGAAATGTCCTGCTCCCCCTCCAGAGCTGTCAGAGCCATCCTCTCTCCAGTGACATGAATAAAGACACAAGATCAAAGACTAAATGAGAGACAAATTAGTGCAGTCTCGCTTTTGTCCTCCCAATGACAGGAATTCAAGGTCTGTTCTGTGCCACCATGGAAGCCTGGGTTTGTCTGTCCCTTGTCTGTCTGTCTGTCCCCTGCAGTCCTGCAGCTGCAGGCACAGATGAACTGATGCTCAGTGCAGCCCACGCTGCATCCCAGCTCAGTTGGGATTGACAGAATCAATGAGCCTCCCTCAAAAACACAGAGCTAAACCTTAGGACCATTATTTCAAACACTGTCAGGTGTTTAATAAGTCCCTTTCAACTTTCAAGGATAGGAATGTTTCCTTCATAAAAGAAGTATTTGATGCCCAGAGATGGCACTCTAAGAAACATGCAGATTACTATGAATTCTTTTCAAAATAAGGCATGAAGCTAAGTTTGTGCACTTTACATATTCTTTCCCTTTTGTTGCTACATGTGCTTGAGATTTTGGAATTTAGTCTAATGTTTTTATTTCTGCACTTTGATGCACAGTTGAACATATTCTGCTCTGATCCACTTTCAAAGAGAATCCATTAATTTTTATATCAAGGAGGGTTATGTTCAACCCCTCAGCTAAACACACAGTCCAACAGAACAAGAAATTCAACATTTGGCCATTCCCTGATGACTTCTTTTTCTGCTCCCATTGCATATCAGGACAGCAGCTTGTACACTCCTCATGTGAGATGTGTACTTCCATTTTTGTGACAATTGGTTACAATTTTTGACCCAACTGTACACAAACACAGGTATCAGCCTAAAATACATTCCTGGTCTGTGATGCTGTGAGTTGTATCACCTGGCTTGCCAAGACTGACAAAGATGGACAGAGAGCCTCCAAACCTATGTGAGACAGGATGCTGGCATCCTTGTGGCTGGCAGCATTTGAGATTGAGAGTCACTATTTCATCACACTCCTTGATAGCCTGTGACACATAAACCAACACAAAGCTGGCATGCAGCACATCGTGGAAAAGAAACCCTAAATGTGACACAGAAGTGGCCATGAACTGCCAGGCAGAGTCCCACAACACTGACGTTTCCTACAGAGCCAAGGTGCAGATACTGAGCAACATTTACAGAGCCACAGCTCCCCATCCTGCCAGGCCTCACCTGCATGTGCAGAACAACACAGGCACTTCCAGCCAGGCTCTTCCTCCTCCTCCCTGCACAAAGCAATGCCCAGTGGCAGAGGGGAAAGAGAAGAGACATGGAAGCACACAACATTCACTGGCAGGGAGAACCTCACCTGTGTGATGCTGTGGGAAAGGGTAAAAGGGAACTTGACAACAACGTTTTTGGAGGCTTTGTGCCAGAGTACCTATTTCTGTGTCCATAAATATATATTTGTGCTTTTGAATTGAAAGCATTCAGATCACAAAAAATTTCTGAAATATTTCTGTTTGCACATTAGTTTAGGATACATAACTTCAAAGATCAAAGCCACACAAAAATCACTCTTGACATGGACATCATCACCATCCAAACAGAAAATTAGCATGGCTTTTTCTTTTTCTTTTTTTTTTTAATCATTTAGGCAGGATGGTATTTCTGATTAATAGAAATTTGAATTAAATTTCTCCTTTCATGTATGCAGCAGTTAATTCTAATCAAGCAAGCTCAAGGTCTTCCGTTGCCTGGATAGCACTAATTAGATTCTTCCACATTATGACTTCGTCATATGCATCCATACATGGCATACAAATATCAACTTCCTTTCTAACAAAGATGAACTTGACTTTCAAATTCTCACTGGAAATAATTTTCTGGTGGTGGGAACGATATCTGCTCCAAAGGAAAACACAAAATCTGAGGAATCCTACAAAAAAAAAAGTGTCAGGCTTAAAAGAAAATGCTTTGAAATTAATTTATTTAGTACAGAACGTGATCACCACGAAGGTTTTGCCCAGAAATAAAAGTAACACTTCACACGGGACTGTGGTTTGGGAATAAGGTTAGATGTGTTTGAGTGGCTGCAGATACTATATAACAAACAATATTAATCAAGTAATGCCCGAGAATTGCTTAGTTCCTGCTGGCCTGGCACGTCTCTTTCCAAGGGGAGCTGACAGAAGCTCCAAGGAATAGCACAGCTGCCCTGTGACACAGGCATGCACCTTCTGAGCCAGCACTGCTCACTAGATGGCTGCTCCAGGATCCTCAAGGAACAGCTTAAAAACTGACTTTGTGCAGGGATGACAAATCATTGGAGAAAACATCTGATAGCTCTCCCGAGTGCCAGCCAAGGCTGGAGCTGGATGCAGAGAATCTATTATGAAACAAGGAGGCAGACCGAGCTGAGTCACTTTAAATCAGGAAATGCAATTCCTTCCTACCCCTCAGATTTAAAATATCCTACAGCATAAAACTTCGATAGGATTTTTTAAAAATATATATTTAGGGAAAAAACCGAAATACTGCAGTCAGGTCTCTCTAAGGGAAGCACTCATGACTTCCAAGCAGTATAAAACACATAAAATTATCAAAATCAAGGAGGAGAAGAAAATCAGAGGATTTAAAAGGAAGATAACCAGACCACCTCATTTTACTCTTTTTAGTTGGGTGCATTTCTTCGTAGAGACCTTCTCTTTTCCTCAGAGGGTGATTTTTCCTGCCATTAGCCATTGCTTGAAACTTTCCTTCTTACCATTTTACAGAGAATGAAGTTTTTTGCTTCCTGCCAGGTAATGGGATTCCTTGAAACTCTTCCAATCCTTTACACCACAAGGAGTTCAGAAATAAAAGAAGTGATGCAAATGAGCCAAGAGAAGAGAAAAAAACGTTGCATCATGAAATGGTAGCCTTGGGACAACTAATTAGAATTTTAGTCAAGACAAAAGTCAAACATCCTGTGGGAAAGTGCAAGATAGAAATGCGAAATTCCAAAAGCAAAAATGAACAGTAACTTCACCTTCCAAGGTTTCTGCAAGCAGCTCACTCAGGCAACTTTAGGAGAGCAAAGTTAATCTGCAAAGCTTATTTATCCAGTTATTAGTTGCTCTAAAAAAAAAAAAAAACCCAAAAAGCTCTATTTGTTTGGTTTACTACCAGCATTTACTCAAAAGTTTCATTTATAAATATCAAGCTGATCCTTGCTTTAGACTAACTCAGAAAAAAAAACCCTGGAGTCTGTACTGTAGATCTATCTTTAGGAAAACATAATTATTTCTGAATCCAGGAACTGCTCTGGGTTGGAGCAGCAGCTAATATCCTAACCAGAATTTCCTTGATCATTACTCAAGCAAGTAGCATTTTTATTTAAAAAAAACCTTTAGTCCTCCTCCCCCACCAGTATTTCTCTTCTAACACATTCTATTCTAATTTTAGTCTTTTGAGAAATTTTTTTCCAGATCAACCCACTCTTTTTCACATTTAAATAATTTTCAGTTTTTAAAAGAGCTCAGTTTTAGCAGGTGCTTCAGTAGCTAGGCAATAAGAAGTCTCTTGGGAACATCTTCCATGTTTCCCAAATGGATTAGCCTGGAAGTTTGGGGAGAACACATTAGGCAAAATAGCCATGCTGTTTAAGAGTTTCATTCCAGCTTTGAAACTCAAAAGAAATGCAGTCCCCAAAAGAAGCATTTGTGCTCCCTGTTAACAAATGAAGAAACAGCTGCTACACTGGCAGTGCTGGGATGGACCTTGGAGGCAGGAAAATTCAACAGATACACTCAGAAGCCCAACATGGAAGCAAACAACACAGCTCCTCCTTTTGGCATGATTCAGCTTCCCTGTGCAAGGAGTGAGGACTCTCAGTGGTTTGCAAGCAGGGCCCCAGTGAGTGCATTTCCCTGGCTCACAGTGGGAAAGGTCCCAGCACGGTGTCAAAGCAGCAGAGACTTCAGCAGGTTTGTCAGCAGCAGCTCTGGGAACTGAACTAAAGGCCAAGATACCTTCAGGATACCCCTCCCCAGATAAAAGAGAGCCTGGCCCTCTGTCATCTCCAGCTATTTGAAAGACATCTTTTCCCTCTTTTGGCTCCTGGAAACTAAAACCACTGCAAGTACATTTCAGCTTCTTGTGGTCCCAAACTGCAGGAGGAAACTCACTGACAGTGATGCCTCTGTGCCTTCCCACAGTCAGAGCAGACCTGTGAGACTTTGGCATCTGGCAGATTCATGAGGCAGGAAATTTTAAAATAAATGTAATGCTAGGCATCATTTACAGATTTACCAGAATAGATGTTCATCGACAGTCACAGGGTTATCTTCCACATTTCCCTAGAGTGCAGCAACATCCTCCTTCTCCAGTGCTAAAATAGACTAATAAAGAGTGGAATCTATCTTGCTATGTCTGTACAGAGGTAGCACTTGCAGTAAAAAAGTAAGTTGGAGTAGAACAGAACAGAAGACATTTCTTATCTTATTCTTCAACACGACATATCATCCTCCATGTCTGCTCCCTTTGCTACATTAAATACACAAACTGACAAGTAATAATCCTATTTTAAAGCTGGACATAATTCTCCAAAAAGAATTTTCTTACCTGGTGCAAAGATTTCAGGGAAACATTTCTTCAGCAAATGCTATTACCCTAGCTTGCTCTAACTTGAATTTTCCACAAGTGAGATACATTTCAGTACAGAGCTGAAGAGTTGCCTGCCGGTTTGCAAGAATTTTTAACAATATTTTTTTGTTTTGAGGTTTTGAATGTATGTTCTCTGTCCCTGTTGGGGGTTAGGTTTCTTTTCTTGTTTCTTCTTACCTATAGAATTTTTCCCGTGAGTTGCTGGGAAATGCTGACTGCTGGTACTTATGGGTACTTGAGAAAACCAAAGGTTGACTGTGCCCAGGTAAGAGGAGGGTGGGGGGCAGCTGGTAGCTGTGGCTTCAGGTAATGCACTCCGAGCTGCTTGGGAAAAGGAATTCGCCATAACCCAGCCCGGAGCTGCATCTCTTCTTTTCCTTCTTCGTCTTTGCCTACTTTGTCTTCATCTTCTTCTATGGGGTGAGCCTTTATTCGTGAGAGCAGCCACTGACCTGGGACCTTATTATCACCTACCTCACTAAAAGAGGGCCCCATCCCCATCTGCTCTTGTGCCCAGGATCCTGAGCTTGCCTGTCCCTGCTCTGCTCAGAGCTGGGCCACTGCTGCCCCACTCCTGCTGCCCTCCAGCACTGCTCTGGGTTTCTCTGTGCTGTAACCCCACACCCCCTGCCCTGCTGGGACATCCTGCAGCTCCAGCTACAGCCACAGAGCCTCTGGCACATCTCATCCACCACCTTGGCATCTTCTGCTCAGCTTGGTGCTCTTCAGAGTCCTGCTGGGGCACTGGGATCGACTGCCCAAAGCCTCTCCTCCATCCTTCCCTATCTCGGCTGAGAAGGCTGTCACAGGGTCCCTGCTTCTCTCTGTTATTCATTCCATTGTTGTTTTGTTGTTTTGTTTGCCTTGTTATACATACTAGTAAAGAACTGTTATTCCCACCCTCATATCTTTGCCTGAGAGCCCCTTAACTTCAAAATGACAATAATTCAGAGGGAAGGGGTTTGCATTTTCCAATTCAAGGTAGGGTCTGGCCTTCCCCTGCAGACACCTGTCTTTTCAAACTGAGACAGTCTCTCAAATTTGCTTCATTGCCTTCATCCTTTTTAGGCTCTCTAAAAGAGAATTAACCATGTCCATTCCCACCTATGCCAGCTCCACTACTGAGAACAGCTGAGTGAACAGGGGAAATACTGGAACCTAGGAAAAAGAAGAATCTGATATTTCTGCAGTAAAACTCCCCATTCATTCCTAGAAAATTGGAGTTCTCCTTCATGTGAAGTTATTCCCTGCTTGCTTCCTTCTCTTTGCCCCTGAGGTTTGTTAGCTGAGCTGGCTCCATCCTTGGGCTAAGCAGGAGAACACATCAGAGCAGCTGAGCACACATTAACACCTCCTCCCCACCTGGACCACAGGTTTAAAACAGTACAAATGCTCATGATCCCCTGCAAGTAATTAAAACCTTTGTCTCTCTCATCCTCACTAAACCTTCCTCTTCTCAAAAGCACCTTTGTCTAAACAAGGGCCAAATAAAGTGTGAACTGAAAAGAGGACAGGGAAATTAGATCAAACTGAGTATGTAGCATTCTCATTATCCCTCATGTCAGACAAGTCAGAAGCACTTACGTAATTGGGCCTCCAGACTGAAGGCAGTGAAGTGTTAAGACAGAAAAGCAATCTCAGGACTGCATGCTGGGTTTTGACAAACGGGAAAACACAGACCTAGGCCAAGAGCTTATCATTAATGTGAGTTTTTAATTGTAGCATGTCAAACCCAGGATCACCATGTGGCACATGTGGTCAAAGAGGTAAGAAAACGTGTAGTGCAAAAAGCTGGAAAGAGAGGGAGGGAATTTCCTGCGTGCCTGGGCACACATTTGTGTGCAGATCAGAGCAGGAGAGTGGTGAGACACATGAACCACGTGTGTGAGGAGCACAGTGCACGGGAACACGAGGGGAGGCAGCGACCCATGAGCAATCGCTGTGAAAAGGGATGGGGGTGGGGAATTGTGCACTGTCCTTTTTTTAGCTTCTGCTGTAAAAAATAAATAGACCTTTTAATCTGTGTTCTCCTTGAAGCCTTCTCTATTGACCATTCATTTCTTCTGTCCCTTCCCAGCTCTTTACCTCCTCTATATGCTTGATGAATATGCAAATGCATAATCAGCTCTGTAATAGCCGATCCTTTCTAAAAACAGGCTATAAATTTGGATCCTGAGCAGCAGGTTCTAAAAAGCCTATTATATGACATGGCTGGGGGAAAAGGCAAGACCCAAACACCACCAGCAGCTCACCAGAGCTCTTTATAACGTGTGAATGCAGGAAGGAGGAGGAGGAGGAGGAGGGTCCTCCCCAGAGCTTTGCTGGCAGCCAAAGGGACATCACCTGCTGCAGAGCCACACATCCACAGCAGGGCCTGACATACTGCAGGGTTTGGGGAGCTGATGGCAGGCTCAGATTCGGGGAGCTGATGGCAGGCTGCTTTTGGGGAACTCTCAGCTCGTGGGGCAGGGGGCAGGTGCTGTGGTGGAGCTGGGCAGAGCTGAGTCCATTGGATGCTCTGTAAATCCCTACATCCCCATGGAGCACACAGGCCCTGCTGGGGGAATGCCTGCACCCCAAACCTCGTCCCTGGCAGCCCCTCCCAGCTGCAGGTGACACAGAGCCATGTAAAACACAAACTGTCCTGCTCCACTGGCCTGCAGAAGGCAGTGGTGCCTGGAGCAGGGCAGCAGTTTGAGGCTCCAAACATCACAGGGCAGCTCCTTCCCAGCTCCCAAGGAGCCTCCTACTTCCCTCTGTACAATGAGCACAAATCCTTCTGCCCAATACTTGCATGCACTTACATGTCTGCCATTTTGAGGCCCTCCTCTGGTTCCTGCAGGGCTTTACAGAATTCCTGGGTGCTGTTGCTGCAGTGTAGAAGGCAAGAACTGTTAGTCTGAGTTTAATGAGATGGGACTGTCCTGCCACACAGGGACAGAAAGCTGAAGGTGCTGTGCCAGGTGCCTCAGTTCCAGCTTCTCATCTGCACTAAATACTGGAATCCCACAGGAAGGAATCAAGCCCAGGTTTATCTTGCAGTTTTTTTAGAGAAAACTACCCAGCAACAGACACATCTTTGAGCTCCAGACTGAAGTGACAAGCCAGGAAGTGGGAACTGAGAGCTCCTGCTCAAACCTTGGCCAAGGCAGAGGAAAAAAGCTGCTTTGCAACAGTTCCAGTGGCACTGTCCCTGAGGCAGCCAGGACAGCACATTTTACACTGCTTGCCCCTGGGAACATCCATCACCCTGAAGGGGCACAGAGATGGAATGGCAGCAATAATACACACACCTCCCTCAAAAAATTTACATAAAGGGACAGAAACTTAGAGCTGGCTCTAACTCCAACTGTTGCACCCAGAACACATCACAACTCTTCATGTGCAGTATTCATTAGCAGGTAGTGAATAATATTTGCATAACTCATTGGAGTAATATGGCAAAACAAAAACATACAGGACATGCAATAATCATAGATACCTGAAACATGAAATAATTTAAAAATACAACTTTACAGAGATTGATATTTAAAACCAAAACCCTGTGATTTTATAAAATGATGAAAACTGGGCAGTCTTTGAATGTGGACATCATGGAACACTCTCCTTCTCCCCTTCACTGTCACCTTCAACACACATGTATCTTGCAAAGCAATGCAAACTGCAACAACTCAACAAAACCAGGGACAGGAGGAAGGAATGTTAAAAACTGATTTTAATAAATCATGATACAAAACCCTAAGACCAGTTCACAAAGGAGAATTGAGGTCTCATTCACCACTCTGAAGATGGGAACTGGGCTCCTCACATGAGGTCCAAAGCCTCAAGCTGAGCTTTGCTGTGTGTTACCCTCATCTGACAATTCAGATCCACCCTGGAGCCCTGTTTTCCTTTCTGTCTTTTAACATTCTTCCAAGCCTATTAACACACCAGTACTGTGTGCCTACCTCAAAGTTGTATTTTCCTGCATCACTGGAAGCACATCATTTTCATCCCAGACTCTGATAACACTTTCACAAATATTTGCTTCACCTAAACTAAAAATAAAGCCAAACCCCAAAATACAGTGAGAGAAAATATTTTGATCACAAAATATAACATACCAGCAAACCAAGGCCAGGTTCCAATGAAATAAGAATTGAAATAGGAAAAAAACAATGGGTGGATGTACTTAAAAAAAGTCTTCCTTAAGTGGTGAAAATCTTTGGATCCTGAAACACCACCGAATCACCATAAATAAAGTAGAATTTTCCCCCTTCCTGACCCCAGGAAACAAACCAACCCCAACACCCCACAATTTGCTGTGATCAGCACATCTTAGGCACATGATCTGGAGATAATTACCAGAAGGGATGCTGGCAGACACCAGGATCCATTCAGAGAACATGCATTTGCCACTTCTTCCCGAATTGCAGAAGTCTCTCTTCTAAAGCAATCCCTTGGATGTCCAGCTGCAAGCCCTGGAGGTTGTGGATCCAAGGGGAACAGCAATATTCTCTGCAGGATACATTCAACTACTTAAATCCTTTCTGAAACTCTTCACAAAAAGTAGCAGTTAAATTGAAAACATTACAAGAGAGGGGTCTGACAGTGGCAAAGATACAACACAGTGGCTACAGCTCAGAAAATTTACATGTCATCAAATGGAAATCCATGACAAACTCAAATTTTCACATGAGACTATACGAGGACTTTATGCAAATGGAAATGTATGGATGCTTTTTCCTGTAACAAGAGTAACTGTTTACAGGTTAGGTGATATTCTGTAACTCTAGGAGGTAAGTTTGGAAATACAGACTATTACCAATTCTACTAAACTACTAAAACACTCTTAGCAGAACACTTGGCACTTTTCTATTTCCCAGTTTAAAACAGCAGCAGAAGTTATTCTTGTAGATGGCTGTTAAAGCCTCAGTGCATTAGTATGCTGAGACTGCCTCCTGTTCTCTCCTCTTGTCCAACACAGTTAAAGGCAAACTAAAAACCTGTAACATTTCTGCCATTACTGTACCTTCCCTTGCAATACACAACAGAATCATGTCAGATCCATTAGTCTTCAAAAGCAAAGCCCTGATTCGAGTTATGAAAACGTTATCACACTGCTCCCTTTCTGCAGGATATCCTCTTCACGCTCTCATTGCCTTTGTGGTGTGGATTGAGGCCATCATGTGATTTTCAATTGCTCTCTTTAACTTTTACCCTCCACCCACAGGTCCTTGGCTTCTGCCCTCACTGGTTGTTGCAGCCCAGGGCTGCAGACGAGGCTCCCGCCTGCTTCTGCTTCTTGCGCCGCTTGTTCAGGAGGCGGTTGTTGGACGTTTTCAAGTCTTTGATTTTCACCTGATCATAGTCCACCCTCATGGTAGCCAGAGCACTGGTCATCTCCTCCTGAAAGCAAGCAAGCAATGTGCTGAAGGCCCTGAGGCAGCGAGCTCACCCCACACTCCAGCCTGGAGGGGAGGGACACAAGGAGCCCCCGTCACCTCTGTCACCCCCCACCAGCGAGAGCTGAGCCCTCTCTGTGCCCTGCCCCAGGAGCAAAGACCTCCTTCACCAGGGGCTCAGTCAGCAGCCATTGTCCTCACACTGCCAGGACCTGCTGTGCTCCAGGGGAGAGCTCCCTGCCAGGACCTGCTCTGCACAACTGGCCACAGGCAGCCCTCAAGCGTTGGCTGGGTTGTTGTGCTGCCAAGGTCAGTGTTCATCACCCAACACCAACTCCCTCATTGCTCCTGTTGCACACCATGGAAATGCTTCACCTACAGGGGAATTTAAGTTGATGCCTTGAGGAGCTGGACCAGAGGCTACACACAGAGTTAAGGAGAATAAAATGGGTATTTATTGTGAGGCCTACAAAGCCACACCCTAGCAATATCGGTGCCACAGTCGTGGCCTCTGCCTGGATGGCTCCAAGATGGAAGGAAAGGAGGGGTTGGTCACAAAATCTTACACTTCTATAGGTTCTGGTTAATTTGCATGAACCCATCCTCCACCTTTCCATGTAGTTTGTGCTTAGGGCCTGAAGTTTGGAGAAACTGTCCTTGAGTTCTTAACTAGAATAGGACTGTTCTGTCTTCATCACCCTAGCACATCAGAAAAGCACATCCAAGGAGAACAGGAAAACTTAAAACTAAAGGCATCAAGTCATGGTGGTACTTCAGCCAAGTGACCATCCAGACACTTCAGGATGAATTCAAATCTCCCCTCTTTTTCACACAGCATTTGACATGTGAGCACACAGGACCATGCTGTGCTGGCCAAAATTCCACCGTGTCCCTGTGCCCAGCACTTCTCCCTGCCTGGCTCTGTGCCTCCACACAAAGATCTTTAAAAGTAAGTGCTTCAAATTCACACATCTCCTTAGTTTGAATTAATGCTTAAGTACAGGAACATTTTAAACTTTTAAATAAGGTCATAAAGAAGAAACTGTTTAAGTAAACAAATGTCTAAGCATTTGGTTCAGTAAAGGAAAAACAATTCAGTATCATGGGTATGTAGGTAGCTTGAGGGAATACCTCTGGGACCTTTACAAAAGCACAAGAATAAGAAATTCTCAGAAACATGGAAAATGAGGCAACTAAGTGAAAATATCTGCTTGATCTCTGACTCAGAAGGTAAATGTTGCCTAGGTCCTAGAAAATTTTACCATGACATAGCTCAACAGCTGAGACTGCACATCAGTGATTTAAATAAAATCAGTAATTGATAAAATACATTACAGGAATGTTGCATTTGTCAAAATTCTAGGAATTTGAAGAGCAGAAAATTCAGAATTAATTCTAAAAGCATGCCAACCTGTAAAAGGCCAGCAGGAAAGAGTTAAGAATTTCAGTGTGCCCTACAGTTTCACTTTGCAGGAAGCATTCAGCAGTCATTGGCATACACAGTAGGTGAGGCATTTGCTTAGATTAAGGAAAAGATTTTTTTTTTCTCTCCTCTTCCTTCCACCAAATGTCATAAGAAGAAAAGACTTAGGTTATTCAGTGTAGTTCCACAATTCAAAAGCACTGCTCCTGAAAACCACAACACAGCTCAGCCCTCCCACCTGCCCCCCTACATTTTCATCACATTCTTCACTGCAATGAAGTTCAAACTGCCCCAGCACTGCTCTTCTCCTCCCTGGGTACAGGCAGTAGCTCAGTAGGAGCACCATTAATGCCTTTTATCAGAAATACCATCTTTGCTGATATCTGGTGCAGCTGTAAGGCTGCCAGATGAAGCTCAAATAGCATTCCTTCTTTTTTTAAACAGTTATCATATACACTACTGTTCTAAGCAACACTGTTTATGCCTCCCTTGTTTGTCATGATTGTATTCAAAATAGCCACAGTATCCAAGGAAATGCACATCCCCAGAGAAGGCAGCAAATTTCATCTCCTATCACACTATACTTAAAGAAATCTGATTGGATTGACTCACTTTAACTTCATCCCAGTGGTCTTTATCCTCTTGCAGGACCCGTGCAGTGTGAAGAGGAGTTGGTGGCACTGACATTGATCTCTGAGAACAAAGGAAAATACCAAAAGAACTTCTGAAAAACAACCTTTGGGAAGTGATTTCTTGCTCTTCTCTGTGTATGAAGGGCATAAAACTTGATCTAGCATCCTCCACTGGCCCTCATTATTCCTGCTGCCAATCACCCCACAGATGAATTCATGTATGTAGGAGAAAAGGACTACATTCCCCACACAACATTTAAAGAACAAAAAGAGAGAGAAATCAGTGCTGAGATTCTTTCACTCTGTCCCTTCCAGTCCAAACAATTTATCCAACCAGTGTTGGATAATTTTTTATGTATGTTTTAGATTTTAACTGTCGTTTCACTATTCATTAGTCAAAGTCTTAAAGTGGTTAATTTGACCTTTATCTCCTAGGATTTGTTGTAGGAGACATTTTCCTGCACTATGCATTAACTGAGATCACCACTTCATCAGACTAAGTGAGCCCCAAAGAGGAAATGACACAATTCTTCTGAGCAAGGCACAGCTCAGACGACAGTGCATCCACATGAAACTGAGATCTCTGCTCACCTGCCATGAAAGATCAGGAGGCACTTTACATTAGAATAAGGGACAATTTGTAAAGCATGAAGCACAGTTCCCTGACTAAACTCAGCAAGAATCATGGCAATTCTTGCCAGTCCATAACCCAAACACAATTTCATTTGCATACTCTATTTTCCTTATGCTTTCTACCCAAACCTGCTGTTTGCTGCTGTGGCATCCTACAGCTGCATGTCAACAAAGTGTAAGGAGATCCTTGTACGTGCCTGTAAAACAAACCCTACACTGGAACCAGTGCTTATGTTCCCCTGAGCTCAGAGCAGCAGTGCAGCAGAAGTGAAGCAGAAATCCCAACTCCTGCATCCTCTGGACAAGGACCCCAGCTGGTCAGGACACAGTTTTATCAAACACAGCTGGGACAAGGGAAATGGGAAACAAGCAGACAGCTTTCAGTGGTGTCCCTGTCCTGTGGAAGGTGCTCTCCTTTCTGCTGTGAGCTGCTGCTTGTTAAAAAAAAAAATCTTATACACAAGGAACTAAATGAGTCTGTGCTCCACCTAAGCTGACAATTTTTGCCTAGTTCACAGTAAAATACTTCTGCCATCCATCTCATTAAAAAAAACGAAGGGAAAGAAAAAAAAAAAAGAGATACAAGCACCCTCCTCCGCTGTTTGTGCAACTCCCCAGACATGTTTCCACTTTGGGATTTAGGAAAAGGGAGAACACAGACATTCACTGTCTTGGTTTTTCCCTCTCCCTCCCTCTGCCCCTGGGAGCAATAGGTTCAGCAGAAAAAAAAGCCAACCTGCAGCTTTCTTCCAGGAAGGGTATTAGAGCACGGCTCCAACTGGAGCAGGTGCAGCAGAGTCTGCAGACCTTGTCTGTAATCTCCTCCTCATTAATTGGCTCTGTGCATATTCCAAGTAACAAGTGTCACTGCAGGTGGCAGTTCCTTAGCTATTAGGCACTCACTCCATGAAATTCCTCACCTGCTGACTGCTGAAACACCTTCTTGGGGCTTCAGACATTCAAAGCTGGAGGTATTTATTCTGAGCAGTGACTACATTTTTATTTGGTTAAAAAAGACTCGGAAACATTGTCTGGGGTCTGTTCTACAGTCTTTACAACCTCAGTTTCTCAGCTCTCTCAACTCTGAATGGTAACACTTTTCCACTTCTTCAGGATGTCCTACAGCTGCATTTCATTTGATTCCAAGGGCTTTCAGCTCCTGCAGCAGGCATTGTAGGAACGGGGATTATCAGCCACACCTCTGCTTCTGCCCTATCCTTTGAGGATCAGCACAGGCACACCAGCACTATGGGACCAAAGGGAATTCTACAGCAGAAGTGATTCTGTTTCTGGATGATGATTTTTTTGGGCAGTGAGAACAAGACTGGTATTTTTTTAGACACAAATGTGAGAAGTATAACCTACTATTTTGAGGAACACCTACAGAGAAGAGATGGTATGAAACTCAGTCTTGTAACTTCTGGGATTTGTGTCTCATATTTGAAATAGTCCATGCTGTATTAATAAAGTAATTTTTTCTTATTTCCCCAAGAAGTTTCTTTTAAGGAGAAGTAAATTCAACCAAGCCATAGAATGAAACCTGAACTGGGACCATTAATAGCTCTGTGTACCACCCTACCTGGCAATGTCTCATAGGGCAGGAAGAGATCCTTGCTCCTCCCCCATGCATTTCCAAACTCAAGGATGAGAATTCCCCCTGAGCACAGGAGCATGTTCACCCTAACACAGCTATGCACAATGGTGCCTGAGACCACTAATGATAGCTCTTTAAATCCTGCACTGATGAAGTAAGCACATACAGTTTATTTTTGTATTTTTAAAGAGAGTAACACATGCATATGCTGCAGAGTCAACAGAAACTGCCTGCTCACAGAATATTGAGACATCTTTGGCTGTTGCTTCCAAGGACACAACTGTGAGTGTCTTCCCTTGTGTGTCCTCTGCTAACACCAAGAAGAATTGTGGTTTTATGGGCAGGTGACTCTCCGTGGAGGGCACAGGAGGTTAATTAAGGGATCAACAGGAATAACAGCCCTTCTCTTGCTGTGCTGTGTGGAGCTACACCTAAGCTCTGCATGTAAGAATCAATTCATGGTGTAAAAAAAGATCTAAGACTCACATTAATCCAAGGGTGATTCATAAACTGAGAGATTGTCATCCTTTCTGTTGGGTCAGTCTTCAGTAAATGGCGAATGAGTTGTTTGGCTGAAAAACAGAACCAACAGGGCATGGTGTAGTCTAGGACTGCATTCCCAAACCACCTTGGGAACACAAGGACCTGCTGAATGAAGAAACACAATTCTGCAGAACTGAAAAACCTCCCAATTGCTGTGACTGTGCTAAGAAGCCACGTGCAGTGGTGCAGCTTGCTGTGTTTAAAGGGGCAAAACAGGAAAGCATCCAAAACAAGAGGCAGGAAGGCAAGAAAAGGACTGGGGATCCCAGCTATGCTCTCTACATCACCAAACCAACTGCTCTGAGAGCAACAACTGGAGGTAAAACGAAGCACAGGAACAGAAAGCTGCTAAGCTGCCTGCCTCACACATGGCAACAACCAGGGCATCATGGGCTGGATGAATACATAAGCTGATGATTTGAGAAATGATGGAAGACAACAACTAGCACAGGCTGTGGAAAAAAAGGGACAACGACCTCTGACAACTGAGAGGCCACAAAAAAGGCAAATAAATGGATTGTACAAACAGGCTTTCTGTGAACATGGGATCTGCCAAAGTAAGAGCAATAATAACTGAGATATGGTGAGAGTCTAGACAGGAGTTTCATTAATGGGGTGGACAAACTGGAAATCCTGCATCCAAAGGAAGTTATTTAGAAGGACTTACACAAAGCTTCCTTCCTTAGGGAACCTATAAAAACTTTTAAATAAGAGTTCTCTTTTAGGAATATCACATGCAAGATGACTAAATGCTTGTAAGAAGTTACCAGAGGTACAAATTTAGTTTGTTGAGAGAGGCAGAAAAGGACAAAGGACAGGACAAAGCAGGGAAAAAAGCAGCAACCTGCTGAATGTGCCTCATCAGCCTGAAGAACACCCACAGACGAGATGATCTTAACAGGATCAAAGGTAGGGGTCCCTATCTCCATTCACACAAGCATACAGAAACCCTACACACAGTCCAAGTGCATGTTCTCTCACTGAGCTCCTCTAGCCTGCTTTTAACTGCTGGAATATGAACAAGACCCAAAGCAGAGAAAATATTTAGCCAGAAACCCATGACTAAAACATCTCCCTCAAGAGTGTTCAGCAGGCTGTGCTGCACACACAGCCACGAGATCCAGTGAGGGGTGAAGATGCCACAGAGCACAGCAGGGTCCTGGGATCATTTGTTACTGCTAAACAGCAAGCAAAACCAGAAGGCAAAACCAGCAATACAAAGGGCTGGTAAGAAAAACAGGTAAGCCAAGACATTGCTGACTCTTCTCTTTAATATGACAGGCAGGTCATAGAATGAGAATTCCAGCCTATGAGACTGTCAGGATAAGAATCAAAAATACCCACTTTTAGGAAACTGATTTGAGCCCAGCTGCTTTTGATCAATGACTTCTATAAAATAAATTGTTGACTTTGATTTAAGTGGTGGCTGGCAAATTCCCACATCCCAAAAAGCTAGCATGAAAACTTGCCATCCTTGCTGGCTGGATCACCAAGGAGGGCAAAGACTGAGTAAGTTCTTAAGACAGTTTGCCTTTCTTCCAGCTCAGCTTGCATTGGAGCTCTCCTGGCTGTCTCCTTTCTCAGGATTAGAGACTTCTGTTTCCAGAGGGTTTAATATCAGCATTCACTAGCACTAGCTGGATTTTGAAAGGAGGTTTTCAGTAGTCATTTACTTTTTGTAGCACTGAGGCTGCTGGCTGGTATCTGAGTTCCCAGTCGTTCTCTGCAGCACCTTACAAAAAATTGATTTAAATTGTAGAAGAAAGGGAAACAAAAGCTCAGACAGGTTTTTAGAAATAGGCTCTTTGTAAGCATTGCAGCACTGTACACCACCATGCTGACACTCCTCAGCACCAGGGAGGATTTTTACCTTCCTCTGATACTTCAGCCCACTCTGGATTGGGAAATCCATACTGCCCCATCCGAATTCTTCTCTTCATCCCTGGAGAAATGGCTTGACCAGTGTTTGAGTAGAATGGAGGGAACCCACACAGGCTGTAAGAGTGGACAAAAGAATTTTCATAAAGAAAGTCCTTTCACCTCTTAAAAAATTTTATTCAAGCTTATATTCTACTGCAGGCTGCACCATCCCAGTGAACAATTACTCGTGAGTGCAGATTTAACAAGCTGTGTTCGCTTTCTGTTCACCAAGTTCTTTCCCAAACACTTACAGAATATATGTGATGACACCCAATGACCACATGTCACATGACTTGTCATACTTCTCAGGACCGAGGACTTCTGGGGCTGGGGAAGATTAAAACCACAAGTAAACAGAGTGCAAGGTACTTCTCTTCATCTCCATCACCTTGTAAGGAGCAGCACACTTCAACAACAGGTATCAGAGGCAGTAAAAAAATGCAACTCACTGCAGGAACTGGGTAGCACTTTCAATTGACAAGTTCCTAAAGGCATCTAAAGTAGCTTTAAAAAGGAGGAACAGAGCTGGAAAAATGCCCTACTCCTCACCTTGGTGTCTTTCTGCTCAAGGGAGTACTAAGATTACCAAAAAGCAGAAGGAGCTACAGCTAAATGTGTACAGGGAGACACTGCACTGAAAGAGGCAGGAGCATATGTTCCAGCAATCAGAATAGAAAGGCCCTACTGGAGCTGTGATAAAATTTGGAATGATACCTGGGTGGTGTGTTTAGCTCCAGCAGCTACAGGGCACTGTATTTTTCTTTGGCCTCCAGAGCATTATATTTTTTCCACTAAGTAACAAAATTAGACAGAGATACATTTAGAGGGGATTTTCTTTCATTCCCGTGGGGCAGGTAAACTGGCGGGGAGCTTGATTTTGTAAGGAAAATTATTCTTTAAACATATGAGCAATCATGCTGGTTTATAAAAAGGTGTTGAGAAGGGAAATGTCAGATTGTTTATATACAAATAAAGGCATAAAAACATACGTGTGTAAACTCCTTAACATTTTATCACTAAACCCAGCTTACAAAAATACAGAAGAAGGCATCAGAAAAAGAGAATTGCTAATGTGATTATCTGCTCCCAGGGAATAAGTCTCTTTCAATACAGAAAACTATACAAACTTTAATCAGAGAAGTAATTTTTCGAACAAATTAAGTCCTTTTCCCAGCAAAGAAAAGAAACTCCAAGCATGGACTGTCCCAGTCAAACCACATGATGAATGACTATTAACTCAAGACTAAAATGAGTGCACAAAGGACAGTCTGCTGTGGCATTCATTACACAGTGCTTCAGCTTTGGACAAGATGAAGGAAAAATTCTGCTGCGATTAAGTCATGTTGGTTCTTTATTACTAATTCCTCAATTTGCCAGCTTAAAGAAGTTTTATAGCTGAGGCAATGCTCTTCTCTCTTAGTGCATTAATTTAAACTATGGAAAGTTTAGCAGAGAAACACCCAAATATCATGGAGCTCAGTTCAAATTATGGCTTTTATTGCATCATTCAGAGGAAACATCAGGATTAGTTCAAGTGCAATCAGAAGGAATTCCCTCTCTCTCCTTGTATATCCTCATTTCTATCTCCTGTGAAGGCTGTTTCCTCTGTTTCCAGGCACAAAGCAGGAGCCCTGAACTGTACTGGAACCAGACTAGGTTTGGATTGGATCCCAGTTTAAATCCTGGAGGCTAACACTTCACATTACATCCACAACAGAAGATTTCCCACCCCCTGTAAGGGAAGGAATGACTGAAGCACAGCAGAAATGTGCTTTGGGTAACTCACCCACATAATAAGGAGTGTAACAGGGGGTCTGCAGTGCATTTACAGTGGTTTCTTTGGCAAAGCCGAAGTCTGTGAGTTTGAGCACGGTATCTTTGTCTTTAGATGTGTAAAGCAGGTTCTCAGGCTGGAAGGCCAGAAGAGGATAAACAGGACAATGAAGAGATGTCTCCAATGAGCTGACAAGTCAAACTCACCACCAACATTTAGGTCTTCTTACTTCTATCACAGCCCCACCAAACACACAGAAGATTCCCTCCCAACATGCAGTACTTTTTCTCAGACTAAGCATCAACATCCTTCTTAGCAAGGTACTTGGGAGAACAAACTAAAAGACCTTGTCCAGTCTGGCTTCTTGAACCTCTCCCAGTTCCCTGAATTCCCTGGGACTGATCTGTGTGATGCCTGATCTGATCCCAAAGGGGCAGGACAAGGGAAATCCTCAGCCAAAGCCCCCATGAGCAACTGACACAGCTCCATCAAAATTAACTGATACAGACACAGCCCCTTTGCTGCTCCCCCCTCCTCTGTCTCCTGAAACCTGACTTAATTCCACTCTTGCTCCACACTCCATACAGGCAGAAGTGGCAGAGAGGGAAATGCAAGCTCTTGTGCCCAAGAACAGGGATAACAGGGTATTTCCATTATCTGCAATTAGATCAACTTGTTTCCCAGTTTACCCCCTGGTGAAACCATGATGTGCCAGCTCTCCCTCCAGCTAAACACACAAACATCTGTAGAAAATCCACCAGCTCAGAGCTGTGGAATTGATCTGATGCCTCAGTCTGTCATTACATGCCCTGCTCTCCAGCATATTCCATCCCTTGCTGTGTCCCTGCACTGGGAATGCTGGGGTGCAGCGAGCTTGGCTCTGCTTGTGCTGTGCACTTCAGAGCATGAACACAAAATACAACCCTACAAACTCTGCCAAACACCCACAACGAGATTGGGCTTCAAATTTTATCTCATTAAACACTGGCAGTAACTGAGATCTCCCTGTTTTCCCAAATATTCACATACTTATTGAAGTGGGTTAGATGCATGAAATTGATATTATTCCTCCCAGAAGTTTCCCCTTTTTCTGAAGGGGATTTTACCTCTTTGGGGGTATCTGTGGGGTTCTTTTTGGTTTGTTTGGTTTTTTTTTTAATGCAAGTATGATGCTGAAAGCACTAAGAACTGGCAAAGACTGTACACAGAGGCATCTATAAGTTATAGGTTCACTCGAAGCAGTGCTATTTTCTTGCTAATTAATGGACTGCAAGTGGGCAGTACCTCTTTAAGCATCTGACTATCATGAGATTTCTCTGCATTCCGTACACAACTGGAAGGCATTAGCACACATGAATATTCCAACCTTGGACTAGTTGCAAACTAGTGAGCAAATCCTTTCTCATATTGGCAGAGGAACAGGGACACTTTGACCATGTGACTGCACTCCCAGTTCTGTTAAAATCACTGCTGCCCGGGTTTTTCCTTGCCATAAGTTCTATTCCCCAGCCCACACACCCTGGGGCCTCACCTTGACGTCTCTGTGTGCGATGTTCATGGAGTGCAGGTACTGGATGGCTGTCCCAATGTCTCTCATTATTTCAGAGGCCTCTATAAATACAATTTTAGAGAAAGGTCACATTAACATTCCCACTGTAACTCAGGGACACGCTTGGGAATTCTTATGGCTTACAAACAGCTTGCTGGAACACGGGGCAAGCATCAAGCCTAGAGAAACCCTAAAATTAGCCCTAACAGCTGTGTTTTGGGTTTGCAGGCACCAAGCCCCCGAGTGCCCGGCTGCTCAGTCTCCTCCTGAGCAGGCACTGCAGCCCAACAGCTCAGACTCCTCAGGAGCTTGGAAATTCTGCCTTCATTTGCTCACCAAAATAGCAGCAAGAGCAGAGCAGGTACACAAGCAGCAACTGTTAAGAAAGGAGCCCCAACCAGAATTTATCTCTAATTGTCCAGGACATGTCCTTGGTTGTTTTGAGACAAAAATTTTTCAGCTTCTAGTTCAGGGGTAGGAGGATGATCTATCAGATTTTCTAAAAATAGAGCAACATAACAATACAGTAATTTTAGGATAGGTCACATCTTAATTCGTCACTGTCTTTAGAAGTTTTTCATCAGGAGGAAAAAAATCAACAGTTCTATTCAGCAAAGCCCAAATTGCCACCTTTGAAATAATAAGTTTCAAAAATTTAACATAGCCCCAGTGGGAAATGCTAGTGCTGGAGCTGCCTTGCAACAGCGGTGCTCTGGGAATGTGGAAAGGTTCAGTTACACAGGGAGGGGTTTCAGAGCAGGGAGAAATGACATTCCCATGTGAGCACTGTATCACATCTCCATTGACATGGAAACAATAGAAACTTCAACCTTACCCTCTGGGTTCTGCAACCTGGAATCCTTTTTCACATGACTTGAGATTGAAATGATACAATCTCAAGACAAGGACAATCAGAATGCAGACACACTCCTATTCTCTGGGGAAAACCTTGCACAGCCTCCTCCTTCCTGGTCCTAATGGGAAGCTGTGGCTATATAAAATGGCAGTGAACCTGGGGAATCCAGTGGCACAGGGCTCATTTACCTCAGGAAAGAATGAAGGTGGTTCTTTTTTAACCAGGTGATTTATGAGTAAGCATTTATAATGTATACAATGCCATATAATGTAGAAAAATGATGTTTTTAGTAGAGTGCAGTGTAATGCTCATGGAACCAGTTTTCTCCCAGGAATTCATATTTTAGAGTAGAAGAAATAAAGTTTCTAAAAATGCTCATTTTCCCTGCACAAGTCTCTTATAGGACTAAAAAAGATTCATCCCAGGCTAGGAAACACAGGAGAAGAGAACAGACTGGCCTCTACACCAGACCTGCAAAATAAGTCACAATAATTTACAAGATTGGGAGTGTATTTTTCTGCTTTTAATCATTTTTTCAGGCCAGTAGTTACAAACACTATCACCTTACAAACATTAATGGTTTTACTCTGAGCAGAAACAAGCTCTTGTCTGCTGTGAGGGGGCAAGGCAAACCATGGTCAAGCAGAACTGTGGTCCTCTGTCAATGACAAGGAGCAAAGACAATAAAAATGGCAAGACTAGCCTAGTGCAAGCTCTTACCCTGCCTATGGCAGGGCTTTACACTTGCTCAGTCCCTCCTCCAGACAGGCAGCTTTGTTTGCAGTGTGGTTAATTAACACTTCCTTTCAAGTAGTGCTTTAAAACCCTCGAACAGGAGAGATGTTTCATCAGATGTGATTTGCTCATTAGACTCATGACCCAACAGTGTGCAGTGATGCTGTTTGAGGGACAGCCAGAGAGAGATCACAGCAGGAGCTGCACTAATCATGGCAGAGGTGGTCTGGCACAAGACCAGGGATCAGAGGAACAGACACTCTCGTAGTACAGAAATGAAAAAGCAGAGCAGATTTGTAGAAAGATTTTTCTCGAAACCTTCCACATTTTGCCTGAACTTGGCCAATTCTCATAATTCCTGGTTTTCAGGAACTTTACAAAATCACTCTTAACACAGGGTGGGATAGATAATAATAATAACAACAAACACTGCTATAAATAAATAAAAGAAAAATTCCTAAAAGGAAACAGGGGACAGAGAAATGGAGAAGAAAGAAAAATCTTTCACAAACGTTAAAATTAAACTTGTGATATTTTACCTCTCTCAGTGAAAGCTTGGTCTCCTCTCTCCTGGATCCTGCTAAACAGCTCTCCTCCCTCCATGCTGAAACAAAGAACACAAAACCCCCCATCTTATACTGGGAGAAAGGACAAAATTAACACCTGACTGTGCATCCATATAATCTCATGGAACCACAGCAGGAACAGATAAAGATTACAGGCTGTCTCCTATGCCAGTGCTTCCTAAGCATCACACTCACTTGCATCAATGCAGAAAACCATTCTGGTATGGCATAAATAGAAAACAAAATAAGACCAGGGAGTTTTGATGCTTTCATTTCAATGTACCCTGTCACAGGGAGCATGACACACAAAGATTGGAAGTCAGATATGCCAGCACTGGGAGACTGACAATAATCTTGTTTCCTGTAAAGGTAGAGAAAAGAAAAAGAAAGAAGCCTAAAAGACACCTTTAGACACCTAAAAGAATTATTAATTTGCCCTCAGTAAAAAGGACAATAACTGTGATAATGGACACTAGGGAGAGAATAGGGAAAGTTAGAGTCAAAATAGTTACAAGACAGCTCACACTGGATCATTAGATTTACATCTGAAGTTGGAAGCTGATCACAACCAAAGCAGAACGTATTGGTAGAGACGTCTTTCAAAGGTGTATTTATCAGTCAGTGCTTTAATGAGGACAATTGCTAGAGAGCACAATGAAAATTTGTTTTCTGGTAAAGGTTCCTCACACTTCCAGCACACAGGATGGCTGGAGCAGATGCACATTTCCTTATCAGTTCCATAGAGGGAATGAGAGATTTCCTGATATTGATATTATTCCTTGTGCTGCTGAGAAATCCCCCAGCTGCCACCTAAGCCAACACATTCTCCTACTCCCTCCATCCCTCCAAAGGCAGTGGCTGGAGAGGGGCAGCTGCTGGTCCATACCATTCCATGACAATGAGCAGGCATCTCTTTCCATGATGGATATTCTCATACACATCCAGCACATGGACAATGTAAGGACACCCCGAGGCTCGCCAGTGATACTCCACCTCCTGGCGGGCTTTGGGGTTGTCGTACAGGAGCTGTGGAGAAAGAGCAGAGAGCAAAGTCAGTGAGGCACCATCACCCTGCTATCAACTGGCACCAACATGCCCTGGGGCTCAGAGATCAGCTCCGATGAGAAAACCTTCTCCAGCCAAAGATGAGAATCCATCACAGCATCTTCACTTTTTCTGGGCTGTCCTGAGGAACACATAAACAATTGGTCCCTTGGAACTGGAAGGGCCTTGAATGACAGTAAGGAGGGATTTTGAATCTGAGATGGAGGCAGGTCTATTTTACCTGCTTCTGGATGGGAAACAGCAAATTTTTCTTATGTGTTTATGTGCAAATTCTGTTTTCTTATTCACTTCAATACAGACAATTTACATCACTGGGAAAAAAAATCTTACACCTCTTTGCTGCTTCAGCATCCCTTTCAGCAGAGCAGACACAGTAACAGGGCAGGAAAGGTCTGCAGCCCTTCATACAATGCTGGGGAAGTGCTCAGAAACGACTGGAAAGTGGGCAAATGCTTCTCTTCCAGGCCAGGAATGGGAAAAGGGTGACAGCTACTCCTCTGCTGAGTGCACATTTTTGTTTTTCTGTGAAGCACAGGAAGGCAGCAGGAGGGGACAAGTGGGCTCAGGAGGGCAGCTGGCTCTGTAGCTGAACGTGCAGGAGTCCCACACCGTGCCCACCCCGGGCTCCAAAGCTCCTGCACAGCACCAGATTTTCAGCAGAGCACGAGGCTGGAGGAGCTTTCTGGCCAAGTTCATTGCCCTCCCAGCCAGCCTCCCTCTGCAGGGCTGTCATTGTGCAGCCAGAGCACACCCCTCTGAGATCACTGTCCGCCTCTTCCTTCCTGCTCCAGCCTGCCTGTGGCCTCATTTCCAACACAAATAACTTCCTAAAGAAAGAGATGGCTCCAATTTGGACAAAGAGCCCACTAGTGAGTCCAAGTGCTGTTGCTTTCCTTCTTTCAGCCATCAGCCCATTCAGCAGCCTTTCCTTCACAGCCACTGTGTTCTAGCTCAGTAGGGCTGTCCATCAGGATTTTCCCCTCTGCCCTTCTGAGTTTGGGCTGTTGCCTAGAGGTCTCTTCAAAAGTTCATTAAATGACATATGCCACAATAAAGCCCAAACACTCTCAAGACTAACCAGGCCTTACAGTGTTTATTGCTTGGATATTACTGGATTAATGCCACTTCTGAGCAGGACACTTCCAAAAGCTTCTTCTCTATCTTGTGCTACTGACCAGACATTCCCATTCTCTATCCTAATGTAACTGCACTATCATCTGTGTCTATTGTGCTTGCACAGTGCATAGAGATGCTGCTTTTCACATTTGTACCAAGACTTTATGAAAATTGTTTCAGAGAATTGAATTCTCACTCTCTGAAGAGTGTTTACAAAGGATTTTGATGCACACAAGGATGCTGCAGTTTGTCTTCTCCACCCTTCAAGTAAGTTTTGTACACTTCTTCGTGCCAAGATTGAATGTACTCATGTCAAGATGACACCTGGAGGAGCAGAGAAAGGGAAATTCAAAAATAAAGAGCAGATACACATACCAAGTAACATTTGATATACCAACCAACTGTTAACCTTTGGATTTCTCCTTCTGAACTTCAAAAATAAATTATATCTTCTCTTTATGTCTAAAACTGGAAGGCAGAATTGTACCTTTTAAGACATTTTAGAGACATAGACACTTGTAAAATGAAAGTCATGGAGGGTTGAAAGCAGCAATTTCTGCAAAATTTAGGTGATGATTTAGAAACACAGTCTAACATTTTAGACTTGTGATTAAATAGCACAAACTTGCAAAGAACCTAAATGGGTATTTTGCCATCTTCCTGAGCCCAAAGAGCGACTGTAAATCTATTGCTGCAATAGCTTTGGTAAGACTTGAACCAGGTTCCCTGATATTGTATAAAAGTGCAGAGGCAATTGTGAACAAACCCAGAATTTCAGATCAGTTTTCCAGCGCTGCTGGTTTGAGAAGAGCACCTTTGGGAATAGGAGCCCCCAGTCACTGCCCTAAAGGGGTCAGCTGAGTCACACAAGTCACAATAGGCTGTGGACAGGATCATGAAGCAGCCCAATTTCAAAAGCTCACAAACCCCAAGAGAAATGCTCCATCTCCCAACTTCTCCTGAGACTAGATGACACAAAGCACAGCAGCCTTTGCACAACTCCCTGAGTGTGTGGTCACACACCAGGAGCTGCTCAGTACAAAACTGGAGTTTTGCTGGAGCTCAGCATCACCAAACCACTGCCTAAAAGCAGCAGATGAAACAGGGAGGCCACAAAAACAGGGGTGATGGATGGAAGCTAAGAAAGTACAGGATGTGATTCCCACAACTGTCCTCAATATCTGAAAAAGCTGAGAGGGGAAAGAGCAGCACAGTGGGAGTGCTCAGCCTGTTCCTGAGGAACAGCAGGGCAATGCCAGCAGACACTCCAGGATGTGCTGCCAGTTCAAGGCCTTGGCTGTGCAGGGAGGCCTGAACTCTTATTCTGGGGCATTGGCCTAACTTGGGCTGGAGAGTACCTGCCAAGCAAATTCTAAACTGCACTTTGGAAGGCTGCCTCTGTGGAATTTCTTCCTAGGAAAAAAGGGAAAAAAACAAAAACCAAAAAAACAGTGACACTGTATCTTCTAATAGCTTTTCCATTGACTCAGTGTGGTGTACACAAGGAAGGAACCCTCATACCTTAATGGTCTGATCTATACAGGAAATAACCTCAGGGCTCCAGGGAGTGGCAAGTGATCTTCTGAACTCTGAAACTGTAACAGTTGAGAAGGAAGAAATCCATGGGCATGGGTAGGGAACAGGCTGAGGACAGGAAACAACCATTTTTCAGTGACTTTCTCCTTAATATGCACTGCCAGATTACACAGATTCCTGTCAGACCTGCTATCTGCTCCCTACACAGGAGATTAAGACCTCCACTATGCTTTTTTATTAATTTTAAACTTCAGCAGTTCTTCCTAGTTCCAAACAGGTGCTGTGCTTGGATTAGAGGTGTTACAGGCTCAGTTCTCATCTACTCCAAGTGCTACAATAAAGCAGCGTCTGACACTGCAATCATGTCTTTCTTACATGCACCAATTCCAGAATCTGAACTCCCCTTCACAAGACAATCAGTTTTATAATCTCTATGCTATCTTCCTCACAGGAAGGCTTCCCATTATTAAAACAGAAATGGAACCTGCAGAAATTTTCAGTCCTAAGGGTCCTCAGCATGTAATACCGACATAAAGGCACTTCTATCTAGCTTATTTATGTTTCTAGCTGGGAAATAAAAGGTCTAAGGGGCTAAATGTAAGGGCTTTTTGCTTGCTTTCCTCTTTGTGTGTGGCTGTTACAAAAATGCTGAATCCTACAAATAAGCCTTGGGAACTGAATTCACGCTGATGCACAAACCTGACACTATTTGCAGCAGAGCAGTTCTTCCAGTCACTCTTTATTCAAGAGGGGTAGATGGCAAAAAGAGGCTTGGATAATGTTTCTTTCATCCCCTCCCTCCCCTATGCTACTAAAAGAAAAGGGGAAAAAAAAGAAAAAAGGAAAGAGAAAAGAGCTATCAGTATGGCTTTGGACATTTTGTCTTTTATTACATCCTGATTATTTCCAAAATATCTTTTAATTCAATGTTAACAATCTTTATCTGTTTCCAGCTCTCTTCAGAAGGGATAAAGCCATCCTTTGTGTCAGAACACTCAAGGAATGGAAATGATCAAGGTTTCCTTCCTCACACATAGCAGTGCCTGTCAGAGCTGCAGCACGAGCCACGTGTGTGCCTGCGATGGCAGCCCAGCCAGTGGGGATCCACTCCTGCCAACCTCCAAAATGAAAACAGTACAACAACACACTTCTCCTTGAATTATTCAGTACTGAAGCATCAGGGCTACAACCAGGGCAGGCACAGGTAGAGGGTCATCTGTTAACCCTTCTTGTTTCTGCTGTTATTTCAAATCCAGCTTAGGCTGTTGGAGATTAAACCTGCTTGGAGGCTTCATTGAAACAAACTGTCATCCCAATTCCTGCAGAGCTGCCACCACAGCTGGCATTCCCTGGCCTCTCCATGGGGGCTCAGACAGACAGCCAGTCCCAAAGGTGGGCTGCTCCAAGCTAATAATAGCTATAGTTGAGTAGCACAATTTTCCATCACTCCTGCCAATGGTATCGAATCCTGTCCCTCACCCTGCTGAGTGTCAGGGTTGTAGTGCCTGCACTGAAGGTCCCTTCTCCTTCCACCTCTTCTCTCCACTCTTCCAGTCCCTACCCAGCTAATCCTGGAAGCTGCAAAAGCTGCACAAGATGTCTGGGACCTTGCCAGCACAAGTGAAAGTGAAAAGGGCTCAGGGAGGATTCTCTGCACGTGGAGTCAGAGCCGTGCTGAAAGCAGCTCCCCACTGACACACACGACTTCAAATTCCTTACACACACTTTAAAGGAAAAACAGGAAAAAAGACTAGAATGAACAAAGATAAAAAGAACAGGTTAATGTCATATAGGATGGATTTGAACACATACAAAGGATCCCAGGCAATTCACTGAACCCTAAGTGCAGATGTATCACTGGCCAGGGAAATGGGTGTGGTGGGACCCCAACCACTCCCAGGTTATATCTGGGAGATTCAAACCTGCTGTATAAGAAAGGTCTGGGAACAATAAAAGAGCTTTTCTCCTATGGATCTCAGAGTACTGTCATCTCTGTCTCCAAGCACGACCAGCTAATGTAATAGGTTCACAGAGGTTTTTATTTTTTTTCTAAGAGTTTGAGCACTAGACATACAGCAGGTCTGCTGGAGAACTTAGCTCACTACTGCTTCTCCTGCATCCCTAGAGAGCACACACCACATACATATTATTTTGCTCCAAGCCTCTCTCCTGCAGTGAATCAACCAGGCCTCTCAAAAACAACTTTGGTGTGGTTTCTTAATTTTATTTATTGTAGCAGTACTCAAATCACCACCAGGCACTCACTGTGACTCTACAACCTGAGGTAAATAAATGAGACATAGCACTATTAATGCTCTAATTACACATGCAACTAGCCATTCACTCTGCAAAGGTCAGCTGTCTTTGCTCATAAATGTTAGTGGAGATACAGGGAATGCAAACTCAAATGGCAAAGCTGGGGCCCAGGATACATTTCAAAGGTATCCCCTTGCACACGTGAGCTTGACATAAAAGGAAGCACAAAAAATGAGCCAAAATGCCCACAGAGAAAAGTGACTTTCCTGATTCTCTGATAATCTTGCATGAATGTCTTTGAACTGCAGTGCCAAACATATGCAACTGTACATTCAATACCAAGGGGTATACAGAGATTTAAACAAAAAGCATGCTATGTATTTTCCTAGAACTGTAATATTACTTTGTATTTTAATACTGTGCTTGTTCTGTGTAGATGAAAAAATATTCCTACTGGCACAGTAAGATTTCAGCTATTCTCGGTTGTGACAGGCTACAACCCAGCTGCATGTGGCTCCTGTTGTATTCAAAACACTGCAAATAGATTTTAGAAGAAAAATAAATCACCAACAGCTACTAACATGCTACTACCAGACAGGAACATCCTCAAACGCTTGTTTATACAAGAAGGCCTAGAAATCAGCTCCTCTCTATACCTTCTTCTGATGACAATTTCTAGCACAAAATGCTGTTTAGCCAGCACTGACAACTGCATTCAACACCTGCAGTCAATATTCAGCAGCTGGGGAGACCTGCTGTAAAGTCCTTTCCAAAACCCAGACACAATAATCTGTGATTAAAAGATAATCATCTCTAGCTCTGCCACTATTTTCACTCTTCCTAAATTTCCAAATTAAGGAAAAGGAAATCTAAAATTCCAGCTGAAAATTAAGATATTTCTTACCTTATAATTTCACTCAAGTGTCTGATATGAGGTTTGTCTTTGAAAAGGAAAAGAAAAAAAGAAAAAAAACATAAACAAAAAACCCTCCCATCAACACAAACTTCACTCCCGCCAGCCACGAGTTCATAAATTCTGATAAAAAGGAGTCAGCTGACTTGGCTTCAGTAATTCATATTGGCTCCTTGGCTGAACAAAATGAATGGGCCTTGCTTGTGAAACGTGAAACCTTGCTGTGTAAGAAAATTCCAGCAGTACCAAATACTCTGGCACTTCCTCACATCTTCAGCCAATCCAACTTTCCCTCTGCTATGACTTTAGCTATTCATAGAACACTAAAGGAAATTCAAGACTACAGTCTCGATCTTCCAGATGTCTAAAATCTTTATGCCTTGATTCAAAGCAAATAAAGGATCACTTAAAACTCTGAGAAGTAGCCTATAGCAGTTTTGACACCTGCCATAATGAAATCTCCCACAATGAGGACACATCCTGCCTGTCCAGGACTCACCTGGGGCCAGCCTGAGACTGAGACACAGATTTCCACAAGAACTATGGCCATCACAAAAAACTCTTTATATTTTCTGAAGTCGTACTTCCTTACCTTTGATGGTCTTCTGTGCAATGACTGTGATGCAGAAATACCTCCAGAATACACCTGCACTTTTCATGGCCATGGAATGGGCTGGGACATGTCTGCCAGGATGTGACCTCTCACGTGCTTCCCAGTACTGACAGTCACAGGTCCTAAGCTCCATTTTAACCATCCCTAATCCCCCCTCCTCCCAATAATATGTTATCCCACACCATTTCTGTTATATTT
Source organism: Acridotheres tristis (assembly GCA_037013685.1). Taxonomy (NCBI): domain Eukaryota; kingdom Metazoa; phylum Chordata; class Aves; order Passeriformes; family Sturnidae; genus Acridotheres; species Acridotheres tristis. The sequence goes on along the minus strand of CM072899.1, from coordinate 16,360,721 downwards.
TGCTATATTTTTGTCTTACACCTCTGTTTTTCTTTAAAAAAACCCCAAAACTCCTCTACAGCATACCTAATACTAACATTCTACACAAGTTTTCCACAGAAAGAAAAGGAAAGAGCAAATATAGATGTTATTCCAAGTGCTTTATCAGTTCTAACTGCCATAAAAATCACCTCTTCTGCTGTGTGGGACAGCAGGGCAGTGGTACCAACATTAGTAAGCCATGGCACAGCTTTTCTGGAGCAGGACGTGGCAGAAGGAACTGAGAAGATCTAAGTCTGATGTTCTCTTTCCTAACCTTCACACCAATCAGCAGTATGAAAATTAACACAGATGTGATAATCCTAAATAAGGTAGAAGCAGAAATTGGGAACACAATTAATCTCATTAACCACAGATAACAGTAGCTCTGAAAGAAACCTGAGCTATCCCCCAGCCTTTCTCTGTATTTTTGCACGTGTCACTACAGTCATGAAGATTAAATCACTCAGGAACTCCCAGGAAGGCTCTGACAGAGGCTCTTTGGGTTGCTGCTGTGGCCATTTGCCATGTGTCACCCTTCTCTGCACAGCAGCCCCACTTTGGGACAGTTGACACCTTCATGAGCTTCCCCCCACACCTGCAGCTCTGCTCTGCTCCACGGTCCCACCATTTGGCAGAGAAATTCAGAACGAAGATCCTGTCCTGTCATACCACTGCCCACACACCTAAACTCCCTTTTAGCTGACTTCCCACCCCCTTCCATATGAATTTCAGGTTGCCATCCATGCAGGCAAAGCTTGGCAATGTGCCACCGCAGAGCCTCTGCTCTTTCTCAGACAGAGCTGTTCTTCCTCGACATCTCCTTCCTCTACACCCACGTTTGTGCATTCTGTCTCATGACCAAGCAGTGTCTGTCCCGCTGCATCGTCTGTCTCAAGTGCTCCTAAATCATCCAAAGAACCCAGAAATAAACAGAGAACTTTCAAATCTTCCTTCTCCCATTCCATGGGGCTCATCTACTTTGTCTCAGCATTACCTTTAGGGGAGACTTGCCAAATCCCTGACATCAGTGGCACTGACACAGCTCCACCTCACGTCTCTCGCAGCAGAGACACTGAGATTTGACCCAGTTCTTGGGGATCTCGCTGGAGTGACTGCCCAGTGCAACATCAAACACTCAATCCTAGAAGCTGTCACCTGTGGCAACTTAACTTGCCTGCAAAAATAAAACAAAGCCCTAAAGCCTTCAGCAAGGACATCTGAGAGATTTCTTTAGTGCTTCAAATCACTGCTGTATGTTTTCACACTCGTGTTTGTGCAAACTCTGCTGTCAGCAGTTTCAAGCAAAGATCTGTATCTGTTTCTAAGGCACAACTCAGTACATAGCTCAGTGGATGGAAGCTTAATGGTCCTCCAGGCATAAAGATCCCTGGAACTGCTTATTGTGTACAGCCACGACATGACAGAGAATAGAGTGACTGTGAACAGAAACAAAACTCTGCGGCATTCAGCAGAGCTAGAAATGCAAAGGAAGCCATTAAGAGAAAAAGCAGATCGTTCTCCTAAGACTTCTTGTGCTTATTTTGTCTGAATGCATGTTCTAAAGCTAAGTAAACCAGTATACAGGAAAGGCAAGGAAAGAAAAGGGAGGAGGAATTCAACAGATGGAATCAACACAAGCAAGTGACACTGCAGTAAAACTGTTATTTATGTTACAATTCTCATTGATGGCTTTTGCTGGGTGCTCTGCCTCAGCCACCCCTGGTTACAGCTCTGCTTTGCCACAGTGGCAGCAGAATCCAGCACGACTTTCCTTTCAAGCCCCACAGCACATTCTTGGAGCAGCTAATGCTTTACAGAATTCATTACTTGATTAAATGCTCTTTAATATCCACAATGCTAGAAAACAATTCTTAGAACACAGCTAGGATCTGCCAGCTCATACACAGCCATACACTCCTTCACCCTTCCCTTCAGAAACCTTAAACACCCTGCCAGCCACCTTGAATCAAGATCCCTCACCAGGTAAATGCCCCATGCTGCTAAGCCACAGCCTCTTGACCACAGCTCCCCTTCTCCATCCAAACCTGGCACCTGCCCAACCCATCCAGGCTCCCACCCTGCCAGGCTGAGCATCCAAGCCCTGGAGACTCTCCTGCAACACCTGAGAATTGTTCCCGGTGAGTCACAGCTCCTCCAGGCAAGCAGACTTTATTTCCCCAGCGAACCCAAGGGAAGGGAACATCTTTCCATTGTGCTGCACACTTTATCTTAGTTTCTAGACACCTTGTCTACTCTAAAGATTTTCCCTATACCAGGACATGCTGTGGAGTGAGAGGTGAGAGCAGAGGGCTCCTTCCCCAACATGCATGTTCCATTTCTTTGGCAGAGGTTAGGGAGGAATGGTTCACGTTCCCTGCAACCAGCTGACAGGAAGCAGATACCACAAAGGTAGAACAGAGCAGATTAAATGGAAGGGTGGTTTTTTTTGCCAAAATCAAGAGCATTTCCTTCACGTTCCTGAATAATTTCCTCTGTCCCCCTGCCTTGTGTTGGCTGCCTCATGACTGTACATGAAAAAGGAAGAGGAGGAGGATCTCAGGAATATCTGGAGGTCTGATGTTTTGATGTCCTGTTTAAAGCAGCACCATGCTGAGAGGACTGCACAGGGGTCAGAAAAAATGAGATGTAGCAAAAAACCAAGAATCATTCGTGGAATTAGATCCTTTTCATCCTTCCAAGCTGAAGCACATCCGTTTCCATTTCTTAAGGCACTGTCCTTCCCCTCCTCTCCCTGCAGCAGTAGCTGCCTGTGGTACACTGCAATGTTGGCTCACTTCCACAAGTCAGTGTGGCTGAGAGAGCCTGGATTGAAGCAGGGGGAGGAGGGAGTGACAAAGCTGGGGCAACAGAGAAGGGACTCAGAAGCCACCTGCCTGCTTCCAACTAACATCAGTGCCCTGGGAACAGCTGCCCCATGGAAGGGTTCCTGACTCCTGAGGTGATGCTTTCACAGAAGCAATGTGTGCTCATCCAGTGTCATTCTCCTGGATGTGACCCACCAGGGAAACGGGAAAACATCCCTGCACTAAAGCCATGCTAACAGAAACAGACTGTCCAAGCATGCAGCTGCTGCTCCCTCCAGGGGAGAAGGCACTCAGCCATGATGCTCTTCCCTCTGGCTGGGAAGACAGATTCCCAGGTGGAGACTGCAAGGGTAAGGGGAATTTCCAGATTTTGAACATCATGCTACACCCCAGATCTGGAAGACACCTGCTTAATATACAGGATTTTGTCCAAGACCTGTCAGGTAGTGGTAATTTCAACTTCCATGGGCTTATCCTTCTCCCACCACCAAAAATGCTTTATGTTTACTTCTTTATGGCCATATAACACCTTCCCAAGCAGGGGCTGCTTTGAAAACCTTTAGAAACTGTCTGTTGATCCATCTTCACCATTTCATAACCAAGGGAGGGGTTGTTTGTAAATTTAGACACACACTTGACCCTCCTGCCCCCCTTTAGTCTCTGATGGAATTTACAAAGGCTGCTCATAACCAGCAGGAGAGCAGCTCCAAAGAGCATCCCAGTGTCCCTGCCACCACAGGCTTCTCCTCTCCCAGTGCTCTGTTTTGGGTGAGGGAGGAGAACCCCTGCAGGTCTAGTGAAAGAACATCAAGACAGCGACACATGGTTCTCATCACACAACTATGCAAGGTGAGCTCAACCAGGTCATCAAATGTGATCCCTTTCAAAACACTTCTTAGTGCTAAATGATGATATCAACTATTGCAGGATCTGGAGACATTTTTCAAACCTTAATGCATTAAAACTCAAAACTCCTGAAGTCTCAGCTTCTTCTAAGAAGTGACTATTCTAAACTAAGAGATTGTGATATTTTGAACATGGGGGTTGCTCTGCTAGAATTTGTAATTATCTATCACTATCTGTAGTTCCAACTGCAAGATTAGAACTATTTTAGTCAAAACTAGAAGTTTCCACATGAAAATATACAGCAGATTGGTAGAAAAGCATTCATAGGTCCTGGACAGAGCCACCATGGAAAACCACCTGGATTTCCAGATGAGATAATGCACAGCCAAATTCCTATTGAGTCTGGCTGCAGAAATCCATTGCAGATCCTTGCTCTGCCTGAAATAGATGAGGGTCTTCCACTTCACTGCCTGAGTCCTTCCAGCTCTTACAGAGAACTCTGCATGCCTACAGTGTGCAGTGTCTCCCAGTTTTCACACCTGAAACACAAGCTGATAAAATAGGGCCATGGCCTGGCTTCCTCAGAGCCCAGCTGAAGGGGAACCACTGTCTGTTTTGGGAAGGGTATGGCTATTCTCACTTCTCCTGAGGAGCTTTAAAAGCTCCTGGGTGTTTCTTAGTGTGGGGGATACAAATTGTTGTACTTGATAAAATTTTCATGCAACCACGATACCACCTCCTGCTCAGTTTTAAGGGAGGTATTTCCAAAACCAATTGTCACACAACAAAAGAAAAGGTGAGCCTTAGCAAGAAAACCTCCTCAGGGATACATGGATTCATTACAGGGTGAGAGGAGTTCAGAAGAGAGCCTGAAAAAGGAACACACCCCTAAGGCAAGATTGATGAGAGTGGCAGGAGCAGAGAGCTGCACCCAGGACTCTCAGGGGATGCCAGGCCAGAGCTGCATTTACTTGCTACATTATACACTGCCATGGCAAGAACTACAGGAAAATCACTCCTGCTATTTCCCAAAGGACTGGTGCAGAAATATCTGTTTCACTCATGCATCCCAGGGAACCTTCTGTGAAAAGACCACAAGAACTTGGGACTTGGAATGTGAAAGTGAAGCCTCTTCATAACTCTGTTACATGCTTACCCAGGCAATTTCTAATAAAGGGTGATTCAGCCTCTGAATCAGAAAGAAAAATTATCTTGCCTGTTGAGAAAGATGGAATAAGTTTTGGCTGCAGGAACAGGACTGAAGTCTGGATGCTTAACTCAAATGACTAAGTGCCTATTTTTCATGACCCAAGTTCTGGCTACCCCAGAATAGCACCAACCAACAAACCAAAAAAATAATGTTATAAAAAAATAAGATTTTATATTCAAATTAAGCAATTATTTATAAGAGCTAAAAATGAAACCAAAACCAATCCAAGAATGTGAATTAAGTGAAGTGAGCCACAGAGCCTGCCATCTTCCTTTAGACATGTCTGGAAACTTGAAATTCTAACACGTTCAAATTCAAGTTTCTGGAAACTTGAAATTCTAACATTTACCACAACCCCACCTCTTGCTCTGCCTAAAAGAGGTCTGGCTGCAACTTCTAAAGCTGCACAGTGCCCATGTCTTTGGAAGCTTGTAAATAAAGTCTCCCCACCTTTGAGCTCTGTTCAGCTCTGCAGGCCTTGGCCTTGGATCCCTGGCTGTTTTGCAATGTGTGCAGTAACTCTGTTCTCCTGGATACAACCACACAGTTGTCTCACATACCTTGCAAAAGGTACAAAGCCAAACAGATATCTGGCAGAAGAAAAAGATAGAAAGATATTTAAATCTCAGTGCTCTCTGGCACTTGAAAGGTGAAATTTAAAGGTTGCATTCTGAAAGATACCGTCAAATGTAAAGATTACAGATTTATAAATAGTCTGTAGTGTTGTACATTTTTGCAATATTTCTCAGTCCAGATTTCATCTAGGCCACATACGATAACATTTTCTACTTTGACTATGCAAACCTTCCAAAACACATTTGTTCTTGCCTGTCCTAAAATTCAGGGCACACAGTCAACAGTCACATTCCTCCTCCTATCCTTCCCATCTCCCGTGTTTGGTGGGGATTTACTATTTATTATTTATTGTACCTTTGGCTCAGACATCTTGTTTCCAAGTCTTTATTATTTGAGTAAAATTAATATAGAATTCACAGTGGTAGCTACCAATTCAACACATGGAAGAGAGCAGGCATCATATCCACAATCCCATGTCCTCCCTCCCTCTGTTCCAGCCCTGGAGCCTCCCACCTCTCCTGCAGTACCCCAGAAAGGATCCTTTTCATTGCTCAGAGCACACAGGGCTGCTGCTTCCAAAACTCCAGAAATGTTTAAACGTTTCAGATACATTGATACTCTTTTTCACAGTTGAGCTGTTAATGCCAGACCATTAAAAACTGGAAAGGAAAACCCAGCCTACACAGTTTCTTTTCCCACCAGGGTCATTTGCAGCATGTCTTGTGATCACTGCACACACAGGAGCACCTGTAAAAGAAGCTTTGGCAACTCAAAACCCTGAAGTTCTGATCCAGTTTAGGCAAATGAGGTAACTTCTGTAAAGAAAAATGAAGAAGTAAAAACTGAACCGTCTTGTTTGCATGCTCCTGACCTAAAAATACATCAATTAGCAGCAAAGCAGACAAGGCCCAGGCTGCAGGTTTCACTGGAAAGGCTTCAGAGAAACAAAAGAAGAACAGTGAGGCTTTATTGGAAGGGACTGATGGCAGCATCAATATTAATCCAAGCAGCACTGAACTCCTGAGCAGCATCCCTTGAAGGCTGCTGTGTGATACCCTCTCCATGTGGCACTGACTCCAAGTTTCCTGCAGCTCATGGCCCTGGAATTGCTGGGAGATTTCATCATTTTTACCCTTTTCAGAGGGGATAATGTATTTACACACAGGCAACCCATGGACTGCTATGGCTCAGTCAAGTGCCTGAGCTCTTGCCATTAAGAATCTGGAGTCAGGAATCTCAGATCCTTTTCTGGGTCACAGACTTCTTTTGGGACAAAACCTGTCTCTGGATGTCACTTTCTCACATTTTACTGCAGTGGGGTGCTTTGGCATAAATTATTTGGCAATCTTCAACAGAGATGACAGAAACTGTAATAAATCCTAATAAGATAAATTCTGTGCACACAGCAGAACTGAGCAATTCCATCAGTTCTGCTATTTCTCTAAATTGTTTTCTCTGAACCATTTAATACCCTTTCAATAAATACATAATAAATAAAATGTTGCAGAAAAAAAAGAGAACCATTTGTCCATCTTCTACTTGCTAAGAACAGGCACACAGCAGAACTGAGCAATTCCAGTCAGGCCTTTGTGATAATTACCAAAAGCAAAATACAGATTTCATAATATAGATTAAAACGGCCTTCCTAACATTAGTGAGCTTCAGGATTAAGGTGCTTGAATATCCTGAATATCGTTCCCTTTGTGTGCATTAAACACAATGTTATTACACACTATTCCTCCCCCTTTAACTTCATCCTTCCACCAGAGCACAGCCTGAGCCCAGGCTGGATGCAGAGTGACAGGAGCTGCCATCTGCAGCCTCTCCCATCTCCTCTGCACTCTACACAGACTGGAGAGTGCAGTGTAAGAAAGAAGTGTCTTGTGGTTTAACCACAGCTGAATGCTACTGTCAGAAATCTGGATTCTCCTCTTGCTCTCCCTGCTGTCTCATGCAGTGCTCAGGCAGCCAGCTGAGCCACACAGGTACTCCCTAATTGCCTGTTCCTCATTTCCCAGGGCCTGGACTGTGGCTGGATTTGCCAAAGTCCTCCCAGCTGGGACACAGCTTGGGTCTAAAAAGCTCGACTGAGCTCAAGTGCATTCTGTACCTGTGGGGGGAACCAAAAGCAAGCCACCCTCATATAAGGTATTTCATACACGGTTCACAAAATTCAGTGGAATTTTACAAGTTTAACCTATTTGCCTGCTCCACATACACAAAGTAGAGACAATGCAAACTATTCTTCAAGCCATGTTGTGAAAATAACAGTGATCCAGGCATTAGAGTGAAAACTCCTCAAAGCACAACCAGGAGCAAATGAACAAAACAAACCCAAATCCTGTTTTCAGAGCAGGTCTAAACTAACCTGGAATAAAGAAATCCATACACTGAACAAGGACAATGAAACCAGCTATTGAAATCAATTATTTACCACTCTAATATTTTTGTCTGTGCACTGAAAAATCCTTAAGTGAGACAGAAAATACAGAGTGCAAGACAGTCAGAAGGATAAACACAGCATGGATCCTGACATCACCCACATCTGAATGCTCAGTTTACCAACACAAAACTGTAATTTATATGAGAGGGCTTTGTGTATGTGAGAGAAACTGATCATTACAGATACGGAACTTGGCTGATCTTGGGATGATTTTAAGGGTGACAGGTCAAGACACGCCTGGAACAAAATTCACCCCTCAATAAACCCCAAATCCAAGTAACAGACAAATCACTAGTCACTACATTTGTATTTTACATAGTCAAAACAACTTTTTCCTCTAGTCTTATTACTGGAAAAAGTTGAAAAATTTCTGCCCAAACAACTCCTGCAAAACTATTTCAGTTCAGCACAGGAGAAACCAGCCTTCAAGTCTGTCAGAACACAAAGATGTGTGAGGCCATGCACACCAAGGCAACCCACCAGGAAGCAAAGTCCTTGGTGCTGCCCAATTCTGCCTCTTTGCAGAGGCACAGTGCAGTTCCCTGGAAAGAGCACTCATAGCATTGACCTCACAATAGCAGCATTTTTCCTGACATCTATTTTTTCTCTTTTTACAAAAGATTTATCACGTTAGTCACAGATCTGATGTCTTCACCGAGATAAACCACTCTCTCAACTTGCAGATATTTGCCTGAGCAAGGACAATGACTTTGGTGGTTATTTTTGTTTCTTTCCACAATGAACTCTGATACTACCCTAGAGGCTAATCACATCAGGAAAGTAATCAGCATTCTGACATGCCTTTTTCTGATGCTGTCTTCAAACCACATCTATTCAGCTTTCATCACTGCTCTCCCTTCAAACACCCCTTATCCTGAATGATCTGCTTTGGAACAATTCAGATGGTTGATGTTTCCTTCATAGGCACTATCACTTGATGCTGAGATTTGCAGGCTGCAAAGGCAGTTCTATGCACACATTAAGTGGTTCCAGCACTATTGTAGTGAATCAGATCAACCCTGATGCACCAAATATAAATGAGGGTCCCCATAAAAAGTTCTTAAACTTCTTTAATGCCTCTGTGCTGCCATTAATTAATCCCCAGAAGGGATAAACTCAAGTATCTGCATGCATTAGGCTCAATATTTTACTTCTGCCTATTTCTCACATCTTCTGGAGAAGTACATGTCTTCAATGTTGTTTTGATTTTGTAACATCATATTGATGACTTTACTGTTATTAATCTGTACCTCATACTTCTGCTTGAAAATCATTTACAAAAGCAGAGGAATCAATGACTTAATACAACCCTCAGCATCTTTTGCTGCAACTTCTTCATTTGCTTTGCTCGAATACAGCCTAATTTTTCTGGTGTAGTAAAGAATCAAAGACTTGAATAAGAGACTTGCTACCTTGATTAATGCCTGATTGATCCAATAATCAAAACTAGGAATTATCTTCATTTCAGCATTATATTACACAAAATTGTGCCACTACACCGCCTTTAAAAAGTAGGCAATCTTCTACTACTCTGATTTTGTTTTATTTTAACTGAAATCATAAAATCAATAATTCTTAGAGTCATTTATCTGATTGCTCTCTTGTTTCAGTAAAGGTCATTACATCCATGTCTTTCAGCCCCACTATATTTAGACATATATGGGCTACACCAGATCATCTGTGTGCCTTACATTTTTTGTCTTACAAAGTCTATGGGTAAATAATTTACTGCCTCTTTTTCTCCCATTTCAAGCCATCAATAAAATAGGTGAAATTAGAAGATGCTTATTTCACACTTCCTGACTTGTGGGGCGATGAATAATACATTATATTTTAAGAAGAAAATTTTAAATAAACGTAATCAAACTAAAGAAATCCGAGATTGCTTGGTCGATTCTATGGCTTTTATAAAACTTATGTGTCTTGCTCCAGCAGAGACCCCAGCTCAACAGCAGTGCCAGGGAGGGGGAAGCAGGCTGATGCACAGTGCCCAGAAGCAGCCCTGGGAGCAGAGAAGCCTCCTGTGAGCCATGCAGTGCTAACAGCTGGATCAGGTTTTCCATTATCCAGCTGCAAACACAAATCCTTGCTGCCTTCCCGAAATGAAGTTTACACACTGAAGTATTCAATGTTGGGTTACAGCCCTCATAGAATCACAGAGTGTCCTGAGTGGGAAGGGACCCACAGGGATCATCCAGTACAGGGAATAAAACAGAGAGTACAATGGAACTGAGAAAGGGGCCTGATGGAGCAGAAACTGTGGGAGAGACAGACACAGATGAATTGTCCCTGGGCAAGAAGTGACTAAGAAACATGTAAAACTTTGTGATAAGATAATGTTACCAGGTGACATGATGTCATGAAGAATGTGTAACCAATGGGAAATTGTTATCAAAACCAGAACCCTAGGATATGTGCCATGCAAGTAAAACCCTATATAAACACCTTGTATACTCAATAAAATTGGCTTCTGATTAAAACCCTGTATAAACACCTATTACACTCAATAACATCAGCTTCTGATCCAGACTGGGATGTCCCCATCTCTCCATCACCCATCCATCTCTTCACTCTCATGACCAGTGAGAGGACTCGAAGGAATGCCATGAAGTCAGGGGAGGTTTAGGCTGGAGATCAGAAAAATGTCCTTCCCCCAGCATGTGGCACTGAACAGGGTCCCCAGGGAATGGCCCCAAGGCTGCCAGAGCTCCAGGAGCATTTGGGTAAGGGTGGATAAGGGACAGGGTGGGGTTGTTGGGACTGGATTATCAGCCATGGAGATGGGGACATCTGACTTGGGATCAGAAGCCAATTTTTCTACTCACACTCTTAGCAAATTTTAAGATGTAAATTATAATCCTGTGTGGATAGACAGGAAGATGTAAATGTTGGAGCACAGACCTCATGGGGACAGTGTTAAATGAAAGAACCTTGGGTTACTGGAGGGTCAGAGGCACAGTGATGTGGAAGAGCAGAGCACCATCTGCTTTGGGACTCCTCTTTCCTATAGCCTTGATTTACAGAATTACAGAAGCCTGACTATTCCCCAAAATGCTCACTGACTTCTACTTTCACAGTTAGTGAGCAAACAAATAGAGCTTCAAAACTGAACTCCCAATTCAAGCCAAACTCCAACAGGCTTTTGAGGAAAAAGGCAGAAAGGCATCTAACATTTTTGGTTTAGTTACTCATCCTACAAGTTTGGGTTTGTTGTATATTTGCAGTTACTAACAAGCCTCTAATGGACTACAGTTCCCAATAATTAATGATTATTTGTTCCATTTTCTCTAAATAATACAAATTTTGGCTCTCATGTTCTTACACAAAGATATATACAAACACGAAAAAAAGGGGCAAACCAACGTCTTTTATTTTAAGCTAACAAGGTCCATGATTTCAGAAAACAAGCAACATGCAAATAACATACCAGAGCTTATATTTCTATATAACTAGTTATAAAAAAAAAATAAAATTAAGGGGAAAAGCCTCACTATATGGGGAGCATATCAACTCTAAGGAAAAAGTAGAGATAATACATTCTATCTTGCCTCAGAAAAAGTTCAAGTGCAAATTCTGGTTTTATTTTGAAGGCAGTTTTACCTTTTCTTTGGTGCCTTATTGAAATAAGTTACATATGGAAAACACCAAATTTAGTAGCTTGGAAAAAAGTAGCAGCAAATTTAATCATACTTCAGAACTACAATTTCTATTTATTAACTGCTAAATGAATGTAAGAAAAAGGGAAAAATGTAAAGAGTGATGTCTCACAGATTACTTTCCCCTTATATAATTTTTAATAAAAAAATTTTAAGTTTTGGAGTGGAAGCAAAAGTTGACATTTACTGACATTTAGTAGCTAAAATGTAATCCTTCCAGAGAATGAATAGCAGGAAAAGGTGGGGGTGGAAGAGAAGGGAATCAACTTCTGCTCTGATTACACAGAAGAAAAAAGTTAAAAAGCATGGAATAAACTGAATGAAAGCACAAAACCACGAGTATTTGCAGATTAAGCTCTCCCAAACAAGGGGGAGGATGTCAGAGTTGCCAGGAATCCTGATTTTGGGCTCCCTAGAAATACTCCCTCCAAAACAAGCAGCCAGCTCTGCACCTGTCATGGCCATCAGTCCCACCAAAGTGGGACATCATTGCTCCTGATGCCTGAGCTGCAGGAATCAGTGACCAACACACACTGACAGCTCACAAGATTCTATTTGTGTGGTTAGGAAAGTGCTTTACAAATGTAATTAACCCATTTTCTAAAAGTAACCAGAAAATTCGAAAAGCCCCACAAGTTTTGAAGCAGGAACACAGACTGCTCTGTGCAGACACAAAGCACCAGTCAAGGTTCCTGTATTATCATGCAACAAAATGTGCACAGGAATCTAAAGATTGCTACAGGTAGAACATATTTCAATGAATAACTTGCAGATTTAGATTAAATGTGGTAGGAAAGTGTAAATTATCGTATTAAAGTTAATTTATTTTTTAATTAAAGTTTAAGTATCATTTGAAGGCTTGAACAGACACCTCAATGCAGCCTAATTTCTCAGTAGGGTCACTGCATTAGAAAAGTTCCTCCTATGAATGGTTTCAAGTTAAAAACTTGAAACTGAGAAAGTTCTATCCTGGTGAGCTCTTTTGCAAAAAAACCCAAACCTGGTAGACTTGAGAGCTTTAAAGGATACTGGTCTTCAGAGAAAATGAGGAACCCTTGATAATAAGAAGCAACATAAACCAGAATCTTAATTTACATTAATAATATATTAACAGTGCTAATCTCAGCCAAAGAGCATTTAATGCTCTTGTGCACATAAAGGGAGAATGACAAGCACTAGTCTCCTGGTAATCCCCTCCACAGCAGCAAACCAAGGCATGATGGGACATATGACTGCTATTAATTTTTAATATAATACAGAGCAATGCTCCTCACTGATGAAGGTGGTGTGTTGTGCACACGAGGAGCTGGTGACCAGTGGTGATAATGACAACACCTCCCCCTACCAAGCCATCCCTATTTTAACTTGCTCAAATGCAAATGGAAAATCAAGTTTAAAAGACAGAATTTTCCCTTTGGGTCTGCCCAGTCACAGCACCCTCAAGAAGCAGCAATAAAAGCCTGGAGCTTGCATGGCTGAGTTAGAAAGCAGCTGCTGAGCACACGGTGGCCTCAGGTGCTCCAGTTTTGAGGGTTTACATAAACAAAACCAGAGCACACCAATGTCCTCATGAGCTGTGATGCTTGGGATAGATGGGAAAGAAGACACAGGAGAAGCTCCACACTGAGCAGGATCATGGATGCTTTCCCACACCACCCTCGGAGGTCTGTGTCACACAGCCCTTTCTCCTCCTCCAGAACTGCCCTCCTGCTCCCTTCTTGGAGGATGGAGGCAAAATCCTGCTTTGGTTTAAGACCCAAGCAGTCCTAAACAGTCATTACCTCATATGGCCAAAAATGAAGATTGCCACAAACAGCAAGAACCATTTAACAATAAATTACTATTGCTGTGCTGGATGTTTTATTGAACCAACTTTCTCCTTATTCTCCCTGGGAGACTTGGCTTTTGTGCACACAGCACAGCATTCACTCTCCCTCACACCTCCACAACTGATTCAGAGAGCAGAGAGGTGAGGAAGACTCAGAATTGCTCTGTTATCAGTAATGTACACTGCTGTTTGCTCCTCCTCCTGAGTGTAGCAAGAGCTCAAGTTTTGCAGATCTTGAGTGTCTGGTGCCATTTTCCAACAGTAACAGGCACAGAGGCCCAGCCCAAGCCACGGCAGTCACACCTGTCACACACACACCCTGGCAAACAGGGATTCTGAAATCCAGCTGGAAAGGCCAGTCAGTCTCACACTCCCTCTGCCTTCAAGAGGCCTTTGACAACAGCATCTCAGTACCAGGAAAACGTTATTACAGGGCTAAGAGACCAGAAAAAAAATTCTACTTGATACCAATCCACCAGAACTGGGACTGTTTCTAAGTTAACTGACCTTTCCCCATGCACCACTCTCTCTTTGGCAGTCTGCTTCTGTGCACTCTGGTGCCAGCAATCTTGGGAGATGCTACTTTGTAGGTTTTCAAACATTAAAATAAAACAACCCAACTTTAAACACTCCCAACTAAATATGATATATCTGGAGAACCACCTAATTCCAGTGCAGATATTTTGCCCTTTGTAAGCACGACTTAACGTACACGAAGTCTGATGCAAAGCCAGATATTTGTTAAGAAAGTGAAATAAAGAGTAAGAATATAATCAGCTACCAAAGTAGTTTGGAACTCTATTCTAAGTTACAGATACAAAGTTTAGTCTTTAAAGTCAATAGCAGACACACAAAAATGGAATTAAAACCTGCTTTGGGGTGCATGATTTCATCATATATTTAAACCAGTTTAAAGTATTAACTACCCAAGTCTCTAAGTTTCAGCTTCTGGTTTTAACTGTCTTTAGCAACTCGGTTTTCCCTAATTCATATTAAAGGTGAAAACAAAGAGCAGAATGTGCCTGAAAAGAAGTTTCAATAACATGACACTGTCTGTATTTCCACGGGCCAAGTCTCATAAAGTGCCTTCCTGCCCTGCCCTTCAGAAAAGGGGGGAAAAAAGGAGCTAAATTTGAATAGCTGCTGCTGCTGCAAAAAAACCCCTATGTCACCTTATGCTTACACCCAAGTTTAGACAAGTACAAGTTGCCCAGGAAGACACACCCTTACACGAAACTATTGTGCAAGGGATGGACATGACCCAGAGGCACAGCCTCCAGCAGAGCTGAGCCCACAGCTCCATTTCCCTCTCCTTAGACAGGAGGATATTGGACCCCTGCAGCAGCACTACACTTAACACTAGGGAAACAATAATATGCCTTCTGAAGCTCTAAGTTTCATTATTTATCCTGACAGGTTTGTATTTATCAGTTGTAACAACAGGATCTGGAAGATCATAGTCAAATTTGTACAGTATATTAAAACTACAGGGAGTTTCTTCACATCTGAAATGCTCAGAGCTCTGTTTTCTTTCAAGACCTTCGCAGCATCACAACCTCTCAGCTCCTGAGGCAATGAATTTTACAGGTTAACTGTGTTTTAGAAAATCCTTTTAAATAATGCAATATTCTAAGGTCAATAGCAGTGAGGCTCAGTTCCCACCCTAAGGAAATGGGTGCCTTGGAAAACCCAACCAAGCAGGTTTAATTGGAGCAGGTTTCACAGTACTGGGCAAGGTGGAAGAATTGACACTTTTTCGTGTTATCATTCACAGGCAGACATGGAACATGGCTCACAAAGAACAGTGCTCTGCTCCCCTTTATCACCAACCTACTGCTATAGGGTTTGTATGTATGCAAAAGCCCCACTTTGTCCACAGAAAAACTCTTTAAAAAGCACAGGACACAGCAGAGCCCTTAGAACACAGAGAGGGCTTGAAAGAACAGGAAGCTTCAAAGCATCAAGGAACCATCAAGCCCCATCTACCTCCCAAGTGTCAAATTTTCACTATAAATTGATTGGAAGGGGAAGAGTAGAACAAAATGAAAGGCTTTTACTCTTCAGGAAGACAATGGGGACGTTGTGCTGTAGCGTGGCTGCAGCAAGGCCGGTACCGTGGCACAGCAGCTGAGCCAGAAAATGCAGCCCCCTCCCCTCCCTACCTTGGAGCTCTGACATCTTTGGTGCTAACAACTCGTTGCTGTGGAAACCAGACTGCTTCTGACAAAGCCACATTGACTAAAAGCAACATGTGGGAAAATGAAATAAGGCCCTGAGACAAATTAATCCTTTACACCAAAAATAAATACAATTTTGGTAAAAATTAAACAAGTAAAGGGGACTGTTTCTCAGTGTTAGAACAACAGGCAAGGAGAACACTGGCAAACTTGAGGCCTTGTGGCACTGGAAAAGGATTTTAAAGACATTTCATCCCTGAAATATATGGTAGATTCAGGGCTAAGGAGTACACAGGAGTCCAACACAGAGCACACGTGTGTGAGGCAGCTGCTCCCTATCCAGTTTTTAACTGCTCTCCTTTGAAAACAAAATTCCACCCAACCCCACCCCAGAGTACAGCAGGAGCCAAGGCTGGTACAAATCAGCACTGAAGGGCTTTTGCAAGGCCCAGCCTGACTCACACCTGGGCTAAACACCCACCCAGCCAAAACCTCAGCACAACAAAGTCCTGGCCACGGAGATCAGGAGCTGCTCCACACCCTGCCATTCCCAAACTGTTTATATATCCCAGAAATGCCATCCAAAAAATTCATGAACAATCTTTTTTTTTTTTTTTTTTTTTCTGATTTCTTCCCTTACAACAGTCTTAATAAATCTATCCTCAACCCTTCTTGACTCAGATCCCAGGGGCTGCTTTAGGGCCTGTTACTTGGAATGCCAGCATCTTTAAGAGAGTATTCAAGAAAAAAAAAAAACAAAAAAAAACCTGGGAAAAAGCCCATGGAGAAGAGCCAGAGTTTGAACTGGCAAGACTTAAGATCTGTGCACCGTGCAACTTCAATAAAACTGTCTCCTTATCCAGATCATCTGAAATTACTCAAAAAGATGGCACACTCAGGGTGGTTTGTTTCGTTTTTAGGGTTTTTTAGAACAAATTCAGCAAACTTCTCTGGAGGAAAATTTAAATTTTGCACAAATTTAATATTTGGGTTTTCTCTTAATACAGGCCATAAAAGCTCCAGTGCAAAATGCCAGGTGTCCCAAAGATTCAGGAACTCGGAGGGCACTCGTGATTTACATGCTGAGCAAGAATCCTCTCCCCCTTCACTCCCGAGGTATTAAAACGCTGCAGCGTTACAGCTTAATCTCATTTACGGAGCTTTGAATCATCTTAAGTACTTAGGAAGTGTGTGTAAAATACCACAATCCCTGCAGTTTATACACCCTAATCCAGACAGACCACACCACCAGCTTTCACTGCTGCTGATGGGAAGAAGTTCTCACGGTTTTCCAATAAATTAAGCAGGTCATCTACTCTCCACCTCCAGCACTGGCCACATCCCTGTCACTTCCCTTCCCATCAGTGTTGCTGTGTCTTTGGAGAGTGCAAGAGCCACATGGACTTCAAACAACTCTGCAGGACCAAAAGACATAAAGCTCTGCAGACTGTTGTTAATAGAGTTTTACACACCATCCTAAAGTCTGCTGTTCTAAAGACACATTTATCATGGAAAACCCCCAAAACAGGGAAACATAGTCATATGGGTCATATGAGAAATGGAAACTTCTTCAGGGTCAAGCAAAGAGCAAGTGCAAAAATATTTAGGGATGCAAAATGCTGCATGATGGTGTAAATAAAGCAATGATTGTGTATTTTTTTAAGAAAAAGATAAATCACTGTATACAGTGAAGGGATTAAAATGGAACAGTTTTCATAAGCAAGATATTATTCCACTAACTTCCTCAAATTCACATTGGCTCTTGCTCCCAATAATGGTGACACCTTCCTTCTCTGTGCTTCCCATGAATTTATCCCAGCATGAACATAATCTCTGCTTTCTGCTGAAACTGAACTGGCACAAACAACAACAAGGAGCCATTTATTGTCAGGCCAGGCCACTCTTACACAGGGTGCTACCACAGACAGGAAAATACACTAAGGAAAAAGGGATGTGTGTGAGCCGTGACATTCAGGTGTGGAGCTGATTCTTGCCAAATGTTATCAGCATTTCCCAGCCTGGGAATCTCTCTACATGATACCACCATAAGTAAATGCACCTGAAGTGCACCTGTGTTGTAAATTAAGTTTAAAATTCTTGCATATTGCTCCTTCTGCACTTAAGCTGATTTGCAAAATCCAGTTACCCGTAAGGAGACTCCCCCTAGCACAGATCAGCGAGGCTTTCCTTTGGTTAAATGGCACGGGAGGATTTATACTCCAAGGCGAGGAGGGGGAGAAAGTTCTGGTCCCAGGAGGGTGTCAGGCAATGGGTGGCTCTGAGGGAAGCTCACACACTGCTCTGCCTTCGGCACTATGACATTTATCTGCAGCATTATCAGGTCTTTGAACCTGGCAAGGCACGGAACACGCCTTGATTTTCCCGAGCTTTGTTGCCACTCAAGTCAGGCTATAACTTGTGCCAGCTTGCTGAGAGACTGGGGGAGAGCAGAGAAAGTGCAAAGTAGCATCAACACAGTTTTGCTTTTTCAAGATGACTTAATGGTTTATAGCATTTGGCTTTCTGTTTCTGCTTTTTAGGCTTAATGAATTGCCATTGAAAAAAATAAACTCATTACATATGGTTTCATTATTACAGACTGAGCCCATCTTTTTATTTTTTAAATTATTTGCTGTATTTC
Source organism: Acridotheres tristis (assembly GCA_037013685.1). Taxonomy (NCBI): domain Eukaryota; kingdom Metazoa; phylum Chordata; class Aves; order Passeriformes; family Sturnidae; genus Acridotheres; species Acridotheres tristis. The sequence goes on along the minus strand of CM072899.1, from coordinate 16,342,498 downwards.
AAATAAAGAGCAGACCAGTCAAGAATGTCAGATCTTCAAAGGAAATTGGTAAGGCATTTTTAAAAAATTAACTAGTCCAACTGACACTTTGAAAGGTGCCAGTCTGGCCCCAATAACTACAAAGTGCTCAAAGACTCTGGTCTTGAATGACTCACTGGTTTAAAAACAATTCTTGTAGCAGTAGAAACGACCCACTTTTTAATCGACTGGAAGTTATTTTAGGTATTTTATGCATATTTACATAATAGTCACCAAGACTGGCACTGAAGGATAAAATTCAAGGACCAGTCTGATGCTATCCATATTTTAGGCACTCCTCTGGCTGCCATTTAACTAAATCTCTCCTGAACTCCTATTGATCCTATGCTGTATCCAGCTTTGATCTACAACACAGCTCCCGGACTTTGTTACTCACACTAAGATGTGTTACTGACACTGAATTTACTCATGAGCACGAGATAAACCAGCATAAACACTCTGCAGGAAACATGGGAGGTAAGAGGCAACGACAGAATACTTCAGTAGAAAGTGCCAATTTCCTCCAGAAACACTCAATAATTCCAGAAGAGCTGCTTCACCCTGGATAAAACCTAACCAACCATTACACTTGGTTCCCCAAATTATCATCACAGTTCTAAGCTTAGCACACCATTATTCTTCCTTATGCCAAAAATGTTGAAATGTTTCATTCCTGATCTGGCATAATTCTCTTCTAAAAATGCAATCTGCAGCATCTAAGAAGATTGTTACCATTTCCTATTCTACAAGCAATCATCAGCCTAAAATAACGTTCACTTTCACTGTGTGCAGTGCTTTCTCCACTGCTGCATCATTTTCCTTGGTCATCATCTTACATCAGGCAGCAAGCAGGATATTTTACAAGTACCAGCTATTTAGATAGCTTGCAAAACATACTTTGGACTGTACAGTTTCCTGTTTGTGAGCAATCATGACCCGGTTTCAGGGTGAACTAACAGAAAACAGATTATCCCACTATTAGCTTTTGCCATGCATAACTATTTAATGTAATCAGAAACATTAAAATTGAGCGAGAGACAGAAACATAGCTCAAGACTAAATGAAACTGAGGCAGAATGCCTGTCTCTGTCCACAGCAACCCACCTGTGGAAAGCAGAACAACATTCTCTAGACAGAAATTTCGTAAAATAAGTCCTTCCCAAAATGATTTTTGGGACCCACACATAGGACTTTCTCCATTACCTGCTTTCTTTCCTTCTGAGAAGAAAGTTATGCTAATACTCTTAGGGGTAACAGCAGAGACTCCTACTCTACAATTATCATTTCTATCATTCACTAAACATTTTTCAAACCTAAAAGGCAAGGAGGGTGTTCAATTTCGTGTTTGCTTTTTGCTTTATTTAACATTTGGGCTATGCCTATTTGTCTTCAAATCAGCAAGTTACAGTCACTTTTCTGCTGGCACACAGCAGCACAACACATTTTCCATGAGGTAGGGGATGGCTTAACTCACTGTTTATTCTAGAGGATAAGGTCTGTGTGTTAGATGTGGCACTTGGGGACATGGTTTAGGGGTGGACTTGGACGTGCTGGGTTAATGGTTGGACTTGATGATCTTTTAAGGTTTTTTTCCAACTTAAACAATTCCATGAAGTAGCAGGTCCATTCATACACCCTGAACCTGCAGGTGTTGGGTGGCTGGAGGCACAGGGGATGTGCCCAGTGCTTAGGGGAGAAGCATTTTACTACTGCTACTCAGGAGTTACTCATCCTAAAAGTGCCAATGCACCCATAACCAAGGTACTCAGCTTTCCTCAAGTTCCAAGGGTCTTTGTGGCTGTGCCTGAATTGTCCTTCCTTTCCTTCTGGAAAGAAGCACCATCTGTTTACTGAAGAAGAATATGGCAATAACGTGTAACACTGCTTTTACATCCTGAAACATCCACCAAAATCCTGAAGCTGCAGATGCAGAGAAGCCCCAATACCCTGCAGAAGGCTCTTTACCTCTCTGTTCTCTCTATTCTTATTTCTTAATCCGAGCTCTGAGCCCTTCCTACCATCTTCCACAAAAATAAAGGAGATCATCAAATACATTGAAGTATTATTTTGACACCACTTAGCAGGAATTTGTGCCAAAAAAGAAACGAGGGAGAAGGAAAGAATGAACAAGGAGCTGTAGGTTGGGGTTTGTTTAATGGAAGGCAAGTTACCTCACAGGTAACCAGCTATCTTGGTCTCCTCCTCTCCCTAAAACAGTCAGGAGTGCAAACACCAGCACAGAACACTCGGGCTGATGTCAGCATTAAAGATCTGGAGGTTAAACTTGCCCTAAAGCCCCAAAAGGTAAAGTGAACAGAAGGGGGCAGGTTGGCAGAGAGGAGATAAAAATAGAAAAGTGACTAGACTTCACTTGACAGCTATTTCTGGATCAACTATGGAAAGAGATCTGAGAAGCTTTTCTATTTGTAAGAGAGACAGAGACCAAAACATAGCTGCCTTCTAGAAGGCCACAGTCCTGCACAGCAGTTTTGTTTATGCTTCTACTTTTCTAAATCCCCCTGTTCTCACCATTTGGAAACAGTGCTGTTCAGCCAAAACATCATTTGTCTAAGGGAGAAACCAGATGAGATTTTCTGGAGCAGGACAGCAATGCGTGTGGCATTTCAATTTAACAGAAACAAAGCTGACAGCACACTGTAAACTGGGCAGCAAATGAAAATGCCAAGCAGAGTAAACTAAGCCACAGAGCATTTTAGGAAAATAATCAAAACCCTGCAGTATCTCCAAAACGATATCTTGTGTTTTCCCACACTAAAATGATTAGTGAAATTCTAACCAGTTCCAATTATGGATATGGGCTAACAAGAACAACAAGGACCTCCCAATTACAGCATGGAGTGCTTGACTGACATATGGCTCTGGGGATGAATATTTTTGCCTGTTCAAGCCCTTTCCTCTTGAGTACCTCTGCTAAAATTCCATCCATTGAGTAATTTCTATCCAGACCCTGGCTGTGCTGGCTCTGTTCCCATTTAAAAGAAAACCTGCATGCAGAAAGCAGTGCCATCTGCCCAGTCAGGAGCTGCTTTAATGGGCAAGTTTGATGTGAAGGGGAACTGCCTATTACACTTTATCTTCAGTAGCAGGAGTGATGTTCTTCCTTTCCCAGGAGCAAGTTACAACAAGCACTCTCATGCCTGAAGTATTTGTCCACAAATATACATAAATCTCAATGGATATGTACAAGCACAACCTCCAGAAAAAAATCCATCCAGCATCTCTTTTTTTTTCATGTTCAACTTGCAATTCAGTCTTTCCATTTCTCTTTACCTGTCATACCAGTTCGGTTTGTTCTGTGACAGCTTCATCAGCCTCCAGCTTCCATTCCTGTAAGTGAATGATAACTCTGCCATACCACCTGAGAAGAATGAGCAGTGGCAAGGCCCTGTTGTCCCTACACAGAGAATTTTGCTCTGAAGCCATTTCTGAATATTTTTTTTCCAAGCTTCTTGTCCCTTTTACGTAACTGCTTTGACTGGTGATTTGCTCTGAAGTGTCATCTGGAGCAGGTTTGGGACTCGTGTGGCCCAGTTCAGGTTTCAGAAGAAACAAAGGAAAACTTCCCCTGAATATTTTCATCCTTGCAAATATTTTCAGGGCTGGGAAAAGATCTTTCTATTCTTGCCAATTACCCAAGCAGAGTTTTTATCCCTCCTTGTTGGGCAATCTTCTCACTAGACCATCTTTGCAGAGAGCAGTGGATTCTCTCTGGGCTGCTGGCAGTTTTACTTAATTGCATGTTTAACTTTTTATTCAGCACTTAAACCCATAAGGATGAGAAATGCACACAGGCAAGCAGCAAACTATTATCTGCCATTCAAACTCCCTAGATAACTCATAAACATCTTAATATTGCTGTCATACTTCTGTCCCTTTCAGGAGAAAAGTGCACACATTCCACAGCTGGATAGGAAAAGGATGACAAACACATTTACATGGTAAGTTCAGTGATACATCAGCTGTTGCTGACCTGTAATGACTGGGGAAGTGGAACTTTGGTCCTCAATTTATATTAAAAGTTCTGAAAAAAATCAGCCAACTCAATCAGTGCTAAACACAAACAGGTATTAGAGACTCCACCATAGGTTCCTCCAACCCATCAAGCAGAAGACATTATCAGCACAGCAATTTCCATTCTCTTCTCCCTCTCCTCAACTCTGAGGGATAAAATAAAAAAATATTTTCCAGATGCTAATATGCATTGGAATATATTTCCTACTTCATTCCAGAGCTACAAAATTTGCTCTGGAACATACCTGTTGCTACTGGATTACCCTCTGGAAAGGCAACTTGTGTTTTAAAATGCTTCCAGCCCTTATGACTGCAAACCCTTTGAAGTATGAATGATCTATGACCAGCAACAGAGCCACTGAAGTCTTCAGAAACAGTAGATCAGCTTCAGCATTAACTATTATCTTTCATCCCAGTATGCTAAGTTCAGAAATTAATGTTGCTAGCACTCCAGAAGGACCTGATTAATGGATCACCTCAGAGATGCAAAGATGTGACACTCCCCATGGCAGGTGCAAAACCCCAGTACCTGCAGTCTGTTTGTCAAAACCTGCAGCTTCCCTATGATAAACTTCTGGGAGTCAGCTACGTGAAGCTAACACAAAAGAGTGTGATAAAGTACACAAGAGTGTTGGAAATACGTGAATTAATCAGCAAATTATTGTTTATAAGCTTTTCTAGTTCCTATTTTTTTTTTTCAGTACCCAAAGCTGCCAGGTATTTCCAGGCTTCTCTATCACAATGCAAAGGCTTTGGTGGGGACAGCAGCTCTGTTTGACAGAGATCATCTCCAGACCTTGGCAGAGCCTCCAGCTGACCACTGGCAGATCCACTCTGCTCCCAGCACACATGGAGTGTGTTTAGGGAAAGGAAGGATGCCTGAGAGCCTCCTAGACCCATCAGATTAACACCAGTCAGGAATCTGTAACACCCATAAGTAATTCTCATGAAAATTACTTCATCTGCTTTTAAGTCTTCTGGTTCTGAACCATCCAGGTTCTCATTTAGGATGCTTTTTTTCCCCCTAATAATGCAGTTTAAGACCATCAGGGAAATTTTCAACTTTAAAAGCTGCAGAACATAAGGCAAGTAAGCTTTATGCTCTCTAATGAACACTTATTGCTCCATTTATTTAAGTGGTACTTATCACCATAAATATCTACTAAACTCACTTGCCATGCTGGTGTAATCAGTGCTTTCCCAGGAAATACCCTTCGGTAAATGGATTGCAAAGAAATGAACAACTAGAAATGCTCATTAAGAAAAGTCTTCAAAAAGAGGAAAGACTGAAGATCAATGAGCATTTAAGTATTTCACAGCTTAGGCCTATTCACTGCACAAGATCCAAAATAGTTTCCTTTGTGAGTATTGCATAATATGTTCATTCAAAATCTAGCAAGTTTTCTCCCAGAACACACCAAGACACGGTTCTCTCCCCCGCTTTTTTGTCTTTTAAATATGAACACGAGAATTTCACAGCTGATAACATTACTCTGGAAACTACACAGAATATTCTGGAAAAGCCTCAAGCTGGGACTCCAGTGTTGCAATAGCAAAGTTTCCACATATCCAGATTCTTCACGCATCACTGCTTGTGAAAAGTAAGCAACAGAACAAGTAGCTTTTACAGGGTTCTGGGAGTGAACTCTGGCCCCCAAACCATAAATAAAGAAAAAAAGACAAAACACACATACCTTCAAAGCACATTTCTGGCCTGTTTCCTTGTTGAAACACTCCAGTACTTTGCCATTGATTCCTAACCCTAGCACACGTTTGGAGAGTTTGTAGTCGTCTGTAACTGCATGTTTTTTTATCTCTAGTTTGACATGGGCTGTTCCTCCAGGCAAGGATTTCACGCTGCTCTTGCTCTCCACGTGACTCTCTGCCTGGGATTCCTGTTCACCTTCACTTTGTTCCATATCAGGGAAGAGTCTGGGATGACAGAGATACCCCACAGGAATCTGTCGGGTATCCTCAGCAGAGCCCCTTCTCTTAAGCAATCAAACCCAGTGCTTCAAACAGTCCATTTGCTCGCCATTTAGTCCTGAGTAAAAATGTAAACAAGTGTTAGTAATCGATGCCAACTAACTGCTGTCCCACCTCACCGCTCTTCTCCTAACAAGGAGCCCAGGTGCCAGAGAGGACAGAAGTGCAGGGTTAGCTCAGGAAAGCACACCTTGGCTTTACAGACCAGCCAGCCCAGCTCCAATCCGCTCCTCTGGCTGCAGGTGTAAATCACTGCTTTTACTGCAACAAAAAGTAACTGAGTAACTGCTGAGTGTAGGAATAACACCACAGCTAAGCTCTGTACAGCAGAGCTTTGAGCTTATAAACCTGCATCGACCACTTGTTGCCTCAATGTTTTATGTAGAAAGCCTCACAATGGTCCCCTGCCTCATCCCGACACTCCCAAATTACGCAAGAGAACCACGAATACCTGGACTGAACCCAGAGCGGCACTGCCTGAGCAGGCACCGAACCCCGGGACTGTGCTTTAATTGCCTGGGTCCACAAGCGAGGAGCAGGGACCACCAAACCACCCAAGAACTGAAGTCCGTGGAGATGCCATGGCGTGGCTCCCGAAGCCGAGCGGTCCCCCGGGGCCCTGAGGGGATCCCCGGGCGGGTCCCGGTGCCGGCAGCCCCGTTACCACGAGCAGAGGGGCCGCTCGCTCGGTGCCCCGCGCTGAGGCGGCGGCGGAGGGCGGCAGAGCCCTGAGGCGAACCGGGAGAGCGGGGAATTGGCGGCGGCGGGAGCCGGGCGGGGGCAGCTCCACGCCGGAGCTCGATTACCTGCCTGTGGCGGCGCGGCCCCAGCCAAGGCTTCCCGGAGCGGCTCGGGGAAGGCGGGCTCTGCCTGGGTCCGCCCCGCCGCCCCGGGCAGGTGCGCGCCGCGCCGCCCTCCCGGCCCGAACCGCGCCGGGCTGCCCGCGGTGGGACCGGGCCGAGCCCTGACAACCGGCCGGGACCGGGCCGGGCCCAGCGGGAGTGCCTCGTGTTCAGTTCCACTGCTCGGGTGCCCCTGAACAACCCTGGTGGGGAACAACCCCCGCGGTGATTTGAAGGTGATTTAGGGCGGTGATATTAAGCACGATATTAATTTATTGGGGTACAGGGCTCTGATAGCGGGGGCAAGCGAGGCTGCAGCGGCGGCTCCCGGCCGGTACCGCAGCGCGCCCGCGCGGTGGCACCGCCGGCCCTTCCCCCGCTGGCTCCGCCGGGAGGGGACGATCGCCACGTTCGCTCCAAAGCCTCGGTCAGACAGGCTGCTGCCATGAGACTCGGTTCGCTCCAAAGCCTCAGTCAGACAGGCTGCTGCCATGAGACTCGGTTCGCTCCAAAGCCTCAGTCAGACAGGCTGCTGCCATGAGACTCGGTTCGCTCCAAAGCCTCAGTCAGACAGGCTGCTGCCATGAGACTCGATAGCCGGCAATGATCCGTCAGGCGCTCGGCTACCCTCACTACATGCAGACACTAAGCGCGACCAAAGACCGGTCAGTGTTTCTCGGCTCTTTCGGATGCACAGTCAGGACACTAAAAGTGATGGTTCCCACAGAAACTGTCGCTCATCACTGGTGCTCAGAGTGTGGTTCCAGGGATGTGAAATGCTGAGCTTTTTTCCCTACATGTGAAGATGAGTCATGCATCGAAATGGAGCTGTATTCGTATCACTGGAAGGAGCTTAAAGTTCACATGCTTTACAAGTTAAAAATACATTTGTCATTTTATGTAACATAATGACATCTGGAGTTCTAGCAGTTAGGAAAATAATTAAAAGGGCTAATGAGCCCTTTCTCCAAGGAATAAAAAGTAGTTCAACTTAGCAGGATGCAGATCTGCAGTACATCACCATGTGATGTGACGCTACAGCTATTCTGCCTCAGGTTTCCCTTCAAGGCTTTCAGCAGTTCAGCTGCTGGAGGGCCTGGTCCCCTGATTCAGTTCACCTATTCTGGGCTAATCAAATCCCTGAGGAAAACAGCTATTTCCAATCTTTTCAGGTTTAGCTGTCAGCCGTCTTAGTCTTTGCATCACCTCCCACTCCATAGTCTCAGAGAAATGTATATATAACTGTGAGCTCCCAGGTTGCAAACCTTCAATAACATGGTTCTGTGGTCACCAGCTTGCTCTGATTTTCCTTCCCATGGCTTCTGCCTGTCTTTGCTTTTCTGTTTGTCCTGGATGGTAACTTCCTTCTCTTTGCAGCAGGTAACTATTAGTCCTCTTCTCACTCAGTCACTGGGGGCCAGACCCTTCAGACAGCTTCTAAATCTCTCCAGTCTCTTCTGCATTCTTTAATTTGAAAACCAGACTTGCTCACACCCATCTGTAACTCCCATTCCTGGCCCTGCTTTGGATCTTTCCATGTAATTCTCACCCAAAAGCCTATGGCTGCCCAAAGCAGGCAGGAGTTACACTGACTAGCACACTGAAGCTGGTAGAAAGCAATTTATGTCGCTTATAGGAGATATTAAATGTTGCAAAAATTCCAAGCAGATGTCTGCTTAAGGGGTTGCTATTTTTTATAGTGTGTCAGAAGGAATTTCATTAAGAAACTGTGACTCTTTCTAACTATTACAAGAATGAGTTTCTAAAATAATAAGCTGTGCACGGAAAGTAAGGAGGAAAGATGAAGGAATGAGACAGGATGTATGAAATTAGTTGGTTCTACAAGTCTCAGTTATGAGCCATCTCCTGATGAGAAGACTTAAACTGGGAGGATACAAACCACATTTTTCTAGTCAGAGGGGTATCTCACTGGATAAAAAGCTTGTTTGGGTTCACCACCTAATATTGCCTGGATATGCTCTTGGCAAAGTCATCGTTTTACCAGCAGCCAGTCATAAATTTAAACAGGGCAAAACACCTAAAAACCCCAATGTGAATTATGGTTAATAAGGCCTTACTTCAACCCTCTGCTAATTTCAACCATCATAAACTCCTAAAACGCTTTTCTAACATCAGCCCAAGTATCAGACAGCCTCACTCTACACAAGGATGACCCCAAAATGAAGAGCAGCTCCTGAAACCTTGAAGTGCTTGTGGCAGGTGGAGCTCCATTAGCATTCTCTGGAGATGCAGGCCCACTGCAGTTCCTTGAGCTGGGGGACGTCTTTCATTCATTTCAAAACAGATGTTTTTATTTATTTATTGATGTTTGCTTTTTGAAGTTAAAAAAACCCCCAAAATCAGTAATAGTTTACAGGCTAAGAGCCCACTACAGCAAAAGCTCTTTCATCTTCACAAAAATCTCTAACACTGTAAATTAAACATTAATCCTATTTTTTACCAAAAATCCCCAACAGCAACAACACAGAGCAACTTAAATTTCAAAAGAGAATTTGGTATAGTTCAGTTATGCCTGCTTTGTCCCAAAATATAGGAGAAGACAGCAAATATTAAGGTCCTGTTTCTTCAATAAGCTTCAGGGCAGCAGCCCCTTTCCTCTAACCATTGTCTTAACCTGGTGAAGCTTTTTATTTTAGCCAGCACACAGTTTGGATACATTCTCCCTGATTTTATCATCTTGGATATCACAGATACCTGCTTTACAGACAGCACCACTGTTTAAATAGACAAGGTTAATTTTGGCTATTCCACTGGGTATTTTCACTGCCTCTTTGCTGTGCTGTAGCAATTCAATAACTGGGATCAAAGACATTTCAGACTTTCAAATGTCTCATTTCCTAATAAAAATGAAATTAAATAACTGAGTTTGCCATCATCTGGAGAGCTAGGAAAGCTCACATCACCAAATGTTCTCTGAGGGATGGCATATCTTGAGGAGTGATACCTGAATGGTACAGGAATCTCCCTTTCCTTATATACAAAAGTGATTTACTCGGGGGTCAGCCCTTTGATAGCAATGTCTCATGGAAATCCCATCAGCTGTGATAAAGAAATTATCAGCTGAGAACTAGTGACTTTTTTTTTCTGAAACTTTGCTTTGTCTGAGTAACAGCTCTCTATTTTTTTCTGCTGTTATGAGAAATCCACGCTCAGGGGATGCATGACACAGATGTCACCAAAGAGAAAATCCTCTGTACTGTCAGGTTGAATTGAGGACACAGCTTTGTCTGGTTGGGCGGTTGCAACAACCTTATTAAATCCCCCAGCAAGTTCTTCAGAAACTGCATCTGTGATATTAAAAGAAAGAAAGGGCAGCTCTACAGAGTAAAATTTTGATATGAAGGAGAACAAAAGCAGCCTTTTGTACAATCTTTAGTTTAGTCTGTCATGTACACAGAGGACTGAAACACAAACTATATGCATGGTTTTTTGCCTGTCTTTTGGCTCTGCTCTGGAGGTGTCTGTCTCAGACGTATCAAAAAGGCATGAAAAAAAAAACAAACTCAAAAAGCTCATCAGCAAACAGCCTGGCTGTTTTCTCTTCTGGCTGACACAAAACCAGGTTTATAAAGCTCTTTCATAGGCAATTATCTTTACTGATGCTTTGTTGCTAGAATAACTTTTACTCTCAACACTCTCTGTCCTTGTGTCTGTGGGATTATAGCATGGTTTCCAGGAGGAATTAAAATTCTGGCTATGAAGCAGCTTCTAGTTAAGGAAAGGAAAGTCTCAAGAACACCACTCTCACCATCTGGAGAGCCTGTCCTCATACCTGACTTGGTTCCTCAAGATTAATTCCTCCATGTTAGCACATAGCAGGTATTTTCCTACAGAAATACAGACAAGGATAGAAAAGCTGCTTTTTTATGCCTGGCCTCAGACACCCTATTGCAGGTACCTTGTCTTGGTCATTGAGAAGGTTTTGGGAGGCTCCATCTATGTTCCTCCACAGGTCATTGATAGGGGAGTCAGAGAGATACCAGCTGGACATTTCCCTTTCTGCAGACAAGAAAAAAGAAAGATACTTTTTTTTTTTTTTTTCACAGAAGAATCATAAATCAAAAGCATAAAAAACCTTCTAATCTATCTACAAGAGATGGTAGATGGCTTCATTTTAGGCTGCAGTGGAGCAGAAGAAATTAATCTCTTTTACTGAAACATCCTGCAACTAATGGGTATGACAGCACTGCCTGATAGTCCTGGGGTGGCCATCCACATCACTCAGGAACACAATTTTTGCAGCTTTTGAATCAAGCAGCAGAATTCCTAACAGATGCCACACTGCCATCACCTTCTAGGTCACCATGTGCCACAAACCTTGGGACAACAAATATGCCAAGCTCCTTATAATTTTTTCACAGCTTGATATTAAACCCATTCCTGTCTGCACACCCTGCTTCTCATGGAGCCAGCTCAGATGTCCCTGTATCCATGGTACAGCTCACCCACACCCTAGAGACTCCTCCATTGTTACTCACAAGGTTGGGAAATCAAAACCACATTCAATGCACCACCTGTTGTTGATCACAGGAATTGGTGTGTCCTACTCGAATAATGAACTGGCCCCTCTAAACAAGGAACAGCTGCTTGTTATTGGTAACGCTGGGTGACTCAGTGCAGTTCCTTAAACTACAGCTCAGGGTAAGGGCTGGGCACTAACCAAAGGCATGACTTACTTTCAGTCTTAACAGCTACTGGTGAAGGTAAATCCAGTCCCCAGGCACACTGACCCCTTTCAAGAGTAAACGATTCTGGATATCACTTTTCATTTACACCAACTCCGTAAGATCACAGCAATGTCCAAATGCCCAGCAGAAGCTGTGTAACACCCGCAGTGGGAAGGCATTCTGGCCACCGTTTTCCCAAGCACACATTTAGCAGCAGATGGTGCTGTTGTGTCAGTGAACCTTCCTGAGGGACTAACTCACTGTTTCTGGACTTTCGTGACTACTGTGAGCTTTGAGCTTTCTCTGATACCTTTCATAACTAAAGCCTAGCACTCAATGGTATCACTCAACAATCTTTCTTGATATTGCCTCTGTAATGTCCTTATTATGCAAGACAGTACCCTGGAAATCTGTTTATATGACTATAAACTGTCTTTAAACAACTCATTTGTGTGAATAGCAGCAATTCATATTGACTGTGCAGGGCCTGGGACATTGGCAAATCGGGCACACTCTGCTGTTCCCCTCTTGGGACATTGCCCTGTGCCCAAGGAGTGTCAGTGGGCACGACGTTCACGTCGAGTGATGAAGCACTGCTAAGCGCTCCTGATTTCAAAACGATGACTGATTTTTTTAGATAAAACAGCCCAGGCATTAGCCTGAAGTTTCCAATGCAAACGCAAGCTCCTTTCGTTGATGCGCACACCCATCAGCTACTTGGAGTCTGCTCATCCCTCCGGGTCGTGCAGCACCGTGGGCACAGCGGTTCGGGTCCGGTGCCTGCGGCTGGAAACCGGTGCGGGAGAGCGAGACGGGTGCTGGGAGCAGCCGCTGCCCGCACAGCTCCCAGCGCTGGGGGTATTTCCTCTGCAGTTCTGAGCGTGTTTTTCCCCTGTGCCGGCGATACAAATGGCTGCTCGGCCCCCAGCACAGAGCCTGCACAAAAAGCCTCCTCCAGGCGAGGATCACTAGATGGAGCCCAATTCTAAGTAGAAAAGAGATGCAGACAGCTCCTCACTGCCGGCGCTGCAGCGCTTCTACCAGCACACCAAGCTGGGATCTCAGCGTCCCTCCCGAGGCTGAATTAAACGCCTTCTGAATGTGCAGACTCAGTGTGGTTTGCCGGAGACAAGAGCTGCTCCCACCTCTGTAGTCTAGATCTGTTCAAATCCATCGTGCTGCTGCACCACCGACAGAAGGCTTAAACAAGCTCGGATTTAGATGTGAAAGGTCACAGGTAGGCAGGTTCCTCTGCAACCGTGAGCCAGGGCTACAAGGGGCCTCCGAATAATCGTCTAAAAGTTATGCTTGCTGTGCACAGGAAAGGCGAGGATTGCCATTCCTCTGCCAGCCCCTCGCCTCCCCTGGGAATTTACACACATTCAGAGGAAGTGTGAGCTGAAGTAGGAGGCTCAGAAGTAAACTGGTCAAGGAGTGTCCGCAGGGTGGCATTCCCACTGCCCCGAGGCCCTCAGAGTACTTGGATGGATGGATCAGGATACTTAGATCGCCCTCAGCACCTCTCTCTTCGCATAGCTGGGTATTATTAGCAGCAGCACTCATTACCCCGATTCAGAACAGAAAACGGATGGAAGTGTGCAGGAGGCTGAGCAGCTGCCAAATGAAACTGCAAGGAGTGAAAGGCTGAGTCAGGAGCCGAACACAGCCTGCTTACTCTCAGGCTCATGTCCATGAGGTTAGAAGGGTGTTCCCTTCTAACCTCACCCTTATCAGCATCCTGCCTTCCCCTCTGCTCCCGGCCCCATCCACTTCTGAATGTTCTGAATGGTAAAATGATTACTAATATTTTTAAGTATTCAACCTACTCCAATGGAGGTGGCAGACAGACCAGTCTCATTCTCTCTTATCTCTAATAAGCGAAGAGGTGACAACTCGTGGAAGGAAAGACAAAAGCAACCAAGCTTTTACTATAAAGTGTTCAAAAATAAAAGGTTCAATAATCCTAAAAGAAAATGAAGTATTTCCTCGTAAATTGCCCCGACAATGTTCTATCAATGCAGGTGGTGGTGTAGCCTTTTCCGGGAGACTTTGCTGAGCTGATACGTGATTTACAGGAGACTCTCAGGAGACCAATACGACCCTTTTAAGACAACCTGTGCAGCGTGACAACCACACAATCGCTGCCCAGAGTAGCAGACCCTGCAGCACACCCTCCTCCTCCTCCTCCCCAGATTTCACTGGAAATTGCCCCAGGCCCCCTGTGTGCCCCTCCCCGCTGCACCGGGGCTCAAGCGACCCGGAGAGGCGCCGCCAGCTCGGGGAGGATGCAGAACCGTCGGGGAGGGAAAGCATAAAATGACACCAAAACTACAAACGCTTCAAAACAAATGGAAGGAGAAGGAGCCGTAAGCACGAGTAAATGAAGAGGAGGCGCGCACAAGGCCGGGCAGGAGCGGTGGGCGCTGCGGGCCCGCCCCGGGCCGGCCCCGCGCATGCGGCGGCGGCGCCCATTGGCAGCGCCCGGCGCGCCGGCCCCGCGTTCCTGGAAAGTTCTTGGAAATGGATCAGAGGCGTTTCCGCGAACACGCGCGGTGGTGGCCCCACACGGCTCCCCCGCCCCACACGGCTCCCCCTCCCCTCCCTCCCTGCCCGCCGGGAGGGCTCCGCTCCGCTCTCCTCCCTCCCTTCCCTCCCTCCCCGGCCATGGCAGCATGGACGCGGCCGTGCTGGACACAGCTATTTATACCTTCTCTCTTTTTTTTCCCCCCCTCCCCTCGTGGCTGATATAGGAAGAGTGATGCGAACACAATACGATTCCAGGAATCCCTCACTTCCTGGAACAGATTAAAAGGGACACACAAAAGATTACCAAGGAGGTTTGTCTTTTTTTTTTTTCTTCCACGGAGCTTCATTTCTCCGGAGCCAGCGCTGAGACAGGTCACTGCTCCGGTTCTTCCCGTACTACTCGGGGAGATCTTATTTATTGGTACCTATTTATTATTATTTCAGAGTGCTCTGAAGGAAGATCAGTTCCTCTTTAAATATATGTAATTTCCTTTTTCTCTGGTTATTTTTTAAATTTTTTTTTTTTTTTTGCTTTTTTCTGGAAAGCAGAACAAGAATACATTATTTTTTCTAAAGCACTGAGAGTGCACGCATTTTCTTGGCCAAAGTTGCTGAAGTCTTTGTCGGACAGCTTGTCTTCTGCTTGGCTTTCCTGTGTCTGAAACAACCTGCAGAAGGGGTTTGCTGGGACTCGCCAGCCTTCTCTCACCGTGAACCCCAACTAGAGGCTGAACTCGCTGCTTCGGGCAAGCAAAGAGGAGAAATCATTTCCCACCTTCTTGAAGACCTAATGCTTTTCCCTTGGTCCGGGAGTGACATGATCCTCTGTGTTCAGGGGTAAGATACTTTGTGCCTTCTGTGAAAAGTTGTGCTTCGAGAATTGTAATTAGGAAGGTTCTCTGGAACAGTTTTTCAGCTCTTGTGTATTGCCATGTGTGACTATAATGGAATGGGAATGACTTTGGCCGGCTGAATGCTGAGTTCTATGTGTCTGTCCTGTGTGTCTGTTTTAGATTCCAAGGCCAAAATCCCAGAACCATAAAGTATTCCTGATTTCTGTGCTTTCTACTGCTGAAAAACGACACGGTATTCAAAGTCTTTGGGAGAGTAAGAATAACTTGGAGTGTGTTGGTCAGTGTGGTGGACGCAGCACCAGTGTGGACACCAACCCAACACCTTAGGTGCTCTCTAAAGTCCTCTTGGCATCAAACTGCTTACAGGAAAAAACTTCCCTGGAGTCTAGGTGCTTTGGTCTATTTTTAAGGAGATATTTATGCTAAATTAACGTAAATTTCCTGTCAGTTTAAGTGTATGTACATATATACAGCTTTCTGTAGAGCGAGAGCCACAAGTGGTACACAGATAGTTCTACATCTGCTTTCAGGAGAGCAGGTGACATCCAAATGCCTTCTCTGGTATCAGTACTGATGTGTGGGTACTTCAGTGTCCCTGTGACCAGCTCGGCTCATCAGCAGAGGAATACCTGGTGTGCAGGAATCACTTGATATTTTTACACATGCTGTGTACTTGGAAATTGTGAGCATTTGTTTCAGTCTGAGGCATCCTATCAGATTTTCCTATCACTCTGGTGTATGGTGGATTTTTCTCAGAGTAAAATCTTCCTTGTCTGCTTGCAGTGACTGAAGCACGGGGATTTTTCTGCTGTTTCCCCCCAAAAATCTGTTCCACAGGCAAGGAGAGCTTGTGCTTACCACCAATTTCCTATTCAAGGGGGTTTGTTTTCACTCTTATTTCCAGTCTGGAGCTGCAGTTCCTATAGCCGTGGCAAAGGGAATTCAGTTTTCAGCTTGGCCTTTGGGAAACCCTTATCTGAAGCTTTTCTCCAGGGTCAACATACCAGAGCTACTGCTTCCCTTACCCACGAAGAACTTATTATGGGGCCAGATGTGTAGATGTTTTTCTTTTGATGTCTGTTTTGAAGATCATTTATTACTCCATTTTCATTATCCTCTAGGATTTCATATATCCTGGACTCCATACTCACTGTCCTATTCAGACCAAGCTCCCACTGGAGTGATGGGATGTGGCTGATGGAAGGGAGAGCAGCTCCACACTTTTTCTTGTAGTGCTTATACTGTTACCAAGTTTAGCTTCTCAGTACAGTAACTACAAAGCCAACACTAAATGCTCTCAGACATATCTGATTCCCCTGAACTTTCTTGCCATTCCAAGGCTTTCTGAAACACAAATTGCCAAAGCACAGGCAAGTTCATTTGCTGTTTCTCTGGAGAGTGCACCCAGACTCCCAGCTAGACATGCTAAGTTTCATGTGGTTTGTTTCCTTCCTCCTTACAGCTGTTGTATGAACACTTTGCTCTATTCAGTCCTGATTCTCCATGTCTCTCCTCTGCTTTCTCTCGCACAAGCACTATTAGCAAATCCTTTCTTTGCCCCACCAAATGGCTGACTTTTTCATGTCAGCAAACCTTTTCCAACGTGTCCTTATCCCAGCAAACTCTTCTTAGCCCTCTTGCAAATGTTCTTGCATTAAAAGCTGTAGTCTGCCATTACTTGCTGATCCCTCTGCTCTCCCATTCCTGTGCTTGGAGCTGCTCTTCTTTCTTCCACCTACGTACAAAGTTGTTCAGGACACCAGCACCTCCCAGTCTGTCCAAATTTCTAGTCCTTCTCTCTTCCACCATGCTCCTTTGAGCCTACAGCTGCACTGGGATGTTTTGTAGGGGCATGAGGCCGGCGTATAGAAGGAAAATAGGAAATGTGTGAGCCTGGCCTTTCTGTGGCTGTGGTGGAAGGATCCTCACAGTGCCTGTACAGGGTCTGGGCTCCTCCAGCCTCATGTGGCACCAAGTGTAAGGCAGCAGAGCATGAGTACAGTGGGAAAATTCATCTCAAGCACAAGATCTCTGTAAAAGAAATCTACTGACAAATTCACACAGTTGATGTGGTTTTTGGAGAACTGAACTGTGAACTGGTATAGCCGAAAGCAACAACTTTCCTCCTGCTCCATGGCAGACATTTCCTTGTGTAGCTTTGCTATCTCTCCCTTCCTTCCTCACCTCTCAGACAATTCCCAGTTTCCTCTCTGAATCTGGAATATAAAAAGAAAAAAAAAGTTCCATGCTATGAAAAGTTTTCTGTATATTCCAAACCTTTCTGGAAGGGTAGGCCAGAAAAATTGTCCAGGAGAAAATAAGTTCAGAGATGTGGCACTTGGACTGCAGTGTTCGAGTTCCAGGGAGTGAATAGTGCAGGACTGATTTTCCTTAGTATCAGTCACAGTCATTTTCAGTTCAGGGAACAGTTGGTATGAGAGACACTGCTCTGCCAGCAGGCCCCAAACACCCTCCCTGTACAGCACCAATTGGTAATTGGGTTCAGCACAGGCAAGGATCAGAATCACAGAACATTCTGAGTTGAAAGGATGATTGAGTCCAACTCTGAATGACGTGTATGGAGATCAAATCCATGACCTTGGTGTTATTTGCACCATGCTGCAAGCAGCTGAGCTGTTTTATGGTCTTCCTTGTGCAAAAAGGGAGGTAATGGAGAACTGGGAATCTCCTTTCCTCAAGGAGACAGGTAGCTAGGCATTTGTGAAGGCTGTGACATTAAGAGGGAGACATGCAAATATCTTGAAAAACGGAGCCCTCAACACCTCTAAATGTATCTCCAGGAGGATTTAAAAAAGAAATCAGAGCTTTTCCAACAATGATCTCCAGATATAAAAATATATCCAGATGTACAAAAGCCCCTGAAAATGCAAGTCCTGTGACCAAGGGTCTCTGGTGAGGACAAGGGCCAGCAATCACTTTTATTCAGACTGGCTTTCTACCCATTAATAAAAATTAAGAAACATAGATTAGATGCCATCAAAGCCAAGCAGGTATCCTGCTTCTGAAATGTGATTTGACACATAGAAAAAGAAAGAATGTTCTTCCCTAAATACCAACAGAATAGCAGAGGTTTGCTAGTGCAAGGGCAAGGAGTCTCTCTCTGTAGATTTAAATTTACCACTGGTTTTACAAAATCTACTCTAATTTAATTAAAAATGCAGAGATGTTGAACTGATCATGGTTTTCACCTACAAGATGTGAAGGTGCTTTCAGGTTCTCCCTAATCAACTTTCCTCCCACATCCCTTCATCTTGTTCACTGTCCCATACTTGAGTCTTAGCAGTTTGAAGTGGTGGAGTGCAGCTATGACCAGGTGCAGATCAGTTTACAGCACATTTATTTATGCACCTGAAGTGTCCCTGTTCACATAGAGCACAGGGAAGGAGGAAGATCCAAAGGGAAGCACTTCTGACTTCAGTCTCCTCCTGCTTCCGTTCAGTGATGTGGGGAAGTGGCTGCACCCTGTGCCATCACTGTCAGCTCCAGTGGTGTTGTGGCAGTGTCACACTGAGGACTGAGTGTTTTTCTCTCTGCCATCTTTTCTTTAAAGTGTCTGAAAGAACATCTCATGTGTGTTGGTGATGCTGGAGGGCTATAACGCAGGACATGCAGCAGCACAGGGGACACAGAGGCAAAGAGCCTACACACATTGGGACAGAAACTAATTTTTGCTCAGGAGCTTGCCTTGGAATGAAGACTTTCCTGGCCTCTGACATCCATCCTCCTCCTGGAGCTCGCTTTCCTGTAGGAATCTCCATGCTGCAGAGGAGGAGCACCTATGACCAATGAGAGCTCCAGGTTCTGTGAAAATGCATTTAGATGCTGAATAGCTACACCACTTCAGGCCACAGAGGAATACATGTTCTAGCAGCCTGGCCATGGCAGAGCCTCCTCCTGCAGTCCTGCAGGGATTACAGCCACACTGACTGCTCCATCCAGCTGCTGAACAGTGGGGTGGGTATCGTGCACAGGCTTGGCTAAAACAAGAATTCCCACTGTTCTCCTACACCATCAGCTCACTCTGAGTTCTGACAGATTCATTTAGGATCAGGTCATCCTTGAACAGAAAGTTGGTAGGACAAAACCCAAGCTATTTCCAATTCTGCTTCTAATTGTATTGTAGTAAATTACAATCCCACTGGCAGAAGCTGCTCCAAATGCTCCAATATTCTAATCATGTAAAAGAAGCTGTAATGTTGTTATAAACCTTACTGCCCCTGAAACTACGTATTAAAAGGCAACATCTAAAAACAGCAGGTTCAAATCATCCTAAATGGTAAGACTGACCACCTTTTATAAGGCCAAAGAGGCCAACTCCCTCTCCCTGCTTCTAAGGGCTTGTCTTTAGCTGTGTTCCTTTCTCCTCCCCTGCCTCTCACAAACAAAGGTGCTGAGGATCTGTTTGTAAAACATAAAATGTTGTAGTACAATGTAGCCTGCACTGAACAGACCCTTCAACCAGTCTGGAGGCAAGGAGAAATAGCAGAGCGTGCCTTTTATTTCAGACCTCATCCTTTGCTGGCAGAGGAAAAGCTCAGGAGACTGTCACTCAGGGGCATTGAGGAATTCTCCGAGCCCATCATGCAGCCTCTCCCAGTTACGGCCTTCCAGGAGGAGTCTGCACCCGCCCTTGCAGCTCCAGTTCCAGAGAGCAACCCACCTCAGACACGAGACCCTGAAGAAGACCTTCTCTGCATTGCAAAAACCTTCTCCTACCTGCGAGAATCTGGTAAGACTCAATTGCAAAGTCACAGGGTCAGAAAGGTACAGGGACCCAACTCCACAATCTGAGCACCAGGAAGAATCTCCTGATGCCACTTCAGACAGGAACCTGGTTTGTCAGAGTCACGGCTGGCTCTTGTGTACACAGCAAGTGTATCTGCAGTCTGTACAAACTTTTCTAATGCACTAATTTATTGCTTTATCTTTTGTAACTGAATTGAGATCAGGAATTGCAAAAAGCTTATTGCTTTATTTCTGTAAACTGCAGCTGCAGCAGCAGCCTCCAGCCTCATCCCAAGCCCCAGCACAGCAATGGCAAGCATAGGCAGGAAACCCTTAGAACTTGGTCTTAATTTATGAAGGTCTTGCCAGCTCTGGCTCTGGTTGTTTCCCAGGCCTAGAATGTGTTTGTCTTCAAGGCTTCCCTAAATATACTGCCAGTCCTACAATCTGTTCTTTCCCTAACCAATTCTTTCTCGGATGTTTCCCCAGGTTGGTACTGGGGTTCCATCACGGCCAGCGAGGCCAAGCAGCACCTGCAGAAGATGCCTGAGGGCACGTTCCTGGTGCGGGACAGCACCCACCCCAGCTACCTGTTCACCCTGTCCGTCAAGACCAACCGAGGGCCCACCAACGTGCGCATCGAGTACACTGACAGCAGGTTCCGCCTGGACTCCAACTACCTGTCCAAACCTCGCATCCTGGCCTTCCCCGACGTGGTCAGTCTCATCCAGCACTACGTCATGTCGTGCACCACGGAAAGCAAGAGCGAGGCTCCTTACCCGCCCCCGGCTCCTCTACCTCCCCTGCAGAAGGAGATGGCAGCAGCTGCAGTACACCTGAAGCTCATCCGGCCGCTGTGCCGCAGGGACAGCATTCCCAGCCTGCAGCACCTGTGCCGCCTGCGCATCAACAAGTGCACGGCCGACGTGGAGCAGCTGCCCCTGCCCCGGCGCATGGGCGAGTACCTGAAGCAATATCCTTTCCAGCTCTGAAGTGTGGCTGCTCTCTCTCAGGCACAAATGACAGAGACACAGCCACGAGAACTTGGTGTCTCCGTCCCGCTGAAGGTGGGCACAGCAAAGGCCTGATTGTCACCAGAGACTGCATCCATCTTTCCTCTCCCCTTCTCTTCACATCCATTCCAGCCCCAGGGAGGAGTGGGTTGTTTCAGTGGCACCAGCTGAGCTCTGACCCTCGGGCCGTGCTGGCAGTGGCTGTGAGCTCTGTGGGCATGGCCACACTACTTGAATGTCAGAGCTGCTGTGACACCGGACATGTTAACGTTGTTATTTTTGCTATTTATTTCCATGGCAGTTTCTCTCCTCATGGTATTTTTAAAGCACCTTTGACTTTATTTTTTTTTGTTTTGTTTCTTTTGTGGAATTAGAGATAGCATAAAGGCTCCCAGCCAACTGGCAGCCAAAGCTCTGTGGGAATTTGGATTTGGATTCACATTCAAACAACTTCTGTTTGAGCCTGTCCCTGTGACAGGTTACAGGAGTCCACATCCAAGTTCTCCTAGGCTTCTGGGGTATGTGAGACTCAGATGACTGTATCCAGACCCACCTCTACAGAGGTAAAGACTATTTGTTTTTTTCTTCCTTAGCTACAGAGGGTATCAACCTCAGAGCACAGTGGGAACTCCCAGAGATGTGTGCTGCATCACACGTGGACAGGAGACTTCTTTGAGGAAGCTCTTCTTCCTTGAGAGCTCTAAGCAGAGATCTGGATAGTGAGGTTGGGCCAGGGAGCACTCATCCCATTTTTTTCCATCTTCTCCATCTCCAAAGGAAGTTTGTGACAAAACATTTCAAAACAAGTAATTAAAAACCAAATTTTCTCATATGCAGGCAGAAGGATTTAATTTCAGAGCACCCTGTGTTTGGCTTGTGTTTTCAAAGTGCTGTTCCCTGACCTTGCCCTTGCCTGAGACAGGGCACGACCGGGGGCTCCTTGAGCAGGTGCTCAGAGACAGCTCTGCTGGGCTGTACCAGCGACACGCACAGCTTCAGGATATTTATTTATTTATTTCTGGGGTAACACTTACAGGATCTCAGCCCCCAGAGCTGCCCTTGCTCCCTGCTCTCACGGTGCCAGACTGCAGCATGCTCTGTTCCTGCCAGCGTTAGTCACCGGCCAGGCGGCTTCTGCCAGCTCCAGGCTGGAAACCACAGCTCCACACGCTGGAAACCACAACCAACATCTCTGTTTGCCAAGGTCCAGACCTCTCCTCCCCCCTGCTCTGACTTGCATGTTTGTTATCCAGAATTAGGCTTCTGGCTCTGGGGTTGCTTCTCACACCCCATCCCTTTCACCCCCTGCAGCTGAGTCTCTTCCCCTGCTCGTTTCCACACAGGAGGGACAGACAGCAGATGGGATCTGCCCCAGACCACCACACACAAGTTGCCCCTTCCTGTTCATTTCCTGAATGCCATCATCTTCCCAGCCTTGCCATCAAGTGAGAGTAGAAGAGGGAACAGACAGGTCTACAGAAATTACTCTGTGGCTTATTTTGCCCCTAAGACCCCCTGACTTGTTCCTAGCATGAATGAACATGAAGGATTTCTTGTTCATCCCTCCCTGGGACTCTCTCTAAGGCTCTGTAAATCAGAATGGACAAAAGCCCATCTATAGCTGAGTGTTGGAAGAGAAGATGAAAAAAGATGGAATGGTGACCCAGGAGACAAGCTCGAAAAATGGGTTTCTTCCACCCTATGTTAAAGCTGCCAAAAGGGACAAGAAGGCCTGATGTGCTTAGTCAGTGGCCTTTTCTTTCCCTCTCCACATTTATACAAGTTCCTGCTGTTGCAAGCTTTGTTTTTGATACTTTGATGATTGACAGTGTGCACGTGTGATGTCAGGTTTGCTTTTTTGGTATATCCTTCCCCTTTCCCCTCTATGGCAGCAACCATGGGAAGGTACTGAATGAGAATGAAAATTTAGAAGGCAAAAAGGAAAACTTTTTAAAAATAATATAAATGATAAACCACTGAAAAGGCTTCCTTTTATCTGAACACGTCTGCCTGAGGACACTGGGAACAAGGAAACCACAGCTCTCCAAGGAGCAGCAGTGATCTCAGGAAGCCCACACAGCTCAGCCACAGGCCTGGTAACTACAGCTTGGGAAAAATCAGTTGGAGAAGTGTACAGCAGGAACGGGCAGGTTGTTCAGCTCTCTGAAACTTGCCTCCTACTTGATCTGTTCTCTGTTGGGGGTGATGGGGAGGGCAAGCTGTGGGTTTGACTCACTGCCCCAGGAGAGCCAGGAGCTCCATGCTGACCCAGACCTGAAGGCTGTGAGCTCCCACGGGCAGGGACCAGCTCTGTTCTGTGTTTGTTCTGCATTTAGCACAGTAGGGATCTCTAGGTGCTACTGCAATACAACAAATAAACAATACAGTTACTCCAAAAAGTCAGTTTCTTCTATCTTGAGACAGTTTGTTAAAAATCATTTGACTCTGGATTTTAAATAAACATTTTAAATATACTTTAAAGCCACTCAATGTAAAAGTCTTTGGTAAAATCCAAATGGATAAATTCATACTCTGTTTAGAGAAATCCTCTCCAAGAACCCAGGGCAAACTCTTCACCATTTTTTTCAAGCAAGACAAAAAGTGTTTTAATAACAAAGAGACCCTTCAGACACTGGGAGAATAAACACCAAAATCCTCAGTGTGGGCCTGGTTCCTACAGCACACAGATGAGCAGTAGCAGATGCCAAGTTAATAAGGACCGAAGGCACATTTTTTAATGATGTGGAAGAACACGGGAATGATTCTTGTATTGTTTCTGTGTGCCATAGAAAACCAATACAATGCAGGGGAAAGAAGACAGAACATAAATGGGCAGATGATGCTTTGGGTGAGATCCAGGTCAGATCCATTTTCCTCCCAGTAGGGGCCATTGGGCTGCAGTGTCCCTGTACCTGTGGTGTGGCCCTGCAGCCTTTGCCCTCACATCACCTGAGACACCTGGTGGGGAAACCACAGGGACGTGGATCTGCTCTATAATATCAGAGGGAGACAGAGGACACCCCATCTGTCCTGCTGCTGAAACACAGGGAACACACCCAGGCAATGCCACTACTGGGAGGTGACTCCACTGTGGTCCCTCCGTGCTCCTCTTCCAGAAGAGATGCCCAAGAGATGTGTCCCCATCCTGCCCAAAGCAAGCATAATGTGCTCCCAACCACTGGAAAATGGAAAACGCTCAGAAACCACCCACAAACGGAATTGTTCTTCTGCCATCCTTCTCCCTCTGTGAATCCACGGGCTTCTAAGTTCAAAATACTGCTTTGAAGGATTCCTGAAGCACGTGCTGTGCTTCCTATGCCAGCCATAGAGCTGGCATTCCCTAGCAAATATTGTTTCCACAATCTCATCAATGTGAGTCCATGGGTAGACTTCCATTGCACACCAAACCAGGAAATGTTGGCAATGCCATAACGTGTTCCAGATCAAGTTGTTAAAAAACAAATCACATCTCTGTTGGTTTAATGGGAAATATGGAAAGAGAACTACACAGGGTACAAGCAAACCACAAAATAAGCGGAAACACGAAAACAAAGGACGGAAAAGCTGCATCCTTCTTTAAAAAGAAACTTTGCAAGCCCTGGAAAAACCTGGAAAGAAAAATGCAGCATTTCTGGCACAATATTGAGTGATTTCTTAGCTGGGCTAAGCTCTTCCTCTGAGTACACATAGGAAACCCTGCTGTTCCCTTTGCACAGGCTGAAGGTGGGGATGATTGGCATGAGCCAGGCTGGTCCAGAGCTGCAGTCACACAGGGTTTTACCTCATCAGCTGTTACCTTAACAACTCCCACTCTTGTACCTCCAGCACATTTCATTAAAGAAAACAAGTTCATGTTCTGAAAACTCCTGTGCCAAACCTCTGTGCAGACTGAGCCGATTTTTACAGTTGAGTTCCACATCTCTGGAACCAGGAGCATTTGTGGCAATGCATATTGGCCTTTATCAGTACTGAAGTACAGCTGCAACTTCTCTCCCAGTGACACCTGTATGGTTTGTCGAGCCAGGGCACAACAATTTGGATTCTCTCTTGGTTTACAGTTTCTGTCTATAGATAAAAACATGGGTGTGGAGCCCTCACAGAGTCTGAAAAGCAGATTGGTAGGATTGGGAATAGAAATCCCAGTCCATGAGTGAAACCACACTCCCATGGCCCACTGCCATAGCAGAACTTCCCTGCAGTTTGTCAGGCACATATGGTATCATTTTCTGTCTTAAATCATCATTTCTGCCTTCTGAAAAAGCAACACATGCAAGAGTAAAATAACCAGTTCACATGCACATATCCCTATCCTTTCTAACTTACTGAAATTTTGGTCCTTTCCCCACATCCTTTCAGGTGCCCAACATCTCTCAGTCCAAGGCAGGAGAACCAGCATCAGATCAAGTGAATCAGCAGAGTGTATTTACTTCTCTTAGGACAGACATTGTCAGGTTTTTCCAGTTACTGACCTATTACATGTCATTTCTAGTCCCAATTCCATTGTCAGTCTTACCTGCTATCTATGAAATGAAGGGAATTAAAACCAAAAATAACTGGACACTGTATGGTGGGTCACTGTTTGTGTGGCTGTTCTGCCACACATGTTCTCATGTTCAAATCTGTCAGAGGCCAATATCCCAGCCCTCTACTATGTGTCCCTAATGGCTGCTGAGACCCTTGCAATCCTGATAGAATTACAGTATCCTCTTCCCCAGCCCAGAAATCATCAGCAGTCCAAAGGTCTGGAGTGGAGGGTAAAGCAATATCCAACGAAGATGTGCCAGAACAACTTTGGATGCCAAGTAACATCCTGCAGCTCCCTCAGATCAGGCAGCATTGTCATAACATTCACACCATGCTGTCAGTGACCCCCCACCTGTTGTTCACAGGAGAAACGGGAGAAAAACCCATCAGTCTGGGCAGCTCCTTACAAAAAAAAAAAAAAAAAACAAAAAACCCTAGATAAAAAGAAGGTATTACTTGGAGATCTGCCCTATCCCTGGGCAGAAACGTTCATCCTGTGTGTGTTCACAGCAAGCTTTGAATTTGGAAGAGGGAGTCCAAGGGAAGGCAGCACTGCCAGCATTGCCCAACACACGGCAGCCAGGAGCCCTGGCACTGCTCTGGGTGCAGACTCAGACATGTCTGCTCCCTGCCCACACCCAGGCCTGCCTCTGTGGGCTTTTTCTAATGCCAGCTGCCACAGCCCAGGGAACAGGAACACGTGGAGGCATGGCTTTATCTGGAGGCTAATGCTGCCTGGAATGAACCTCGTGTTGATCTCCCACTTCCCGGGAAACTCAACCATCGGGTGGCTCCTGCTGCTCCCCGCACACACAAGGACAGCAAGAGGCCCCTGGGAGCAGGCACAAGCCTGCAGCATCCATCACACATCTGTCATCACCTCTGC
The DNA here is from genome assembly GCA_037013685.1 of Acridotheres tristis. Classification (NCBI taxonomy): domain Eukaryota; kingdom Metazoa; phylum Chordata; class Aves; order Passeriformes; family Sturnidae; genus Acridotheres; species Acridotheres tristis. Next base: position 16,316,383 of record CM072899.1, on the reverse strand, counting down.
TGCACTGCAACAAACAAGCTCGGGGAGAAATGACAAAGTGGCCCTAGCAATAGAATCAGAGTCTTTCAGTGTTCAATTATGTGGACTAAGGAGTTTACACAAACATACTCTTGCAAACTTTAGCAAGAACTAGTAATTCTTTCTACTTGAAAAATAATGTATTGCTCAGAAGAAAAGGCAACACGTTGACCAGAGAGAAAAAAAGTAATTTTAAGGGTTTCGCTGTTAGCTTGGGCATTACATTTCAAAAGAAAACTATGGAAATTAAAATACAATTTGAACTTAACATCAATAACAATCTTAACATAATAATTCAGAGTGGTTTTTTGGATTTGGAAAGGGGTGGAAAAACAACAAAGTTTCGGAACTCCAGCTTATATTCACTACAGATGAGAGAACAAAAGAGGAAGTTTTACTGCAAACCACTGCTGGCTTAGTCCTTCAATTCCCCTGTAACCAGTGGTCATGGCTGGAAACAGGTTGTTGGCCCATCGATCCCCACTGTTGCAAAATCCTCATTTGATTAATTTAAACATAGGAAAGAACAGACCCAGAGGAAGCAGCCTGACCCAGCAGAGGAAAAGGCTCAGTCAGAACTGCTCCAGCCTGACATACCAACCTAGATTTGCAGAGAAGGGTTTCCTTTCATGAACAAGAACTACCTTCTTCCTTTTGCACCTCTTCCTCAGACCTCACTGGCAGGGTTTTCCCCTCAATGCCATTACTTCCTAAATGCAGTGTAAATGCACTTTACAGCAGCTCAGATTTGAGTTGCAAAAACCAAATACAATGTTAGTTTTTGTCAAAAGAGCTATTTTAAGAGAACACTCTATCTAGCCAGTAAAGACATTTAATTACCCCATGACAATAGAAGCTTGAAATAATACTGGTTACTGCAGCATTAGATTGCCCAAACAGATCATCAGAGACTTGGTATTTCTCAAAAACCAGATAAAAATATACCAGATGGAAGGACAAAAGAAGAACTAGTCAATCAAAACTCAGTGGCAGAGCTCAGCCAGGACTGGAGCTCCTTGGACTCTGGCCCAGCCAGTAACTCCATCATGTGACTGCCTTGGTCTGAAGGGATGCTGCAACCTTTCCAACTGTGGCTCTTGGAGAAATGCTGCCCTTTGCTGAAACAGCCCTGCCATGGAAACCTGTGAAACACAACGGGCTAAACCCCAAGGAGTGGGATGGGAATTCATTTACTTCAGGGCTGAATTTGGTCCACTTCATACTCCTAGTTTTACAGACAAGAATTTTATCCCTGGTGAAATTCTCACATGAATTTGTCTTCAAGGGAAATTGTAACACTGAAATGCTGCTGATTTAAGACAAAAACCCCCTTTCTTTCACACACTGTCTCCATCATGCACAAACTCAGCACAGAGGTTTTTCTTTTAAAAGCAGAAGGAAAGCCCATGGTGCAGTTTACAATTAAGTTCTGGCTTTCTTGAATTCACCTGTAAATAGTCTAGTCAGAACATGTGCAATGCCACTTTGGGATGTGAACATCAGCCCGTGGAAAACTGAGCAGCCAAGACTGAATTGATCTCAGCAAACTTATTTCACCTTGGCTAGGACAGAGCTTTCTGTGATGGCAACTCCTAAAAACAACAGATCTGGGCTATATTTGGGAGAAAAAGACAGCAAGACCCACTGCTCATGTCCTGGGATGCCCTTCCTTGCCAGCTGCCCCTCACTGCCTGTTCCTTGTGGGCTCACTCAGTGCAAAGGAGCAGAGATTTAATAGCTGATCATAAACTATAGAGTCTTTAATGTCAGAGCTGTTTCCTCCCTAGAACAGCAACATGGTTTGAAACCTAGTTTACAGAAGGCAGAACTGTGTTTATACTTGTCAGAAGTTACCCAATTTGGCAAGGATTCTTCCCATCATGCAAGTGTCACCACAGTCATTGCCAAACACTGTAGAGGCAGAGTTCAAAACACTACCTCCAAGCCTAGAAATATGATGAAGAAATATGTTGCCCAGTGCACATGCTATATGTTTGCACTTGTCTGAAAGTGCTCAGCACTAATAAAAGGTGTTGTTATAATTAAAATATAAATCTGAAATAGCCTAAAGCATGACCTAATATTATTTATTATTTCCAGGGAACTCTTTGGAAAATCTCTCTAACTTTTTGAAAATACCTCACTCTCTTCTAAGCCCTTGGTTTTGGAACACTCCTTACATTCTTTTAAGATTCTTTGTAATTCACCTCTTTTAGTGCTGTTCCCTCCAGTCCTGTGCCATGGAAATCACCTTGGCTGGGAGGCACGAGGCAGCATTTTGGGACAAAACAGCACTGAAGGCTGGGGATGGATCACAGGGGAAGTACAATCCGGGTGTGGCTGACATGGAGACTCCACATTACTCTTTTCTTCCCAAAAATACAGGAGATTGAAGGTTTCCCTGTGCAGGCAGACCCTTTTGTTGCTGATGAAAGCCTTTGGAGCGGGTTAGCGTGACCTGCCAGGCAGCTGACTCAGGACTATGCACAAACAGCTGCTCCAAGGCACAGCCTGCAGCTGCTGTAATGCCCTCTGTGCCCTAAACTGCAAACCAGCTGGGAGGAAAAGCTTGCCATGGAGCTTGCTTGGGTGCAGAAGGTGTGGATTGTGTTAAACAGGGAATAGCTGCACTCTCCCCTCTCAGTGCAGAGCTCTCTGATGACACAAACCAGACTGGTCCCTACTGCTCCTTCAGTCATCTCTCTTCATCCACAGCAGCCTCCATGTGACATGCTCATGCACCCCAGGCTGCACACAACCTTCTAGCTCGGCTCTGGGTTAAGGGAGGAATTTCCCCGTGGCAGGAAGGGAGGAGACCTTGTCCACACCCACCTCAGTGCTGGGCCCCTCCTGTTCACAAGTGCCACATGAAGAAGGCACCTGAAGGCAGGTTTTGCATCCCTTAGCTCTCTCCTGCCTGGCTGGAGAGCACAGCCTGAAAGAGGAAACTTCACTACATAAGCCAGAACAAATCAGGCACGCAGCTGAAAACAAAATAACTTGTGCCAGTGTCAAGTGACAGTGTGACACTGACTGGTGCAGTAAGTGAAGATGTCACATGCTAGCTTCTGTTTCCTAACATAGAAGTGCATTGGCATTAACAGAAAATATGCATTGATCATCATGCTGGTATTAGTGCTTGTACAAACCATCATTCCAAAGGGATGGTTCAGCACAGCTACTGGAAGTGGAAATATTCCACCCATCTTGGATGAAAGAGAGGCGGCTTCAGAAAAGTCCACTCTGTAACACAAGCAGACAACCCCATCACATATGATCAATCCAGACCTACTTGACTAATAAACAATAAAAATAATGTATTACCCTGCTTATGCTTCTCTACCCAGTTTGTAGAAGGCAACAAGCAGGATTTTGCACATTAATTTTGTAGTTCATTTTGTATTTGCCTTTTGGCCTATAATTTCTCCAATAATCACTTCCTTAGTCTCAGCTCTTCTTAGAGGAACTAGCTGATGAAAGAACAACACTTCTGTCAAAGAACTTCTTAAACCAAGCACAATCTTTGTCCTATGAGTCAAAAGAAACATTCTCCCCTTATGCTTAAGTGAAATAGGAAACTGTCAAAGAAGTTGTTTTTTCTCTCCTCCCATTTCTCACCAGGAGCATTGCTCAGCCTATTACTTATGTGAGTTAAAACCCAAAAGGCTTACAGGAAATACTGTATCTCCTACAGTGATCCCTATAACTAGCATCATCAATTCTTATTGGAACATGTTACAGGCACTGGTGGTTCCAGGTAGGCCTGGATGTCATGGAACAGCCCAACAAAAACCATGTGACCCAGCCAGCTGAGGTCACACTCCTCATGGGGTTTATCGTGCCCAGCTCCAGAGAAAATTATAAATATAAATATAAATATAAATATAAATATAAATATAAATATAAATATAAATATAAATATAAATATAAATATAAATATAAATATAAATATAAAGTATTCCCAGGGCTTGGATCTTCCAAGGTGTTTGCTTTCCAAGACAGGTACTTCAAATGATGATGCCACAGAAACCAAAGTATAAGGGAATTATTTTTTTATCCTTTCCCTCAAGCCTTCCTAGGCTGATATAATCAGTGCAGCAGTGCTTGTTTGGAGGCAGCTGATCATTAAAGCCTACAAAAGGAAGCACTTCAAGTTCTGTCAGAGAACACAGACTTTTCATGTCTCCTTTGCCTTGTAGAGATTGCTTTTTGATGCAAAGGGAAATAAGCCAAATGAGGTTTGTATGTTATGCTGCCAACCAAAGGAAAAGGGGAAAACCCAGGCCCTTTAACCTCTCTGCCATCAGGTACCTGTGCCAGCTAGAATTACTGCTGAAGAAAGAGCCCGACTCATTACTGGGGAAGACACCCCCAAAACTCCACCTTTGTGGAGAATGCCAGAGAGCAGAGACGGTTCCCATAGACTCTCTTCAGCTGCATCTCCCAGCCCCAGTTTTAAACCTCGGGACCAGTACATATGCCAAGATGACCACGTTAAAAATCTACATGAAACGTGTTCTGAAGTCCTGCCCCATGGACACAAACCCCTTAACTTGACCCTTATCCTGAAAGAACCATGGCTGGATACCTTCCAACAGCAACCAGGAGAAGGAGGGTGGTATAAGGATAGAAGAAAACCTGTGAACAGTTTAAGCAAAGACTAACACTACAGCAAAATGTCAGACACTGACAATCTGCACTACAAAGTCTCTAGATTTTTTAATTTTTTGATTGTTTAGATCTATGAACTTCATCATAGGTTATGAATTTATGAACTATGAACTTAAACTATGTGCATGTTCAAGAAACATAAGGAAAATTAGCAAATAGAGGAAGTTCCGTCTTTGGTTCTTCCTTTTATTTTGCAGAGATGTTGGGCCTTTGTGTGTCCTCCCCATGACCTCCAATGGGTAGGCAGGAACAAAAAGGTTGAGGACACCAGGACTCCATGTACATCTCCTGCATGGTACCTGACAGAAGTGCCTGAATGGGTGGAGTTTTCATATTATTCCTCACTTCTGCTCCCTGTGCTGGTGAGCTCCTTCCACATCATCAGAAAATACCTGAATGGTACAAAATTATCAGTGGTGACCAGCCTGACCTTGAGATGCACAAAGGGAACCACGAGGCTCAGCAGCTGAGGATAAACTGGGATGCTGAAGGCACTTGAAACCCTACACAGTTACCAAATAACAATTCTGTTTTCAAAGGCCAGCTGTCCCTGCCGAAACTGGGTCATTTCTTCTATATCAAAGTCAAAGCAGCCCGACCAGAGCTGTGCTCACTCAAACCAGTTATTCTGCTTACACCAGGCAGCTCCTCCTGCTCTCTTACACTCAAAGCAATCTTGTGCATCTTGTCAAAAACCCTTCAAACCACCCAACAACAGAGTTTGGATCATTCCTTTACCCAAGGGATGACACGAATGCTTCACGTCGGGTCAGTGCATTTACAGGCAGTGGCACGGAGACAGGGGCTGCCCATGGGTGGCCTGGGGAGGACCCTGGCCGAGGGGCAAGGGGACCAAGCTGCGCTCGAGTCCCCCCTGTGCCTCCTGTGACCCAGAACCTCATTGGCGCCGGGCTGGCGGCGCCGCAGCGGGAAGGGCCTTTATGGACAGTGGGCAAAGCGCCCAGCGCCACAAGGGCAGCGCTCACCCACGCCTGAAGAGCTCACCCAGGGCAGCTTCCAAACAGCCCCGCCAGCAATCCCAGAGAAATGCTTATGGCAGCACGCAAAGGGGGCGGTTCTGTGCACCGCCGCCTCCGCTGAGCTCAGCCCCGCACCAGCAACCTCGACACAAAGCAAGCCAGGCCCAAAGTTACTCTGTGCAAAGGTGACTCTTTCTTGCCCTTGCAACGCTGCCTCAAATCTGAGCAATTTGTGAGTGACCTAAGCTCCCTTGTTCCCTGCACTGCCAGAGGAGACAAATGCATTGGAGGGGTAGGACCATAAAGGAAAGCACCTTTATGGTGGCTTCTCTCATCCCCACAGCAATCAACGCCACGTTTCTGATCCTGGCTTTACATGCTCAGGAAGAAAAGCTGTCCCTGGGCTCTCACCATACAAAGTCTTCCCTTGGTCCTTTCCCTCTCAAACTGCAAACTCTGGCTTGACCTCTGATCCCAGAGCTTGCACCCTGTGCTCTGTTGCTCTTGCACAAAGCCCGGTGCTGTGCTCAGCACTGCCCAGCCTTTCCTCCCCACCACGGGAGCTCTGCTGACCAAGGAATCGCTGCTGGGAGCTCCCTGGGAGCTCACCCTGATGGAGCAGCAGGGGAGCACTGGAGTACCTGAACAGGTCTGACTCCTCACTAATGAGCTTTTCATGGAAAGTTGGATTCTGTTACTAATTACATCCAGTTACACCCTTCTCATGACAAACATCTCTTCCACCCTAGGTTTACTTGACAGAAGAGAGTTAAGAGGACTTGCCTGGAAAAGAATCAACTACAAGCCAGCATTTCCTCATGCTGTCTTCATACAATGTATCTGACTAGTTTCACTTCCCTGTGCTGTTAAATGTCAAGTCTTTTTGTTATGAGTATTAGACTTATTTATCTATATATATGAAAATATATACACACAGATATATATACAGTACTATCCTTATTTTTTTGAGTCTCCAATGCTGACCAAAGGAGCTTGGAAAAATAAAACTTTAATTGTACTTAACCCCCTCTGCTTGGAAAAGTACTTTTTGCCTTTTCTATAGGGTGCACTAATACATTGTAATGTATGAAGAATTCCTTCCATGTTGTGGAAAATGTGGTGCAGCTCCCAGCTAAGTCACTCAGGTGTGTGGGAAAGGGCAGGTCACAATCCTCTGTGCTGCAGTGGCTGCAGACAGCCCAACAAAAGGCTTTGATGTGGGAATGGAGGAGCCAGTGGGGGAAACTCAAGTTCCTGGGGCAGGAAGCAGAGTCCTTTCTGATTTTCCCTAGTCAAGAAGCAGGGTTATATTTGCTGCTGGTTGAGCACGATCCTTGGATCAAGTGTGACATCAACAGCAGTATCTCTTTCTTCTGCTTAAACTTCGAACCTGTGCAGGCAAGAAAACTTTAAATCTTAGTGCCAGTGGCACTTGAAGTCTGAGCTGAGACTCACCCCACACTACACGAGTGGGAATCAATCCCGAGTGGATAACTTCTCAGAGCAATAGTTTGTCCTGCTGAGAGCCCAGCAGACCCTGCGGGAGGTGGCAAATCCCTGCACCTCAGAGCACCCCAGATCCCCCATGTTCTGGTCTCAGTTTCAGACACAAGGTAATTAAGTCGTTTCAGTGAGTTACATAAAATCAACCTCTTGGAAGACACCGAGTACACAGAGCTTGCACAAGCACCTTAAATCCAGGCCCTGCCTCAGTTCACTCTGACTTCCTGACAAAGACAAGCTCCTGGACTCAGGGCAGCTGAAGCCACAGGCTCCAAGTTTGCAGCCTTCGGGAATGCTCTCATACATTTTCCTACATGGCAGGCTCAGTCTGACAGCACTAAGGCAGCAGCACCTTCCCTGCTCACACCTCAGGCTGCACCCACAGGACACTGCACCCAAAGCAAGCTGGGGTGGGAAGACACTTCCAGATCTTTCCACTGGTGTCTTATTTCTAGATTGTGGCACAGGCAGATTTTTCATTTAATGTGAACTTCCTTAGGCCCCTGCCATAAGGACTGAGGTAGCATTTTTCCCTTTTTCCCTGGTTGCCCTCAAGCATGAGGCAACAGATATTTAGCCCAGATAAAAGAAGATAGCAGTGATTCTGTAACTATCAAAACATCTGTGGGATGACTGGTCCCAAAAGATCAGTCCAGGCCCTATCACCAGTCCAGCCCAGAAGTACAAGTGAGGAAAAAGATTAAATCACAGCTATGAAATTTGCAATTCATGTTTGCTCCTTTAAAAGCAGAGGGGTGGGAACAGTGCACGTAAAATAGTGAAAGGTGAAGGAAAACATCATATAAATGGGAATATGATGTAGAATTACAAATCTCTAGTGTAAGGAAGGAGTGGACAAATTTATCTACCGAGCCTTTGGGTCTCTGGAGATGAGCAGGATGCCGACAGCACCCGGAGGCACAGAACCATCAAAGGATGGCCCGATGTATTTACTGAGCAGGATGCTGCATTAACACCCTACTGATGTGACTGAAGCTGTGTGCAACACTGGCACTCCCTCCCTTTGCCTGTCAGGCTGCAGAAAGGAAACTAAATGAGCTCTTAAAGCCATCGAGGCTCAGGCAGCCCTTCCCCCATCAGGTTTCTGTGGAAAGCCCATTGCTCCCTGGGGTCATTTTCATTGCGCTTCAGCTCTTCCAGGAACTGAGCCATGCTGACAGCAGTCCCTCCTCTGCCACACATCCAATCAGTGCACCGAGGGAGAGATTTCTAAGCAAAATAATTGAACAGCTTTATCGCAAAGAAAAAAAAAAAAAAAAAAAGGAAAAAACCCCACCCAACTGAGATCTACTGCTTTACTCGAAGAGCAAATTCTATGAAACACAGAAAACACAGAAAGGAATATGGATCAGCTAGAAATATTGCCTAGGGAAGCACAGAAAGATGAAAATAAAGTTTCCCTGGAGTCTGGAAGGAACCACATCTGGCTCGCACCTTACATGACAAGGGGGTCTCAGTTTGGGAAGCAGTGCCCAGAAAAGAGGTAAGATGGAAACCCCACACACACTTTTAATGAGAGCTGTGGAGCAAAAATCCACTCAGAATTCACCCTGTGACAGGAATTGCTGCTTACTATGCAAACCCATTGCTGGTGATCACACAGCAAATGGGGGAAGCAAGGCCAAGGACACCCAGCACATGGCCTTTATTTGTGGAGCTCCAGTGTTGTGTGTGTGTGTGTGCTCTCCTGCTGGGGCTGCTGGAGCAGGTGGCTCTGAGCTGTGGCACTGCAGCACCTCCTGCCAAACTGGGATCATGCAAACACCCCCCACTGCATCCTGGCAGCTTTAGGGGCCCGAGTGTTTCCGGCTGTGGGGTCAGGGAGGGCTGTGCCAGCAGGGCATCAGCCCCTGCTCTGCCCTGTACTGTTATCACAGATGGTTTGTACAGCCTTTGAGCTGCTTAAACATCCCCTTGGGACTGAGAAGCATCGATAAAGACAACTGCTAATGTCTTATTCCAGGAAATTGTGTTGTTTCACCTGCTCCTGCTCCCTTCAGCCCTCTCCCACACAGTCTCCTGCAACAGGAGAATAAACCAACAAATAAGAAGGCAAACAAAGAGGGAGAGATACACAGTCTCAGGAGGGAATTAATATACTGGCACTACATCATGTTGCAGCCATATGGTGCTGTGAATGCCTTTGGAAGCTTCCTATCCACTGCTGAGCAAGAAAACTGCACAGGCCTTCCCCAAACCCCACCCAGGAGTCTGTTCACAGGGAAAATCCTCTTCCAAGGACAGCACTAATTTCAGGGTGGACAGATGTCTCCCCTGGCTAACAAGGCAGGGAGTGTCACGCCTTCTGCACCTTCTTTAGGACACCACAAAGAGACCAGGGCAGTCTTTAAACATTATACTGCAGCTATTCCCACTCCTCTTCAGCTGCTCCACACTCCTTGCTATGCAGCAGCAAGCTGTTCCCAGCTCCCAGCTGTCAGCAGCAGTTCCATGGAGCCCAGCAAATGGGATTTTCCACTGCTAATCTTGCCATGACAACGTGGCACAGAGAAGACCCCAGAGGAGGAAGGGCAAAAGCTGCCTTTTTCTAGGAGCCCATGGCACAACCTAGTTAGCCAGAGAGCCATGGGCAGCCAGTCCAGTCTCCAGGGGACACAGCCATGCTCAGTGCCTCAACCCCAGGCATTGCTCATAACTCACAAGGAAACTTGCTCAGGCAGGAACTACCTCTGCATTTAATATCTGAAAGAGAGTTCTCTTATAGGACAAAGTAAGTATTATAGTAATAAATTTGTATGGTTAAGGAGGGGGAGGTTTGCTTTAGGACTCCAGTTTCCCATAGGAAAAATAAGCTGAACATCTTCCTTATCCTTCATGTTAGGTAACAAATTCATTAAAAAAATAACTCCCTGACAGCTTCTTTGAGGAATCATTGCACAGCTTGTTTGAAAGTAAGCAGCCAGAAAAGTTGAGACTTGTTTCACCCTTTGCAGACGCACGTAACAAACGAGTTACGTGCAAACTTCAAAGCAAATGTTTGCTAGAAGGAAAGTCAATAGAAAATGCAACAACGCATGGATCAAAAATCCCTCAAGACTTCACAAACAAACAAGAAAATTGCTCTACTTCTCTGCCACTGATCTACAACAACAGCAAGAAGCTTCTGTCATCAAACCACCCCTCTTTTCTAGCAGTGAGCAACAGCTGAAATGCAGGGTCTATCCACATCAGCAGCAGCTGATAACTGAGAGAATAATGACATGGAGCACCCGTATCAGTTGCAGAAAGGGAAAAGGAGAGAAGAAAGTGTGTGTATTTTTTTTCCCCCTATCTTCATATAGAATTTTCTGGATTCCCCTCAGCTTCATCCTGTCTCTTTGCTGCAGCAAAGCAGCAAGTCACAAACCCAAGGAATCCTGTGTATTTTAAACACATGCCTGCATCCAAAAGGAGAATAATTGGTGAACAAGGGAAAAATGTAAACACGAAAGAAAAGCTACTTCTGCTGTTTTAGCTACATTCAGGCTCAGTGGAGATGCTCTGAAAGACCTGGGAATAAGTCCCTTAGAGCAGAGCATCTACAAACAAAGCAAATATAATTGATCTCCCAGCTCCTGCAGGACTTTGCACAGAAAGGTAACAAAAAGGGAACTGAACCTGTATGGGGAAAAAGGAAGACTCCAGCTGAAGAGTATTTTCTTCAACAGCTTTATTCACTAGTACCTGCATCAACTACACACCAGCAAACTTGGGCAGACCAGGAAGAAGCTGTGCCAAGGAATCACTCTCTAGCCAGCACTCACCCTTGTGGCACAACAGGGAGAAGGGTTGAAGGAGGGTGGACTGGAGGGGCTGAGTTCATGATTTCAGGTGTGTCCAGGTGAGCAAGAAGTGAAGGAAGCCCCTGCAGACCATGGGCAGGAAGGATGCTCCAAGTGCAGCTGGCAGAGCTGCTCCTGCCTGTGGCACCTGGAGACCCCAAGATCTGGTGAACACCCCACTGTGCCCTCCTTCCATGTACCCCTGATGCCAGGGGGTCTCTGCCCACCTCCCTGCAGAGCACAGGAAGTTCTTAGAGGGACATGATCCTAGCACAGCACTGCAACTCTTTTGTTCTCTTTCTAGGAAAGAGCTAAGCCTTTTGATTTCCTACCAAAATCTGAAAAGTAAATTAAATGTTAATAAACCCTTAATAAAGAACTACTCCTCTGCATTTTAATTAGTTGTTCATAGAAACCAAACACATATAATAGGCTAAGAAAATGAAAGGCAACAAGGAAGTTGCCATGGCTTTGGTGGAACAACTACTCCAGCAGCGTAATCCTGTGAATGCATTAAGGTCTTTTACATGAACAGCAAGAACAGCTGCCTCTCCCACAAACACGAGCATATGTTTCTTCCCAAACCCAGGGCATATGTGAGCTCAAAAGACTTTATTGGTTCTCATTTTATGGAAGTTTCTCCACAGTGGAAAAATACAGAGGAAATAAAGAATGAAGACAAGGAAAGACTCAAAAGCAGTATCAGAAAATCTAATCAAACATTAGAAGCAGAATCTCTATAAATTAATGGAGAGAAAGAGGCTTGGGGTGGACTGGTACCTGAGAAAAGCATTAAATGTGAAAGTAAAGAAAGAATCTGCACTAAAGTCTAGGGGAAAACTGATGGCATTAAACAAACATCCCCAGAGGACAACACACATGCTGGGTGGAGCACAATGTGACAGAGCTGTGGTTGTCAGCCAAAGTCAAAAAAGAGCAGCAAAATTCAGGGGTAGAGTTGGTAGAGTTCACAGGTCTTCAAAGAGTAAGACTATACTGGAAACAGGGTGCAAAATGATAACATTCCAATGAAATTCACAGCTGATGAAGTGAAGGCCTAGGGGGACTCATCTGTTTTGGCCAGAAGGCCACAAAATGTGAGTCCTCTGTCTTGGAGCAACTCATGGTAGGTTAGCCCACCTCTCCAGGACAGAGACCCCTCCACATGTGCCTTACCCAAAAACTGAGAAGGCAAGCACTGTCTGCAGCATTGCTACAGTGACTGAGAAAAGTGCCTTGGAAACCAATACCCAACTTTCCAGCATCCTCAATTCCCTGCTAATTTGAAGTCAACTCAGAGCAATTCAGTAACTGCATGTAAAAGATGTGTTTAAAGCCAAGTGCTGTGAGAAATTCACTCCTCCCAGGCTGCCAGCAGCATGTGAAATAATTTTAACTTCTAAGTGGGCAGTAAGAATAACATTAATTTGTCAGTGTCATGCTGAGTATTTTCCTTAGAAACTCTGCAGAGATTGGGAGAATAGTTGCCATCATCTCCTGCTTTGGAAGGAGGGAACACGCAGCAGAGGCCTGAACCTGGGACTGGCCAAGGACTGATGGAAGTCATGGCACTGGGAAGCACAACGTGTGGGACAGCACACCAGGCAGTGGTACTCCATCTGTCTTGCTTCACTTATGCAAGGTCATGTGGTTGTGGGAGGTTTCAGGGTCCCAAAAATCTCTGTCTGAGCTCCTGGCATGCTCTCAGACTCCTACCATGGAGATGATGACTGATGGCAGGAAATTTTGACCTTTTAACTCCATATCCCTTTTCTAAATTCCTGTGGTCACTACTGCTGTCTCTTATGTAGCAAATTCCTTCTCTCGCTCCCTCAAGAAGCCAAACAACATTCTGTAGTAAAGAGCTGAGCGGGGCATAAATCTCCAGCCCCTCCAGCCTCTGGTAATCTTCCCAGTCCCGTGGCCTGACTCCAAACTTTTGCCCCCGGCCTCGGGGGAGCCTCAGGTCACTGGACGAGCTCTTTTGCCATGCTTGGAATGGCAGCGAGAATTCTCTGAAGCGTCCCGCAGGGCCCGGGGCCGCGGTTCCAGGAACCGGCGCCTGCCGCCCGGGCCGAGCTGTTCCTAGAACCGCCGGGGCCGCGTCCCCCGGGAATGGGAATGGGGCACGGCGGCCAGGGCAGGCCAGCGGGAAAGGATGGCAGCAAAGAGCCACGCTGCACAGACCTTCCAGCTCTCCACACAGGCCCTTCTCCTCCTTCCTGTCATCCCAGAAGGATTGTTCTGGCCCGCTTCTCCCGCTGCTGGCAGTGTCTGCACGGCAGCGGCAGCTCCCACCTGTCCCCCAGCTCCCCTGCCACATCCCAGCTTTGCTTCCAGCAATTTCAGCCCCTGCAATTGAAAACGACTCTGCCAAAGGCAACAGCCACGCCTAGGTATCACACTGAAAATCCTTTCTAGCGTCAGCACACATTATACCAGGAAACATCAGCAATAATAAATAGCACCGAGATGGAAATCTGCCATACAACAGCGAGGTCTGAACTAGGCTGAGCCTAACACAGGCAATCCAGGCTGGGCATAATCTCCAGTACCAACTGGAGTTGTGCACAAGGACTACACACCAAGGCAGTCCCTGGCCCTCATTTTATAGAGCACCTTTTCTACCTCAGGCTTTTTCAGGAGCCACCTTGGCTCCTGACACTGCTCTACTCATCTGTGTGCACAGCCAAGCACACACCTAGCTATAAAATTTATTTCTAGATAAATAGATGTCTGTAGCATGAACCAGACCTAGCTGGGACCAAGTTCTTAGCTAATCCCATGCAATTTCTCTGGTTCAAGAAAACTCTGCCAAGTGGATGGAGAAGGAACCTGGCCACAAGTCTGGGCTTCCCCAGCACAGTATTTAGCTGCAGACAGTTTTAGGGTTTACAGAAGGAAACCTCCTCTCTGAGCACCTGGCTGACAACTAGTAGCCAGAAAAACCCAGAACATGGTGGATGAAAATCAGGAGCTGAAGGAAAGTAAATAAACTAAATGGATTTCCCTGGTGTTGACAGCACATACTTTTCTTTCAATAATCTGCACTGCCATGAAAGGTGATGATATTGTTCCATTTACTGTGTTTTTCCTGGCCTGTCCCCAAGGCCACAATACTGTGTGTTTATTTCGTTTTTCATAAGGTCAAAGATGCATATTTGGGTAAAACAGAAAGTTTACTATGGACTTTCACCTTTGGGATTTAAACCAAGTGTGACAACTGCAATGAAAAATATTTACAGCTGTCTACATATATGGGGGGGGGCTTTTGGAAGAAAGAGGACTTTCAATCCCACGTCTTTCTCAACAGTTGCCTTAAATATGATTTATTACACACAAGAGGAAAAAGAAGAAAATCTCAAGATTTAGACTGCACAATGATCCCAGGACACACTACTGATGTTTCAAGCCATGAATCACAGACAAGTGAGGCACTGGTCTGTGTGGAAGAATTCCAGCAATAAGCACTGTTGTTAGGGAGCAGGCACCTGGGGCCTCTGTGCTCACACACCAGTTTAAATGGGTGGGCAGAAACTGCAATAAGCAAGTGATGTGCAATACTGCCTTTTCCATGGCATCCAAAGAAACAATGGCTTTGCTTATCAGCTTACTTTCCTTGGAAACCTCAACAGACTGGAACTTCATTATTGCACACCTTGAGATGTGGTTGGTAAAATCAGGCCACTGAGTATGCACAGTGCTCAAAAAGCACTCTGGCCTGCTCTTCACAGCTCCATGGTCCATCTTGTGGCCAGTCCTTTTCCTGGTTGTAGTGGTCAAGGAAACAGCCAGAAATCAAGAGGACAGTGAGCCTGACACTGGTCCACAACTTGGTCTCACTTTTCCAGAAGGAACAACTGCAAAGGAAACCATCCCTTGCTACACAAGTAGAGAACAAACAACAAAAATCCACATTCCTTGACACCTTGTCAAGGGGTGGGTGGGTGGTGTGGGTATCCAAGGTGTCTGTGTGGTTGTCCAAGTTGACCTCACCTTATCTCTGAATGCTAAATAGACTAGGCCTATGAGCAACACTTGGTTAGTATCTAGAGAAAATTTAAACCCTTCAAAAGCTGGTGGGATTGGCACAAAGAACTGGTGAAGGATTGGGAGAAATCTTCCCCCACTGTAACTTCCTCACAAGTAGGTACCAATCTTAAAGTAACCCCAAAACCACACACATAGTCTCTGATAGCCATGTATACATGTGCACACCTTTCAGAGGAAATTAAAAATCCACAAATTCCACACCTTATTAATCCATAAAGCAAAATGGATAACACCATAGTTATAGGATCCATGTTTAGATAAGGGCCTGCAAATGGGAGGAATACAGCCACGACCATGTGCCACCTGAACCAACCTGCACCACATGGTGCAACCTAACCAGGTTTCTATATCCAGCACACAAAAAAATAGGTTACTCAAGAACTGTTATCCCTTTTTCACCCTTTTTCTCTCAATGCCCTCAGGCCTCACAAAAAAATCTGCCTAGGTTTGAAAGACAAGTGTCTGTTAGGGAAGGCAGGAGCCTCCCTTGGAATGGAGAATGTAAACCCCCAACACCTTGAGAGATCAGAACATGCCAAATGGGGAAGGCCAGGTGCTCTTGCTGAAAAACCACCCTCACTGACTCTGGACAAACCTGCACTGGCTTTGACCCAGCAGCACAATGTCTAGAGTGAACCCATGGGAATGCAGAGCCTGACTTCCCTCAGATCCAAGCCTCTTTCTGGCACAGAAAGAAAAGACATTATAAAACACACCAACATCACCAGAGGCACCATTAAGCTGTCTTAACCAGTGGCTTTTAAGCTGCAGCCCTTAGGACAGGGGGGTTTCCATGGATTACTGCTGCCATCCACAAAAGATGACTAACTAGAGGATACCTACTGTCAGGAGGACTTTCTGGTGGCAAGTCTTGACTTACTCATGTTGAACGTGTTGACAACCAGCCCGCTAGTGATGAGTGGCAAACAGTTTCCCTGAGTCTTTGAATGCCTTGGGTGGGAGCTGACAGGTGATGCTCCTCTTCCTCCACCCATACACTGAGTTATATTCACTCCTTCTTAATTTAGTTCCTCTTAAATTCCAAGCAGCTTCCTTGAGTAGTCGTCTCTAAAACTGAGACTAAAATACAGCAGGTGCAGGAATGTAACCAGAAATAGGTTACAGATTCATCCCAGATATATGAAAAGGTTAACCATGTTTGTAACCTTTCTGTACCAATATCATGTAAAGCAGAACCCCCTTTTCCAATGGCAGCATCAGATGAGCTGAGCAACATTCATTTCACTTAAGGAAAATTCTTTGGAGATGGGAGCTGGGCCTCATCAGCTCTACTATGAGGATCCTAGGAAAAACCTACCTATGAGGTATTAATGTATGGTATATGTGGGATAAACATGCAATAGACAGTCACATAGAAAATACCTTCAATCTATTTGAGGTAGAGCTGCTGTAACTCAAACTGCTATTAAGTTACAGACAATACAGCCAATACTCTCATTCAGGCAGAGCACCTGAGGTGATTTTACTGGTATGAGAGGAGAAAGATGCAGGAAGCACTCCAAAAAATAAATCCACCATCCTTTCTCCTTCCTATTTACAAACCCAGCCATTATTTTTCCTTACTCTTCATTCCAATTCCGCTAGTCAAAACAGTGAAATTTTGAATCCCAGAAAAACAATCCCTTATGCAATTCCACCCTTTAAGCAACATAAAACTGCATAAATTGAGTACATAACCCTGCCTTTACATATTAGCTTCTCAATACAGTGTGTACCATCACTGCTGCCAATTTGCACACACAGCGTTCTCAAGCCTGATAAATCATTGCTCTTATTTCTTTTTCCACAACTCTGTGCTGCTGCTTTGTCTTGCCTTTGACAGGACCTCAGTTCCACCTTTTCTCAGAAAACAACTGAATCAGATGAACAAGATATTCCTTCTTTACTTCTTCATCCTGGATGTACTCTTTCTGAAGCCATCAAGGCACAACTATAAATAATATTTACCCCTCAAGACAGTGTGATTGAAGTTGCTCATCACTGCTAAAGCATCAGATACCTGTCTTGCACCCTAGGACCCACAGGATGGGAGTATTAAGAAAAGAAGTATCTAGGAGAGAAGAGCTGTTCTCCATAGCCGTCTTTAGTCCTTTTGAGTTCTCAGAGTTTAAGCATGACACCAACTCTAAGTCTGTCCAAACAGCCAAAGCCCGTTTCTGAGAGAACTCCTTCAGCCAGCACTTAGTAACTGCTGAATTTCCCAGCAAACCATTGGTGTCACAGGCTTGTCTCACAGGACTTTAATTCTATACCCATCTCCAGCAGGTCTTTCTGCCCAGATAGCATAAAATGTAGAGTCATTCCCCACAGAGCTGGCTTCCAAACAGGGTTTGGATTGCCAGGATTTGACTTCATCGATACTCAGAATTTCTCCACTTTTCACCCCTCAGCTACACCTATCACAGCAGGGCAGCCATGAGATTTATCACACCAGTTTATCACCCCTCTCCTGTAATGAACTGCAGTTCCTTGCTGGGGTTGCTGGAACCAAGACTTGGGCAAAAAACCTTGAAAGCCTGATCCAAGCAAATTGCATCAATGCTCAGTGATGGCAGTGTGCCAGTGCTAATTACCTCACTGCCAATCAGTTTATCAGGAGCACCCAGCCAGTGTGCTCATCTCTCCAGTCCTCTCCTATGTCTCCAAGTGCTCCACCTTTCCTTCCTCCCCTGCTGAAACATGTGGGCAGCACCCAAAGAAACACCTTCTCTTCTCACAGGGCAGTTTATAGAGACAACAAGGGCTCTAAGATACAGGCTATAATTGAATGCAGTGGAGAACAGAATGAGAAACCATAGCATAAATGTAAAGATGTTTTAGGTCCAGACTGGAGCATCTTCTCTGCTGCTTAACACAGAAACATGGAGTTAGTGCCTATAGGGAAGGGTAGGAGGCAGCTGGAACAGTACAGCATGGGAGAGATGCATTCATTCTCCTCCCTTTCCTAGGAAGGCTAGGGAAATTAAATCAGGTCCAAGAACTCTTTCTTCTCCATTAACAGTCATCCATCATCACCTTCTTTGCAAGACAGTACCTCCCATCCTCCTTGCTGCATTCACTTCAACCAGCAGCCAGGCTCTTCCAGGAAATCGGGGAAGAGCAGAATTCCTCATGTGTCAACCATTCAGTCAGACAGGGGGGCAAGAGATTGTAAGAGGAAACACTGTTTAAAAAAGAAACTTCTTACTGTTTCTTGGGATCTGGCTTCTGTGTAGAATGACACACAAATAAACTCTTACAACACACAGTGAGGAATTCAGATTAGGGAAGTACAGAGAGAAGTGGAGACAGCTCTGACCCAAGCTTGAAAACTTGCAGATCCTCAACAGGCATGTACTAGGAACTAGAAGGAAAAAACAACCTCTATTAAATGCTGCTGAAAATTTGGTTTAAACTGTTGGGTTTTTTTTGATACAGACAATCTCCATGCCTGAATTTGAGGTGGGAGGGAGGAAGTAAATGTCCGCCAACACAGCAAAGCAAGTCAGATTGCACCAGGGACAATCCTGAGTAACTGATGCTGAATGGAAGAAATGAACTCATGTCTCCTAAAGGGGTGACTTTAATTTAAAAAATCTCAAAACCAGAAGGAGCTCTAAACTCTTATGCCATTAATATCTCATAGGCTTATTTTCAATACTTCTCATCCATATGATATGTGCACATAAAAAGAGGGGCAATGCACTTTTGTGAGCTTAAATCTTGGAAAGGTTAAACAAGAGCTGGTGAAAGTCTCAAGTTCTACAGTCTGGGTAGCAGTACTGCCTTGTGCAGCAGAGGGAATGCTTCTTTACAGGTTGATCCCTGCAGCCAACCTAAAAAACAAGTGATCAGGGATTACAGCTCAAGGACTCTGGGAAACTTGTTTCAATTTATTGAGTAAAGCTTTCCAAATCTCCCCCTGGATCCTATGCAGGGAAAGTCAGCTGCACCTGAGAGTGCCTTTGCTATCCTGTCCAGAGGCTGAGATTCAGCTTCTAAACTTTCAGAGGAACAGTGGCCCCAAGGACACAGAGGGCAAACACACATTGACCGGAGCAGCAGGGAAAGAAGAATAAAACAGAAAATATGGAACAGTTGACTACAGATTTGATCCATGAGTCAACACTTTGTACAGTCTGCCCAGGAAAGGCTGGCAACCTGAAAGTGATGTAAAAATAAAGCCTTTTAAAATAATTTCAGAAACAACCAAACCCTTGTCACAAATCCAGTGAACTTCAGGTTGTCACCGCAGTGTGTTGCAACATTTTGGAACTTCCCAGAACAAAGCCTCTGTCCCCACGACACAGCCACTTGCACAAAGCAGAAAGACCCACTGCTGTCACACTGAATTCTGCACACACACAGAGCCACTGCTGTCACACTGAATTCTGCACACACACAGAGCCACTGCTGTCACACTGAATTCTGCACACACACAGAGCCACTGCTGTCACACTGAATTCTGCACACACACACAGCCACTGCTGTCACACTGTGAATCCAGCACACACACACACAGAGCCACGGCTGTCACACAGGGAATTCTGCACACAGACAGCCACAGGCACCAGTGCTACTCAGCAGGCAGCAATGGTACTTGCTCAAGCATCTGCAGATGGATGCAGCCACACACAAACAGAGCAAACTGCATGTACAGGTATTTATTGAATTGTACCAGCAAAAGCTTAAGTAAGAGATATTTGCTGTCATGAGCTCAGCAAAGCAAAGAAATAAAATAAATATGCAGTATTGACGTATCCCTCTTCAGGGAGACGGTTTGGAAAACAGGGAGTCTGCTGATTCAATTTTTCCTGGGCTCTTATGACTTTCTGGTAGAGACAGGTGAAGTGAAACTTGAGTAGGGTAACTCTAGCCAGAGAGTGAGATAGAAATAAACAATATTATTCCTGGAAAGAAGGGATAGTAGCTGTCCCTCTGCCAAAGTGCACTCCAATCCAGAGCCTATTAGCTGCAGATTCTTTTCTGGACTCCACCTCCCAGTGTCAGGGCAACAGTCCCAGGTCTTGACGTCAAAGCTGCCTTTTGTTTGCTGCACAGACTTTCCCCTTGTGCAGGTTTAGCAGAGCGAGGCACCAGAGCAGACAGGCAGAGAGCTCTGCTCTGACCAGGTCTGCAAACTCTACACAAGCCTCCAAGGAAAGCACCCTCCCCATATCACTACTGTCAACCATTCCAGTGGAAAAAAAAATAAAAATAGTTCAGTGTGTCTAATTTGTTTTACGTCTGAGCCACCCTTTTGCTAACCTTTCTTTCAATTTGTGCCCTGGGCTTTATCAGCTGTGGTTTTATCTTGCATTATTTAGACTGCAAGTGCTGCCAAGCAAGGACTCTTAGCGTAAGACAAGGCTGTAAAACTACCTCCTTAGCTATCAGATATACTAGGAGACAATCCTTACATGGGGCATGGGGGATAAACTCCCAGTGTTCCAGAGAACGCTCAGGGATGTCAGAGGGCTAATAAGGAATGAGACCAGGTTCTATCACAAAATCCTTCCACATCTCCAAACTTAGGACAGCTAGAGCCAAACTGATTGTTTTCCAAAGTTAGAAGAGCAGCCTTTCCTCCACTCTCACCTGGACACACACAGACTATTCTTTGTCCTTTCCATCCACCTGACTCCCTGTCCCCAAACACAAGCTACCCAGTGGGAGCATAAGGGAAGAGGAACTTGCTGTGTTAGGTCAGGCTTTCCCTGCTAGAAGCCCTTTAAGATACAACTACAGCAGTCACTGTAGGATTACACCATTCCTAATAAAAATTTGACACTCTATTAGAACCTATAGCTTTTTTTTTAAAAGGTCAATAAAAGGAGACAAAAAAAAAAAAAAGGAGCAGTCACATAATGCATAGAGAAATGGGCACAGTAAACACCTGCTACAGATTTCCAAGAGGAGATGCCAGTCACCTCACATGCTCACAGTTAAGATGTGACCATGTCTGTAATCCCTCCTTCTGACAGCAATGAACCTGACATTGGCTGGGACATTGCACAACGCAGCTCTTCTATTCCCCTGCCACTGAGCATCTCCAGACCATCTCCCTCCACCTACAGCAGAGGCCAAAGCCCTTACTCCTGCTCTCCAAACACAGATGTGCTCTGAGGCTCTCCTTGTTCCCCCTTCTGAAAGTTGGGAAACCTTTAGTATGTCTCAATCTTGTAAGACACTCCAGCTGCTACTTTGTGATTCTTGCAGGAGTGCTGCTGCTGGCTCTGTACACCTGTAATTGAGTGAAAAACAAGACTATTATCTCTGGCTCAGGCACGGGGCCAGCACTGTTGGGATGCAGCATTCCTGGGCTATTAGTAGCTAACAAGATGAGAAGCATTTGCTCCTGCTAATGAACACAAAAACAAAAACAAACTTTCTATCTGTCTGATCTCTGCTGTCAGAACAGCAGAAAATTCTATGCTCAACCCAGGCCAAAGTGTTTCATCCCTTGTAGAGTGTTGTTTTGGGAGGCAGAATGCAAGTTCCTGGTGTTTCAATAGAATCTGGTTGTCCATGTTCTCCTTCTGACCTGAACAGAAAGCCAAAATTCCCAAAGAACTAACCCACATCCATTTCCCTGGGACCAGCTATTATTCACTTACAAGTGTGAGTAAATCTTCATTCAACAAGACACATCCTGGGTAGGAGGAGGGAGTCCTCACACAGTCACACTTTCCTCCCCTGTCTCTCCCCTCCCTTACCAAGCTACAAGCACACAAATAAACACAGGAATTGGCTGTCGCATTTCTTCTCTTTTCAGCTCCTTCCAGTGTTTTCAGACAAGTCATCCAGTACAGAATGGAAAGGCCTGCTCATTTCCACTTGCCCTCTACCAGCAGGGAGACACAAGCTTGAGGTCAGGAGGGTGATTCCCTACTACTGACACACAGGTGGCATTGGGAGCAGTGTCAAGTCCAGCAGCAGCTACAGTCTGATCCAGAGCCCTGCAGGGCAGTGCTACACCAAACCAGGCTCTGACTTTCTATCAGCATGTCCTGGAAACCCACACTGGCAGGCAGGTCACAGTGGAGATAAGCAGGACTTCTTAGACCTCATATGGATCCTTTCTCTTGTCATAAAGACCTGACAAAATTGAGCCCTGGGGATGACTGGCAACCTGAACTTATTCATGTCACAAAGTACACTCTAGAACTAGGCTGTGGTGCAGAGAGAATATTTCCAGGTACTGAAGAGGCAGCTATTTCAGTAACTCAGCAATCCCCTCCCATTCCACTGAAGTAGGTGAGCAAGTACTCAAGGCTTATTCCAAGTGCTCTCCATGCAGGAGTCAGCTCTCAAGAACACAATAGAACAAATGCTCATAGTTGGGGTGTCAGGGTGGAACAGCTGCATGGGACTGGTTACTGGCCTTCAGGCTGCTGATCCCTCGTAGAGTGGTATTTTCCAAGCTCTCCCTGCCACTACAAGGGCGGAAAATATGCTCAAAAAATACAAGAAAAAAGAAATCCTATCCTAGACTATCTCATGACAAGAGAGACTTATAAATCTAGAGGCTTGAAGAAAAAGAGCTACTCTGCAGAGAGAATCCCCTGATGCTGGAGACTGAGAGCTGGCACCAGCCTAAACTAAGAGCCAGCAGCAAGGCAAGCCCACCATCATTGTTTGGAATATCTTGTTTTAGTAATCAGCAGCTCTGCCTGCTCCCAGCTCCTACCCCTTCTCTCCATTCCACACTCAGATGATGCAAAGACAAACTGCCAGTCACACGAGGACGGTCACTGGTGCATTTAATTTGTAGATATATGAGGGGGTGTTGCCAAATTAAGTAATAGAAACCAGCCATGTAACCGAAAGTGCTCAGCTACATCCCAGCTGTCTCAGGGAGCTAAACAAAACCCTCACCACCTCCTGAGCAGTGAGTGGCTCTCCATACTCTGCCTGCTGAGCAGAACTGCCTTCCCACTCCAACTCACAACAGACAAGGAGCTTGGGCCAGGCACTGCCATGGCTCAGAGGCAATGCCTACCTTGACTTCCCTTTCTGTTACTTTTCTTTTTTTCTCGTGATGTTGGTGAAAAGACCTAAGGAAACAGAAGCCCTGGGAGGAAGTGAGTCAGGAAACCTGTACCATGTTTCAGGGGAAGTGTGACTCAGAGTGCTAGGAGCAGAGCTCGCCTCTCCCTGGTGCCCTGGAGGAGGTGATAAGATTGTGTAATCCCCAAGATAACTTTCTGCACATCCTAATTCTGCTGATCCTCCCAGGGGAGGGGTGCTTCTGCCGAGTACTGTACATTGGCTGATTTCTTAGAATAAACTGTGACAGCTCCCTGTGAGCTCATCATGTGGGAGGGGGTGCTGGGCTCCCTGCCTGCACTCTCGAAAGAACCAGGAGCAACAGAAACACCGAATTTATATTAAGAGCACAGCAAAGACCTGGAAAACCTTGTTTGGTCTGTTTGTTCTTCTTCAACACATGGTGTGAGGACAAGGGTACTCGACAGCCACGGAGGAACCAGTTATAAAGTGGAGGGAAGGATAAGAAAGAATTTAAGAAACGACAAATGTGGTGGGCACAAGAAGGGAGGAGACAGTCTGTGCTGCTCAGGACTGGGGAGGGCACAGTCAGGAGCACAAGACACTAAAGGAAAGAAGCCAAGAGTGCAGGCCAAGCAAAGGAAAAGAGAAAGGCAGGGAGGATGGAGATAAGATCACAGGGAGAGTCCCTTAGGCGTGATGAGGAAAGTGCAGGGATAACAAAATGCCCCTGGGATGGAGAGAGCAAAGAAACCCCACACTGAGGGAAAGGGGCCTCTGTCCCTTCTGAGCTCTCAGTGCACACCCGAGCCAGAGCTCGTGTTCCTTGCTCTCTGCTCACCTCTAAGTGCCATTGCTGAAAAACAACTGAAGCCTTAAAGCCAGGGGGATGCAACAAGAGACAAAGCATTGCCCTTTTCCAGCCATACAGGATTCTCTCTTTCCTCCTGGCAGGAGCTGTGCCAGCACTCCCAAGCTGTGCCACTACCTGTGCCACCAGGTGCAAAGGGTCTACAACACCATTAGGCTTCTGGAAATTTCTGCTGTACAAGTAAAGCTCCCAGGACCTTTGGGAGCTTGATGACAGCGGAACTCTCAAACTCCAACTCTGCTTTCTGGAGACCTCACAAATTTTTTTGGCAAACAAGCTACTGAATAAGAATGAAGAGAGAAGGAAGCAGGAGCCAACAGTAATCAAATCATCAATTTCAGAAATTTTTACCCCCAGCTGAGGGGCAGCAAAGCTGCTGGCTGAGACTCAGAAGACCCAGAGCTTATTTCCCTTTCTGTCTGGACCTGAGACAAACCAGTCAGCTATCCTGAGACAAACCACTTGTGTATCCTGGGCTTCCAGGCCCCTTTTCCCCCTTTACTTGCCTCATTGATATCACATACAAGCTTCCTGGGAGATGGCTTCCTGTAACATTAGATGCATCCCAGATTGCAAACTGCTGAATGGTAATGGAAGTGATAATGAGCACTTTGGGTTTCAAGCCTAGTATTTCTGGGACAATTGTGACAGCTCATATGACCAAATATCCCAGGGCTAGCAAGCCTGGGAAGAACTGTGGATGGGACCTGTGTGCAGGGGAGCAACTGACCCTGCAACTTCTGGTTACAAAAGAGGAACATTTTTATCATCAAATGTAAATCAAAGAAAATTCTCATTCTTCACCCATGAAAACTCCAGGCTGCTGGAAAACAAATTTGTTGGAAATTTGTGAGTGTTATCATGGGCTCATTCCTTATTTCACTGTGATCAGCCTGTTACTCAGAAATAGGATGACTGTATTTTATTCTTGTGGGTGGTATCTGCAAGGACCAAACCCATCAGGATCATGCCTGGCAAATGTGTGTTAGTTATTCTGCATCCTGCAAACACCCACCTTGTGAGCACAGCACAGGGATGGAGCTGTGTCCAGACAAGCACATTCACACAGATTTCTGTTTAAATGATGTTTTGTGGGCCTGACTCAGCTGCTGACACCTCCTCACCACACAGGATGCCTGCAGTCTTTTGCAGCAGCTCTGGCTTTCCCTTTGAATCTGTGCTAGAAGGAAAATATCAGGTGGAAGCTATTTTTCTAGTTAGTGTTTTTCAAGATGCTGCCTGCCCTAGATCAATTCCAAGAACTGAGGCAGTCAAACAAAGAAACCCTTACAGGCTGATCAGCAGCATGAGCATTGCTGCTCTGGCAACTTCCCACGCTGTAAGAAGAATGAGCACAAACAAAAATAAGACCACACACACGAGAAGGGCTGAGCTCTGCACTCAGAGAACTGCCAGTGACAGCACCTCCAGCCCCTCTGCACACCCACAGCTCCAGCACTGTGCCACTGCCTCCCTGGAATGCCCAAAGCACAGCAGTTATGTGAGCAGGCTGCAGATGAGATCTGCTCACTCAGATCACACCCCACAGTCTCTTCCCTGCCTCACAGGACTAAGGGATGCTGGCTCTGAAGCCTGAAATTCAACTGAACAGCAGTGAAATCCCTTTAGGGGACAGGATGGGGCAAAGCAGAGTCTTGTAGGATCCAAGTGCTTCAGCCCTTCTTCCTTCACCCTCCATGACAGAAAAAAAAATTAAAAAAAAATCAGTCACTTCCATCAACTCTGCACAGGCACAAAAATCATCTCAAGAAGTTGTCTCATTACATGCAGCTACCAGAAATGGTGGTTTTGACACCCTAGGTGACCCCAACACCTTCTCTCCTTTGGGTGCCCTGTGCCAGATGCCCACGCTGGCACATATGACAAATTTGTTTTCTTTCCCAGGTTACTGCAAAGAGGAGCTGAAATCAGGGGCCAGCTCTCATCAAAGCTCCACTGAGAAAGTAAAGTATCAGTGATGACCTGTGTCAGTTGAGAAGCCTAAGCCAACTTTAAGCACAGGGAAAGAAATGGATTTTTTTTTTATCCCTTGAATACAGAAAGCCAAAAACATTGAAAGAGAAAAACCTTTGGACTACTTCTATTAATTGCATCCATGGAAATGACACTAGACATGCCTACATCTGCCTGTTCTGGTCACTTTAAGCTATTTCCTGATCTCATCAGACTCAGCTAAATTTGGCACTGGGGCTATGGCTGTGACATTCACAGCTGGGGAAAAACAAGCTTTGAATCAGTCTAAGGAAAGAAGCAAATGAACCAGTGCATTTGCAGTGGTCTGGTAACAGCTTCTGCTTCTGCAGATCTCTGCCTGGGGACCCCACAGGCACTAAGAAACTCTCAGGATGCCCAGCTGAACCACAGTGTCAGTGTATCCTACACTACTCAGGGAAACTGAGGCACTGGAGAACCCATCGTGCAACAAGAAACAGAATCCAAATTACAGGATCATAAACTGTAAACTCCTCCTCCTTATCTGCAACCCTCATAAAAGCAATTTCATTTAACTGACTGGAATTTGCCCAATGGCACAATTGTTATATGGCTCTAAAAGCAAAAAATCAAACATTCTGTGCATCAGTGCACAGCATCAAGCTGGAATTGCCCTCTCAAGGTTTTTCTTAACTAGGGCAGTTCTGGGGAAGTCTGTGGCTGAGTTCTCTGCTCTGCAAAAGGCACTTCCCTCACTGAGCACAGAGGAGGACATGGCCACTGGTACAGCCTGGCTGAACAATTGCTCTGCTTCAACTCTGAAGGGCAAAAAAAACCAATAAAAGGGGTCCCAGCATAAACCCACACCAGGGATGCATTTGCTGATGGTGTGACACTGCATTTCAGAGCGGGCTCCAGACACATGGCCCCTTTCTGAAAGGGAACATTTTGTTGCCTGTCTTGGTGCAGAGAGGGTTAATCCTGGCTAGTGAACGAGCAGGATCAAGATCAGCTCATCTTTTCCACTGAAGCAGAGAGCTACAGAAAATGCTGGTTTCTTGATGCTTGTTGTGTCAGTGACTTCCAGGAACAGTGAGCTAAACTCAGCTGCTCTTCCCAGCATCAGCTGAGGGGGCGGCAGGGGATGGAACATAGCTTGTTCTTGGAAGGCAGGAAAAAATAAGGCTCTGGCAGAGCTGAGCAAACTCTCCTCTCTCCTCCCTCCTCTCCCCAAAAGATTCTTTTCAGCATCTATTAATGCCTCAAAGTACAGCTGGGTTGGTTTTCCTTTTATCATCAAGCAAACATAAGAGCAATGCAAGAAGGCAATTCTCAAGCAGAGAGAAGTTAATCAAATAAATAACCAATAAGCTCATCTCCATGAGCTCCCACATGCCCCATGATCTTGCTCAGTTTAGTGTATAACCTATTGTGCTTCTTAACATTTTCCTATTAGATACACACAGAAAGTTATAGAGACATCCAGCTCATAGAAACTATTTTTGGCTGCTTTATCTTCAAGCATTATGAATTCCAAGGGATGATTGGATATTTGGCCTTCTCCCAGCCTGGCTGACTGTGAAGGGAGCAGACAGTAACCTCATTGCTATTCTTCTGGGGAAACAAACATCTTTTAGAAATGACAAGTATCTGGCTTGTAGGTACAGCACTCTGAAGGAGACTCAGGGAAATGGAGCAGTCACCAGCTGTGAGGAATGTGAGAATAGCCTTGAGGCACAGAAAAAAGAAAACCAGGAACCAGAATGAGTTTGTTTCAGGGTTCCCCACAAGCTGCCCTAGAAATACAAGGCAGCAGCACAAAGTTATGAACAGAGGGAGAAATCCTGCTGTGAAGTTTGCAGTCAGTGGCACAGCTGGGTGAGAATTCACATAGCTTTTATAAAATTCAACCCGATCTTGCTGGAAAATACAAGAAGTCGTGTGCCAGCTGTGCTGGGAGATGTGACCCCCGTGTGCCTGTGTGTGTGCCTCAGCTGGGCACTCAGCAGCCCGGGGGTGGCACTGAATGTCCCCGGCTGTGGCGCTGCCATCCCGGGAC
Source organism: Acridotheres tristis (assembly GCA_037013685.1). NCBI lineage: Eukaryota > Metazoa > Chordata > Aves > Passeriformes > Sturnidae > Acridotheres > Acridotheres tristis. Next base: position 16,288,462 of record CM072899.1, on the reverse strand, counting down.
ACGACCTGGCCCGGTGCCACCAGGGGCTGCCCAGGAGCTGCTCCTCGAGATACAGGAGCTGCTCAGCTCACAGATAAGGCTCTGCCTCCACTGCAGTCAGTCTCTCACCTACTGCAGGCACTCCATGCTCTGGTTTTGTGTCTGCTGGGTGCTTCTTTCAGCTGCTGGATGGAAGGAAAGTTCCAGTCTGCCTGGTTACACGGGATGCTGCAGGTACCTGCCATGCCAAGGCCACACTCCCAGGGCTGGCAGACAAGCAGGCTCCATTGCTATCTTATGTGGATTTTAAGGATATTAAAAACCCACAGAGAGAATAGAACAGAAAGCAACATAGAGTGAGCAGCAAATCATGAGACCAGTTTACAGGCTGCTGAACATTTTCCTCTCTCTGTTTTTCAGGTTCTCAAGCACCAATTAGAGATTGAAGCACCCTGCTGTCCCTCCAGGACTTCTGAACTCCTCAGCATGACACACCATTTATCTCTGCTCCCTTCAATTAGGAGCAGGAAGCCGAGAATTGGGCACTGGGCTCATTTTTAGCTGTGCCAAACTGATGACCCAGCTCCTTGCCTATAAATCAATGTAGATGTGCTCATTTATGCTCTGTGAGAAATTGGTTCATTAGCTAGAATTAAACAGAGGCCCAAACCACACCATTTAAACTTGAACAGTGCTCTTGAACACCCTGTTCTGCCCTGGATCTGGGATTTGCTTGGTCCTCCTGTATTTAGCATACAGTAATGTAATTGAAGCAATAAAATTAGACCCACAAATAGACTGGTTTCTCAGTACTTAATCAAGGACTTTTTCCTAGAACTGCAGAGGGCTGAAATTAAAAGAAAGGAATGTGTGGTAATCAGCCCCGTGGAGGCAGGAGGAAACCACCATGAGTTTAAACTCCAAACACGCACTCTGGCCAGCTGAATGTACCCTTGTTTAAATTAAATGTGGCTTTACAGTGACCCAGGCCAGGGTCAACTGCATGAACCACTTGAGAATGCACAGCTCACATACAGGGAATCAGTGAGCAGATAAAAATCATGGTCTGTGAGTCACTGAACAATAAGAATGTCCTTGGAGCTCCCATCTATAATGGATGAAGGAAACAACAGCTCCAAGGTACCTGTGCAGTAACAGGTACCTCTGCAGCAATGTCAGTTTGTGAACAGCAACAAGCAAAGAAAGAAGAGAATGAAAGACAAACCCAGTGTACAAACTGCAAAATGCATAAACCAGGCAGCAGTCACACTAGCTGGAAACATGGCAGGAGCCTGCAGCACAGCACTTGTTCAGATTCACTAGTAACAGGTCTTAGAAGATACACTGAAAAACTTCATTTTCTGACCCTTTCTTCTGAATTATATAATTTTTATTGGGGGAGTAGTAAATAGGAGAAGTACATTTAAAAAGTTTCACCAGTTTTCACGTGAATATTATGAAAAATATCCTCTTCACATTCTAACCTAACAACTGCTAACAGAATTAGACAAAGAAAATATTCTGTAAGCAGAAGCACAGTCAGACATTTAAGAAGTACTGAAATGCTTCAAAAACTGCAAAGTTTGTGGCTGACATCTGGAGCTTCGTTTTTATGGATTTCTGCAATATCAGCACCCCAAGCCTCCCAGTGCCACTTAGGACACACAGAGTCTGATGCAGAGCTAACACCTAAGGAGGCATTTTAACATGTATTTCTGAGCTGTGTTTTCCAGCTTTGGCAATACCCTTGAAGAGGTCACTTGTACCTCCCCATCTCTTCTGCTCACAGCCTGCAACTGTTCTGCAAAGAGATGGAGCAGCCTGTCACACTCACAGCATGCCCCTAAAACATCCTCCAAGCACCTTGTGCCAAACAAGTTTTAGGACTGAAGTTACTTCCCAGATGTAGAAGCTACTGATTCCTGGAAAAAATTTTTCTGCATAACATGGGATCTCTGTTAGATCAGACAGATTTAGAGAGATTAAGAGTTTCCCTGAACTGGTTTCATTTACTGTATTCCTACCCCCAGGAGATAAGGACAAGCAGGGCCCCCAGGCTCACTTCTCTCCCTCACTGCATCTAAAAATCACCTACTGAAAGCTCCAGATACTGAGAATTGATTCTGTAAAGCTGCACCAGGAAAAGTATTCCTTGTATGGGGAAGATCTTTTCCACTGCAGGTCTACAAAACAATACAGCATAATTAAGCTTTCATAAATACTAATAATTCCATTTGTAATTCAATTTCTAGTTCCTACCATTCATCCAAGAATTAATATTGATTTTACATCAGCATTACAGATACCAGCCTGATAATAGGAACAAAAGATTAGGCTGAGAAGCTCATTTGTAATGAATGGAGATGAGTAATACCAGGTGCAAAGTGCAAGAGTACAGAAACTGAATGCCCCTATCTCAGAATTAACTGAACACACAAAGGCCTCTCTATCCGATATTCACAGGTACTGGCATTTCCTAGAAGACTGAGAAGAAATAATTTACCCTTAAATTATGAAACACTCACTGGAGATGTCAGTACCTCTGAAAAATACACATTAAATAACAATTCAGGGAAAAGCACTCCAGCGTTTTAAGAAAAAACAAATTACCTTCCTAGCAAGGCAGCTCTAAGAACATAAAGTGGAACTACCACCTCTGCCATTGTGGTGAACCCATGCAAGCAGAGGCATAGGAGAAGCTGCAAGACAAAGCTGATGGGGAGGTGGGGGACTGTGCATATATTTATGTATTGAAAATACAATAAATATCTTTCATCATACAGCTGAAAGCAGAATGAGCATGTGAACAATGTAATGCTTCACCCTTAGCTTTGCCTTCTTGGCAAGGGAGACAAGCAGAAAAAGGCTGTTCCTTTGATGAGGTTTCCCTCTCCTGCTCCACCCTTTTGCAGTGAGGAGCTCAAGGGCCTTGGCTTGGAGGCAGCACCCAGCATGTCTGCCATGTATGTCTGAACCTCCTTGGGCAGTATTTCACCCTTTTATGCCCCAGTTTGTTATGCAGGAGCAGTCTGGGCTGCCAGATCTCATCCAGGCCTCCAGCCCATGGCAGGGAAGCCCCTGGTAGTGCCCCAGTGCAGACACAGCCAGCACACAGAACCTTCCTGGACTTCATCTTGAAAATCCTGTCCTGGAGAGGTACAGAGGTGGGAAAACTCCCTCATTCACAGGCTGCTCCACTGAGCATCCAAACCCTGGCAGTCCACAGCAACCCCAAAAGCTCACCTGCAGGCAGACCTTTCCTTGAAAGGCAGCTCCAAGCTCTCCAGACTCCATGGCCCCTTCCTCACCCATCAGAGGAGGAATTACTGTTTCCAGCATCACCACTCAGAGCGTTTCCACAGGAAATGAATCCTTATGTGAGCAGGAGCTCAACTCACTGGTGGACAGAACACCTGGGAATGAACAGCATGGGACCACATCCACTGCCAGTGGATCCAAAATCCACATTGCTTTGGGAACCTCAGCCAGCCCACCTCTCTCTCAAGGCAGCAGCACTTTGGGGCTTTTCTTGATCCAGAGCCTGTTAAAAATTTATTTATTTGATTCCATGACTCCAAACAACCTGTTCCTAAAGAAGCTGACTTGTCATTCTGTCCTGTAAGAGTCATGAGAGGCTGTAAATCCAGCAAGTACACACAGGGATCACCTCCCTCAGGGCTTGTCCCTAAGCCCACAGAAAAATGGGAGACAGGGAAGAAGCCCTTCACTCTGAACTCCCCCCGATGGTTTTGCTTGACTAATCCAGTTTTCCTCTTGGCACACTCAAACCCCAGCATCCTGGATGTCCCCACTTCAAGAACTGCCACATGCACACCACCTATCCTCTCAACACCTCTTCTGGGGCTCTTGCCTGAACGTTATCTGAACATGTATTTTCTAAAATTCTTATTACTAGTTATTATTTTATAATACTTTTCTTTTCCTGGTGACTAATAATTGAGAAATTATTTCATTGTCCTCCTGTGAGTCTACTGTATTATTCTGCTGTCATCCAAACACAGATCAGAAATACTTACTAAATGCTTCTACTTATTTTCATCATCATTAACAATTGAGGCATTTCCATTTCAAAGAGACCTTATACAATTCCTTTTTCTGTTTCAAGCAGAATGTTTAAATTCTTTAGCGCCCTTGAAGATAGCAGCCAAGCATAATTTTACATTTTCCTTTTCATTTCTAATTTTCTGCTCTTCATTTCTAATTTATATTAACTGCACTCTGCTCACCCTCCCCTTCCACATTGCTTTCACTTTTTTGTTCCTAATGCTGTCTTCACCACTGAACAATGATCAGCTTTTATGAAGATAACTCTTTCCTCAGGGCAAATTACACTTTTTTGCACTGTTTTTAAAGAATATCTAATTCTAATATTGTTTTCTTACACAACACTTGCCAAGTTTAACTCAAGAAGTCTTTTAATTTTGCTTAAGTTATATGTTATGGTATTAGCTGAGAGAATCTTTTTTTAATTTAGGTTGATCTTTAACAGGTCACAGTCATGCAGCCACTACCAGCTTCGAAATCCTTTGCTCCCAGATATGCTGGGTCTGTTAAAACCCTGTTTAATGGTTTCTTAAAAGTCCACATATCCCATCAATCCTTCCAGTCTGAGAAGCTGCACCTGTTGATTTGTATAACCAACCACCACACGTTTATCTTCTCAGGATGCACGTTCCTGGACTCCTGTTGTCACTGAGTCAATGTGGCACGAGGGATTAACATGTCCCTTCACCCCCAGCACCACGTGAGGACATTGCTGCTCTCCTTGGCATGCAGAGCATCCTCCCACTGCCCTCACTGGTGCTGGACTTAGAGTTAGACCTTAGAGTGTGCTCCAAAAATGAGTATGAAGGAAGGGAATGAAAATATTGTGGCTGGAATATTGCACAGAGGCACAAAGTAAGAGCCTGAATTCTGCAAAGTGCTGATCCTGACACAGGCTGGCAGCTGGGGATTGAGACCCCACTGCCTTAGGGGGACTGAAGCAAGGACAAAAGGAAAGGCAAGGGAAGAGATGAGCAGGGAAAGGAGTAGAAATATCTCCTTGGGTCTCTTTTGGCACAAAACCCTTCTAGGTGGAGGCAAGAGGATAAAAACAAGAGTGGAAAAGGACCACAAGAACAATAGCATTTCCTGAAAAGCTTTGAACTCCTAGGACCATGGGTATCTCATGCCACCCAATAAGAAATTATTGCTCTCAGTCTCTCGTGAAGTATTTGGTCAAACTGTTCCCTCCTGGCACCTTCACTGAATCATCCTATGCAAAGGCAAACCTCCTTGGGGTGGCCAAAACCAACTGCACAAGACACCTCCAGCAGGCTGCTCTTAGGGCCAGCCAGGATTAGAAAAGCCCACAGTGGGAGGAAGCACATGGCACTAAAGGCACAGCTTCCTAGAGGTATGAAACAGCCCCTTTGCAGCTCTGCCATGGACTCCAGGAGTGATGACAGCTGTCACCAATACCTGTGGGGGCTGTTCCTGCTGCCTGTGCACTAGGGCTGCACAAATCTAGGAACCCCTGGCACAGTTACAACCACAGGCAGAATTTCTCTTTGCTCCCACTTAAGCCAGGAGCAGTTCTGAGAAACTGCTGCCACATGTTCCCTCCATGACTCAGTGCTTAACCAGCAGCTATTACTTGGTGCTGGCTTCATTTTCAGAATGAGTGCAGTGTAGGGTCCCACAATCAATGCCTTGCAGAACAAAGACCACAGCTGGGTAACTGTGGCAATACTCATGTCTACAAAGACATACCAATGTTCCTCTGGCTACAAACAAACAGGAACAGTGATACTCGGGGATAAGGTATTCAGGAAGGCTTCTGTCCTTTGGGTCCCACTTGGGCCCTCTTATCTGAGAAAAGTCTGTCCCAAAGCCTTCAAAAGCAGTCCCCTCATCTCTGAGGCTCTGGTGACAGCCTGGCTTTAGCAGCCACCACTGAGGTCAGTAATCTGTCTGACACCTCACCCGTGCCATGTCCTTACAGTGCTGTCACTATAAGGGGTGAAGGGCCACTTCCCCCACAAACCCACAAGGCACCTTCCCTTCCCCTCACTGGCCATGCCTGCAGGTCACAGAGGTCTCCTGCAATGACCCACAATTATTGACAGTGGCCAGGGAATCCTGTGCTGATACCCAGAGTAAAAAGGTGTCTTTGTGGGTAAGTTTTTCCAGATGAGCACCTGACTCTCCATCCAGGAGAAAGGCACAGAAATTCTGTGCTCTGTAAGGCTGCCTTCCACACAGAGGGAACTTGGAGGAGGAGGAGTGAGAATGCTTGACAAAAAGGGAAACATCTTTGAGGAAACCAAGCAGCTGCCATCCCACTTCCTTGTGCTCTTCTGACCAACCCTTGTGTTTCAGACACACAGGTAAGGCTAGATTTGTTTCCTTTCACTACACATGGGACCGAGAGACAAAGCAGTAACACCTCTGTGCTGATACAGTTATCCTGGGAAGTCAAAGCTTTCACCTATGCTTAGGCTCATGGGGGAAGGAACACTAGGAAAGGGAATATATTCACTTTCCAGAGAACTCTACAATTTAACTGCACCACTGAAAATTAACATTAAGCACAATTCTTCACTTCTTTCCCTGCTCACACAGAAACAAACAGTGCTATTGAGGAAATAAATATTTGGTATGAATCAACACAAAATCAACACAGCATCATTTTGCTGCAAACTCATCCTCACTCGGTGCTGAGCAGCACTGATTGTGCCTCAGTGCCTCTCTACCACTCTATCAGAGAGGAAAAGTGAAACAGAAGAAAAATTAATCAGCATCTGCTTTGAGAGACCTTTACCAAAGAGATGTGAAGGAGCACTCCTGCAAACCAGATCTGTGCCCAAGCTGCTCCAAACACCCTCTGCAGGAGACTAACTCCTGATTTACACCCAGCACCTGAGTAACACCTGCACCACCAGCAAGCACTTAAGAACCCTCACCAGCCAGGAAAAGGCCACTGGCCACACGTGTCCTCACTTACCACATGAGTCACTAAATACTTCAAACAGAGGTCAACCATCCCCAACGTGGGCCAGGCTCAGCACAGAACACTGGCAGAACCCAAACCCAAATAATCTGGTCATTGTTTCTGTTGTCACTTAAAAGAGAATGGAAAAAACCATCAAACTCTTTGATGCTCCACATCCTATGACACTGTGTGCTGTATCATAAATGCAGCTCTTGGGTCTCTCTCATTCAGGTAATGTCACTGAAAAGCCCAGGGGCTTGATGTGAGCTGTCAGCTTCAAGTGAGATGCCCGCCAGCAGAGCCAGGGGTGTGGAGACAACACCTACATGAGCTGGTATGATCAGAGCAAGGGATCCTCCAAACCGTGTGGCAGAGATTTTATCAGAGCTGGGAAGGCACCGGGCAGGTCCTGAGTCACTTAGCATGAGTCACCTCCCATCAACCCCTGCCAGCAGGACTGGGGCTGAAGGTGGAAAATTACAGGGGCTGCACATCAAGGCTGTGTAACAGGTCACTCTGAGGAGCTGTGCTGCAGATGCTTCACCAGCTCTCAAAGTGAACTAGGTGTAAAGCCCTCAGAAAATGGGTAAAGCAAGAAGCACTACACCTTCATAGTAACAGGCTAGAAGCACCTCACACAAATATCACTGTGATCTTCCATGACATTTGCAGCTGAACTTCACTTTTACCAGATGATGACCTGTCTCTGTGTGATATCCTTTACTCTGAGGCAGTGAAGTGAAAGGCAAATGCCTGCAGGGACTGCCCAGCACTGCTTCTCCTGGTTAGCAGCAGCACAGAGGAGTCAGAACAAAAGGCACAACACTGAGGCTAGAGTAGTTCCTCATTTGTACAGTTCTTATCAGGATGTTACATCATGTTAGTTCATTTCCTCGAGGGGATTTCCTCTCCAGGGTCTGGCACCACTGCCTCGAACACAGATTGCAGCATCATGCAAACATCCCTTCCTTGTTGTCCTTCCTGATTGTTCAGCTACATTTAAATCTCACCTCTGCACAATGCTGACTGCTGCCTGGACTTCCTCGCAGTCAGATGTACAAAAGAAGTGTCAGTATCCATAATCTTAGTCAGAGAAGTGGACATTAAAATCTACCTCCTCCTTAGGAGCAGGGCCATACTTCCCAGCTGGGCACTGAGCTCTGTATTACCGAGACTGCAGAAGCCCAGTGTAGCCAGGGAAAGGAAAGATGGGGTAATCCCCATTGCCTGCTGCCTTCTTCCTCATTTCATTAATCAATCTTCTAATGCCATCTGCTCCTTCTTTTGATCTGCTGCATCCTCACACTGAGACTGCAAGCAGCGACTGAACTGGGCATGGGAGACTCTCCACATCCAAAACGCCCAAGATTCACCCCCTCAGACACTTCTACAATGAAATGGTACAAAATCCCATGACCTGGCACTGGTTCTGAGTGACACATTTCAAGAACAGGCTCACATCACTTGAATCTGAACAGAGCCACAGGGCTGTGCCAAGTTCCCTCCTGCCACACTCCCCCTCTGCCGTATGGAAGGGTGTTTATAAATCCCCAGGGCTGGCTTGTCTTTCAGAGGAAGAGGCAAGGTCCAGTCCTTTGGGTGCTGGAATTCTACACTGCACAAGTAGCACCAGGCTCCTAATGCCTTATGGATAATGGCAGAGCTCGTTTTAGTTCTTCACCTTTCCTTCAGAGCAGGAAGAAACCATCTCAGCACAAGTGACCAACTGCACTGGACAAAGAACAACCCCAGCTGCCAAGCTGAGTGTGGACACAGGAACAGCTGGTGGGAGCACAGGACAGGAGATGGGGTCTCCTTAGCACCAGAGCTGCATTAATGTCCTGAGACACAAATGGGGGACATAACTTCTAGGATAAAGGCCTTTCATTATTCAGTGCAGGGACTTTATCCCTTTAATGGAAACACCTTGACAATCATGAGTAGGAGCATTCAGATTACAAGGCAACAGTAGCTGTGTTTTTCAATTTATTTTGTCCAACACACTCCAAACTCAGTTTGTTTTGACTGAAGAAACTGTTCCGAGTTCCTTCAATGGGATTTATGAAGAACCTTTGGGCAGTCATGTACTCCACCCTGCATTACTTACTATCCAACTGAGGCTGACACAACCAGAACTGGACAGGTTGGAGGAGAACCTCATTGCAACCACCCTCACCCCTGGCACCGGTGGGGAAAGAATGAAACTGAGCTTGAGGGAGGAGCTGAGCAGGTCATTCTGATAGGATAAGCAGGAACTGTGGTAAAAGGACCCCTTAATTGGGAAAAAACGCCTTGAAATTTCTTTTGACTCACTTATGGGTACAAACCAGCAAACACCATTCACCTTCCTTCTCTTACTGGAGAAATCTGCCTGGGCTGCTCCACGGCTGCCTCTCCATCCAGATGAAGGTGGGGTCTGACACCCACTGCTGGCTTTCACAAGCTCCCAGGTCTGTAGGGCAGCCCTGTGATTATGTAAACCAGGCTAGACAGGATTTTGTGGCTCTGTCCTACAGGCAACAGAGAGATGTGGCAGTGACACAACACAAATAGACACAGAAACATTTTCCAAACATCTTCCATTATTCCGAGGGCACTGACACTCTGGAATGTCCATTGCTGAGGGATTCTCAATATCATTTAGAGAAATACACAAACTCTTGAGGATCCACCATTCTAAACTCAAACACCTGCAAACGCCTGAAAGTTTCAAAACTGAGTATGTACTCAGGGCAAAAATCCCAGTTTACAATTGCTAATTTTTCAGAATTTTTTCAGTCCTCGCTCACATCCACTACAGTTGATTACATCCACTGCTCTGGTTTGGAGTAACAAAAAGGGAAGGCAAATGAGATTTGAGCCCTTTATTTCTGTTACTGTTGTTTGCCAGAACTAACATAATAAGAATAGCCCCTCAATGGGCAAAAGGTTCTTACATTAACAAAGAGAATTACAAAGAAAAGGCATGAAACCAGTACAACACAAACACCTTTCTTGGTTTCATTTAAGATGTGAGGGAAAGAAGAGAAAGAATGGAGCAGCAGAGGAGGAAAGAAAAAATGGAAAAAAATATAGAAATTTGTATTGACTATCCCCTATACAGATTAATATCCATGTTAAATTAACAGAAAGTACAAAAGAATTTGGGGGAAGTCTGAGAAGGAGAGAGATTAATCTTATTTATAATTTCTTGAGGCTTTCAGCTTCTTAGTGATGAGCATTTGTTGTATTCCTCTCTTCTATTTGCCAGGAGAGAAGACTGTATGTAGGCAACTTCTCCAAATGCCTCTGTGTTGCTAAGGCAAACATCCCACGACAGCTTAGAACAAAGATATTCTTGTCATAGCTGAACAGGCATTGTTTGGACAACTGAGGAGAAAACTTTTGTCTCTATAGAATAATAAGTCTCTAACTCTATTTTTCAATTACTGCAGAAAAAGAAAAGTGAAAGAAAATCCCTTCTCTCTGCAGACTACAGATGTAGGACTCACAGAATCCAACCACTAAATACAGTCAAAACTGGATGTCTGCAGAGCTCAGCTACTCTGAAACTCTCCTCTCCTGCAGCTGATTTGTACCTTGGCTATTGATTCCTGATTACAGCTGCTTCACCTGCTCCTGCAAGTCACCCTCCTGTCTGGACTGCTGGCTCAGGCTGTCTAAGGCACCTGCATGGCACCTGCATGCAGGAAATGAAATGAGACTGTGTCAGGAAGAAAACTTGCAACTGCAGGTTCCTCAGGCTCCTTTACAAAGCTCCCTTGGTTTCCATTTCTCCCTTTGAGACACTGCTCCAGAATCTCACTCCAATGGCTGAAAATCTAATTTCCAGGCTAAGTTTATTAATAGCAAATTTGTACCACTTTGTCCTTGTGCCAGCATTGATCTTTATTACAAAGGACTTTTCTTCCCCTCCAGTATTTACTTGGCAATGAAGTGTTTCCAGAGAGACATCCCATTCTTTCCCAGGCTTTGTTTTGTAGGCCCAACAAATTCCTCTCTTTTGGTTTTCCCTCATCTTCCAGGCTTTCTGTCCCTCATTCCTCTCCCAGCCCTGTTCTGCACCTGCCCATTTTTCGGAGCAAACCCCACACAGGGTTCTTGGCACACTCCTGCAGCTCTGTTCAAACTCCCTGTTTGCAGCAGGGCTGTCCCCCTGACACCATCCTACACCCATGTGAGCCCTGACTCTTCTCCACCATACATTCCTTCTAAATCTGCAGCTTCTCTGGCTCAGGCAGTGGTGACAGAAGGACAGAGTCTCCATTAGACCCTCAAATCTCAGACCTGCCCTACTCAGAAGTTCACAGCCCTTCCTGGACTCTGCAAGTTCTAAAATGCAGCCAAACACACAGATCCACTGAACTCTCTGCTGCCATGAACAACGGGAACATCCTTCTCCTAACAAGGCTGTTTCCCTCAGGATTCCCTGCTAATGAAACATCTGTTCCCTACTCAGTGGGCAAACTCCCTGCTGCCTGCATTTCACTGGGGTTTCCCTGCCGTTTTTCATACCATGTGTGTAGCTGTGCTTTCTCCCACATCCCAGCCTTTGCCTTCCTGCCTTTCCAAGATCCACTTTCAGTATAAACCCAGGTGGGAACAGTGGCATATGAAACACCACTTAAGAACAAGCAAAGGCATTCTCATACATGCTTAAAGAATCCATTTGGACACAGCTAGACCCAGATCTTAGCCTAGGAAATAAATTCTTCCATAGCCCAGATCTGCTCCTCCACTGCGGATGCTACTCCCAAACTGAACATATTTGTTTATAACAAACAAGCTGTGTCTGCAGTATCAGTTCATTTTTTTTTTTTTTTTTAACTACACAGTGTAATAGCTGCATGAATTTAATTCAAGACTGATACACCCTTCACCTGTGCTGGCATCCACATTGGAATTTGGGTTCCCAGCAGTGTCTGCAGTGACAAAGGCTGCAAGGTAACCACAGGAACACATTCCTCCAGCCAAGGCCCAACCACCAGACATCCCATTTCAGTGGAAAGCAGGACAGGAAAGGAAACTCTGGCTCCATTAATTTTGTGGCCTCCTAGCCATGCAAGCCATCTTCCCTGCTCAGGACATCCTGGAGATTTTTTGAAATTTATTTGTGCTGAATGTTTGGGCAGCACTTTGGGAAGGGAAGCAGGCATAGTGACATTTGGCATTTCCTGCAGGTGGAGGAGGCTCCATGAAGTCCAGTAGGGAGAGCAGGTTGTCCTGTCCCCTGTGAGGGGCAGCAGGGACAGCAGCTGAGCAGCACGTTCCTGCCTCAAGGAGGAGGATCACCTGAATTCCCTCACAGCTGACATGAAGTGCCATAAGCACTGCAGAGCCAGGGAACGGCAGCTGGTGCAGTGAGGGGATTTTCAGGACTTTGACTACAGAGTCTTGGGTTTAATTAAGAACATCCAAGACTTCTCTACTGACAGTGCTCAGGAGTGCAATGAAGAGGCCTTTGCTGGGACAGGACAGCAGAAAAACCCAGCAAAACAACTTCTTGGGAAGAACTTCTTCTAAGAAAAGACCGTTTCTATACTTTGTTTTTTGAAAGAACATTGATAAAAATTGCTGCCAAAGCTCCTTGGAGCAGCCTTGCTTCTGGCAGCTCAGAAGCTCCATTCCACAGCTTCCAAATTTTATCTTAAGAGGTCTTTATCCCACGTGCACCATTATTACCTTGTCCTGACATGATAAAAACAGTGAAGTATTTTATTACTTTTCAGATCATTAAGATGAACTGCTCTTTACTCCATAATAAAATGTTACCCGGTGTTCTAGATTAAGCCATTGCTGGGTGTTGGAATGGCAGTGCCAGATTCTCATTACATTGTAAACAAGGCAGTTCTTGTTCTAGGGAATGAGATGTTTCAATCATATTAAGCAGCTGCTGTTCTTATTGATTAAAAAAAAAGTAACTAACTACCTTTTTTTTTAATATAATACACATCCTGTGACCTGCCACTAGGCTTTACTTAGAAAATCAACAGGAAGCATAAGCCATGCAACAACTTATTATGGATATAACTCAAAACAAGAATTCATAAATCCCAGAGCAAAACACTTCTAAAACTCAAAATCTGGGACACAATGTCCTCATAGGAATTTTTAAACATTATTTCATTCAGATTACAGGGAAAAGAAAAAAAAAGCCAAACAATCTTTATAGCGTCAGAACTTCCCAGGAAACAGCAATTCTGAGTTGGACTGATGTGCCTTAATTCCAAGAAGCATGAGCAGGATTTTCTGCTGGGAACAACGTCCAAGAGGATGTGGATGGAGGGAATTCTGCAGGGATCCACAGCACAAACAGGGAGGTTAGAGCAGGGCAGGCACAGCTGGCCCCAGGCTGAGCAGAGCCTTGCTGGAGCAGTGAGGCACTGCCAGACTGGAGAAGGAAGGAGAGCAGGGGGTCCCTTCACCCCCCTGCCCAGGGGCTGCAGAGAGCAGCAGGTCACACCTGCACAGGGAGAAGGGTCGTGCTCTGTGTGGGATGGATGATCCCATCCAGATGGGAATGCTCACAGCTCTACTGGCAAGTGCCCACAACTTCCAGAGGGGCTCAGGAAAAGGCCCAGCATCAGAGAGGGAGGGGCCCTCCCTTCCTGCCTTTCCAGACTCTGCAGAGGAAGGTGCCAGCAAGCACCAAGCCCTGCAAAGATGGGATTCCGAGCAATTGTTTTGTGACCAGGAATCCAACAGGCTACAGGACATTCATCTGGACACCTTCATCTTTTAATTTTTGTGCTCATGACTGCCCTGACTGTAACCCTGTCCCTCCTTAGCAACAAAACTACATAATTACTAAATTACATATTTAATATTTGAATAATGCTATTAAATTATCAAGCTTTCACAAGTTACCAAGACCATCACTCTAAAGACAAAATTTTCCCTCTCATAGTACTTATGGGGCTTTTCTTCCCCACATAGGCAACAGCAGAAGGAAAAGCCAAAATAAATGTATAAGTAACTACCTCCATAGTGTTGGCTTTATTGCTGGTCAATAGGACACACAATCAAGCCCTGAATTGGAACACACAAATTGGAGTTTATTGCACAACTCAGGACCTGCATCACGTGTGTGCGTGTGCACTGCTGAGGTGGAAAAAGTTGAGCTGCTGAACAAAGGGCTCCTGTCAGCTGACGCAAACAAGACAAAAACACCACTGATCTGGAAGTACAAAATCTACTTTCAGCCTGAGTGCCGGCTGCCATCCACATGAAATGAAGAAGTCTTGTTTGAATGAAGTATGAGCTCAATCTGCTCTTCTCTGCTCTCTCTAGAGCACATGCCAGCACCAGGACTCCACCCAGCAAACTTCACCAGCTGCCAAATCACTGAAGGACAATGTAAGACTCAACAGCATTTTAGAGGGGGATTTTTCTGTCACAAGGTTACTCCAAATTATCCAGCATCAAGAAATTTATCTATGCAAGCCAACAACATTGGCTGGAGGAGAGTTACACAACAAGATACTGGCGGGGGAGTAGAGAAGGGAAAACTTAGAAATGGAGCAACCTGTGAGGAGTTTCTAAGTACTGTGGCAATACAAACAAACTACAAAGGCTCAAAGAAGGATTCCAAAGAGGCAGCAAGCTCAAAGTCAAAAGGTGTAGTGAGAAGGTCACTGCTGGTAAGTGGCATAGCAATCAATACAGGAGAGGAAAAAAGATTAACAGCTTAACAGCCTCCAGTCCCTGGAAAGACTTAAATCAATGACTGGATGCTGGTTTCACAGAATACAAATACCACACAGCACCAGGTGTGCCAACTGGAATGACTGGATGACTCCACTGAGGTCAACACAGTTGTAACAGCTTGCTCTGGGTTTACATCTGGAACATCAAAGTACTACGCAAATCTAAGTAATTAATCATCAGCCAAATGCCAGGCCAGGAATTTTATAATAATTCAAGTCTTTTCCAACAACCCAAGCAACTGTGTTCACATTCCAGACAGTCTGAGATGAGTATTCCAGTAAGAACAGAGAGGATGGCAGAAGCCACTCTCCCAGCAGCACTGCTGGGTACTGCAGCTCCTGCAGCAGCTCAGGCTGCCAAGGTAAGGACTCCATGGCCACAGGCACTGTGCTACCAAGCTGATGGACATGTCCCACTGGGAGCATGCTGCTGTGTATGCACAAAGCATGGGAGACAGGCTGACCACCAAGAAAGGAAGATGCAGCAGGTGGGGAGCTAAAACTATAGGCAGCAGCTGACATAAAGTGGGAATGAAAAAATCTCCCACTGCTGAGGACATGCCTCGAGAAGCAGAGTTCTGCCTCACCTATATTCATACCCAGCCAGGCAACATCTACAGAAACTGTGTTTATAGAAACTCAGACCAGTGGCATCTCTGTGACACACTGAGAGCGCTCTGCTCTTGATCAACAAGAGTGCTGTGCTCTGTCCACTGCTGCTTGCCATCACCTGTGGTCCACCAGGAATCCAGCCACACTGCAGAAGGGGCTCCACTCACCTGACAAAGTGCAGGCATTGAGGAAAAATGCTCAGTTTGCCTCCTGTATACAACTTGCACCTCAGAGAGACTCAGTCCCACACTTCTACTTATGATTTCAGAGTGGCAAAGTAGGAATGTGGCAGCACAGGCCTTCCCTCCTAAAACCTCAGCTTCATTTTAACACACCCTTTCCCAAGAATCTTATCTTCCCCAGATGAGTGTCATGTAATGGTTTCTTCACCTCTCCCTTGCTCCAAACAATCTGCTGTTAGCATTTAGCAATGACTGCACCAGTAACACACTGTGAAAATTACCCTCCTGTCACATCCCAACATCATGGCTCCCAAAATCAAACATTTCTCTGGTAACACTCTCCATCAAGGAATAACGATCACTGCTTTCTGCTCTCAAGGCACCACCATCCTTCCAAGGAACAGCTGAGATGTACACTATTTAAAACACCAGTAAAGGGAGGAACAAGTACAGCTACAGCTGTGCTTGCCACAACTGCCACTAAGCATTTGAGCTCTTGCTGTGACTCTGCCATGGCTCTTCTTTTGCTGTGCCTCAGTTTCTCACCACACCTGGATATTTGAATGACAATCTCTTCTTTGCCATGTTGCAAATTTCAGCCCAGGACCTGAGAATCCCTGCCATGGACAGGATGATCTCAGAACATCCCAGCTGCCACAAAAGAAATGATGAAGTGTGAAACTACTTATGTAGACTTTGAAGCAAGCTGAATCCAGAGCAAACACTGAATGGGGCCAAGGCCCCTTCCTCCCCAGGCAGCAGTTTGTTCACATGCAGTGTTCTAAGGCCTTCCACCCTGGAGTAACCTTGCTCATGGTTATCTCTGTAATGCTGATAGGGCAGCTGCTACTGAAATCACACTGATGCCCACTCTGTCCAAAATGCTGAGATGAGCACACAAAACACTGAGGGGTGACCATTCAGGTGTGCTGGTCAAGGGAGCAGATGAAGCAGATCTCTAGAGCTAGAAGCTGCCACTTAAACAAAGCTACAGTTCTGACATCAAACACACTAAGGAAACAAACCACAGAGATTACAGTATGTGACAGCACTTCTCTGCACCTGTCCAGAGCACAGCACATGACACTCATGCACTGTCAGAGCAGCAGCGGCTGCTGTGCACAGGATGCTCCTTCCCAGCCCTCTGCAGCAGCCCCTGTCATGCTCTCATGGTGCTCAGAGAGGCTCTTGCTGCAGAGAAGCAACTGCTGGTGCTCTGCTCACTCCCACATCCCCTGGGTTTGCACTGGAAAGCAGCAAAGCCAACCTGGTTTATCACACTGCAGTGGGATGCAGATGAGATGAATTTTATAAAAATGCCCCCCGCTGTGTTCACCAGAGACTGGATGGACCCCACTGAGATTTGCCAGCAGTTGCCAAGGAAAAGACACAGAGAATGACTGTGACATGACCCTCCACAGAATATCTGAAACTTCTGACACTGAACTCAAAGCATCACAAAAATATCTATGGAAGAGGAAATAGCCTAGAAACTGGATTAAGTCTCTCTTGGTACCTTCATTATCTTCTTCAGTGTGAGAAAGAAGCTTTATTATTTGTTTCTCAGGATTGTATTTTATTAAAACTTTAAACAGAGTTTTTGGTAACTTCCCACCCCCCCCCCCAAACGTTAATGCAAGTTTTGGCTTGGTACTTACTTGAGAAATGACTGCTCTCTAACAGGGTGAGCTCCAGCAGCTTTATTATCCCACTCACCAGAGGCACAAGTATCCCCTCTAACAAGTCTAAAGCACACATGGTCCCCCTCACATTTCTCAAGCAGGGAGTGAAGGATGTACAAGCAGCCCACAGAAAGAAGTGTTGGAGTTCTTTGTCCCAGAAATGAAGACTGTGAGGAAATATGAGAACAGACATGGAAGGTGCTCTAAGGAGGACAGCTGTTCTCTACCTCAGGACACCTGAGAAGTGCTCAGCTTTAGTCACAGCAGAGCTGCCATGACAAAAGAAAACTTTCTAGCAGGTAGAACCACAAAGCACAAGGACAGTTTGCATGCTAAAGTCCTTACCAGCAATGGCAGCCTCTGGGTCAGGCTGGGCAAACATTTGTCAGGAATGATGTAAAGCAAGTTGATGCTTACTTGGATAGGGAAATCGGGCTAGATGACTGTCAAATTCCTTCCAGGACATTTTGATCTATGGCCCTACATTGAGAAACTGAGTGCTGGCCAGTAATCCACACACACGGTCATGTGGGACCCCAGAGATGGCCTGTGTCACCCTAATGCAGTCCCTCTGTGTCTGTCAGTTCCTCCCATGGAAAGCAGTCTCAGCCCTACAGGAGCACAGGCTCAGCAGAGAAGACTGTGAGGATAAATGTTTGCCTCTTTAAGGTCCCTGCAGAGTCCCTTTCACCCCATATCTCAGGTGGAGACTGGAAGCATGGTCAGTGCTTGCACTTCAGGGTGCTCACATGGACATTACACCAGAATAAGAATGGGATCTATCTCTGATCTCCAGCCCTATAGGGGCTTTGGGCCTCCCATTCCCAGCAGGAAGTACAACCTCACTTCTGTGTCACAGCTGAGTCCCCTTCCAGCCTCCTGACATGACCCCATCATGGCCCAGCACAGGAACTGAGGTTACAGCCCCATCTGCAGCTGCACCTCCACTCCAGCCCTTTGCTGACCCCAGTTCTGCTCTCCCTGGGCTGCACCTTGCCCAGAGCGGGGAGGCTGAGGCAGGAGTGTCTCCAGCATGGACACAGCTAAACTGGGACCGCAGCTCCACCTGCAGGGCTCTGCCAAAGTGGCTCCTCCTCGGGGACGGGAAGTGTCATCCCAGCAGATACCACACACCCAGTAACCCCCAAAACACAGATGGGAGCACAAACACAACCATGCTCCTCAGGGTCCTGAAAGCAAACAAAGCCCCCTTCGGACAGCATCACCGCCGGAATCAAATCATCATTTTGATACAGTTCCCATGACCCAGTAAATTCCCAGAGAATTCAATGTATGTCAGATACTGGATTATGCAGAATGCTGCGTGAAGCCTCAGCCTTTGTGGCTCCAGGGAGCAGCTCTGCCTCTGCAGAGCTCAAGAGCCTGGAGCTCTGCCACTGTCAGCTCGACCTCCTGCCCCCAGGGAACACAGACACGGCCCAGGGCTCCAGCCAGGCTCCTTAAAACCTCCAAAGAGCTTTGCCATGCTTCTGTACCAAGAGGAGCCCGGGCCAACGTGTGTAAAGCATCGAGGAACACGCTGTACTGCACCAGCACATTCCCTCGGATGCGAGTCCAACAGGAACATCCAGCCTCCTGGGAGGAACAGCAATTTCTCCTTTTATGAAAAGTTCAGCAGCATCATGTGATTTTCTCAAGATATATAACCACTGTGCAATGCAAACACACAGAAACGCAAGCGTTTTAGTGATAAATATAGAAATTTAACACTTGTCCTACTGGATTAGACCAATAGTCTGCCTCACAGGGGATTTGTCCTGCTCAGGGCTCGGACAGGGGATTGATTGCTGCTTCCAAGAAAAAGCACACTGCCTTCTGCAGTCCAGTAACCCCAGCCTGCTGCAGGGAAGCAGCCCACCACCCCCTCCAGAATGCAGCATGATGCTGCTTCACATTCCCATCAGCCCATGGACTATCCAGCTTCTAAGGCCTCCTGCAGAAGCAGGCTGTGTATATGCTCTGTTTCATACACAAACACCGCTAACACCCAGAAGAAATCTGAGAACTCATTTCTTTAAATTTGTAAACAGAGTCTGACAAACTGAACTTAAAAAATATCACTAAATTACTATTAAAAAAAAAATCCACAACCACACAAAATACCACCCCTTTGAATGTACTTTGTACTCATGGCTCTAGGAGGCCAGAAATCAGCTGCACTGAAATCGTATTTCCAAACCTATGCTCAAGTGCACCTTAACTGACCTATTTTTGTTCTCTCCTTCCCTAGATTTCCCCTACTGTGTTTAACCAGGGCAGGTACTACAGGCCTGAGAAGCCTCACGAATTCAAGTAAAGAGTGTACAGGACATGGTAAACTACTGGGGTGGATAAATGTATTGTGACATGCACAATGGGTGAATGGGAAGTCTGTGAACAGAGCTGTGAGTAGAGAAAGGCTCCAGCTGGAAGCCAGGTGCTGGTTCATCAGAGAGAGCTCAGGTGTCTGTGGGAAAGCAGGGCTGATGTTCAGGAGTTAAGGGCATGGAGGAAAAAATCATTTGAGGAGTGAGAGTGTGGGAGAGGCAGAGGGGAAAGGGAGCAGATGTTTAAGTGCTCATGTAACACCCTCTGAACCTGTTGCAGCCTTCCAACAGACTCACTTTGCTGCTGCATGTCCTGCGTGATGCCTCTGGCTGTGCAGCCCCAGGTGAGCCTGGGCAGAGGCTGAGAGCTCCTCCCTGGCACACACAGACACACATCAGGGCCCTGTCTGGACACTCCCACCCCTCCTGAGTGCTCATCTCCACTGGCCCAGCAACTGCTTCTATCTGGACTGGCAGAGCAGACCCTTTCCTTGGCTTGCTTTCCTTCCTTCCCTGGCTAGCTGTGGTCCAGAAGGGAACCTGCACCACTGGAAGCAGCAGCAGCAGCAAGCAGAAGCTTGAATTGAATCCTGCCATTATTTACACTGACATGATGCTGACTGTCCACTTCAGGGACTTCTCTCAGTGCTGTTTCAGGTTGCCCCAGTCTGAGTCACCCTTCCCAAAGGGACAGACCTCAGCTATTCCCACAACTGTCAAGAGACTGGGTCCTACTCCAAACTCAGCTTGTCAAATGTTGTGCAGGTCATTTCACCTCCTGTTTTTCAACTTCTCCATCTGCAAAACCAGAGCAGTGACTCTGGCCTTTTCTGTAAAGTATTGCAATTAAATGCCTCATGTGGAATTAGGCATTTCTATCACTATCAGAGCAATGTGTGGTTGCCAAATGTTCATTCAGGCCTGCCAGCATCTCTGAATAGTTGCAGTGAAATTCTTTTAAGGACCCTGATCTGAAGCACTGTGTTTATTGCAATGCTTTGACTGTTTCTGGCAGCATCCACCAAGTGTCAAGGGCTGTAAATTCAGGGGCTGTAATATGTGCATTGATCCTTCAGGGACAATCACTCAGCAGGAGTGGGAAACAAAGGGTGATTTGCTATTAAAGCATCAGGATCCTGGAACACAACTGCATTTGAAATGTGCACAACAGTTATGTCCTGTTATACCTGCAAATCCATGTATAAGCCAGGGTTTGGGCTTATAATCCCATCTGGTCACATTCTATATAAATGTATCTCAAGGCCAACTTAAAAAAATATAATTAAATTATTTCTAGGCCAAATGGGTGATTTGGCACGTTGAGAAGTTGTATTTTTAATCTGGAGCTGTGAACACTTCTGTCTTGGGTCCTGAGATGATTGAGTCACTTTAGCAGAGCAGACTGAAATGTTTGATGCAGTTCCCTGAGGAAGGTGAAACACTTCCACATGCTCAGCTGAATTTCTGCATCTCTGGATGAGGTCTGTGTCAGGAAACGAGGGGTCTGCACTGCATGGAGAGTCCAACACTCTGGAGAATGGAGATTCCTTTCACAATGTAGAAGGAGTTTCCAACAAGCTGTTCAGCTGGGCTCAAGAGCAAAAAGCATCCTGCAAGGAGAGTTATGTCTGATACAGTTGTCAGCTGCTTTGTTTCTGGATGTGCAGAAACCTAGGCCTGTGGGAAGAAGAAACACCAGAGCTTTAAGTCTCATTAGGGACAAATGTGCCTCTACCTCCATCCTATAAAAGCAGTAATTTTCCAATGGCAATAACCCCAGCAGAGCCAGTCACCCCATCAGGAAATTGGTTACCTGTGTCAGAATCTCTGACTCAAACGCTTGCCAGGCTGTCTCAGGATATCAGAAGGCTGAGATACTACCAGGGACCCCTGTTTTATCAAAGACTGGCTTCAGCTGTGAATCTGCTCTGCGTTCACTCAATACATAAAGGTGCAGGGACATATTCTACAAAGAACACAAAACCTCAACACTGCAAAGGCAAAAAAAGACTTACTTGCCACAGAAGTCCTTGTGAGTGGCACGGAGGGTGAGCTGTAAGTCTGGGTGTACCTGTAGCCACTGCTCCACCATATTTGGATGCCTGGGATCAACTTCCAGAAATACACTCCTGAAAAGACACATTTGGGAGTAGAAGTGAGGAGATGCACATTTAGCTTGCTAAACTGGTAAAAATTAAGATCTTTCTGTATGACTCTGGCCAGTGCAGGAAATTAAAAGGTCAGTAAACACAATGCAATCCAACGACCCTAAACCAGGTCATAGCTGTCCACATAAGACAGATCCCAGCTGCCTCCTTCAGGGCAGAAAGTATTGACCCTGGGGGGAATTCTCATGTACTCCGTGTGAGCAGTTAAAGCCTTGTATTGAGATGTAATGAGCCCTTCTAAAGCTCACCCAGAGATTCCACCAGCAGTGTGTTTCTGAAACCCCCAAAGATTTGAGGGCAGAAGGCAATTTTTATGCTGCAGGAACACTGAGCACTGGCCTGGCAGTCTGAAATCCCTCTGTGTATAAGCAGTGAGACAAATGAAGCACAAGTCAGAACACACATTCTTCCACAGTAAATGTCTCCATAAATCAGTTATGAAAACAACACCAGCATTCAGGCCTACACAGAACTGATCAAATAACCTCAGTTAGGGCACCAGGACCAGGCCTGGACACTGCAGGGCTACTTCCATGTCTGCCAGGCTTTATGACACTGGCTCATTTCCCATGTCCCCTCCTGTGACAAAGCAGAACCACCCCAGCTCACAGGCACGAGGAGTGATGGAGCTGGTTATGGCCTGGGGCACAGCAAGAGACATTTAACAAGCAAAGGACACAGGCCAAACCCCGTAAAGTGCTCTCCTGAGAACTCTTAAAACATCCCACACTGAATACTCCTTACAAATTCACCCGGCTCACTACAAGCTGGGTGTGGATCTCATTTCTGACCTTAAAAAACTTCCACTCCTCAATGGGCCTCCACGTTATTAAACAAGCAAAAAGAGAAGGAAAAGAAATAATCTTAACAAGCAACCCCACAGGACCAGTCTCTAATGCTGGGAAATTCTGAGGAGCATCTTCTGCTCTTGTGGTCATGCAAAACATGAGAAATGAATTCTGAATGCACTATGCCTCTCAATATTCCCATTCTTCTTCTCAAAACAGCAGAATTTCAATGACCTCTCTTATGGTGGCCAAATGTTAGGAATATTCAACAGGATGTGTGAATACCCTGGCACATGAACAGTACACTCAGACTTTAGGGTATCAGCACGTTGATCTTCAAAATGGATCCCACATGACAGAGAATAGGAACAATCAGTCTTGAATATTAATCATGTAGAAATCTAACATTTAAGAAACTATCCCTGACTGATCTTTCTCCAGGGATATTCAGCATTGTATACTGGTACAAAAAAAAAAGTTTCCCCTAATGAAAGGGTGGAAGAGAAGTGGAGATTTACATCCAATCTCAGAGTTCTCCATTGCTTCTGCTGCCATGAGTTAGTCACCTTGGAAAGGTCCCCTGCCTTCTGCACTCTCTTTCTTGGCAACTCTCTTCCATGTTCTTTCTGTTACTGCTTTGACCTTCAAAGACTCTCACTCCACTAATAACCAGGAAACCAACAGCCAAGGAAAGGGCTCATACCAGTTTATTTCCCAACTGCAAGCTAATTTTGCTTACACACATGACATTTTAAAAACTGCTATTATCAACTGGGGCAATGAGGGGACAATTGGCAGCTATTTTCCCTCTGCTTTGTTTTCATACAGGGAAATAGAGAATTTACACACGTGGATGGGTAAAAGACATGAAATTCAAAAGAAGATAGTTCTCACCCAGAAGCCTTCAGAAGAGAAGGAGCCAAAGCCAGAATTGTTTTGATGACTCTCATGCCATCATCTCCCCCATCCAGGGCATCAACGTCCTCATAGCTGGAGTGAGGGAAGAAAAAGACATTTGACAGCAATTCCTGCGGGCCTTGAGACTGCATCACCCCATCAAGAAAGGTGCACCTGACACACCTGAGCTCCAGCGCTCCCAGAGCAGGTGACAGCACTCACCCATTTTATGGGAAATACAGGGAGGGAGAAGGCAGCTACCACTGGGCTGAGAAACCTCACATTTAGCACAAGCAGAAAACATCCCTTGAAGTATTTCTGAAAATTAGGTGCCAACTGTAGCTGGGATCTCACAGTTCCTGCACATACATCTGCTCTCTCTAAGCTGGCCAGAGAGGGAGGGTGTTGTACAGCAAGGCCTTGATTGATCCCTGCCAAACCCCAGCTCAGGCTGTGGCTAACCCAGCAGGGCCAGCTGGGATGCAGAAAGTTCAGCCATCAGAGCCTCCTCTGGTCCACATCTCATACAGAGGTGGGGGCAGGACTTTCTCCTCACATGCATGACAATCAGTTTTGGATTGGGAATTTGCTAATTTCAAACCGTGTGCTTTTTCCATTTTAATAAATCTTTACAACACTTCATGCTGCTTCACGTCTGTAAGCAGTATCAAAGCAAGCCTGTATTATTAAATCCCAAATAAACACACCTACATTTTGCATGTGTATATTACATTTCCATGTTTTGTGTGCAATGGTGTGTAGTACAAGGAAGCAGACAGAAAACCTTGCTTCAAGGAACAGGAGAGGAAAAAATCTCTTTGTCCGATTACCGGAGGATTTCTGCATCCAAGGAAGCCATGTCTTCATGGAAAATATATGGGGGGTTACTGACTATGACATCTATGGGGCCCCAGAGCAGCAGCTGTTTGGCAGAACCTAGAAAAGAAAAAGAATCACAAGAAGCTCTCAACCACAGCATCTTCCCTATAAGCTCACTGTCAAGACTCTCCCCAGGAAATTGTTTGTGGGTACATGGAAATATGTTTGGCTCTGCTTAGTGATAATAAAATTTTATTACATTTCTTTCTGCAATAGCCTGCCTTGATCCCGGTCCCAGAAGTGCAAGAGTGATACAAAGGAAAGCACAGATAAAGTATCATTTTTTCCTATCAAGAAACCCCTCTGCTTAACAAATCATGTTAAAAAGCACAGGGGCTTGATGCCCTAGAGCTCCGTGTCCACCTGGATCTAAAGCAACAACCAGAACTCAGAGAGCCCACAAAGGCCTAAGTGGGAGCTCAGACTGGCTGTCCAGATGAACATCCTTCCTCTTACACAGCTACAGCAGGACCTCTAATGAGCTGCAGAGCCAGGGCCCCTGAGCAAAACCAACAATGGGCTGCTCTTCTGCAGACCAGGAGCAGCTCCCTACACTCCTGCTGCTGTCTGACACAGGCCAGCCCTGAATCACACCTCGTGGAACCACCTGAGTGTGGCACTGTCCTCAGGCAGCCTCTTGGCACAGGGCTTTCAGCTCTAAGAGGTAGCAGTGCCAAAAACAAGTGTCAGAAAGGGGTACTAATGAACCACAGAGCTGCAGCTCCTGGCTCCACAGCTGCTAACAAACAGCCAAGCACTATCGACCTAACTGGATAGGCCCCACCAAATGTTAGTTTTAACTGGTTTCAGCTGGCTCTGGGGAAAAAAAGCATCCTTTCCTGGTTCAAATAACCTGATTTCAGGTGAATAAGGTGGGGCATTTAATCCAAGCTAAACATATGGGCTCCCTCTAACATCAATGGAGAGACAGGCATGTACATGCTTATCTAATACCTCCATGCCAGCATAGAATGAATTACACTCCTTATTCCCCAGCAACAGCAAAGAGCACCTGGACTCCCAGCTCAGACACAACCTTGGGATACCTAAACCCAGGAACAATTCACTTTCTGATATAATCAGAGACTTCTGATTGCTGATCATCTGCCCTGGAAATCTCTGCAGGGAAAAGCTTCACTGGCTCACTTCTTACTGATCTTTTTCTCTATTAACTTCAACATTCTTCTGCATCCCAGGGTGGTCCCTTGGCTGTCTCTCATGCCTCCCTCCACCCATCAAAGACAAAAAGGGAAAAAGAAAAAGGGGATTATAACAGTGAAAAGAGTTACTGTGTGAAACATCTTGGTGGATGATGTGAATCCTTTTTTGGAGTTGCAGCCTGTAAAATACCAAATGCAACAAGAGAAAGAAGAAAGATTAGGAGGTGTATTTGTGTTCATGAACAGTACATTCTACAAACAGATCATTAAATGTTGCACCTCTTATCTGATACACATATATTAACTGCCAAGATCTTCCCAGCATATTCTCTCCTCCCACCACAGTGGCCTTGTACCCAAGTTCTACTCCCTTTGCTGAGGGCCTGTGGTCTTGAGCTGTCAGGACACACAGGCACCAGGAAAAGGAGGGATTCCTGCACTGTGTGCCATGTGGCCCAGACGGATCTGGCACTGGGATTGATCCACTAAGGCTCATCTAAGCGTTGAGAGAACACAGCTGGGATAAGGGAGCTCTGGAAAGCAGGCAGGATCTAAGCTGGGTTCAGTCAAGCAGTAACACAGCTTATCCTGCTGGCCTCTCTCCCAGGAGCTACAGGGCACCATGCCAGGGACAAGATCACAGAGATGCAATGAAAACATGCATGGAGAAATATGAAGCTCTCTGACATGGTATTTATACTCCCTCATCCACTCTTGAGCCAACAAGCAATGCTAATAAGCAAGACAACTTTCCCCAGAGGCCAGAATTATAGTTTATCAAGGAGACAAAGATCTGGCCAGCTTTTATTATATCTATGAAAAATTGCAACAGAATTTGATTTGACACTGACACATTAGGAGGAAACCTCTGCTCCCCATTCCCTGTAACTGGGCTAGGAGGCAAAGGGTAACAGTGAGGTGACCAGTTTGGGAAGGGCTTGCTCTTTTCAGCTCTTCAGACTCACACACAAGCTGGGACTTGCAAGAAGTGAAGAAATGCAGCCCAGTACAGCCAGCACTAGAAGCAGTCCCCCCAGTGCTGGCAGCAGCTTGGAAAAAGAGGGGTATGTGCGTCTGTAGACAGAAATCTCATTTAATGAGTACCTCTTGAGACTCACAGCTGTACTGTGACTCCATGAGAAATAGCAACAGGAATTCTTTCTGAGATGGCTCTAATTCATGCCCAGGGCTCAGCAGTTACTGAGGACATGAATGCAATCTGGAGCTCATTTGACAAAGCCTACAGAGACTCAGAAGCATACTGGGATTCCAGCTCTGGGCTTCCCTGTGGTAGTGACAGTCCAGAACAACCTGGACAGAAGAACCAGCTGAGAAACCTGACAGACATCTCTCTGACTTCAGCACAAGGTGATTGAGCCAGCAACTCTGAACATCCACCCTGCCACAGCACAGGAGGAATTGCACAGGATCCAGCAGCACCATTCCCACCAAACCAAGACTGCTGAGGGATAGCACACAGCACATCAGAGGAAAAGTGCTACCTGACTGTGCAAGCATTTCTGGAGGAGCAAGGACAGAAACAAGCCTAACAATAATGATTGAGGGAGCCAGAGAGAAGGGCTCAGGATACACTTGTCCTTAACCTCCTAAGTGACACAGACATTCCTACTTCAGTCCTGAGCTTCCTGAGTTCACAGGTAAGTGTAAGAGTAGTTACCAAAAAACACTTTGAAAACCCTTGAGAAACAGCATGTGAGAACCACTGCTTTATTTAGGCTGTTGTCTTTGCAAAACACATTCACAGGCCAAAGAAATCCACTCTGGTAAACATAAGCTGCTTCTTTTCTGAACTGTTACACACTTAAGAAGCTCAACAATTAAACATTTTCTGGTTTCCAGTGGTGATAAACATGAACCACATGTACAAGTATTGAGGACTCTTGGTTTTTCTCAAGGAACAATTTACAAAAAAAATGAGTAATATGTGGTCTTGTACCTATGTGCATTCTCCATGGTGAGATCCACGGCAGCCTCCTCTTTATCCATGGCTATGACTCTGCTCTGGAACAGAAAACAACAATAAACCCCACTAAACAGGTGTTGTAACATCAAGATTCCTAAGCAGACATGCTCTGCCAAACATGCAAGATCAGAACTGACAAGAGACTGCTCACTCTTGGCTCCTGACAGGAAGAGCTCCTGAGGAATGCATGCAGGGCATAGCTGGGATCACGAGTGATGTGTGCAAGGCACTAAGGTGACTGAAGGCTCTCTGCAGCACAGCCAGCAGCCCACCAGAACAGACAAGAACAGAGCCACGGTGACTCACCTCACCTGATCCCTCCCTGCTCCTGGCTGGGTGAGACCCAACACTGGCTAGTCTGGGCTAAGCACAGGCTGCAGGAAGGTCACATTGTTGGATTTATCCTCCCTAGCACAGACAGGATCCCTCCTGACACGAGCACAACCACTTGGACACAGATTCTGGCATTTTCCATCTGTTATGCAGACACCTTTTACCCAGTTACTCCACTGCAGTCCTTACACCAGATTCACTGCCTGTGTTGACTGCATGTACTTGACTGTGTGTCAAGTATTTGAGAGCTCTCCAGCACAATGGTAAGAGACAGGGCTCCACAAAGAAACATTTGCTTGACCTTCAATTCCACCTTGGGAAAACCACAGGCAAAGACCTAACTTGGCTTTGCTTTGCTCAGTGTTTTTTAAGCACACATGCTGGTAAGGATTTACACAGAGGACACATGCTTGAAGGAACTGCTTTGCATTTAGAGATGATGGTGTGATTTGCCATCATTCCTAAGGGGATTCATTTCATGGTGCCAGGCCAGCACCTACATACATGAAGCTCACCCTTAAGGTGAAGGACACAGCTGAGACCATAAACGAAAAGTTGCTGCTGTTTTCTCAGTACATTTGTGCCAAATTCTGCCTCAAACACTAAAGAGATTATCCAGAGTGTAATTCCACTTAGCTGTCAGTGTGGCTATCACTAATTCTAATCAGTCAAGGCTCCTTACTTCCCTGGGCACAGCAGTTTGGGCTGGGAAAGGACTGTTATGAGTTACAGAGATAGACTGACACAGCTCTTTAAACTAACAAGCAAGGAAAAACGCATAAAGCTTTTCTCCTAGCTCAGGAAATCAGAGCATATACTCTGAAGTCATGAAGCTCAAATATTAACCTTCTCAGGACACTGGGAAGAGGAACATCCTTTCCATTAGAGGCATCAACCTCTAATTCTTACACAGCAGGGCTTATATTTCTACAAGAGGAGGGGCTGCCACAACAATTCTCATTCCTGAGAAGGAACTGGCTGGTCTGCAGTTCTGAGGAGAGTGGAATGCTCTTCCCTTGACCACATGCAATGAGATCTTAGACTCATTTCTCATTTTCTTGACCAAGAGTATCTCCATAAACATGTTACATGCCACAAGAATCAGGGGCAAGAAGGGCTTTGTTCACTCAGATCTCAGTCCCCTTCCTACTCTTTGGACTTTGTTCAGAAGCTGTGGGTTGTTACTAGGGATCAAAAGACTACAAAAACATGGTTTGTCAGTTGTGGCAGTGAGATCTGCTTGTCTTATTGATCCCAAGTACAGACACTGCTATGGTAATCCCTTTCCTGTATCATTTAGTGTTCAGTTTCCTAGAGACAACACTTTTGGTTCACAGCAGGGTGGATTTTAGACATGACCGCCCCATAAATTCAACTAACAGAGTTGCCTCAGTCCCTCCTGTCCTCAGCCCAGGTTACCATCTTAAACCAACATCCACCAGTGCTTCAAGGTAAGGTGATTATTAGTGAGCTGCAGCAGCTCAGGAATGAGCACATTCACTACTTCCATTCTCTGCTATTCCTGTAGACAGATGAGGAGGGGGAGAAATTCCTAAATATCCCTCCTCTACCTATTAGGAACTTACAGAGCCCGTCAGAGAGCTGAGCTGCCAAAGTTCCATCAGAGAAGTTTGTGACATCTCAATGAAGGTGAGCAAAATGGGACTGTCCTCTAACACAGGCATCTATTGCACCAGGAGTACTGAAGGGAGCTCACCTGTGGCAGTTTACAGAGCAGACTCAGAGCAATTGCTCCAGAGCCACAACCAATTTCCAGGATCACAGGATGAGGAACAGGAACTGGGAAATCGAGGGCTGAATTCTCACATTTCTGAAATTCTTCCTCCACAACTAAAGAGACAAGATCCTAAGAAAACAAACAAACACAATTACTAAGGGAGCTGTTTTGACTCATACCTTTGTGATCTGAGGACTGAAGTTTAAATTTCTTGACTCTGTACCCAATGAAATTTATTTTTGCTGCTAATTTTAAAAACACAGATGGTAGTAATGGAACTGACATGCCAGAAGTCACTTCAGCTCCATCTGCCCCACAGGATGCTTTGATTAGTAACCAAATCCTCAGGATACAATCTCCCACAGATCCTCTGAAATCTTCTAGCACTGTTGGGAAAAACAATAACCAGACAGCTGGAGCACATTATCTTCTGCAACACCATTTACACCAAAATTTTGGCTTTTAGAATTTGTAAGCTTCAAAACTCAATATTTCTACACAATCTCAATATAGTAGGTGACCAGGAGGCAGTTGCACAGTTCCTAATAGCATCTAAACCAGTAATCGAACCTGCAGATGAGTTACTAAATGGTCCAAATAAGCAGGTCCCTGCATGGATTTCAGATTGTGGACTCCTACTACATACTGTTGCTATAAAGTCACGTGGAAAAGATTTTCAGCCATGCTCCTGGATCTGTATGCAGTTCTGCCATTTCTGCCTCCTCCCTCATGTCACTCTTTTTTAAATTCTTTTGCCATGCTATATAAAATCCAACACAGCAGGAGAGGTCTCAAAGATTTCTAAGGTTTGTAAAAATGAGATGGAAGAGAAAGCACACATGTGCCTCCCTCTGACTGCAGCATGAACTTCCTTTGTTAGTCCCTGGAGAAATCTGTAAGATGGAAAGACACCTTATCAACACTCTGAGTGCATCAGCAGCTCAAGCAGGTGCTCTCAGCTCCCTCCCATCTTTGTGCTTTCAGGGCACAACAGCACACACAGGCCTTCCTGTCCTAGATGTTCCCAGCATGGCTAGGGTTCTCCACTTGAGAGGGCTGCTCTTGGATCTCTCCTGTAAATCCAGAAAGTTTAACAACATTTACAAAAAATAACTGACATAAGCTGGAATATTTAAAAGGAACAAGTCCTGGCAGGCAGGTCAGCTTCTGTTTTACTTTACAATGGCTTTTGTAAGGAGCCTGAATTAGACAGGCTTGTGCATAAGGGCCTTTCCTTGGATCTCTCACCCTAACTGGGGTGCAGGTTAAGAGATGCCTTGTGCAAAGGTGCAGTATTTCTGAAGAGACTCATAGCTGCTGGTCATCCTTCATAGCAGGCCACTCCACATGTGCAGTAAGTGGGAAGGGAAATGCAGACAGGTACAAAAATGAAGTGTTCAGGTAGACGAGCTTTGATGAACCATTCCCAGAGCAGGCAAGTTTGGGGACTGATATCTAAATATACTCAGTCAGGGATGGGCAGCCACATCACAAATGCCCTGTCCTGGTCACTGTGTCATTACTGGCATTACCCTCATATGGGAGTTTAGTTAACAGTCTCCAAAATCACAGATTCCTCACTGCTGCTCTGGGATTCCTTTCCTAGACAATTATGGATGAAAACACTCTCACAGGCTCCCAACCTGGAGGAAACTATTATAGGACTCAGACAGCAAAAGGGAAAAAGAAACACCTGATCCACCCACTTCTGTGGAAAGTGGCCTGGGCCATTCAAACAGCTCCAGAGGAATCAGCCTGAGAACACTCGGGCACTGCAGGCAGCCAGAGAACGCAGCCACAGCTGCTCTGGCCAAGCAGGTGAGGTGCTGAGGATTCCAAGACCACAGAAAAGGCACACAAAAAATTCTGCTTGGCTATTAAATCACTTCTTTAAATACCAGCCATTTCTGGACACTTACAAACATTTCCTGGAAATCCCCACAGTAACTCAGAACCATCTGTTCCCAGAGTAGCACAAGTTACTGATTACAAATGTCCAAATGCGACTTCCATACACTAGAACTATTCTAACCATTTATTAACTTCCTTAAAGTTTATCATTAGTAATTTCAAGCTTGATGGGTTTTAATGGAATGCCTACTTTATACATTCCACAGTGAAAGCATTTTAGTGTGCTTTCCAAAGCCCCTATTTGAACATGACTGATTTCAGGTTTTACCACATAAAATATAAATAAAATGGGATGTTGATATTCCTTAGGCTTTTATCCTGCTTTCTGACTGCCCTACCTCATTGTCTATATTATTTCATTGCAATTCTTACTGAGGCAAAGGCTGGTTTTCTCATAATACACATTTACTATGACAGTACAAAAGTAAAAGACATAAAAAATAATGGGACAACCTAAAGGAATGGCATCATTTTCCAGACATTAGTACCTCACTACAATAAAAGGTTGAATAATTATTTTCAATCCGCTTCACAAGCAAAGAAGATGATGTATTTGAATTGGCAAACAATCAGGAAAATTCAGCAACCATGACACAGAGTATGTCCAGTCATCCCACTCCCATTAGGTTTCAGGAATGGTTAAATTATCAAAAATTGTTTTGCAACCATATTAGTGAGATTTTGCTCAGTATTTTTCATCTTCTAGCAAATGATCCAGCCAAAATCTCTGCTTCTCCAATCACACCATCACCTCCAAAATATCACCACTGGAAATTGATAAATTACAGCACTTTGCAGAACACAGCAGAGCCCCTTTCAAATCTCATCTTGGGAGATCAAGTATTTCTGGCTGAGTATTAGAGTGTTCATACAAAGACTACAAAGTATCCTGAAAGTCAGATATCCCCAACCTCTGCAAAAGAATCCAACTGGAACCACAGCTGGGGAAAAGCAACAGAGGCCAATGGTGCTAAAAAGAGGTGCCTGGGACTGGCACAGAGAAACTAAGACTGGGACAACAGCAACTGGCCAAAAGCTGGGTAGGATACCCCATGTCTTCTCAGACTGAACAGATTCAAAGCACAAACTCCTGCTAATATAATGCCAACATTGCCAAAAGTCATTTTAACCATCAGTTTGATCACCAGCTTTGAAGGCTGAGATATGAAATAACAAAAACTCCACTGGGAAATAAAAGAAAGCACTTTGTGACCCAGTTCCGTATCTGCCCCCAGCATGCCAATCACTGGGTAGAATGAACTCTCAATTGTGGAGTTATTAACATTCAAATTATTGCTTACAGTATAAGTCATTATTGTCAGTTACAACCCAATCTACAACAAAAAGAATTCTGTGAACCAGTGCTACAGGTACTGGCAGAACTACTTTCATCCTGGAGCCTGGTGTACACACTGGTATCAATGTGATAATTGTGTTAGAATGGGGAAGTAGAACATTTGGAAGAATTTTTCTCCTCTACGCTGAGCAAGAAGCTTCTTCTTGCAGCAAAAGTTTTGGAAGGAGTGAAGGGACTGAATGGCAAACACAACCAGAAAGAATCTAAAATTCTCTGCCCACTTTTGCTAGCAATGGCAGCAAGGTGGAAGGGAAGGAAGGTCCCCTACACGGTTTGGGCAGCCCCACGATGGAGCTGTTGACAGCTGCATGCAGGGACAGACTGCACATTTCATTCCATAGACAGGTGAGCAGAGATGTACAAGCAAGCAGGAGGAAGAGACAGAAGTCACATGGAAAAGTGGATTCAGTAGCCCCTGCTTCTCCTTGAAGCAAATCTTATGTAGAAGTTTCACCTCAACGTGAGGAAAAACTTCTTTACATTGGTCATGACAAAGCATTGGAACAGCTGCTCAGGGAGGGCATGAAGTGTCCCCTGGAGATATTCCAACCCTACCTGGACACATTCCTGTGTCACCTGCTCCAGGTTACCCTGCCTTAGCTTGAGGGTTGGACTGGATGATCTGCAGATGTTCCTTCCAAGCCCAGCTGTTCTGTCATTCTGTGATTACCTTGTGCTTACATGTACAGGGGACACAAATATTTGCTTCTCATGCTATCTAACTTCCAGCACTCAAGAGGCTCTCAAGCTTTTGTCTCTCAGCCAAACCACTCACAGGCTGTTCTCACCTTGTGATTCCAGGAAATCTTGCTTCACTGCCAGACTCACCCTAAGTTCACACTGTCATTTATTTGGGTTCCACCCCCTCCCCCCATCTTCTCTGAGTGCAATCAGTGCAAAACTTTGCGAACATCTCCAGCTTCCCCTGAGCCTCTGCCTCATCCTCCCACCCACAAGTGTGGTTGCCCAAGGCCCCCCAACACCCTCTCTGTTCTTACATGCTCTTGGTGTCACCTCTGCCCTGCGGCCAGGGCTCTGGTTCACTGCATTTCTTGGAACTGCAGCTGCACACAGCAATGCGAGGCCAGGGGCTGCCAGCACCCAAACCACAGAGGCTGCACAGCTGCAGCCCAGGCAGAAGCAGCACAGCTCAGCTGGGTTCCAGCCCCGAGACAGTGGGGAGGAGGCAGCAGAGATCCCTGGGCTCAAAGGTGTCTGCAGAGCTGAGCACAGGGACTGAGCTGAGGGCATCCTCTGTGACAGCCCAGCACCCGGGAATGACCCATCAGATGTTTCTGCCATCAAAAAGGACAAGAGAAAGTGAGGAATGGGAAAGGCAAGGGTGGAAGTCACAAACTCCGAGTGCATTCCCTACAAGCACCCTTTTTCCACACCCCAGGGGAAAGCAGGGAAGACAAGGTTCCAGGAGCAAGAGCCAGGGGGGCAGGAGACTTTAAATTCCCAGGTCAGTCAACTGGAGAAGGAAAGCATAAAAACCCAGGAAAACCCTGGTAACCTTCTCTCTGCTCTCACACACTTCTTGGGAATGTTTCACTTATTTGTGTGCTTTCCAAAAACTTCTGTTCTCAGAATCCAGGACTTTTCATAGAACCTGATCTGATATTAACCCAGTCACCTCTCCCGTCCTGTTTGCCCACTTGGCTGCCAATCAGCACATGACAAACACCAGGAAGGCAAGCTGGAAACCCAACTCTATGGCAATGGCCCTAGAAGACCCCTGCCACATATCCCACTTCCAAAACCAAGCCACCAAACCAGCCCACTGGTTCATGGGCAGGCAGTGGTTTTGTCCTGGGCTCTTCTGCCTGGCACCATAGTAGGAAAGAGAAAAATCACAGAATATTCTGAGCTGGAAAGGACCCACACGGATCATTGAGTCCAACTCTTAAACAAATGGAACTCGCACTGTAAATGTATGGGAATTGAGCACCTGAGTAACTCCAGAAGAGCAACTGATCCTGAAAGAAAAGGTGGCATTAGCAATGACACACAAGGATGTCCAAGCATAGCTAACACTGAGGAAGGGGTTTGGCTTTGGTCACACAGCAGCAGCTCCTCATATCAGGGCACATGCCACGTGCTGCTTCATCTGTTGGAGCAGAGGCTGTGACAGCACCCAGAAATGACTTCACCAACAGGCAACAACCTGTATGTGCTCATGCCCAAGAGAAATTACCACAGCTGCTCCATCTAAATTTAGCCATGTCTGAGGGGCAGGAGTGGATCCAAGTCGCTGTACACTGGCCATACCTCAGGTGTCCAGCACAGACTCTAGCCAGGCACACCTCTCCAGAAGAAAGGTATTTTCTTTCTCTGCAGTTACAGGCATTGACCACTGCCAGACACAGCATCTGGACAGATGCACTAGTCTAGTTTGCTAATCCCTAGCTCTAGTTACTTGGATGTTTGAAAAGAGTTTGACAGAGGAAATGGATTTTTTTTCCCCCTTCATGTGGGAATCTCCTTGAGTTCCATCTGTCACAGCCATTTTAGAGCTTGTTTTTCTCCAG
This sequence comes from Acridotheres tristis, assembly GCA_037013685.1. Lineage (NCBI taxonomy): Eukaryota > Metazoa > Chordata > Aves > Passeriformes > Sturnidae > Acridotheres > Acridotheres tristis. The sequence goes on along the minus strand of CM072899.1, from coordinate 16,253,231 downwards.
TTCTAATCCTACATCCTGCTTTCACTGCTGATGAGCTACAGGAGTCAGCAGAAATGGATGGAAACAGGAGGCTCTGTCAATCACAACAGAGATTAAATCCCCCAAAAACACAGGCATTAACAACAGAAAAATCTTGTATTTCTTACATTAGAAAAGTCTACATAAGTTAACCTGCAGGTCAGGATTGTACGTGACTTAAAAGAACAGCTGCTGCTTTCCCTGCCTTCAGCACAAATTTTAGCTTTAAATTTCCATTTTTCAGTCTGTCCTGAAAATCAACTTGGAAGTAATTCTCTGCACTAGCAGAGTCTTGTTTTCTTGCATAGGAAACCAGCAGAAACTACCATCACAGTTCATCTTGGCCAGTCAGCCAGGAACAACCCTGTTTCTTCCATCATTTCTTTCTGAACAAGAATAAATCTGTCCGGGGAAAACATTCTGTCCTGATTTTCAAGTGGCCAGCAATAGACTCTTGCTACGCTGTTTCAGCATTTAATTACACTCTCTGCTGAGATATGCACCTTCTCTTCTGCATTTATAGTGATTATTATACACTTGTCTGTGAAACCAGAGGGACTTCAGTTTTCAAATTTCTGCTGTCTAGGCCAGATAATTTACCCCTAAGCTTGTCTTTGATGAGCTGGATAGTCTTCAACAACACGGCAGACTTTTTCAACCTATTAACCCACGTACTGTTTGTTCTCCAAATCCAATTTTCCACTTCTCCCTCAAGTAGTCAGTAACATAACTGGACATAATAGTTCTGCAGCTTTTCCTCTACTGCAATATTCATTATTTAATGCTGCTACATGCACATGGCACTCCCCTGTCCCACATGCAAGGATCCCATCAGTCCACTGGGCAGCAAAAAGTGGGTGCTCCTGGTCAGCCAATGTCCCTAAGATACTGGAGATCCCAAATCTTTCTCCAAGCCCTTCTGGCAGCACAAGTGCCTCAGCCACAAGGCACAGGCTGCTCTATTTGTTTCTCTCTATATGATTCTATTAAACACTTGTGTCTAGCTCAAAGGGCAATTCCAATTGTTCTGCAGCAACAACAGGCTTCCCTTGTGATTTCCATTCCCCAGCCTCTGTGCCACAGCCCACCTGCAGAAAATACTGCTCTCCTCCAACACACTGATGAAGTATTGCCTGTCATATGGGCAAAATCTGATCTGTGAGGCCAGGCCACAACAGCAATGCTCCATCTTAAGCACATTTGCTTACAGCTCTACTTTGACAGAGAGCAGATAATTTTTGATTTATTAAATAATGCTCTACTGCATTTATGTTTAATATGCCTTATACAAGTCTACACATATTTCAAGAAAGGACCTTAAGCCATGGGCACTACTAACCTTCTCATTTCTCAAACTGGCAAGCCCTTTACACAGAAATGGGAAGCAGCCTTCCGTTGAAGAGACAACTGCTCAGAGGCAAAACTATGAAAAAAGCCAATCTTCTGACTCTTGATTAATGGCTGTATTCTCTAGACAGTATGACCTTTAGACCTTTCCAAGAAGTATCCATCCGTGGTGAAGAAATTAGGGAAATGAAAGGACATTTCTGCATCAAAGGATTCCTTTCAGCACTGATTGGAACAGAAGATATGTCACTGCTTTGACATAAAACACTGGAGAGAGAAAGAGCCCACCCTGCAATCTGTTTATTTGCATACACAGATCACAAAGGGAAAATTCTCCCTTCTCTGTTTGCTGGACCTTCTTGAAAGGCCAATGATTATGTTTATCTAGAAATTAAACTTCATGAAAAGTTCCTGTGAGCCAATATTTGACTCAAGTGCTTTCACAGAACACCCCACACAACGAATGCCATTCCACAGGCAGGTGCAAGTAAACAGCATTGACTTCATGTTTCAAGCATGAAATCATGGGAAAGAAACAACTTATTTTGGGAGACAAGCAAGAAAAGCTTAAAAGTCACAGGTGGAAAAAGAATAGACAGAGACATAACTAAAAATTACAAATGCTGCAGTGAATGATTTAAGTATTATACAGTAAAAATGAAAGGTTTTCCTCTATGCTTAAATGAGCAGGCAACACGGGAAGCAAAGAATACACTTGAACCACCTACACTACGAGATTTGCTGTCACATGATGCCAGGGAGGTTGGACACAGACAGACTCCAAAGAGGATTAAACAAATCAGTGGGGGTCAGATCCATTTCCAATTACGAAGCAGGATGGCCCCAAATCCAGCTGTGGCTAAGAGCAGTTCTTAACTGCTGACTGTCAAGAGAAGAAGGGACCCTTCCACACCCACCTTTTCTCTTGTCATTTTTGCTATAGGAAGCACAAAGATGGCCATTTTTGCTTCCACTGAACAATTAAGCCTTCTGAGAAATCCTGGACTAAGGGACAGGAAATTGAAAGGCAGGAACTCGGTGAGCCTGGAGCGCCCTCTGCGGGTACCAGGCGGGTATCCCACAGCCCAAGCCAAAACAGTCCCCAAGGAAGCCATGGTGAGGATCAGAGAGCCCGCAGTCAACCGGACAAAAAAAGGAATGACATATCCGTGGCTGCCTGAATTCTCCTCCTCTTCGTCCTAGCTCTCCCAAACCAGGGCCTTCTAAAATTTTGCAAGTTCAAAAAAGTATTTGCTTTGGGAAAAGATCTTTCTTCTCCATTAATAGTGAACGAGCAGTATTGAGACAGGAATGCCTTGACATCACAGCAATCATTTAACAAAGATAATTCATTGTGCACACCCCATAACTTTGGTCCAAACATTCCCCAGTGCAGAAGCCTGGCTCTGGTGCCACAGGAGGGAAGCTGGGAGGATGCTGAGCTCCAAAGGCCTTCACAAACCCACTCAGAACTCGCAGCAACAAAGCTTTCCTCCCAGCAGGCCAGAGCTTGAACAGGAGCTGCTCTTTCCCTGCTTTTGGCTGCCTGTCCCCTCCCCAGCTGGATTCCCATGGAACAGAAGAACAAAGCCACATGTGCTGCAAAAATATTCCCAGAGGGAGAGAACAGGAGAGGGCTCAGCTACCAGACAGAACTAAATAGAGGACATGGGGGCAAATTTCACACAAGACAGAATTAAGCAGACAAGGAAGCTCCTCTCTCTGCATGTGTCTCTGTCCCCAGGCCTGAAACAATGCTCATGGTTTGGGTCATGCTGTGTTTAATTTCATGCCATTACCCAAAGCGCTGGGAGCAAGAGTCACAACCTTCCTGCTGCAACCAGAGAACAACATGTGTGTCATAAACATGGCTCCCCTTCTTCTCAGACTCCAATCAACACACAGGAGCACCTGTAGAAGCTACTTACAGAAAATCAGGAAAAAAATTTTGAAGCTGCCTGTCTATCTGCACTAATGAGTCAGTTTAGGGAGTCACATTTTCTCAGCCAAAAACAAGACACGTGGTTTATGTGTGCAGTCACAGATAAACTTGAACCTGGGATGAACTGCTTCCTAAAGAACAATTATTATTTACAGAAATTACCTGGTGAGAAGTTTCAGCACTACTGGTTTTAAGAACACTGCAGACAAATTCTAAACAAAAGGAAGGCAAAAGATGCAATGAACTTTAACATTTCTGAAAGCAGGTATTTCCACTGCAGTTTTCAAGTCCAGTGAAGGCTGCAAAAAATTACTCTGATGAAACAAAGCATAGACAAAGCCCAACCCAAACCATCACACAAAGTCAGATATTATCAACCTTTCCTTCCGGTAGAAGGAAAGGATGTGGACACCACTCTATGCACAGGTTACACACAGGACACAGCTCCTGGAAGCAGCACAGTCTACAGTCATGTCCTGCCAAGTGCTGCTGAATAGCTGGATTTTGTCCCCATGGCTCTCCTGTCACAGGAATCTCCCCAGCACATCACAGGCAAACTCCCCATTGCCCACAGAGCTCCACTCCTGAATCATTATCATAAACTTCTGGTCTTCTGTGATAAATGTGCTTGTGCCTTCATAGCAAGTTAGATAACAAAACAAAGTTTTGCCAGAGACGAGGCTTGGGTTAACCTGTTTACACTCCATTTTTGCACCAGGGTATGCTAAGTAGTTTCAAACAGCACTGCACTCCAGTTTGGGCCAGCAGAGATGCTTTTACCAAAATCAGGCATGTGGGCTCAATTAACAACATTCTCAAACACTGGCCAGCCCAGCTTCCACTCCACACAATAGGTCTTTGTTTTGAGCCTGGCACTGCATTGGGACAACCAGAGCACAGCTCCAGAGGAAGCCTCACCAGCAGATATTTTGACCTGCAAAACACACAGGTTCTCCCTGATTTCAATGCTCCCATTGCATCCACGAACTAATCGAGATTTGAAGGTTGGAAATACTCTCTTGAATCATCCAGAGCAGAAATATTGTTGACAATAACAAAGCCTACCATTGCTGGCTCCAACTGGAAAAATTATTCCTTGGAGCTCCATCTCCAAACTCAATCACCACACAGTGATAAACCCAGACCAGGCAGAGAACTCTCAACTTCTCTGGACAGCAGTGTCAGCACTATGATTTAGGGCTCAGCAGATTCTCAATGAGGTGCTTCTGGTGTCCCACACCAAACCAAGACTCTGGTTCTAAATATTCTTCCTCTCTCTGACTTGAGAGGATGTCTATGTTGTAGCTGTGCTGATTCCCACTAAATGCTCTGGAACCCCCTCATGGATTTCAGTAACACCCTTTTCCTCAAAGGGTAAAACAGAAGCGCAGGTTGTCTTTGTCCTTAAATTTTTGTTTAACTTTTGCACATTACAACAGGCAAACAGTTAAAGAAACAACCACTAGACTGAAACAGGTTTAAGCTTCTGCAACTCATAAATGGACAAGGTAAAAAGACCACTTCATCTCCCGAAGTTACCACAGGCTCCAAAAGAAAACAAATTCTCAGAAGGTAAAAAACCCCAAACCAATCCAAAATAAAAGTAAACAAGAAACTCACCTCGAAAATCCTAAGCCCTACTGAGGACTAGTAAACAAAGTTTCCTTGCCAGGATGGCCCATGTGCTGAAAATGAAAGCTAGGCTACCTCTGCTGGCAACCTCTGGACAATGTTTAGATTCCTGTATGCACTAAGCCACCGGGATATAGCAGCAGATGTTTTGAACTTCTCAGGAGTCCTTACTATAGCAGAAGTAAGGAAAGCAAATCCACATCCTTCCACCAATGGCAATTGATTTCTATCTAATTAAGGGATACATCAGCTTGCAACATCCATCCCTCTGAGGCAGGAGGCAAAGGTTACCAGCATCAGTTAGAGATCACAAGCTTTGAATCGCCCCCGTCCTAAAAGAAGAGATCTCATTTCCTCATCACTGCAGCCTCACAACATACAGGATGCCTTCACAACAATACCCTGATTGTATGGTGTCATGTAACTCTCACATTCAAGCTCGCCCCCAGCACATTCCCCACATTCATACCTCTGTTTCAGGCCGTGGAATAAACACTGGGGGTCTCATCTTCAGGGTCAGGTCTTGGAAGTCCCACTCTCCAAGCACGTACTGCACTGGCATCCTGCGACAGGCAAACGGAGCGTGAGCTCTTTGGGACAGCGCTGGGTGACAGAGGCGCTCTTGTGCCACGCTTAGCTCACTGCTAACCACAGCCCCTGCCCAGGGACAGAACTGCATGAACGTTGTGCATGTGGGAGTGCAGGGGGAGCTCCCTTCCCACAGCCCAGTTTGTTATCAAGCACTGGAATTGGGAACTACAGGTCAGTCAGCCTCACCTGGACACCAGGGAAAGTGATGGAACAGAGTCCTTGAGGCTGTGTCCAAACATGCCAAGTGCAGGAAGGTGATTGGGACTGGTCAGCATGGATTTACAATGGGGAAATCACTCCTGAGTGAGATGATAGTCACCCACGACACAATGACCAGTTAGTGCACCAAAAACACATCTTGACTTTCCCTAGGGTTCTGACACTGTCTCCCATAACATCCTCATATACAAGCTGATGTAGTACAGACTGGATAAACGAGGTGGACTGGAAATTGACTAACAGTCAGGCTTGGAAGGCTTATTTCAGCAGCACAAGGCTCAGCTGAAGGCTGAGTCCTAGTGGAGTACCCTGGGATCACTATCCCATAACATCTTAATGGTGAAGGGTGAAGGGACAGAGCACTCTTGGCATGCCCGCACTGAGAGAGAATTAACTGGGAAAAGTAGTTAACAGACTAGATGGGTATGCAATTTTCAGAGAGACTTCTGGAGAAATGGGCTGACAGGAATCTCATAAAATTCAGCAAGAAGTAATATGAAATCATATAAAGTGGGGAAGAATAACCCCATGCACCAGCACAGGCTGGGGCCTGACCAACTGGACAGTGGCCTTGCAGGTGGACAAGTTGTGCCTCTCACTTGAATTACCATAAGAGATGAAAGACCACCACAGCACAGTTACTTGACATGTGAGCTGCCTTCCCTCTGCTGCCATTCTCCTGGCTGCTTTTAGGCTGAAGGAAGGCTCTTCAAAGAACAGGTACAAGAGGATGCTCCTACCTTTGTAGCCGCTTGTGGCTCAGCTGCTGGATTTGCTCCTGCTGCAGTGCTGTAAGTGGAGTGTGAAAGCTTTTGGAATCCAGGCTCTGAAACTGAAGACAAAGTCACTTTAAAACCTGCCCACCTGTGCCACTGGAGGGCATCCTCCAGTGTGACACAGGATGCTGACAAACAATTGCCTGGGACTGCTGGAAACCAGCTGGAGAGCGATCAGAAGAACCTATCTGCATGTTTAGAAACAAACCTTTACAACTGTCCTTCTGCTACTTTTTGAGGTTCACAATAATAATTAAAATTAAGAATCGCTTCATCAGGCAAGTCAGTGTGGATGTTTACATTGCACTTCAGTGTCTGCAGAAGAAAGCTTTTAAGAGACCCCTGAGTGTTCTACTGGCAATAATAAACTACCCCTCACCCTCTCTGTCATCTAAGGGAGGATAGGTTGTTCTACTTCCTCTAAATACAATTAAAAGGTAAGAGATTCAACCAAAATGAGAAAGTGAGAAGCACACACATTATTCTTTTCCTATTACTTAACTGTTTTTGCTCCCAGGACAAATGACACAATATATTGACTGGATTCTCGTGCTTCGGGGATTCCATTTGTCTCGAACACCTTCTGCCAATATTTGACCATATCAGTGGCAGTCACAAGCCCAGGCCCTGCACTGCAACTCTGCCTCAGGAACAATTGCTTTGGACTGAGGACAGCACCTTTACTCAGAGTCCCTTGCCCTGGCACACACTGAGGTGGGAAGCTCAACAACTTCCTGAGCAGTGGATGGGTGAGGCATCTCATTGTGGCGAAGTTTCTGGCTTCCACACTGTTCCTTGTTGACACCTACTGATTTGTCAGTGCTGAAATTCACCTGGTGCTGCCACAAGCCACTGGCTAAGCACCAGCTGACCACAGTCAGTGAGTTCTCCACAGGGCAGCATTTGCAGCTCTTCAAGGCTAGAAAACAAGGCAAGAGAAGAGCATGAATTCCTTGGACAGGTTCCCCCGTGACAGAATGCAGACTGTTTGCCCTAATCCAAGCCCACAAGTACAAAACCAATTACTCACACCATATCAGTAAGAAAGGACTAAACTGTAAAAGACCAACCAGCTAAGTCACTAGAACCCACTTCTTCCCAGAGCAGCCCATCTCCAGAGGTCAGAAGCCAGTCTATACCCATGGCAGGGCAGAAGCGAGCTGCCCACACACAGGCACAGCTCTCCTGCTCGTCCTTGGTCCCAGAAAGCCACTGACACACCAACCTTCAGTTCCAGCCCTTGGCTGTCCACTCCACAGGTGGGTCGCCCTGGTTTCCCTGTAGGAAGATTGTCAGTCTCTCCTAGATTATTTCCTTTATTCCTCTCTGTGTTCATAAACCACAAGTTGGAGGTTGGCAGGGATGCCAAGGGTCTTTCACACTGTCACCATGCCCAGAGGGCAAAAAAGGGGGCATAGAACCAGAACTGAACTGCTAAGAGCAGAGGAACATACACACAGTGTACTAGAAGGAAGACAAACACTTGAAAGATGGGAAGACCAGAAAGGACAAACCCTGCTAGAGGGAAGTCGGTCTCTTAAAGGAGAGAAGAGGCAAAGCCAGACAGAGGGAATAAAAACAAACAAGATGACTGCAGTAGACAAAGGAAATTAAACCTTACAAAACAGCTGCTGCATATCACACTTGGAACTGTTCGAGACAAACAGAACAACAACAACAACACTTTCCTGCTGTGATCCATGAGAAATGAGGGCCCCTTTCCTTTCTGACTCACAGTCCCTGGAGCAACTATGGGTTTTCCCTGAGCATTCATTGCCATTCCTCTATTGATGGCTTCTTTTCAACACTGTCTCAGAGACGCCACAACCTCCTCTACTCAAATTTCTCAAAAAAATCACCAAACAAACAACTGAATACCGCTCCTGAGCAGCTGGCAGCTGCCCCCTAGTAATGCTGCTGCAGGGAGAGATGGGGGCACCAACGTGGCCCCAGACTGGCAGATGCTGGCACCACAGTCCTGCTCCTGCAGCACAGGAAAACCCTACAACAGTCAGGCCTCCACTGCCATCTTCTGTAAAATCAAATACAGCCCAGGGAAGCAGCAGAAGGAATACCCTGCAGCAAAGATCTCCAGATTGTCTTACCTGCTACCTCCTGACAAAGGGATGGATGCTCTATGAGCCCAAGGATCTCCTTTTAACCATCTGCATTACTCTCAACAGAGACAAACAGCCCCCATGAAAACTTGCCTTTATGTAAAGTCTGGCAGCTACAGCACTTATTTGGGAAGCTCCCTGCTCCAAGGTGCTGTTTACTGCTACAATACTAAAAGAATTAAACAGTAACAACCATTAGTGTTCTAAGGGAGGCAGAGAAGACTTTAATTAGCTGTGGTTGAAACAATTTGCACAGAATCACAGAATTGCTGGGGTTAGAAGGGACCTTTGGAGATCATCCAGTCCAACTTTCCAGCCAAGGAAGGTGACACAGGAACATGGCCAGGTGGGTTCAGCGTATCTCCAGAGAGGGAGACTCCATGAGACCCCTGAGCAGCCTATTCCAGTGCCCTGCCACCTTCAGTGTAAAGTTTCACCTCTTCCTAATGTTGAGGTGAAACTTCGTGTGTTGTTCTTCATGGTCATTATTCCCCATCTTGTTGCTGAGCATCACGCTCTTGACAACCTCCTCTGAGATATTTATATGCATTGACGAGATCCCCTCTCACTTTTGTCTAGACTAAACAGGCCCAACTCCTGCAGTCTCTCCTCATAAGACACAATACCCAGATCCTTCATCATCTTTGTTGCCCTCTGCTGGACCCTCTCCAGTGGCTCCTTGTCTCTTTCAATAAAGAAGACCAGTTACTGACGTGAAGCCCCTGCATGCTCCTTCTGGGTACAAATACCTGGTTGCACACAGATAGGAAGCACAGTTCCTCTCCCCTCTGCAGTTTGGTCCTTTCCGCCCCAGCTCCCGCTCCCTGTAGCCTCACGCGTGGCTGTGGAAAGGCCCTGCCACACTCACAGGCCTGAGCAAGGGCCGGAGCTCGCACTGTCCCAGTCCCGTCCCAGCTGCTGTCAGTGTCCGGCTGAGCCTGCGCCGCACAGCCCCGCGGCCACACCGGGGAGGGCAGCCAGGACCCGCGACCCGCGACCGTGAACGGGCCGAAATGAGCAGCGCCGGGACCAGAGGAGGTTCCTCTCCCATCCTTTCAGCTTTCCCTGCACATGCAGCACCATGAGCACGGCCGAGGGCTCCCTTCTCCTGAGGGGACGAGAACGGGCCCGGGGCTGCTCTGAGGCGAGCGCGCGCACAGCGACGCCTCACCTCATGGCTCCCGGCTCCCTCGGGAGCCCAGCCGGCTCGCAGTGGGGCTGGGGGCACAGCCGGCTGTTTCAGGGACCAGGGCCGTGGCAGCCGCCTCGAGTCTCGCGGCCGGGCCGTGAAGGAGCAACCGCGCACGGAGCCGCTCCCGAGCGCACCGCCGGCCCGCCGCCGCCGCGCGCATGAGTGACAGCCGCGCCGACCAATCACGAACCGAGCCCCGCGGGCGCTGACCAATGGCCTGGGGTGGCGTGCGGCGGGGCGGGGCCAGCGGCGGTGCGCGCGGAGCCGAGCGGCCCGGCCCGGCCCCCGCGGCCCCGGGCGCGGCCCCCGGCGGCCGCTCCGCCCGCGCCCCGGGGGGACCGGACACCTCGGCGGGAGCGCGCAGTAAGTGCCGGCCTGGCCGCCCCGGAGCGGGGGGGGGTTCTAGGGAGGGGAGGGGTGGGCCGGGCCGCATCGCGGGGGTGTCCGGCTGCGCCGTCCCGTCCCTCCCGCGGGCACTGCGGGGCGGCCGCGGCCTCTCGGGGACCGGCGGAGACCCGGCCGTGTCCTGGCGGCAGCGGGCTGTGAGCCCGCGGCGCCGCCTGGGCAGCGGAGGGCCCCGTACCCCGTTATTCGCCTGGAAACTTCTCCTCGGGATGGGGAATGAGGCACTTCCCGCAGGGATGGAGCCCCGCGGAGCGGTGGGTGGCACTGCCCGCACGGGGACGGGGCGGGCGCTGTCACTGCAGTGTGTGTCAGAGCGGGATCCGAGGAGCGGTGACATTGCTGGGAAAGGTCCCTGCGCCTGGGCCAGGCTGGGATGGCACCGTGTCCCTCTCGGACAGCGGGACGGTGACAGCCGGGGAGCTCCGGGGCAGCGGGAACACACCATCGGGACTTCCCCGCTGCCCCGGAGCCTGGGCAGCTCTGGAGAAGAGCGGGGGAAGCCACATCCTTTTACCAGCAGCAACTCAGTGCCGCTTGCACTGCTGAATTACTAGAGATACTTGCTCTTCTTGAAGTAATGCAGAAACTATACTTGTTATTATTCTTTATCCAGAGACCCTCTGACCCATCTTCATCCCTGTGACACAAATCTCTGTTCCTGTCACACCCAAAATGAAACAGCAGCACAGAGAGATTAAAACCAAGACTTCAGAAAAGGCTCAAGGTGGGGCCCAAAACAATTTTCTGCATCTGAGAAGTGAGCAGCACCTATCAGAGATCAGTTTGGAAGTGCTAGCTTGGGAGAGAAACAAACGTGTTCTCCTTATTCACAGAGTCAGCAGAGCCCAGCACAGAGCAGTCCTGGCTGTGCGAGGAGCTCTCTTGGTGCAGGCAGTGGAACAATGCCAGCTGGCAGCAGCTGAGGATCTGGTTCCTCTTCTGTTCTATTTGTGCATGGACTATGCTGGAACCTACCAGTGATAGGTAGTAGCTGTCCCCGGCCCCACAGCTGCCATCAGAGGCTTGGAGTGTGCCCAGCCTGCAGATCAAACTTCCAGCACCAGGATGACAACTGGGAAAGGAAGGTGGTGGGGAAAGATGATCCACCCCAGCTCTGCCATGTAAGTGTGGGCCCTGGGCCATCCTTGCACTCAGCCTCCCTGTCTGACTGTCTGCAGCCCGGACCAGGAAGAGCTCGGGAGCAGAAGCAGCCCTATCTGAACCTGGAAGTGGCTCTCTAAGCCAGGTCAGAAACCTCTGACACAGGACTGCTTTTAGAGCTAGGTCTGGGCACAGAAATCCTTTAGCATGAACAGGTCATCAAGAGTAAGAAAAAGAAGCCCATTCTCCCTTGACCAGATTTCCAGCTGGCTCATTTTAACCCAGCCTTTTTTGGTTTTTCAGAACTGATACCACATCCGGTTGAAGACCTAACCCATTTTGTTTCCAAAATTTAGGAGCTGTTCAAGATACAGAGCCATAGTCTGCAAAGCCCTTGAGCCTGCTTCACTCCTTTCACTTAGGCTCTTTTTCCACTTTATTTCCTTGGTAGTGGCTTTTTTAAAAATGGGTATTATCATTATGGAAAGTGTCCCTGAATAGCACAGATTGATGGATTCTGCCTGAGCAGCTGGTCGATCTGCTCAATAATTCCTTCCCTTTCCCTGCTGGGCTGTTGCTGCTGCTGTTGTTGTGACAGTGATTTCAAATTTGCCATCTTTGTGCCCAAGTGTCCTGAGGTCTGCTGTGGTCAGCAATGGCTGGAGAAGTCCAGGTGCCCCGTGGTTTAAGCAGAGTGCAGGGCTTAATGGTCAGCGAAGGGCACAGTCCCCTTCAGCTGCAATGAACTCGTGACCGAGCACAATGTTAGGAGACATCAGAACAGAACTGTTATTATTCACATTTCTCTGGAAACTCCAGGGAGTTTGACAGCTCCCACAGTCTCCCAGGCACTTCAGAATTTCCCTTTGCTTCACAAAGTTGTTTCCAGGGGTCTGAGACACACTCTGCACGTGTGGCAAGGCATTTACCTGCTCAGGGAGCTGCAGGACAAGTTGAGGTGACTGCTCCAGCTGCTGCCTGACCACAGCACAGCCTGGTGCTGCTTGGTGGGGGTGGTTTCCCTGCTGCTTTCCATGGCAGATGTTGATCACGCTGCTTCCTGCAGCTGTGGACAGCAGTAAGGCACCACGGTTGTGGGAACTGCACAGTAACCTTGCCTGGAATGGAACAGAGTGGAGCTGAACAATGGCTCGTTCCTCTTTGCAGGCACATCTTTTTCTATTCAGAGCTCACTAACCCCTCTGTCCCAGCTGCATTCCAGCCCAGGGGTGTAATGTCTGCTAAACTGCAGGGAAGTTACCAGAGAACTGCTACAGAAGTTCTCAAGTCAGCTCAGCTCCAGAGGTAGCTGCGTTTTCAGGGAAGCCTAAAGTTACATGCAGTGCTTTTATAAACAAAGTGTGCAAATACTTCCCGTGGGCTCATCCCATCGTATTTTGCAACTCTGGATCATTTGAACAATAGAAGTATGAAACAATTAAAGCCTTTCATGTTCTCAGCATGAACAGATCTATCAAATTTCACAAGCAGAATCCAAAATTGGACTAATTTTAAAATTAATACTGATAATTGACAGTGCATGACTAAGCTTGAGTGGGTGCTTTCATGAGGAATTGAGAAATACTCTATATTTAGATGGAGGACTGATGAAACCCACCCTTTCCAGAGCACATGGGATGAGCAGCACTGGGCCAGTGGATAGTGCAGGGACTCACCACAACAGGGAACTCCTACTTTGGATTCAGTAAAAGGCATCCTGAGATATGAATGCCTTACAGTTGAGTGTCATTTTATTGGGTGTGTTCCCACTGATAAGGGGATCAATGCAACTTTCCAAAAACTAAACAGAAGAGACAGAAGCAGGAAAATGCTCTATCCTGGGGCAGATGGAGACCACCTGGTTCAGCCTGGGGCACATCAGAGACAAGAGTTCTGAGGCTGTCCCCACCCCACACACATCTCCAAGTGACTGCAAGGAGGCAGAGCTGGAGTAGTGAGGGGAGAGTTATCACTAACTCCAAGTGAATCAGGCTTGATTGTGGGGGTCCTCAGTATGCTCAAAGAACGTTTTTCTTATTTTGAGCAGGTATTCCAACACTGCTGGTGCACTGGGGACCTGTGGGAAAGGTTGTGCCTGTCTCCAAGAGCTCCACACTGTTCATTTGTTCTCGTTCTCTCCTAGGCTGAGTCCAGTGTGGTTCCTACCCCAAAGAAAACCCATCAGTGGTGATGCTGCAGGAGAGGTCTCACGTGAGGGCCCTCCATTGCAAGGGCAGCTTTGCACTTCTGTAGCTGATGGGAGAGGACAACGGCTTGGTAACAGGACCTATCAAGAGGTGGCAGGATGAGCTCCAGCTCACCCTCTGTGCATGACTTGCATCACAGCACCCCCACCATGGCCAAGCCAGAGCCAGGGACAGCTCTGGATGTGACTGTACCACAAACACTCACCATAAGCCCTGAGACTACCAGTTTCAACAGCACCAAAATCCCAGACATGGCCAGCACTGGACCTGGCATGAGCACCATGCTGCTTTCCTTTGGGATCATTACTGTGATTGGGTTGGCTGTAGCAATGGTAAGAGAGCCCAGCTAAACACTCCTGTCTCTTGAGGGTGGAGGGTGGCTAGAGGTTCTAGGACTGATTTGCACTGAATAATTTATTTGCATGCTATTAAACTCTCACCCAAAACTGCTGGGAACGGATAGTTCCTGAGATTCATTTCTTTTGAAGGCCTTTATCAAGTGCTCCAGTAATTCTGCAGTCAGCCTGAGGTCTGGTCCAAATGGGATGCTCAGCAGGCTTAGGAGCAGCCATATGTAGTATCAGTATTTGTTTTTAACAGGAATATGAAGTTCAGTTAAAAGGAAGAAAAGCAGATTCTGTTCTGACTTGTTACCTGGAACAGCTGCATTGATTTAAACCTTCTCTTGGGCCCCACAAGAATGTTTATCCATATTAACTTTTTAAGCAGACTGTTGAAACCATATTAGTCCCCCCTGTGGACATGGGGTAATTCTTTTTGAAATTAAAGTGACCTGAATCCATCCCAGCAAGACTCACCCTGGACTGCATTTCCAAGGTTCTGCATGCTGGGTATCAGTCCTTGAGGATTTGGTGTGTTTGGCACTAACCTTGCCATTAATGCTGTGGGCAGAAGCTTTTCACTAGTTCGGGGCCTGCCATGGGCAGTGCAAGGGCTGCAGCTCTCATTTTATGTAACCAGATCGCTTCCCTGCCAACAGAGAACAGAAGGTAGCAGCAAACTCCCATTCCTTGTATGAGGAAAGGTTTCAGTAATACAGCCATCAGAGGAGCCTACTGCAAAATTTCATTGCAGGCCCCAGGAGGAGTTTTACAAAAGCCCTTAAGAAAACCTGGAAACGGTCAAAAGTTCCCAAGAGCAGCATCCAGCGTTCGTAGTTCCCAGAACAAGGCTGTGGAGGCCCAAAGCCTCCCTTTCTTCCCAGCACAGGCTGACAGAGGCAAGTCCCTGAGCATGCCCTCCCTCTTTGCTTCTTCCCTCTGTACTGGGGAGGGGGTAGCAGCACTTCTGCGCTGTAGGAAATCTACACGTGAAAACCACAAAGGAAAGCTTTTTCATCTACTCTTAAATTGCAACGTATGTCCTGCAGCCACAGAAATGTGCTGAGCTACACCTGATAATACACCTAATACTCTTACTCCTACTAACACACCTAATAACAGGCCACTGAGCACTTAGTGTCAGACATGATGTGCTGCCAAGCTCACAGTTATGCACACGAAGTGTCATTTTCCTTGTCACTT
This sequence comes from Acridotheres tristis, assembly GCA_037013685.1. NCBI lineage: Eukaryota > Metazoa > Chordata > Aves > Passeriformes > Sturnidae > Acridotheres > Acridotheres tristis. The sequence goes on along the minus strand of CM072899.1, from coordinate 16,238,140 downwards.
CTCCCCTCCTCCACTTTGGTGCACAGTGACAACAACCTTCTCTACCTCTTTCCTGTGTGCCCAAAATTTCTCTTCTCAGCTATTCCCCGTCCCACCTGGACTGCTGTAATGATGCTTCTTTTTCTCCTTTAGGTTCTGTATATCAGGAAGAGGAAGAGGTAAGATCTGTTACTGGCTGAAGGGAACTCAGTGCTTCAAAATGCAGAGTGAGCTCAGGAGATGGGGAGAGTGTAAGGGATGGCTGTGTGAGAACATGGTGTGAATCAGGCTGGGACAGTGCCCTCCTGGGACTGGGCATCCCTCTGACACCACAGTGCAAAGACTTCTCCACAGCTTTGGAAGGAGAATAAAGCTGAGCAGAGGAAGGTCAGGGATCCTGCAAACTCATCACACTTCTCCTATGAGATGCATCAAAACAGAGGAGAAGTTTATGGGTGTATAAAGAAGCTGGGAACTCTGTCATGAAAGGTGTGGATCTCAGGTTCCAGCCATTCCCAGATTCCTATGTTTTCTGGAAGCCCAGGCAGTGATAGCAACTGGCAGCAGCACAGGGGAGATGCAGCTTCAGCCCAGGAGTTAATGTCTTAATTTCCTTGCTAAGCTCCTGGCTGAAAATAGAGAGGAGAGGAGCACACAGGGAGAATCGTGTCTTGATTCTTCCGTCTCACAGCAGGGACTCGGGTGAAGATCCATAAGCTGTGGTACCTCCTCCCTCCCTGACTCCTTGCCACAGACTTCCACAAGTGCTGCTGCCCACTGAAAAATTTCGAAGCCCAGCCCCAGAGCCCAGGTCTGGGTGCTGCTGCAGGAGCAGTCAATGCCTGGCCTGTGGAAGTAGCACTGCTGGAGATAATGTTTGTACTGGTAAGCCCATAGAGAAGCAGGGGAAGAATGTGTCATCCTAACACTTGCCAAAATAGATATTTGTGGTGACACTGCCAGTAACTGCTTGTGTGTTTCTTTCTACTCCAAAACTCAGCTATAGCTAAAGGCAGGACTTGGTGTTTCCCCACCACCTCATCCATCATCCATCTCTGAGGAGACCCTTTGAGTAATAATTCATAGCTCTGTCTCTTGGAGCAATGGTAGAGGAGTAGAAACAGTGTCCACAGGCATCAGCCCCCTGTGAGAATCTCGTCTTTCTTATTTTCTATTTATTGTTTATTATTTTCTGTTTAATTTTATGTACTTCAGCCCCAGAGTTAAAGTATTCTCAGGGCATTGGAGCCTGAAGTGAACTGCTGCTGGCAGACTGTGACATGGCAGCAGGGGCTGGTGTGGGCAGTGGGACAGGGAAAAGTCACAAAATGCCAAACCAGTATGTTTCTTTTGTCCCTCCACGTAAATCCTAATCTTTTAAGGTCTGCAAGAACTTAAATCCTGATTCCTCTGTGTGTAAATGCCTGCCAACATAGATTAGTGATGGCAATGAATCCCTGTAGCAGCACTCTGGATGTCTTCCACTCCAGCCAGCTGTGTGTAGTAGGTTCTTAGCCTCATCCAGCAAGAGCCACAGGAGCAGAACAGCCTGCAGAAAGCCTCAGCAGTGGGGTGGGGAAGCAGCCTGAGCCCTGTCCTTCTCAACCAACCCTTTCCCTCCTCTCCCACGGGCAGGTTGGAGAAGCTACGGCACCAGCTCATGCCCATGTACAACTTTGATCCCACCGAGGAACAGGATGAGCTGGAGCAGGAGCTGCTGGAACATGGGAGGGATGCAGCATCTTCCCAGGCATCACAGAGCAAGGTAGGCACAACCACCACGAGTGTCACTGCAGCCACTGCTACCTGCACTGCTTTCTTACAGGGCCAAGGAGATTTGGCAGGGCTGCTGGCTAGAGAAGCCATGTAAGGCCTCAGGAGGACTCCCCCATCTCTGCCAGCCCTGGAGACTTGAGCATTTTGGAGTGCTTAGGCACTGACTGAGGAGTCAGGCAGGTCTTTGACAGGAGGCTCTCTCCTGCCCAGTGTAACAAGAGGTAGGAGAGATTGGAAAGAAGGGCTTCTCACCACTGTTTGGGTCCAGCTTCACAGTATTTACTGTTCCCTTTGTCACCACCACCACACAAAAAGCCTTTTTACAAGAGCCAGCAGGGATGGTTGGAACAGGTGTCTCTTGCCCAGTGACACAGCCTGTCCTTGGAGCAGACATACCTTTCCTTTCATGCATTCCTCTCCAGCTGCTCTGTGTTGCCCATGTCATCCCCTGCTTTTCCCATCCAGGAGCAGGAGTTCTCCTAAACAGTTCTCAGTTTCCATGCACTTTATACCTTCAGAAAATCTGTAGCAAGCTTGGTGTGGGCCGAAAAGGAAAGAGGGAATAATAAATACAACTGTAATTATAAAAGACTATTATATTGAGACATTCTCAACCTGCTAAAGAGCATAAACGAGAGGTGTTGGAATATGAAAGATAACTAACATATGGAATATACTAATTTGGAAAAGCAGGAAACGTGGTGTATAAAAGCAAAGGATCTGGTCCTCCAAGAAGCACATACTAGGATAACATCACATCCCTCTATTAGTTCACACAGGGGGCTTATCTGGAGGTAGTAAAGGGGGGAAATCTTAAGGCCAGAGTTAACCCCAGAACAATAAAAGCAGAATCATCCTCTCCAGGGACTGGCCAGCAGGATACCTCAGATCCCTATTGCTAATGCTTGGGAAGTACAAGAGTTTGAAGATTCAATGTAAAAAGAGAGGGAGAGTCTAAAACAACAGCTCAAGTTCAGGCAATGGCACATTTCCAGGCCTTCTTGCTATCTCAAGCCTTTTCATGCTGCCTTGTATGTATAAATAGTGAGACCCAGTAATCCAATGATGTGGGGATTTTAAACTGGCATGGATGTGCAGACTTATTCTCCAGCCTGTTGTATTTTCCTGTCACAGCCTTGTTAATGCCTTGTTAGCCAGGCAGCCTCCCCTGGAAGGGGTGAGTGCAGTTCCAAGTGTGCAGCCTGTGCCCAAGCAGAGACGTGAGCCAAGGCAGCATTGCTGGCTCTGAGCTCTGGTGCTCCCCTGCAGGTGCTGCTGCCGAGCCAGGGAGCCGTGCAGAGACCCAGCCGCCTCGTGTTCACTGACGTGGCCAACGCCATCAATGCGTGACCGGGACCTGCCCTGCTCCGGGATCCTGCTCACAACAAGGACGAAGCCAACAAAGCAGTGACTTCCCTCAAGCGTGGCTGATCCACTGAACCCAGCTGGTCACCTGTTGGTCTGTGTTATAAACAGGCACAGGAAGTGCCAGCACTCTGGGAAGCAAACCCTTTGTAAGGGCAGTGGTGATTTTCTGGTGTGTGTGCTACCACTGTAAGGTCCTGAGCTCCAGTTCCTGGGCTGGCACTGCCTGACACCACCTACCGAGCTTTGTGTTTAGGGACAGTGCCTGCTCTGTGTAGATTAACCTGTCAGAGCACAGAGCTGTGCTCTCTGGGTCAGGGAAGGAGAGAGGAGCACATTTCAGAGACCTCTGCTGGGTTTGTGTGCCCAGGCCCCAAGGAAAGTGATGGATGAGCCTCTCTGTACAGTGACCACAGCTCTGGCCAGGGACTGGTGGCAAAGCCTCATTGAGCCAGGAGAGCTGCCTGCCCCAGCTGAGGGGTGACCTGGGGCACAGCAGGGAGAGCACAACCACGGGATTATCTCCTCCCAGGCCTGTGGCTGCTGATAAACGTGATGTTGAAGCATGGGGAATTCACTGACTTTAAAAAGTGAAACAGTGAACGTCTGGCTGATAATAACTGTGGAAGTGGCTGAATACCCAAATTCGAGCTACTATATAGACAGAGAGGATTTCACACAGCTAGAGGCACAGACTGTCACTGTCTGGCTCTGTGAGCCCTGCTGCTAAGCTAGGAGTAACAGTGCTTGGGCCACAAAGAGGAGTTAAGCAGAACTAGGGTTCCAATACCATTTATCCCCTCCTGCTTTGGCTCAGGGAAGTTTCCACAGTACAGAGTGTTATTCAGGAAAAAAGATAAAGCTTTGAAATACTTTCTTTTAAAAAAGGAAAAACACGTATTGGCTCAACAACAGCCCAATGTCTGCCCCCAGAGATGACTAACAGCTGGTTTGTACTTCCTTACCTGCCAGGACCTGCAGTCAGAGCCTTCTCTTCTTCCTGCTGAAGGGAACACAGAGCTTTGCGTTAGCCTCTGCTCGAGTTACCTGCTAGGAACAGGTAGGTGGGACTAGACAGGTAAGCCAGGGGTTTCCCTGTAGCCCTGAAGCATCTCTCTGCCTGTGCATCCTTCAGGGCTGCAGAATGAAGAGAGGGCAGAGGGGTCTCTGGCCACCTTGGCATGTGGCAGTGCAGTGTGGGGGCCTGTTGGCTGTAAGCCTTTTGGTGGGTACTGGCCTGGAGTGCTGTAGACCACCACAGCAGCCAGGGACCAGCATCAGTGCCCAACCATGCCCTGATCCCCTCCTGGTCTTTGTGTGGTTACAGGCATTTGTTAATCAGATTTTATTCCATACACAGCACCAGTTAAAAGGGAATGGGGTTAAGCCAAAATTTGAATGTAGATCTAAAGCTTTATTCAAGGAGTTGTTTCAGAGTGGCAATTCAGGTATCACATGCTTTGTTGCAAGTTTGGACCTGCCAGTTAGTTTTTGTCCTCCCAAATATTTTATTCTCTTCCTCTGTGTGATTGTTTTTCCCCTATTCATTAAATGCAGACTCTTTCCTGGGCCCAGGCCCTTGACCCCTGCAGGGCACAGCTCTGTACTAGCCTTCCCCTCTTCCACTGACAGAGCTTCCCTTAGGGCAGCTTTGCAGAGCTAAATTGTTTTAGTTTTTCAGTATCCAGATGTCTTTTTAGAACTGGGGATTTCTGGGAGTACATGAGGGGTTGGAGTGTGGAAAACAGCCCAGTCCTCATAGGCAGGAGATGTGGAAGGAGGCACTCACAGGCAGCTGCTGTGTAACCCTCGAGATGCTGCTGGAAGGAAGGTGCATGGGTACAAATACTCAGTGTAATACAGATAAGCTCCTTCGAATTTGGAGTCTGTGGGTATTCCCAGCAAGCAGCTGAGAGACAAGTAACTCCCACCACACACACACACTTCCCAGCTCCTCCAAGTACTCACTGAGAACAGCTGTACATGTCATTTCTCCCTTCACTGCCTGCCCCTTTCCATGCTCTGCAGCAGCACAAGGATGCACTTGGCAATAGGGGGGGTCCAGCTGTCTTAAACTGCAGCATTTTCTCCAGAACTCTTAGGATTGGAAATTCAGTGGTTGTTTTAAACTCCACAAAAGGGAAGTGTGAGCTGAGCTGTTTCTTCAATGTGTCAGCCCAGTGTCTGCCCTTCTCCCAGCTCCATGTGCTGCAGCACAACAAATGTAGTGACAGAGGACTTCTGAAACATTCTCCCTGTGATGGTAGGCTTTGGCCTGTGATGACTAGCCTTTGAGTAAAGAAGTACAGACAATGAGACTAAAAGAGTATTTTGGGTAATTGCTGGGCTTGTACTGGAGTATTCTTTTAGTTCCCTAGCACCTCCTCTCTGTTCTTGGATGTATAATTTAGCAGAAGCATTATGATGTAATTTATTTCAAGTGTTTCTGTGTTTTAAAGCATTGAAATATAATTAAACTATTTACATGAAAGTCTAGTGTGATTGTCTTTTTCCCTTGTCATTTGTATTTTCCCACAGAAACTGCTAGAGTGTAGCCCCAGGCGCTGCTGGTAATTTGTGAACAGTGAGTGACCCTACTCTTTCAAAAAACTGAACTAAATGTGAAAAACTTGCAAGGGGAAGCTCTGTGAGGGTCAAAGTTTAGTGTTCTACAGCACAGAAACTCAGATCTCTTCAGAAAGGCTAGCTGGAAGAGCCAGGAGGGCAGAAGTTCCAGCTGCCAGTCCTGGGCATCCAGGGTACAAAAAGAAATCCCAATTGAGCCTTAAGATGAATTCCTGCACAAACCAGGGGTTCCTCAGCTCACCTCCAGCTCTGCCCCCACTGAGGGGAACAGAACATGGTGACATTGTTGATGTGTTTCAGATGTGCTGCTGTCTCATCTGGCCCACAGCCCCAAAACTTGGACCAGTTAGGAAAGCTGTCAGATGAAGTGAAGAGGAAATGCACAGGCAGAGAATTAATTGTATGAAAAGCTAAATAGCTGTATAGCCCACAGAACATGTGGGGGAGAAACAGACTCGACTGTGGAGACTTCTGGGTACTGGCCTGTGTTCCAATCAAGCCTCCAAGACACAAAAGGATGGAATTAGGAACCCACATTTGGGTTTAGAAGCCTGGCTGGTTTTCTCCATGTGTGATTCCTCATATTCATTTCTTGTTTTCATATCCATCTGGGGCTGCTCCTAAATGACCAAATTTTTGTTTATAATCCCCAGAATTCCAGGTCAAGAGACACCTTGTCCAGCAATGTGTGTATGTGTGCTGAAAGTGTTGCACAAGGAGGAGGCAAAGCAGGAGCCTGAGGGGCTTTTGTTTAACACCTTTATTTAAGACAAAATTCAAGGCTAATTTGCAAGTTGCCAACACTCTATGCCTTCACCAAAACCATTTATGGGAAACTTCCAAGCTTTCCTAGACAACAAACCTCGCTCAGCTCCTGTGGTTTAACCAGCTGTAATAACCTCCTGGTTTTGGCCAAGTCAGACCAAAACTGCCTGAGCTTAAAAACATCTGACATGCACTTGCTTAGAGGTAGGTCTGTCTACACAGAAAAAGTAATTAACTATGGAAATAACATATAAAAATGTTTATAATTGCAAAAAAGACAATCCAAGTGATCCAGTGTAAGATCCTACTCCCTGAAGATGTCTGGAATTCTGCCCACCTTTCATAGGCATTGACTTCCATTCTAATTCTCTGCATAAACATGGAAGGTGAAGTTAGAGATTGGGGTTTCAAGTAAACACAGAAGACTTCCTAAAAGAGTGGAATTCTGTTCCCCTCCAGCATTTGCATTTTTATGGAAACAAGTTCTTTACTGTGGTTTTTCAGCAGAGTTAAGAAGTCACAAAGACTAAATTTTTTGGGGTTTAAGAGAAGTAGTACTCTGCATGCATTTCCCAGAGGAATACTGCTGACCTAAAGCAGATGGATTTACTATCTAGCCAAGGCAGTTTGCACCCCTATTCCGTGCCACCAGCTGAGAAAGGACTGACTGATGTCACAGGAAAAGCCTGAGTCTCTTACAGATGTAATCCCTAATCCATTTAGAAGCTGAAGTTCCAGTCTCACCCTGCAACAGCTATTGCTCTCAGGTAGCAGAGGTTAATTAAAGAGGCAGTACAGCCCTGCAAACACAGTACTGAACCTGCCAGCTCAACTGAAAATCAGGCCCAGAGGTTGGTAAAATATTTTGGTCTGCTACTGGAGTGGCCTTTGAATGCAGATGTGAACTGCAGCTGAACTCGTGTGTGGTGTGTGCACTGAAGAGCAGCAGGATTCAGGGAGCACCTGCTGCACCTTCTCATGTAACCATGAACAGTACAGTCACCTGTGTCACATCCCACCTGCAGTTACCCCCACAGCAGGAGCTGGGGGTCAAACTCCTCCTTGTGTCTGGCAGCACAGCTCCTCCTATAGCACAGGATTTAGGTCAGTCCCTGTGATCTAATCCATTCAGTCCTTGATTTCTCAGCTGTTTGGTAGTGGAGGCACAAAGATGATCTGTGATGCAGTTTTCTGCTGTGACCACCAAGCTTCATACATAAGAGAGTACCCTTAGGGCACACCAGACACCACACAGAATTAGGACTGGGACTCTCATCAATACTAAGCAGAATTAATGGGATCAGGACTCATCAGTACTAAACTGGGTGGACTGGACAAAATTACCTAGAAGGAAAACCCCCACTTTCCCCCCATTATCACTCCAATCAGACCTTCTTAATTCTGCATACATTTTCTTGTGTTAAATAAATGCTTGCCAAGGGAACAGAACTCTGATGAAAAGATAATAAATGAGTTCAATATATACAGCCATTTCATGGATTTCTACTATGCACTACCATAAATTTAAAGCCAATTATGTTCTGTTTAAATATTTAACACTGTATAGCTAGCCAATTTTACATCCTGTCAGAGATAATTGAAATACCCACTTTGTCCCTTTAATAGGCAGGCAGAACATCCAGGAGAAGGAAAATACTACTGGGATTCCACTATTAGCAACTGGATATTGAAAATACCCTCAATGCCTCAGAATTTAACAAGTTCACCTCTAAGACCAAAAGCACAAATCTGGAAACAGTGTGAAGTTGAGAGCAGCCAGCAACAATCTCAAACCAACAGGCTACTGCTGTCTCCCAAAACAAAACTACCAGCAGCTTTTATTTGCATAGCTGAGACACTAGAGGACCCCATACACACATGTTAGGGACTGAATTTAAACTAATTTAAATTGAATCCCAAGGCTCTGCAAGGAAGCAACTTTTGTATAACTGGTTCTTTACAGACACTTCTTTGAAGGGATGAAATCCAGTGGCTGTGACTAAGCTTGTAAGCACTGTGCACTCAGAGCTGCTATCAAACTTGGGGGAGAGCCACCAGGCCAGAAGAAGCTATAGGAGAAGGTCCTGAGCTGATCACATTAAGATGAAAATTTCAGAATCAATCCCTAAGACATCAGGGTACAAACATTCCCCAAAGCATGCAAGTTACTGGCCACTAGAACAGCAGCACAGGGCAAGCTGGAAATGCTATGAAGGTTTTTCTTTCTGAAATAGTCAAGAAAAGTCTTGAAGGCTGTACCTACGGGCAACACAGCAAAACTTAACTCGTGGCACTGCTCCACCAATCTGCTAGATGTGGTATGGCAGACAAGCTCAGCCATTAGCTGTGTAAATAGATTTCCTTCCCTCTATCTGTATTGCTGAGTCAACTTCTGTTAAAATACTGCTTTCTGTGGCAGGGCAAGGCACCAGGTTATCCAAGTATTTAAAGAGAAATTATTACACTCAAAGATATACTACAAACTGTAAAAGGCATCTCTCCAACAAGGCATTTGCCATTTCTTCCCCTAAATCCTTGTTTGGATGTTTGGGGTGAGCAAGTCCCCAGGCAACAGGAGAGAACTTGGCTAAAATTATCACGAAGAATCTGAAATACAACATTAAAAGTCCCGTTTGCTTTCCAGTCCTCTGGCTTCAGCAAGACATGAACAGGTGGGACACTACTGAGCTGCAGCAGGGATGTTACTCAAGACATCTCCTAAGACCAGTGGTTTTGTTGGACCTGGAACCATCTTTTCCAGTGATGCCTAAAGGAAAGATCACAGGAGAGAGAGGGTTAGAGCTTTGGGTCCAGGAGCCCTGCTGCCCAATACTCCTTACAGAAGCAGTACAAGGTTGAGAGGTGACAAGGATCCACTCCCCAACAACCAAAAGGTCTTCACAACAATATTCCCATTGCTCTTGTACCAGCTCAATGGAGCTGCTGACACAAATGGCTTCCCTGGCACCAGGGCTCAGCATGAGGCTACTGAGGGCCCAGAAGTGACAGTCTGTATGGAATTGTCTGGTTTCTGCTCTGCAAACACTCAGAAGCACCTCTACTGACAGCAATTACATATTTCCTTGAATCCTCATGAGACACCAAGTCCCCAAAGTGCCCTCCCTAAATATTAAACACCAGGGAAGATGTGTAGAATGTCTGGAAATGGTGTGAGTGGGGAGTATCTTTTGGCTACACAGGCTTGCTGTGATCTGTGCCTCACCCCTGGCTTTCAGGGGACCTGAGGTAACCACCAGGGCAGCAGAAGAAACAAAGTGAGACAAAGTCTGTATGAAAAAGAATGTAAGGACAGCAAGAGACAAAAAGGAGCAAGATCCCAAGGCTGCTGCTGGGCTTTGCACTGGCTCTTGGAAATTTTACCATAAAGCAACCTCTTTCCTCCTCACATCTACAGCTCATTAGCCAAGAACAGTTACTCAGACAAACCACATCTGCCATTGTAGCTTAGGAGCCTATGAAATGAGATTGATCAATCCTTCAGTAATGGTACTCACAGAAAAAAACTCCAAATGCTTCCTGACTCAGAAAAACAGAAATGTTAATGCTGGAGTTGTGACTGGCAGCATCTAGAGGTAGCAACACAACAGAGCCTGATCATTAACCAATTCCTGCCTGCTCTTTGATAACCTGGAGTCCCCCATAACTAGTGCCTTGAGAAAACCAGAGTTAGATCCTCAGGCAAAGGCTATGGGAAAAAAGCCAGCTGGCTTTAAAGCAGCTCTTTGTCCCACTGAGGGCTTGCAAATCCTGTGTATTTCTAATTCAGCTCTTCGTATATCTTTATTTTCTCCACAACACACAGAGAATCAGTGTTTATTTCAGCAATTCATCTGAATGCTGCAGACAAGAAGCCCAGGGCAGATCTCTTTCTCACTCAGAGTTGTGCAGTGTACAACCTGCAGGATGGGCAAGCACATGTACCCTCCCTGCTGCAGCATCTCAAAAATCCTCACCTGCAAGGAAAGGAAAAAAAAAAAGAACCAACAAAAAAACCCCACAAAAGCCCTCCATGACCAAAGGTCTGGCTGTGTCCATAGCAGAAGATCACTATGAAATCACAGGCTCCTGCTAACAAGTCTCAGAGCAGTAGCATCCTGCATGAGTAGCACAAAAACTTGCAGGCATATAATACCCCAGTTAAACCCAGGCCCACAGAATGGGTTAATCCAGAAACTACCTGACTGCAAGCTGCCACAGCTGCACTGTGCTTACAAACAAACCCCAGGATCTACAGTTTCCAGGAATCCAGAACAGCATGCTTCTCCTTTCCCTTGCCAGTCAGAAGCTTTAAGCCAGGATTACCACTCCATCTCAAGCTCCTGAGCTAATAACAACTTAAGAACTTTTCCATAGGATTTTCTGGTTTCATACTATACATACTTCTCCCCACTGATTTCCTGGCTGTTTTTTTGGTCTCTCAGAAGTGCAGACGCTCTCCAAGAGCAGAAGTCCGCTGCCCATGGCCGGCAGGGGCGAGCACAGCGGTTGGGGCTGCACTATCACGTTCTGCACGGCCGTCTCCAGCGACCACAGCATCCGCTGATCCTGTCACATCTGTGCTACCTCACTGCAACGGCAGGGAAACAGATTCCTCCTGCCACTGCCCCGGGCCCCAGTCAAACTGAAAGGAAGAAGAAAGTCCCCTCAGTGGCTGTGGTTTGGGGCGATGTGTAACTGTAGCGAAGGCGGCCGGAGGTGAGCTCATCCCCCGAGAGCCTGCGGCTGTGCTGATGTCAGCGCACAGCTCCGTGGCAGGAAGTGATACGGGAGCAGGAGCCCCAGAGGAAACTGAACAACTGAGCAACTGAGGTTAACTCCTCTGGCATTTCATCAGGTGGCATTTCCAGGGACTTTCTAAGAACCTGGGGCTGGGCTGCCCAGTGTTGCTCTGCACACCAATGGCAGGAGGGAGCAGCTGTGCTGCCACATGGCAAACCAGGCAACATCTGCCTCCCCTGGGCTCCTGGCCCCTTCTCCCTCCAGGGAAAACATTTCATTAAGAGCTTCTACAAGGCTCACTGATGATAGCACAGAGATGCACACAAGTTTTCCTGGAATCTACCTCAGAAGCAGTCCTGAGCAGTATAGACTCAGATTTGTATTTTCACAGGGCTCAGCTGACGTCGGGGCTCTGGTTGGTGCATCTGTATCTTCCTACAACAGTGCTAACAGTTATCTGAAATATCTCAGAGAAGCTCAGATAAATTGGAGCCTTCTACAGCAACTGGTCAGTGCCATCATTGTCTGTGCTGCTGAGGCACCTCCGCCAGTGCCAGCCACTGCCAGAGAGCTCTGCCTTAGAGTACAAGCCAGGAATAAGAAGACCATCCAGGAAGTATTTTGGAGTTAATCCAGAGTACTAAAATGCCCCCAATACCAAGGGATCTTCTATTAATAAAGTTTTTCAAGTAAGGCAAGACAGTGATAGACTATTATCACTTTTTACACACCAGCCAGACAATTTCACTGAGCTGTACCAGTGACCAGAATCTCAGATGTGTGACTTTTTGGAAAGACACATAGGTTTTTTTCCCTTCCTTTTATTCTACCTCCACTTCTGCTAAAGCAGTCGCAACTGAATTAGATGGAAGGAATGTGCCTGGAAGCCTTCCAAATGCTCCTCTGTTTATAGAATTTACCAGAAAGACTGCAGCCAGTGCTAGAGCTTTTGGGTACATGCATGGTTTGCCAGAGCATGGCTGCACTGTTTAGTCTTGTGTAATTAGCATTCTCTCATTTCAAACCTTGTGTGGCTGGTGCTGAGTTCAAATTCAAGTCGCTGCTTTCCAGGGGATCTTCTCCTTGAGATTCTCCTTCTTGGACCACTGTTTGAGGCTACAAAGAAAAACACCAAAAATAAACAAGCCCCCACTCCATGCAAAATTAGGCGTCTAAAGACAAAATTGCAAATATGCAAAGTAGATGGATTATTATTTAACAAGACTATGCAGCCCTGACAGTACATCCATTTGTCACCAACTCCTACATCCAACCATAGGCAAGAGCACACATCAGGGCATGTAGTGTCCACACATTCCCAAGTCTCTGAATGGCTGTCAGAATCCCTAATAAACCATCCCATTACCAGACTTGTGAGACACAGCCCAACACTGGGAAAAATCTGCCCGTTACCCAGGAGGAGACTTATCAAGAATATTTTCTATATTTCAGGTTATTTCCCTGTCTTGACCAGCTAAACATTTTGTTTATTGACAGTTAAAACCAAAATGATTGTTCTTTTTCTTCTGCTTTGGTTTTGCTCCCCAAAAATTCTTCAGCTGTTTATTTCTGAACTGAAACATCAGAATACTTTACTAATCCAAGTTAAAATTACACACTTTGAAATATTTGCACAGCTGGTTGCTTTAAGCACTGGTAAGACAGGCTTCCCTAATAATATTTAAATAACATAATATAAATGGGCTTGGGGCAAGCAATGGGCATTGAGCAAGAGCAGTGTGCTGCACTAGACTTTTACAATCTCATCCAAATTACAGAGAAGGAACAGATTTATGAAACAGTTCTCTTGGCTGGGACATTCTACACAGGGTTTGCACAGTTTCCCACTATCCAGGAAATACCTTCATGGCAAGGTCCCTGTCACATTAGACAAGACTGCTGATCTCTCCCATATCCTGGCACTTCCTTACTGGTCAACATTTCCTTCCAAGCCTTCTGCATGGCCCTCACAGGCTGCTCCTCAGTCCTTCTGGTTCTGCTGAACCACAAATGTTCCTTTCCCTCCTGAGCACTCCTGTGCCACCATAGCTGTACAACAAACCTATGGATTCTTGCAGCAAGTGCACAGCTTGGGTTTGGATCTAGCAATTTTTGTGATGGACACTAAATAATGATTTGTGGCTGTTGTGGGGTTTTTTTAATCAGTCCTAATGACAGTAACATACCATCAATAGTTCACAGGACTAAATAGCCATATTGATTAAAAGCTTTTGTCTTGTTTTTACACCTGAAAAGTTTTATTCTTAGCTACTGATTCCTACTAATCCTTTGTTTGCTGCATAGAAGAGTCTCCTGCCAGCAGGACTCAAAGTTTCTCCATTAATCAAATTTCTGTTAGCTTGAAATTAAGTTTCTTCTTTTGAAACAAACTGACATGCAAAGAAATCACTTCAGTCTTTCAAGTCTCCTGGGAAGACAACCCTTCTCTCTAAGAAAGGATGGAATTTCTGGTGTGACATTCCAAGTCTGAGAAAGTGCTATACTGTGGAAATCTGGTATGTCTTGAATTAAGTACAGCATCTCCCCCTGGGCTCTCAGAATTCTTCAGTAGCTGAATCTTGGAGGCCATCAGGAAGGCAGTCAGAGCTTCCCTAATTATTTCCAGGCTACCAAGGCTGAAGGAATGTTGTGGCAGACACAGAATCTGAGAAGGGCAAACACAGCTGCAAGTGCCCCAGGACCTGTGACTGGAGAAGAGGGAAAGGACTGCACACCATACTCACCCACTTGCGAGGCCTCCCTCTTGGCTTCTTCCCAGCAGAAGGTTCTGCCTTGATTGAAAAAGGGGGAAAAATATTGTCAGCTCTCAGATTTGCTGGGCATTGTGACTAAACCACTGAATGTGGTGGCCAAGGTGACCTTTGTGTAAAGGTTTCATCTCACAAGTAGCAGAAAAAGCAAAAGCTGGGGATAGAAGACAGTTGAGGAGGAAACACCTGCCTGACTGCACTGGTTGTGATTATTTGGCAGTGGTGGAGGAGAAACACTGGAAGGAAACTGCTGAACAAGCAGTGGCAACACAGGAAGGCTGGGAGATGAGTAAGGACTAAAAACCACAATAACTGATTTGTCCAACAGTGGCAATTAAAGCTGAGCTGAATTAGAGGCAACTTTCACTATCTTTAAGCCAAGAGAAACATCCCTGCATGTCTCTCTGGCAGTGCTTCTCTCCCCTGTAAGTGAGTATAAGCAATTTCCTCTCACCGTTCCCCCAGTTAGACCTGTCACTTTCTTGCTTCCTTTTGGCCTTCCTCGTGGTTTCTTCACTGGCTGTGGCTCCACAGCATCCTGTGGGACAATAGCTGTGTTTCCACCATCCTCCTGGGATAAAAGGAGAAAACCATTTAAGCAGGATGATCTCTCAAACAATTTACATTCTCTCATTCTGGTTGGTCTTGGACTGTCTTACCCCACTAAGAGCACCCAGATCCCTAAATAGCTGGTTGTCTCTGCTTTTCCAGTTGTGAAGTGGTTTAGAAGATGATCAGCAATATTCCTGCCTTTTGGGCTGGAGAAATGAATAAGTTCCAAGAACTCTTGGCCAGGGGGTCTTCCCTGTTCTATCCAATTACAGGTGCAGAAACAGAGGGTGACAACATGTGAAAGTCTCCAGACTAGAACAGAGACCTAGCCAGCCCCTCTCACACAAGTCCTGGCTGAACTGTCACTGTCTGTCACATCAGAGGTGCCTCTGAGGCCAGGAGCTGAGATTTCCCAGGATGCAGATCCTGCTGCTGTCCTGGGTAGCCCCAGCATTTATCACAGAACATCTCTCCTTCCTTGTTAGCAAACAGCTTCCCAGGGCTGCCTGCAGAGCCCATTGGGTACTGCCATGGCATCCTCAGGCAGCCTCTTGGGATGATGTTCCCTCACCTGTGGCTGCTTCTTTGGTCTTCCTCTCTTTCTCTTCAGGCCCTCAGTCAGTGTAGATGACATGGGATTCTCTGGCTCCTCGTTGTTCATGTTGGCACCCTCCACTGTTTGCAGATTATAATCCAACAGGTTATTTTTCCTGGACTAGGAAAGAAAACTTGTCTCCTCTTTATTGCTTTATCTTGTTATGGATTCTCCTCTACCTGCAAGGCTGAAATGATGAGAAAGAATAAGGCATGGCAGCTTGCTATTGTTTTTATTAGCTACAAGAGTTCAGGACCCAGTAGACATTTGGGAGCATAACTGTGCTCTATAGAACCATTCTTTTACCTGGCCTATTCCTCAACTTTCTGAGGCTTCTGGCCAAAGGAGCTGAATTGCTCCAGGCATGGACTATGCTGGTACCTGCATCTACCTTTTCTTGTTTCATCTGAACCGAAAAAGACAATGTCTGCAGCTCTCTGAACTCCTCTCTTTGGAGGCTTCCTCTGCCCAAGGAGGAAGGAGGTGGGAGGTAAAGTGGTGGTGGTGACTTATAAATGCACCAGTCAAGGTGCATCCTGAGACCAAAATCAACAGCTAAGAGAGCCTTACATGAGGATACTTGAGAGAAGTCCCAGGGTACAAACTCTAAGAAGTCTGGCTCTGGAGCTGTCCCTCAAGAGTTTGTTCTTGGTCACTGCCTGAACAGGCACTGTCTAGAGAGGTGGCCTGATCCCATTCAGTGCACTCAGCCCTTGGTCCTATATAAAGCTCACTGTTTCCTACAGGACAACACAAGCTCCTAGACCTGGGCTTTGCTCAGATCTTAAGCACTAGCTTGTCTGCTGTAGGTTGGAATCAGCAGGCTTGTCAGCCTCCTGCCTGGCCCCAAGCTCTGCTTAGTGCCTGCTGTAGTTGGAATGAGTCCTGATCCAAACTGTTTGCTCTAAGAAATAACCAAGATCACAAGCTGCTGAGACTACACAGGAAACCAGTGACCTTCCCTGCTTCTGCTTAGGGTTTCTCCTCTGGCCTGCCTGCCAGAGAAGGTGGAGGTCTGAAAGTGAGCCTGGACACCCTTACATCCCAAAGCAGGAAGAGGAAGGGAAACCTTTACCAGAACCTCAGCAGAAACCTAAATCCCAAGCACATTAAGAGAGGTGGGGGTCACTGAAGTTTTGCTTGTGCGCAAGTCAAAACCCAGCCAAGGATCTGAGCTCAGCCCACTTGCAGCACCTCCAGACCTTGGCTTTCCTTTCCCTCCTGCACACAAGGGAGGGCTCAAGAAGATGTGAGGGGATGAGGAGGCTGAGCTCGGCTGTTCAGAGGCCAGCAGTGCTGGCTGAATCCTCTTTTGTCAGTAGTTCTTATCACAAAATACACAGCTGAGAATAGTGTAGTTCGGAAAGCAGGAGCATCTAAATGAATCGTGCATTTCTACCTTCTCTGCAAAACCATCACTTGAGAATTTGTTCGTTTTGCAACTCTTCACTTTACCTGTTTTACTACTTCTTTTCTACCTGCTAAATGAAAGATAACAGCAAGCTTAAAGAGCTCTTTGACCCATCAGCCTTGAGCACTGCTAATTCCCCAGGTACTTCCAGCAGGCTGTACCTGAAGCAACAAAGGCAGTACTAAGTAAGGACACATCTGTAGAAGAGTGTGACTTTTTTTATTTAAAATAATGCTGGAGGGCAGCAGCTGGGCTCAGTTCCAGTTCGTGCATGAGCAGCCCTATGAAGGGAACTTCCTGGCTGTCCCTTTGTGCACACTGTCGGGCCCCAGCTCACAGGTGCTGCTGCACACTCAGCTTTTCTATCAAACCTCTGATCACAGAGTGATGGAAAGACTACAGCTCAGGTCTGAGTTCAGGCTGCATCTGGAGGAGAGGCAGTTAGGGGAAAAAAAAGTTTCTTTCTACTTGCAAGCTACGCACAGTTGCCACCAAGTCCCTGAGAGACAAGCATAAAACACTTGCAGTCTCTTTCAGAAAAGAGCTGTGCTTTTAGAGACAGTTTTGTAGCCTGATCAGATGTTCAAATTTCAGAGATGAGAGGACTTTAACCGAGGATGAAAACAAATATTCTGCCCTCTGGCCAGCTACAGTTCCTTAAGCCTGCATTTTCTGGTCAGAATTGGGGCTCAAACGGGCTGGTGTCAGCATCTGGAGTTAGCTGAGGCAGGAGGGGGTCACTGAGACTTGCAGGAGAAAAGCTCTAGTGCTTCTTCCCAAAGACAGGTCTAAGCCAGGCCCAACTCATGTCACCCACATCTGCTCCTGGATCAGCCCAGTGTGCTGCAAAGCTGGCTTGAAGCTTCCAGAGCCTGAGCCTTCCCTCAGCTGCCAGTGGAAAGGGAAGAGATATGGCCACAGGAATGGACAGTGTGAAAGTGCTGTCCAAGCCAGACCCCTGAGCAGAGATTACAGCTGCTTATCTGGGGGAGCCTGTGCTCACAGGAAGGTGGAGTTAAGCACTTTCATTCTATTTTTCACTCACAGCTTACATTCTCTGCTTGGTCACCACAGGCTGGACATGAAGAATGAGTGTCACAGATGCAGCAAGGAAACTTCCAACCTTCACTCCATACCCTAACACAATGCACAGAGTTGTAAGAGACACTGAAGCCACTGCTGTTACTGACACAGCCTCTCTCAAGAGTTCACTGGAACTGACACCTGCATGGAATCCAAATTTTGCATGTCATTCAAGTGGGAGCAACCACAGTGCACAGAATTCATTTTTCCCCAGATGCAAAGAAAGTCAGTTCTTGCACAGTGATTTTTTTGCTAGACCTTGCTAAATGAATACACTATACAATGCCTTTAACATATCTGGCCAGCTTTCTACAGGCAGGACTGCACACAAATGCCAGAGACTGACAGGAGTTAGAAGTTGCTTTGTACATCTCTTCCACCCTCCCATCACTCACCAAAGGAACATCTTTTTCAAAGCCTGGGTGAAAAGAAAAACACACAAACAAAAGTACACGAGATCTGGCCTTACAGCTTCTGTTAGGTTTACATGACTCAAGCAAGATGCAGACAAAACAGAAGCACCCACTGCAATTTTACTTCAAATTTCTCAACTTCCCATGTATACATCTAAACCCCCAAACCAATACTGAGTCCCACTATATACCAAAAGCCAAGTAAACCTTCCAGGGTCACTGCATTCCCTGCTGGGATTGCAGCCAGCAGGGCTGAAGCCCAGACCTACACTGTGTCCACAAGGGCACAAAATCTGAAAAACCTATCCAAATGTTTGTGGGCCTTAGATCACCTTTATGTCAGCCATATACACAGCTTTGCAAATGGCACAGGGATGTGAATGCATGATTTTGGCAGTATTGAGACCTCTGTTGCAGAAACATCACCCAAAAGAAAGCCTAATGTCTCAAATGCATTTCCAGGCACCTACCAGAGGGCAGGGAATCCTCACAGTCATAGTACTATACACCTGAACTAAGTCCTAAGTTGTACAAAGCCAGCTTTTCTCACATCACAAATTCTCAAGAAAGAAAAGCTCTTCTGGGAGCAATGCAGACACAGCCTAACAGTATTGAACAGCGTTCTTAAGGGACTTTTCCTTTTCCACAGACTAGAGAGGAAGCCTTTGGGATGAGGCCAGGTAAATTAAGTGGCAGAACCCCTCTCTGTTTGTTTCCTGAGGGAGGTTAGATTTCAGGCTATGTCCTTAGGAGAAACATGCTATGGCACAGGGATGCCTGAGGCATCACACTAAACCCCCCAAACCATGTATGTGATTCACTGCCAGAAATGCTTCTCTAGCTGCACTGCTCACTTAGAAAATAAAAGCTTGCAAAGCCTTTTACAAAGCATAATAGGAGTGTGATTATAAGAGAACCTGCATTATAGCCTTAACTCCATTGCTGTCTCTGTAGTAACATGAACAAATATCTCCTAAACACAATTCCCATTTAGCAGCACGGCACCACTGTGCTGCTGTCATGTGTCACAGCAAACCCAGGGGAGCTTCACTGGCATCAAAGTGGTCACTTTATTCCCTCTAGTAAAAGACTGAGTTAAAAATTTGGCCCAAGCCCTGCACCAAGCAGAGAAGGATAAGACTTTGTTAGTTAAGACATCTAAAGAAGAGGACTAAGAAGGCCAGGCAGGGAGAAAACTCATTCCAATAACGGCAGCAATAACGATCTGTGCTCGTATTATGAGAAATTACTTTCACCTTCTGAGAAATCAAACGTTAACATCTCTAGATCTTGCAGTAGATACAGATATAACACAGCTTGCTGCAGTTCCCCATGGACAGTTTTACCAGAAAAGCACTGGAACAGCTCCCTTGGGAAAGTACAGTGGCAGTAACAGTGGCAAATGTGCCTTTTCTGCCAGACTTCTCTGTAAAAAGAGGAACTTATGGGCTACTAAATGAAGTTCGTGGCAACAGAAGGTAACTGCTGTCGCCTCATAAATCATTTCTCCAATTCATAACTAACCTCTCTAGGTGATTTCCCTATGTCTAAAGCTTCTTTGATCTCATGCTTAAAAAGTCTCCTCGTTCCTTGCCTGTTAGCTGGGCTTTTTTTCAATGAGCAATTTATTGTCGCTTGTTCTTGCATTATCAAGTCCTTCAGCAG
Organism: Acridotheres tristis; assembly: GCA_037013685.1. Lineage (NCBI taxonomy): Eukaryota > Metazoa > Chordata > Aves > Passeriformes > Sturnidae > Acridotheres > Acridotheres tristis. The sequence continues at coordinate 16,218,439 of CM072899.1, read as the reverse complement.
CAACGTTTCTCTCTCCTCCATTTTTCAAGTCTACCAGATCACACATCTCCCTCATCTTGCCTGGCTGAATAAACCAGCACATTTGTTTCTTGGATGTGATCATATCTCCTGATCATTTTGGTTGTCATTTACACCCCTTCCAATCTGATCTCAACACTTTGAGTATGACAACAATTCTTACTCTCCAAACTATTTTCAGTGAGGACAGCTTGGCTAACTGAACTTCACATGAATCTAAGAAGCACAGCCTAAGAGACACTTCAGTTGGGAAAATTCAGTTCCTGTGTAATGTTAATAGCATTGGCTTCCAAAATGATTTAACCAGCAAGCTATTCCATCACCTCCAGTGTATCCTGACTGATAAAATACCCAGGTCAGAAGACAAACTATTTAAGTTTACAAAGGACAAAAAATACAAGAACCCTATAGGCTTCCATGCTTCACATTAGTTCTAGAGATTGCTCAAGGTCAGAATGAGAGTTACTGTAGCTCAATAGAGTTACATTTCCAACTTGGTTATAGACTCCTCTGTGCCACCCTATCTAAGTGCCCTTGTGTGTCTCAGTTCTTCATCCACAGACTGGTGCCTAGGTCCCTGACTGCTGAGCTGCACTGGGGATGGGGCTGAGGATAAAGAGCCTGAGCAAGGCAGGCAAAGGCCATCCTGCCCAGGCCTGTTCTGACACAGCCAGCAAAGGAAAAGGGCTGATGGTCACTGAGTTTCAAGCAATGATGTGGACAGGAACAGGCTCTGTTTCCTCTTTCCCAACTCCTCAGTCCCCAGCATCAGCACATCAAGGCACTGCAAGAGCTCTTGTGAATGAGCCTTGATTGATGCACTGCCTGCCAGCTTCTCTTTGTCCAGACACTTAAGCCAGTTATTACTTTTGAGAGGCACCTTGTTCACCCTAATCCATACCAAAACTAGTCACAGAAATATCACCATGGTTCTACTGTAGTTAGACTGAAGTACTCCCAGTTCTTCCTCAGAAAAGTGAGGCTTTGCACTTCCCTGTACAATGAGTCAAGCCACACGTGCAGTCCTGGCTGTGCTGAGGTCCTGTTTCTCCACGTGCACAGGACTTTCCCTGAAGAATGCCACAGAATTCCACAGTGAAGACTTCAACCTCAATCCTACCTCAGCATCATCAGCTTCCAAGCCCTATCAAAGCCCCAGGCATCTTAGGCAAGCAAAGGAAGCAGTTAACCATCCCAGGAAGTCATGGAAAAGCACTGTGGGAATACCAAGATGAGAAAGGAAGAGAGATCTGGAATCTCTTCCTGACTCAGAACTTGGCAAGTCATGCCATCTTTTTATGCTTCACATTTTCTCTGTAAGATTATGGAATAGAATGGAACTTCCCTCAACCTGGGGTGGAGGGATTGAGCATTAAGTATTTCCTTTTTGTAGCGTGACACTAAGAACCCCCAGCAGCAGAGAACAGAGCAAGGCATCATTAGACGAATGCACCAGAAGCCTCCCCCATGCTGTGTTCAGGAGCACAAAGGACAGGCAGTAGAAATAAAACAAATACAGTTCAGGATTAGCCACATCCTGCTGAGCAGCAGAACACACCCTCAACCTCTTTCTCCAGGAAGCTGAAGGCTCGTGGGACCAGTTTGGCCCAAAGCTGTCAGGTGGAGTTCCCTGCCCTGGGAACCCAGGACACAGCACTGGAGTGGCAGCTGGGTTCCCCAGAGCCACACAGCACTTCCCACCCAGCCCCAAACCCCAGCAGGCAGGGGACACGGCTCAGCTCACGGTGTCTATCCAAGGAAACCCTTGTACCAACCCAGGATCCCAAGTCTTGAAGCCTGGGGTCTGAAACACCTTTCATTCATACTCTGACACTTCTAGCAGTTCTCCCAAAATTATCAATTATGAAAAGTAGCAGATCAGTGAGACTCCTGTGTGGATTGTAGACTCCCTAGCATTACACATTGAGCCTGTTAAAATTCTCCCTGAGGGTATTTGTCCAAAGACCCAAACGTTTGCTAAAGGACTCAAAATCTTTGTCCAGACACTTTCATCAAAAAGCAAGCACCCCAAGCACTGCAGAGTTAAATCAGCAGAGAAAAACCCAACAGTACCTACAGGAAAATAACAGGAAAAGCAGAAATCTGTGTTTACCAAGGATTTAAAAAAACACAGTTATTTAATTTGAGATAGCATCAAGCCTTTTTCCTCTATAAAATACCTTGTACAACTCAACTACTGATATCTGCAAAACACTGTCCACTTGTGCAAAGCCAGAAAATGCTCCTCTGCACTTCCTGCAGAGGATTGGCATAGTGGTACCTGGCACAGGGATGTACAAGGCAGCAAGTTCTGTACCTTCGACTGCTTCAAAGTAGGTTCTCAATTACCAACCTGCAATTCATTAATCCCCAGACCCCAACAAACCCCAGCACCTCACAGATGGGCTCTGTATACGCATTTCAGATGACACGGGAAGAAAGGAACAAGATTTACCTGTTGAGAAGTTGGGCAGCACTGCCTGACTGAGCCCCAGCAGAGCCAGCAGTGAAGGCAGGAGCCAAAGAGAAGAATGAGGCAGCCGGGAGCCCCTGCAGTGGGGAGAGCAGCTATCCCAGGTCTCTGCACACTCGTCTCAGGAGCCTCACAGCGAGCCCAGAGCCGCGGGCTGCACTCCCAGTGTGCGATATGGAAACAGTGCGAGCGCTGCCGGAGATCTCCTTCCGATGGCAGCCCCGAGCAGCGACTGCAAGAGACATCCACTTCCACCAGCCAGCTTCTACCTACTGGCCTGATTACTGAAAATAAGGCCAGTTTCCAAATGTGACATGAATGATCTGAATAAAGGGGACAGATCATTCACGTGCTTCCCTCTTTACAAATGCTAGAGAGAACCATGCTGACCCTGTTATGAAAGAAACAAAACCAAACCAAAACAAAAACCTCAAATGGGCAGCCTCAGGAAGGCTTGTGATGATAAAGTGGTTATTAATCTGAGTGCAAAATGTGCTCAGGGCATTTACTTTAAGCCACAAATAAAAATGGGAAGCTGAGCTCAGTTGAGCATGAACATGTTCAGAAAGGAGATGTTGCATGGCTCTAAGTCAGGCACTTTGTATTAATTCTGTGAACAACTGCTAGATCTCACAAAAGTCCCCAAAAGTATTTTGCAAAGGAAAACCGGCCCTTTCATGACTGCCTTGACATGTTCAAGACACCTATATTGGATTTTTTTGGGCTCATCACCATTAACAAAACCACAGACTGAAAATACCTCAATCTGTACCTGCACAAGACCCATTACAGTATCTTAGAAACAAAATCTGAGGCTTTTCTTTATGTCAAGTAGTAAACTGCTTACAGTGACAGTACCACTGAATAAACTGAAGATAAATTTCTTTTCTCAGAGAGTCATCCATACAAAAGGTTTGCATCACTTGAGCTCCTCAATAACTTCTCTAAATCTAAATGTGGCACCGAAATCAGTGTGGAACAACACTGACCATGACCTTACAACCCGGGAATGATGTTCTGGTTAAAGCTGTTCCCAGGGGCTCTGGAATTGTGTCCAGTCCCTGGGGCTTCCTCTGGGACCTCAGGACTGGTGCCTTTTCTCTGTACCCCATTTCCCACATGGAAAGTGGGGATAAACCAGTAACACCTGGCTTGTTTAGACAGTATTTTCTTTGGGAAGAGATTAATTTCCCACCATGTAATTTCATGTCTTAGGCAAAGTGGCCCAAGATTTTGTTTGGAGCTCCAAACCACTAAGAAAGTAAAATCAACATGAAATGCTAAGAGAGCCCTTTGGTCACCCCTGCAACAATGTTCCAAATCAAAAAATCATTAAATAATGTATGAAATCAAGTATCTGAAAATTATTATCTGTTAATTTAAATGCATATATATATAATTTATCAAGTATCCTCCTGCATATGCACTACTACTCCATATGAAAATATGCAAACTTTTCTCTTTAATGATTTTCTAAAAGTTTTTAAAAAAATGTCACTAGAGACAAAGCTGTAAGCATGCTGTATGAACACAGTGTAATCACAATGCCTGAGTCAGAACTTGAATTGTTACACTTGGTACAAAATGAAGAAATCTGCATTTCATACAAATGCCTCCCAGCAAGTCAGTATTAAACTTGATTCTACAACACTACACCAGAGATGGTTGACAGTCCTTAAGTGCTAAAGAACATTATTAATATTCTAGAAATTAAACTCCCAGTTAGGAAATGGCAGATACAAAATTGGAACATGGAGTCCTATTTAATCTTTATTGGGCACATACTGGAGAACAGTGCCTTTAATTTAATATCCACACTTCATCACTTCTTAAGTATTTAAGGCCAAGAGAAATTATTTGATCATTCTGTATATAAATTACTGACATTCCATCATTATTCTTGGACTGAGTCCAAAAATCTCACACTTGACAGAACCATCAATCCCAGAAAATGTGTTCCTGAAGACAATCACAGAACCACTGGATTTGAAAATCTCCAAGACCATAAAATCCCACATCTGAACAAATACCTCCACGTCAACTGAACCACGGCACCAAGTGCCATGTCCAGTTGTTTCTTGAAAACCTCCAGGTATGGTGACTCTCCCACCTCCCTGGGCAGCCCCTTCCATTACCTGACAGCCCTTTCTGTGAAGAAATTCTTGCTGATGTCCAACCTCAACCTCCCCTGGCACAGCTTGAGGCCATTTCCTCTCATCCTGCCACTGGTTATCTGAGAGAAGAGACTGACCCCAAACTGGCTCCTTTCAGGGAGTTGCAAAGAATGAGGTCCCATGGGATAGAGAATTTACCATACCCTTGGACAGGTGTTCCAGTGCCTAATCCCTCTAAACAAGGTGCCTAATTTACACTTTGGTTTGTGCTTTCATATTACAGGGGCTGGTTCCTATTATCCTTTTCTCAGATAAGCACCCAGCTTCCCTTACTCAGTTATCAAGTTCACTCAAACTACTTTTTCTGAAAAATTAAGCAGCCAGAGATCCTTAAGTCTTACATGCTAAAGCATTAAAAAAAAATCTAAAAATCATTGTTGTAGCCTCTCCTCATCTCCAAATATTAGTACCTTTAGGAAGAGAGGTACCAAAGCAGTGTGCCCACCTCAGGAGCAGCCTCAAGCCCTGTTAAATCACTGCTGTATTTTAACAGCCACAGATCACAGAAGTCCTTTGCAAACACAAAATGATTTTTCATTTCACAAGCTGTCCCTTCCATCCAACAGACACTGCTGTTTCCTTTCACTCCTTGGCCAGTTCTTCACTGCTCTGTGCATCTCTTTTCCTGTCCCAGAGCACCCTGGAGAAGAGCAGCTCCTGGCCAAGTGCTGAAGCCTGGTCTCAAGTGCACCTTCTGATGAAATGTCCCTTTTGGAGGCCCCATGAAGGGGGGACAAGCATGACCTAGACCAGTCAGCAGAAAAACAACAGCAGCCAAATCCAGAGTACAAGGATTCCTTAGATGGCATGGAGTCAGATCAGCACGATTTGAGTGACCTACCAAAACATTCATGTTCCCAGAGAGTTTCATGTATCTGCAGCAAGACTTGACCTGCACAAGGCCTAGGCTGTGCCTGCAAGACACTTTCTAGTTTCCTTTAGGAAGCATCCAAATTTTACCACAATGCACTGCCTGTACTCCTATTCCTTATCTTTACTCTTGCAGAAACCAGACCAGTCACTATGGTACAGTGTGAGATATGTAGGCTAACACCAACTATAGATTCATTTGTGTATAATCCCTTTCTGTTAGACAGGTGTGTATAAAAAGCTTCATTCACTGCTATTCTGATCTTGTCAGAACCTCTCATGTGCACAAACCTCTATCTCCTAAGTGTAAGGAAAGCTGGATCCATAGTAATTGTTCAGTATGTGCTTATTATTCAGACTGTATTAATGAATATTTTAACTGGAGATTAGGCTGAGGTGTGATTTCCACAAGATAAGAAATAGATTTGCCATGCTCTATTTTACCATTGTAATGGAAGTGTGCCCCACAATACTGTATTTCTTAATTCTTTCATTCAAACTCTGGATGACACAGGGTTACAAAAATCTCACTTTGAGAAAGTTGTGGACTTCTTGCTGGAAGGCTCAAAAAAAAAAAAAAAAAAAAAAAAAAAAAAAAGGCTTAGAAAACACGGCCTGTGAGGAAAGATTGAGAAACTGGGTTGTTAAACCTTGAGATAGGAGAGCAGAAATGACATGATAATGACTTCCCAAAACACAGAACAGTACAACATCTAAGAAAATAATAAAATGTGGACAGGATAAAGAGTCAGTTTAAATGAAGAAGTTGAGTTGAACACTGAGGGAAGTCTAATGGTTAGGACAGCAAAGCACTGGAATAAATTATGAGTTTGTGGAGCCTCTCCCCATGGAGAAACTACAAATGGGTCACACAAGTACACTAGGATTGGCAGAGATGGTAACAATAATTCCCTGAGAAATGACGTGTCTGGCAGCTCCTCTGCTTTGACATGAAGTTTCTAACTAACTTGTGGTTATGTATGCTTATGCAGAATTATCTATCAAAGGGTCAGAACAGGTGATTCCTGGGAACCAGAATGAATTCTTACTTGTCCTCCATGGCTGCAAAATCTTCTGAACTGGTTGGGTATTACCTGAAGCTTTAGAATCCAGCTGGTTCTACAGCTACAAAGCCTGTGATTCATATTGAGAAAGCTAAAGAATATTTCACAATTTCAGACCCCAAATTCTGTCAATTACCAGAGGTGATAGAATTGATTCTTGTAATGGGAAGAATAAAACTTGCCAAAGTAATGCCATAAACACTGTCAGCTGCTAAGAAGGGTGACCTTTTTCTACCTTTATAGCAGGAGACAGTGTTCCTGACAACATGCAGACAAGGAAGGTGGGACAGAGTGTGAAGTGAAGAGGGAACAGCTTTGCTGCAGGCAGGAAAGGTGCAGCTAGAATTAGAAAGAGCTCACACTTTGGTCGATAAAGCCATGTAGAGACATTGTGAAATCTGGCCTGGGGATGGCCTTGAAGGACCTTTGTAACACAAAATGAACCCTCCACCAGCAGATAACTGGGTGTGAAGGAGACCTAGATGGGAAACTAAAAACCTGGGGGTTGGTGTACATAAGGGAGGAAGATATGCATTTCTGAGGGAGACAGTTCAGGTCCATGACGATCTTTAGGTTGCCCTCCAAGGGAGGGGAAGGGCAGCGCACACAAACTGAGTGTGTGGGTATTTAAAGGAGCAACGTAGTGTATACCATGATCCCTTCCCTGATTTATCAGCATATATCCCATGTGCAGCTTCAAGACACCAGTAGTTGAATCCTCCTCACAAGAGTGAGAGGGACACTTCCAAATTCTACCAAATTTCTTGTGATCAGGCCGAAGAGCTCATGAAGCCTGGCTGCTCTGGAAGGATGTCTGCAAAGAGACACTGATCATACGGATGGTTCAGCTGCAGAGCCAGTGCCTGCCTTACAGCACAGGGAAAGCCTGCAGGCTATGCCCCGGGCAAGGTGGCTGCTGCTTACTGCTGTTCTCTCTCCATTCAATCTCACAACAAACAACTTCAGAAGGAAGCCTTACCTTACCTGGAGCAGAACCCAAAGCAAAATAACCACAGACTTTATATATAAGCTAAAAAGCACTGAAAATCAAGAATTAATGTGTGAGACCTATTGGTCAAGCCAAATGACCAAGTTATGAGGATGCCAGGACAAGTGACTAAACTTTAGTCTCAGTATAAGCGCTGTGGGTGCAGAATGCACACTGTAATAGAGGTATGATCTCAGTCCAGCCTGGCATTGCTGGCACAGGTACAAGAAAGCACAGCCCTGAGTACCTGAATTTGTGCTGTCTACAGCTGAGGATTTGTAACATATTGTTTGGACAGAACATATTTCAGAAGACCGCATATTATCTGTACACGTCCTGTTCTTACCTCTCTGGTACCCTGTTCTTGAGGAAAGGCATGACAATAACACACAACTGGAAAAGAACACGTTTTGCCTTACCTTTGTCAAAAGGCTGTTGGGGGAAAAAAGGAAGGAAAAATAACATATAAACAAAATATAAGTGTCTGGAGTACTGCTCCTGCTCCTTTTACAACCCAAACCCTGAGAAGAAATTGAGCATCCCTGCACTAACTTCAAAGAGCACCTCTTTCCACCCCTCCCCGTGCCCAGCACGCCGTGCTCTGTGTCACCACACAGCGGCACTCTGCCCACACATTTCCCAGAGGGAAACCTGCAGGTTTTTTCCCCATTACCAAGATAGCCACAAGCATTTGTGCTCAATTCTGAGCAGGCAGGGCTTTCAGAAACTACCAGCACTGAAACACACAACGTGGAACCCGCAGAGATGGTCAAGCACCTGCTTTGACAGCACAGGCATTAGCTGATTACAAGCTGTTAGAAACCAAACACTAGGAAAATCCGATTTTAAAACTGCTGGGAAATATATTTTTAGGATCTTTTTTTCTTTCCACCTTCTTCTCTGCACACTTCAACATTCTGGCAATACCATTTTGAGATCTCAGGTACTTCACACCACTTCTCTTCCATAATTCCAACAGCACCACTCTAAACTCTGGTAGACCATTTATTCTCCATAACTTCCTTAGAGGAAAAGCCCCAAGGACTCCCAAGCAGATACATATGCACCAAAACACCTCTCTGCTAGACACACAGATTTATTAAAGGTGACAGTAACTGTGTGCTGATAGGACTGTGCCAGAGAAACAGGACTGAGTAAGGGGGAGTGACAAAAGTAGAAACTAGCTGGAAAAGAGCTGTTTATACAGGCTTTCCTGAGAAGGGCTGATTTTTCTCCTTAAGTCCAAGGCCAAATGCAAGACTTAATCTTTATGACCTAAACATGACACACACCTTGCACAGAGACAAGATGCAGAGCTCATGTCTGTAACGATGCACATAAAAGAGAGGAAGCCTATACAATAGGAAAAGTCCTGCTCAGCCCTCCCAAGTGACCTCTGGATGGGGCCATGTGCTCATGTAGGTGGGAGCTGGCCTGCTAGTGATAAAACACTGTCCACCCCAACACTTCCCCAGGTTCTTTAAGCCACAGATTGATGGGGATTTGCAGATAGCAAATTCAGTATATTTAGCATCCAGTAAGACTGTGCAGGTGCTCTGCAGTGCACATTGAGCCCTGCCCCTTCTAACTCCCCGTTCTCACTTCCCCCCTTACCCAGCTCTTATGGAAGGCCCTGTGCTGAGGGGACAGAGATGACAAGGCAGTCTGTGAGCAATGGTGCAAACATGGCAATCAAGCGTGCAGCACCTTCAAAGCAAAAGGAAGAGAGGTCACCAGAAAGGGTCTTATCATTTCCCAGCTATTTCTAGCCAGTCTCCACCTTTGCAGCTGCCAGTTGTAATGAGCCAGGCTGGCTGCCAGTTACCCAAGCAGAAGAATCCCAGATGCCTACAGAGATGAAAAAGATTATCATGCATGTATGGCATAAATACCAGTGAGTGATTCATCTGGGTGAGGAAACTCCCTCTACAGCCAAACCTCGATTTGGAGGCTGGGCCAGAATAATGAATGCTTCAATTATCACACAAGATTTTACCTAGGGGGACTCTGTCTTCCCTTTTCAGCAAAGAAATTCAGATAGGAAAGCAGTATTTCTCAGGAGAGATGATTCTGCTGTACATGAGAAAAATCACCTTCAACAGAAGAGGTAAGAACGTCCAAGATGGTTCAAGCAAAGGCTTTCTTTGGAAACCCCTCGTTTTTGTGTAGGGGAAGGCAGTCAACAGCTCTTCCACCTTTGCTATACTTCTCACACATCTCCTCCAAGCTGAGGACAATTTTTCATTCAATCCTATACAGAAGCTGTTACTGGAATTTTTCCATGTCTAGTATACTCCTTGAATATGAAGAAAGCAGAACCACATGTTGTATTCAAGGTGAAAGCATATCAGGCTTTCTTTAATTAAAACAAACAAGCCAACCGAAACAAGACTAAAAACAAAACACCACCTTGCTCTTCAGAACCATGCAACTGTTTTCCTGTTTTGTTTTTTTTTTCTTAGCTTCTAGTATTTGATTTGTCTTTTTCTCTTAAGCCTGATCTGATGCTTTCACAAGGTTATATGACATAACCCCAAGATGCCTGGTCAACTCCAAGCCCGTGATTTTAGATGCACAACAATCCCTATTTCTCTGCATACCTCATTTCACATTTATTTACTTAAAATTTCATCCACTATTTCACTGGTCAGCCATTCAATCTCAGGATTTTCCAACAATACTTCATTGTTAACCATCATCTTTGCTGTCTTGAAAAATTTTCTTTTAACAGACTAGTTTGAAGTCTCACTCTCCTTGTTTTCAATGGTCATTTCTGAACAGGTTCAACATTAGAAATTCCAGCACTGAACTGTGAAACTCCCTGGCAGCCTTCTCCCACTTTGTTTCCAATCTCTTTGCAAATTATTTGTAAATCTCAGAACCTTGCAGTGTCTGCACACGTTCCCAATAAGGTATTCTGAACTTTGTCAGGAGTCTTACAGAAATCTAGTACCAGCTCTTTCACCTCTTATCCACATTCTTTTCAAGGAACTCCAAGAGGTTTGCAAGACAAACATCCTGCCTTCATATAAACCACACTGACTTTTCCCAAACTGATTGTGTTTATCTCATTGTCAAACATATTGTCTATTACAGCTTTTATTAACTTATATACTACAGATGCCAGGCTTACAAGCTCTTGTTTCCTGGATTCTCCCAAACCTTTTTTTTAAAAGATTAATGCTATATTTACCCACTCTCCATGCTTCAGGTGCAAAGAAATTTTTAAAAGCAATGTTACACAGTGCCTTTGGCAATACAGCTATTTCATACTTGAGTTCCTCAGACCTCAGGTGAAGCCTTCCAGTCCTGGCAATCTGTTAGCATTCACAGCTGCTCAAATGTTGGATTCTGGATCCAAATCAGAAATCTGTTTTCCCAGCATTTTATGTTCTGGGATGAAGTAGGGGAGCAAGAAGCAACACCCTCAGCAGGTGGGAGCTCAGAATGCAAGGAGGCCTAGTGAGAGCTGGGTATAAAGGCCCACACATATCCTCCTACACAAAACCCATGCCCTGTGTGGGAGGGTGGGACTCATTACAAATATAAGAGGTACAGTGATCACTGCACTCAAGACCCAACAGTGGAACCACATGGCATTTACCCAGCACTGATGTACAACAGGCCTCTGCTCCCTCATCACAGAGTGACAGCAGTCACACAAGGGGTGTGTATTCAAGGAATTTAATTGTTCAGCCATTTGGCCAAATGAAGCAGGTCAGTGGGTGGTTATCTTGGAACAGACACATTATCACTCACCTCACCCCTTACAGCCTGATGGAGATCAGGTCAGACAGCAGGGCCCTGGTGTGGTCTTTGCCAGCCATCACACCAATGTGCTAAAACACATGGACAAAGGTAACATGTTCGATGAAAGAAAAGGGAGATGTCTAAGGCTGTGTTTATTAAGTCTTCACTAAGGGCTAAAAGAAGAGGTGTCACTCCACTGAAAACATGCAGATGGGAAGATGACATCAACTTGTGCACCAAGACAGTTGGGGCAGAAGTTGTGATCAAGACAGAGCTTTACTTGCCTTCCCCACCCCTGCATCACCCCCAGATACAGCCACGACCAGGACAGACAGCAGCACAGTCCAATGGTACAAACACAGCCAGTTACCTTCAAGCAGACATTTAAGACACGGATAGAATAAGGTTAAAAATAGAAAGTCTCACTGTACTGCACTCTTCTGCCATGACTGGAACCCTCAGCCTTGCTGACCTCCCAGGAGCACACAGCTGCTTGGGGTCCCAGTCCTCACTTCACACCCCAAGGCTTCCCCAGGATGAGCCTCATGGGCTGCACAGAACAAGAAGGGCAATGGCACAGAACAAGTGCAAGGCACTTGAAGAAGGATACACAATAGGTTTTAACTCACACCTCAAAATAAACGTTGTACTTTGGTTATATTCACGAGTGTTGCAAATTTGGATGCCAAAAGATGGCTGCAGTTAGAGTATTTACTTGTATTTCAGCCTGACTGAAAACACAGCAAAACCTCCAGGCTGGTATGGAAATTTCAGCTGCTGTGTCACCCCTGAGACAAGGCACCTTCCACACTGCAGGAGGCCCCTGCATCCAGCCACTCTGCTTCCATTCCTCTATAAGACTGCCCTGTCTCCCATCCCTGCCCTCATCCCTAGTATATTTTATGAATTCTCCACAAGCCTTTCCTTTTTCACACCAGAGGCTCTGGGAATTCATCATTCTTCCAAAGGAGTCTATTTGTCCCCTCTCTCCAACAGATGCACTTCATGTGTATCCCCCTCATTCTTTTGTCTAGCCACACTTTGTTTTCCCCATTTCTTTACCAAGGCTTTGATTTCCTTTCTTTCCAAGGACTTCACATGTCATGCATTTCATTGTTTTTAATCTCACTGACAGGATCACAACTGCTGGGAAAGTCATGCCTCTTTTTCCTCTTCTGATCTTCAACAAAATCAGTGGCTTTCTATCCAGAAATCAGTCCTGAATATTACAGTTGATCAGATGCAGCTTGTCACAGGCAGATAATGCAGAGACAGGTAAGTTTTTACTCTTTCACCTTGCTTCTCTAATGGGCAGATCAAAAACACTAAGTGTGTGACAGAAATGAAAATGAAGTATCTAGGCTCCTCAAGATGTGTTCATTAACCAGGTGCTAGGTTTGCCAGGGATTGCAGTGGCTTGGGGTTTGAGATACAGGCTTTGAATTTTGATAACAGTGGTGCCACTTCAATTGAGGCAGAATTCAGATTCAACAGATATGAAAAGTGTTCATTAAGAAGAAAAGGGAAGGGAACTAAAAGAACAATCCTGCAGAAAAATCAATCTATTTTGAAATATCGGCTCAGCCACAGTAGGAAATGAAGTCCTCAGTCTGTTATCTGGCTTTGGAATCCACTATCCCAGGAAGAAAGGAGAGGCCAAGGCATGGAGCACAAGGACCTCTGAATGCTTTAAGTGTCTACAGATTAGTCTGAAATAAAGTAGTTATGGTTTTGGAAAGTCTTGTGCTAGCAACAAGATTGAATAAATAAAATAGTTTTGCAGACTGCTTGAAAGTTGATGAAAACAGGCAAACATGTTTGACAAACCAACTTGTTTTCCTTACAGTTATCTCAGTTCCTGGAGAGTTTCCTCTGTGTTTATTAGAAAGTTAACTTGATTCCAAGGAGCCTGATGCTGCTAATCTCTTACTTGGCTAACCTGGGCAGCTTTAAAAGCCTGTCTGCTATCCTACAGGCCACCAGGAGACAGGAAAGGTTCATTTAACGGAGAGGTGATCAAACAGAGAGGGGCAGAGGGGAGCTGACAAGCACCAGCCATGCATGTGGGAGCCCATCTAAAATTTCAAACCCTCTTCTAAAGGAAATCAGACAGATGAGGCTTGGGATTCATTTGCAGGGGAATAATTTGCTTTTCTAATTTGGTCCTCCATCCCTATAGCACACCTGTGACGTGATATCCTCCTCCTCATCTGTCTCTCATTCCTGATCCAAGCCTCCCTTCTGCCCACACAATGCTGCACCATCCCACTACCTCTCCTGGTTGCTACCTGTGCCAAGCGAGCCCAGGCACAGGCACTTGCTGTGACTCCTCATTACTGCTCAGAATTTTCCATTGCCCTCTGCAGCCCTCATGGTTATTATACTCTCATCGCCCGGGCAAGTGAGCTCAATCTTCGCCCTTCTGATTTTCTATTGTCTGTTTATTAGATGGGCTCTTTGTGAACTCAGCAGTTCACACTCTCCTGTGGTGCCAAGTGTAAAATTAATATTGACTAAAAAAATCTGGGCACTTCTTTCTGGCCAGAAAGGAGACATTTCAAATTAATGTGAATGTTATAGTGTTTCACACCCACTGTCATCCTTCTGAACCCTCTAACTCTTGCTGCTCTTTCTAATTGTAGGCATTAACTCTTAATGGGCCCTGTGTGTTCTGGGCAGGTGGGTGCCTCCCTCAGCCAGCCCAGTGCTCACATCCAGGGCTCACTGTTCTCACAGGCAGCCAGCAGAAGTGGTGCTGTGTCAAACAGCTGCCTGGTCCTGCTCACTCCTTCAGAGGCAGCCAAAGCCACTGCCTCTTCCTTGATGGGATATCCTAACAGGGCGTGGCTGAGGGCTCTGCTGGCACCCAGGGACACAGCCCAAGCCCTACTGTCCACCTTGATGCTGCTGAGCTCCAAGGCTGAGCTGGCACAAATGTCTTGGAGCATGGAGATGGTTCTGTCTCCACGGTTTCAGTTCAGCTCTCTGGCCAAGAGGTGACTGCCAGTGACTGAGGGGACAATTACTGACAGATCTGGTAGGCTACTTACCCCCACACAGCAGTAGCTACCTGGTCTACAGCAGAGACCACAAGCTTTTATTGCTAAGTATCATCAAATAGCCCCTAAAGAGATGATGATAACTTCTGCTAGCTCAGAAATTTCTGAGAGGAGCAATTCCCTATCAGCCAAGTATGGGCTGATGACTCATGGTGGGGAAACCCATGCCACAAAGTCCAGTTCCTGTGTCTCCCTGCAGACATTCCCTGTTTCCATAGCGAAGTGCCAGGATTTTCTAACCTCTGTATCCCCCACAGGTAGTTATGGCCAAGTAACAGATTTGGGGTTTTTCTACTTGTGGATCAAAATCCCTCAAGGAGGTAAGAAACAGTCCAGGAAGGAGAAGAGGATTAGAGAGATGCTGAACATGCAGCTACAACTTCAGGCAAAAAGAATCTGGCTCTTGCATTCCTTGAACATCCCAACCCTTTATAGCCAAGAGCTCTCAAAACAAACATACAATGCAATTATACCAATGGAACACCATTGCCATTATTACCTCTGGGCACCTGCATGGCAAGTGTAAGAACAGTGTTTGGACCATTGTGTTGACAACATGAATCATCTGAGAAACACTGAACATAATTTGTTCCTGTTTTCCTCACTTTCATTAACTGTCCCTACCCAGACCATGCCTGCTACAGGAAGACTCCAGTATCACTGCTCTTATTTCAAAATGAAGGTAATACTGAATGAACCAACTAGTGACAGAAGTCTGATGTCAATCTGTCACCTTAGACACATTGGAGGCTTCTGGCCCTGTTATAAATGAAGGAACGGTGGAATATTATCACACATAGGAGAGAACCAAGGCACAGCAAAGTGCTTGTCACATCACATGGCACTGGATGACCAGGAACTGAGCTCCCACCTCCAGCCATGACAGATAAAGAATTTCATTTTTTAAACAGAAAGAACACATGGTCTCTAATGCTTCACCTGTGGATGCTTAAAATAATTGGATCTGGACAGATTAAAGACAAATGGCAGTTGCTCAGATGAATATAGTGTACTATATGGAGCTATGAAAACTGCCAAAAGTACTTGATTTTCAGATTATATCAGCCATAAAAAAAATACGGATGACAGAACACTGTCAGGAGAGGACAGCAAATGCTTTCCAAATGAAGTGTCAGATGAGGCACTAACAAAATTGTGCACCTGCTAAGCAGGGCCATGTGCAGTGAACCCCCCTGCCCAGCAGAGCTGAGCTGCAGGTGTACAACCACAGCTCACACACAGCCAGCACAAGGCTCTGCAGCAGCACAGAGCCACACGGGATCCTGCCCTTCCCTTCCTACAAAGGTGCAAAGTCTCCAAGCGTGCAATTGAGTCAGCTTTCCTCACACCACAAATAACAGGCAAGACCAACAACCACAGGTTTTGAAATCCTCATTCTCTGGCTCACAGGAGGATCTATTATAGTGAAGGCACCGAGAGATAAAAGCCTTCATGTCATATAAGAATTTCATTTTACTAAACCAAAAATTAAAAACCTTGTCCTCAGAAAAAGATAGCAGGTTCTTCTTTGTCTTGCAAGATCTTTACAGAAAAGGAAAAGCCATGCACTCCAAGCTCTCCACCTCCTAAGATAAATCAACTTAAGAGGCATATTCTTCTCCTGTGTGGTCCTGTACAACCTACAAATCAGACTGGCAAATTGGTGGCAGATGAGATGAGGACAGGCTGGCAACAGCTACCTAGGGTACAGCCCCTTGTGGGACAAGCAAATCAGCCCTGCTGCACACCTGACAAAAAACCTTTTCTTGGTCTTTCATGTCTGTGCTTAAAATAGAAGGAAAGTGCAGCTTTGTGAAGACAGGCCCAGCCCTCATGCTAGAAAAAACATATGTCAGTCTTCAGATTAAATCTGTGAGTAGTCTCCAGGAGTATCAACCAGAGCAGGAATGGGAGCTCCCGAAACATGGCTGAAACACGTTGTTTGTATTGAAATATACCTTACAATATATACATTTTCCTTCTTCAGATAAAGCAGAAAAGGTAAGGAAACACAGTACCTTGTGCTTGGTACAACTATCTCCACTTAATATCAGCTGAGACTTGACATTATCTCATTTGCTCATACATCAGTTTTTCACAAAATGGCCACAGTGACCATTGTGCTATTTGTCTCATAAAAATGTAAAAGGTACCTTTTACTTAGTAGTTGTTTATGACTGTGATGAAGATAAATTTCTTCAATAACCATTCAGTAATGATTAAGGCATGTTAGAGTTTAAAGCTCTAGATTACAATAACCTTTAAAACCAAATTGTTTTCCTTTGCATTGCTGCAGGGCAGAGTAAAGGAGGTTAAGATACCTTAATTGCATTTCTACTCCTAGCATGTTTTAAAATCACGCCTGGGCTACTGCTCTGGAGTTTCTAAGGCTTCAGCTGAAAGGATGTCACCTGAACTGCAAAACTGGAAGAAAACCTCAATCAAACTAACCAAGAAAACAGAAACATTTCCTGAAATTAAATCTCAGCCAATTGGGATATGTCTGCACTCAGCAATGATGCAGTGTAGAGACAACGGGGCTAAACATCACACAGCACAGGACAGACTACATCAGCTGATCCAGAAAGGTATGCCAGGTCATTCCACATCCAAAGGGTCCAGGCCCCAAGAGATTTCACCTTGGCAAACATGCTTCCAGTTGTGAATGATTCTTCAGCAGCTCAGACACTTCTGCACTGCAACACAGTGTTGACACCACTGACTCTGCATCCACTCACACCTTCTCCCTGTAGATTCACCAACCAGACAAATTTTACAGGTAATTAAAAGCCATATTTTACAACAGGAGAGGCAGAGCAAAGTGCTCCTCTGATTCCCTGTAGAGTTCTTGACACAGCAAGCTTGTGTCAGATACAGACTTCTCAGTGACTCCTTACAAAGTTTTGTGTGTTAATTCAGAGAGCAGAAGTTAATCTGGGTGCCACTGGCTGGAGGCAGGTGACAGCATTTTTTTTTCTCTAAATGGGAGTGGTTGCTTCAAGCACAGGGGCATTGTAATGGCAAGTCTGTTTCTCACCACAGCTTTAATAAAATGTATGGGAGTGCAGCACTCACTCTCAATTTGTGGGAAACGGTTTGAAAGCTATTCTCTGCCTCCCAGGCTCACGTGTGATGTGGCTGGGATTTACAACCTCAGTTAACTGAACGTAGGTTTTCCAATTTGCATCTATTTCCTGAAAGATTCAAGCTTAAGGAAAGTGGATGCTAATGTAGGAGCCTGTATTTGGATTGGTGAAGCAGATAATCCAAGATTAATTTCATCTGACAAAAGAAATCTATTATTACAGTGTCAAACTTCAGTGTGCAGCTAGTAGCTCTCAGCAAAGCTGGAAATGCAACTCAGCACCTGCATTCTTGCACACAGGTGCTACTGGAAAACACCCAGGGCAATTGGAGTTATTCTGATAGGGGCAGAACATCCTGTCTTATCACCTGGCTTCTGGACAGATGGAGCATTGAGCTGGTGTGGCCACTGCAGCAATAAGATTAAGCTGGCCACTGATGGGCACAACAGTCCTTTAGAAACCACAGAGCAGATCCAGCTCCTCACCACACACAGAGCTGCATTCAACAAATCACCCACTGCAGATGATTCAGGTTCATTGCACCTCTGCTGCCCAACATTCATCTCCCATTACATCTTCAGAAAAGATGTTATGGTAATTTTAGCAATTATAATATTAGCTGCTGCTCTGACATTCAGAAATGGTTGTTAGTGTGATCTCTATTGTAATGAAGACATTTTCTTTCATCCAGGCCTATCTATGTGCTCATGCAAAGCCCAGAGGAATACTGCCATGACCCTCAGTCCCCCAACTCCTGCATCAGACACCAACATTAACCCCAAAGCTTCTCCAGACGTGAGAAAAATGTCTCAATGTCTCTGCCTGTGCTTCCTCAGGCAGGGAAGGAGAGCAGGAGATAAAAGAGCACCTGCACATGGACACACAAAGGCAAAACCCAAACAGCTGGTCATGACAATAACATTATAAAGCTTATTAATATTTTTTTTCCTGAATATTATGGGACTCCATCTGCCTGTCAGAACCAGGCTGTTGACACCACCCTGGCAAGGCAGAAGACAAGTGTTGCACTCCCTGGCTCTGTCCTGCCCATCTGAGATCAGCAGGAGCTCTGTAGCCACTTTCAGTGAAAACAAAGGCTCAGCATCATGAAGGTCAAAGTGTTCTACAGGTTTCTAATAAACCTCAGCATTGCTCCCAGCTCACAATCCCAAAGTGTTTTACCAACATTTACCACTTGACTCAATATTGTGTTTAAGGACCAGCAGTTTGAATAGAGATGCAACAGATGGAGGCATTTTCCCAGCTCAGCTCACTGCAATCTGGTCAGGATGGCCTGGCAAGGAACAAGCCCTCCTTGGCACATGCAGCCCTGGAAAAGGGTTCCCACTGACACAAGAGCCATTTGTGACCTGGCCATTGGCAACTGGACTGTCATCCAAACCCCATGGCATCAGGGAAGAATGATTTTCAGTTATGGCAGTTGGTGACTGGTGAAAGCTGAAAAAGTGCTGAGGGAGGAAGGGTAGAACATTTCTACAAGTGAGCAGTTTTCAAGCCACCTTGGCCTACTGATAACACCAGAAAAGTCCTTTCCTGTTGAGATCAGCTCCTGTGGATCACTGGTACAAGCCCATTACTGAAATGAGAGAACCTACCAGAAAATACCCATAGACAAAAAATTAATTAATATCCAGCAACAGGATGAACTGAAATTTCAACTATGGAACAGAAACTTTATAATTGGCTTTTCAACCCTGGTTACTGGGTGCAGACCACCTCAACCTCCTGGCATCACACTGGGGATGTACCAGAGCACATGCACCCCTTCTCGAGCAAAGAAACTTGGGCAAGCCCAGAGAAACCTCAGCCACAGGATCCCCCCAGTCCAGGTGATCCATGGAAAAGCATTCATTCTATTTGTCACCGAATGTCAGAGTCCATTCACCTTCAGCACCCTGATTCTTTTAAGTGCAGATATTTGCACCTTCAGGGTAATGCAAACATTGAGGGAGGAGAGCAGGGATAACATCATCACCTTCCCAACCTCTGCTATGCAAACAGTTTACACACTGGAACACAGGATTTATTCACACCCAGCCCAGCATGAATAATGCCAGACCTCAAGCAATCCATCCTTCAGACTGTAGCACAATGAGCTGGTTCAGTGACCTACTGGGGTAGCAACTGCCCCTTGATGGTTACAGAAACAGAAAGTCCTGTCTGATCCATGGCCTGGAGATGATCTGAAATCCCCATGCTTTCCTGAGAGAAGACATAAAAGGATTACAGGCTTAAGCCATCTGTGTTGGGGTCCTCACTCCCTATACATGCCCCATGGTGCAGAGAAACATATCATGAGATATGACACTGTCTTCCTCCTGTCAAGCTGAATCTGTCTCCTTGGAAGCAACAACTCACAGTGACATGTCACAAACACATGAAGATGCAACACTACCAATATTATAACGAACCATAAGTCTCAAAATAAGCCTTTGTTCTTTTTGCTGGAAGCAACAAAGATCAATGGGAAAAAAACCAAAAAATAAGGTGTCTCAGACTGTGGAGAAGGTAATAGCTCAGAAAATAAACCCTGGGAAAGTAGGAGTACTGGGGAGAAGCTTTTAAAATGACCCACAACAGAAAAAAAATCAGCAGGGTCTGACAGAGACCCTCATCTTTCCTGAGTTTAGCTTTTGTGTCATGTTAACTCAACTCCTTGTCAAAACAAGTTCTGTTTTGCTGCTGTCAGCACTGTGGGCTTAACGTAGCTTAAGGAAAAACATCTCACATTATTCTTCATACTTCATTTATCATCTCCAACAAGCCAGAGAGCAGAAAACAAGCTGCTCCTGTGCAGCTGATTATTGGTGATCATGTACATGGGCAGGCCCTGCCATGGAAGAACACTGCCAGACTTTGCTGAGCTCTGGTTTTAGCTCTGCACAGAGTAACAACACAGGGGGAGCCTTTGACTCAGGGAAACACCCATGCTGTCAACTACAGAAACACAGAACAACATTTTCAGCACTAACAACTGCACCAGAGAGCACCAGTCCAACAAGTCCCTTTTGCATGGTACCCATTGTTAAAGAGCAACAAGGTTGTTGACCGTACAAGACATTTTCACACGTGAAGACTACTGGCAACAATATGAAAGAAAAGTCAGAAGAGTTGAGATGGAATAGCCACTGAGAAAAAGTACTGCTAATAAAAACGTCAAAGCAAAACCTGCCATTTGGTCCTTTCCTTTCCCAAGGAGTCTGGCTGCTAATCTGCTAGAAGCAGCCAGTCACTCCATTCTTTATAGTCATCTTATTTTGGCCACATCCATTTCTCTGGTTGGTATCTGTCTCTGCATATACAGTAATTTAATACAGCTTCTGGATTCAGTTACAGAATGTTAACTAGTTCCCTATTTTTGTTTAATTGCAGAAAACAAGAACATTCTCCTAACAGCATGCTAGTAAAAACTTGTGGGATACCTCCCTAAAATAATGCAGGTCCATTTTCTAAAGCATCAGCTATTTAACTTAGGAGAATCCCAGAAGACATGAAGATGATTCCTGATACCAAAGTATTCCTGCCAGTGTTTCACCATGCACTGTTTTCTTTTGCATATTCACCCTGTGAAAATCTCTCATCATCATTCTCCCCTGGTACTCAAGAGAGATCTTGTACTGCTCTCAGCAGTCAGCATTATAGTCTTCATACTCTCTGCTGAGATTTGATGGTTCATTTCCTCTGCCCAGACCAACTTCAGCTTGTCAATATTGCCTTGCAGTTCTGTAAATATGTACATGCAAAATATACTTATTTGTACTTCGAGCAGATAGTTCATCTTGAAGTCTCCTTACACAGCAAGCCAGTGGTGATAAAACAGGTTTAAACTACAGGTTTTTTCCTTTTCAAAGCTTCCATGCTAAATTCCTGGACTTTGCTGACAATATGCTTGAAGTGGTCTTGTTCTGCTCCTTTGTGAAGGACCTGACTGTAGCAGCAATGCTTATTCCTCATCACTTTTCACCAGGCTGGGAGCTTAGTATGAAAAATTTAAAAATACAGGATCTGGGGTGTGGCTCAGAAGGGGAGGTCTGTGTTTCCAAGTCCAGTCTGTGCTCCTGCTGGCACTTATGTCCTGTAATTCATCAGCAATATCCTAGACAATTAGACTTTTCTTTCCCTGTTCCTATGGGAAATGTACTTGACAATCTCACTCTGATGGTCGGAAGCATTTTTCTTATTTGCAGCCTCCATTTGTTGAGGACTAGATTGTATATTCTCACACTCATATTTCCCTAGAGCTTCAATGAGGCAGCCCTTCCCCAGGTACCTCTTCCTAGGATGCATTAGTAGATAGTTGTCACAGACCTGTCAGACTTTTTCATTGCTAGCTACATTGCTAAAAATTTGACTCCTTCTCTTACCAAGCTGGGTCTCTCTTAGCCAATCACCTCAGCTGTCCTCATTTCCCAAGCCATATTCAGAATGTGAGATGGGGATATGGAACAGGGCTCAAACATGATCTTGAATCCCGTTGGATCCACTCCCTGGCTCCTCATTCCATCTTTATGCAGAAATTCAGAATCACCTGAGGTTCAAGACAAAAACCCCTTTTTCAGATGTTACAGATAACATCAAGAACAACTCTTCCCTTTCCCCACAGAAGAAAAAGTTCACTTTAAGCTATACCACACCGGTGTTCCAGTTACTGGGTGGTGACAAATAGCCAAGGCAGGAATAGCCAAGCTGGCTTCACCAGTGCAAACAACAGGGTGGGTCTCCTTAAGACATACAAACTCTGAGCAACCACCCCAGAACAGCTTTGATCTGCCTGTACAGGCAGCACAGTCTGCTGTCAGGGTACCCTCATTAAACCCCTTGTCACTTCACCAGACAGAGGTGATGTGAGCTCCCTGCCCTTCACACATGCTTGCTTCAACCTCTTCTTTCACCCAGGCATTCATGAGGCCACAGAGTGGAGAAGCTATTTCTTGTAGGATTCAGCACATACACCTCACTTTCCTGTTGCATATTTTTTCACCTTATGTCACACCACTGAGAAAATTTGGCTATACAATTGTTAAATGCATCATGCTAAACACTGTCAACCTGTAAAACCCCACTGGGCAGCTGCTGTACACACTTATCTCTATGCAGCCAGGCTCTGCCATCTTGCTGGCTTAAAAGAAATGTTAGTTTTCCCATGTAGAATTTGGAGCTGGATTCAATTTCTATTCCTGCCCCTTTCTTCTCACTCATTCCACCGCTGCTTTTTTCCCCCCATCCCTCTGTAGCCACATGCCTATGGCAAGAGCAGCATCCTGGCAGACCCCTGAGGCCAACAGGCCCAAAGCTTTCCTGAAACTACAAAAAGTTTCATCAGTTTACACTAGAGTAGGGCATGGAGTCAGGACTCTCGCTGCTGATTATGGTACCTCCCTTAAAACAAGCTGCCTCAGTGCTAAAACCTGACTCACACGAAGCCGACCCAGCCTCATGGCTGCACTCCAGATTAGAAACAGAGAGGGATGCTGAGCAGCCAGCAGGGACAGACACGAGTGGGCACCTCACTCCAGCAGCCCTGTGCTCCAAGATACTTTGTTGGCAATAACATCAAGGAGTCAGTGCTCCATTTCCTGCCTACCCCAGACAGCAACAGAGCAATGCTTGTGCCATTTTGCTGTAGTACAACATCCTGGCAATCCAGAATGCTACACCAAACAGCAAAGACATTCTGCAATTAAGAGCTGCATGACAGGAAGCAGAAAGTTCGCACCTGCCACTGAGCTTTTCAGGCCAAACTGAAATAACCCACTTGGATTTAATCTCTTCTTCCTAAAGACAAAACCACAATTCATGTTTCCATTCTGTTGATGACAGACAGATGATCTCATCAGAAAGCCAAAGTCTTAAGTACTAAATTCCTGATTCCTGTTCCTAATTCTGTCACACATTGTCTTAGTTAAGTCATGCCATTGCTGCTGCTCAGCTTTCCCCCCAAGAAGAGGGGAGGGTTATATTTCACCAGGCTCTACTGAGTTTATTCATGCTCTCTGAAATCCATCTCTCCTACCATAGACTAATGTGTTTTTTGTTTCTTGACACTGGAAGGAAGGTGTTATTTATACACATGCACACAGTAACACCATCCAAGTAGTTGATCATACTGAGGGAGGCAGGAAAGAGCACACGTACACCATGGGAAGGTTTTGGATATCTTCATCCAGATCAGAAATACAGCATAACCTCTCCCAGGCTTCAACATCCTTCTCATTCTTTGCCAGAACTGGACTCTATACCCAAAATTGCACTGGTCTACATTTAGGGTCTTTCATTTCCACCCCAGTCTTTTCCTCCTATCCTGGATGTCCCTCCAGAGCTGGTCCAAGCACATGTACTACACATTTTTTGCTGGTATTCAGGCTATGCTGAACATAAATATCAAGCTGGTCAGGAAACCAATGACGTGGGCCAGTTCTTCTAAATACAGCCTGAAAAGACAGTCTTAGCAAAGCCTGTGCTGCTAAACAGAAATTTGAGTTTTCATGCTAACTAGGGATGTATGGGTGCACCAATTAACAACCACTTTGAGACAAAAGGAGGAGACTGAGTGATGATAATAAGTCATCAGATGAAATAAACTGCCTTGCACTGAGCATCACCAAGTCAGGCTAACGTTTTGAATTTCAGTTTAGTAAGGTAAAAGAAACTGTGCAGCTTGCAAAAAGAATTCTATTTATTCCACGAGGAATAAAGGGACGCTGTTTCTGCAAGGAGTGGGAAGAAGAGAGAAATGGTATTTTTAAAAGCCTTAATGCATAGAAAAGCAGGATGGATAATGGGGAGTTCCTTGTGCCTCAAAGCCCTAAGAGTACCCGTGTTCTTGTTCATCTCAGGCACTATAAAGTACTTGCATACAGGGGAGTAACTTTATCCCTACTTTTATTATTTTTTTAATTGCACCAGTACCATCTCCCACCCACTTGCAAACAGCTCCCTCCCCCCCCCGGACAGGGAATAGGAGATTGTCCCCTACCACACTCTGCTACCAATGAAATCAAAGAGCTTTCAGTGCTGAGAATTTCAGCAACATCCTCCATGGCTTAAGAAACACAAAATCTGTGCAAGCCCAACCCAGTCCCATGCTACAGCAGGTTTTTTTGGACAGATGTATGTGGAATAGCTCACTGCCTGGGTTGGAGAAGGAATCTTGTTTGTTTTATTTTCCTGCAAGCAAAACTGAGAGCTCCTAAACAAGCAAAAATAAGAAACCACTTCTATTACAGACAATGCTGGTGTCCAGGAACTAAACAGCAGCAGTCACCTGTGCCCAGTGTTTCCTGATGAGTTCTTACCTGATTCAGCAGGACAGTGGTGGCAAACTCTTCATTTTCCAATGTCAAACATATTTTTTAAAGCACAGTTTTATGCTTCTGCCAGCTCAAATCTGTGTTTCTATCAACACTGGCAGCAGTGCCAACTGCTCAGTATCACTGCTCTTGGGGGCTTTTTAGATCCTGACTGCTTTCAAATTATACTACACTGTTTTATTTACAATAAAATAATGCCCACCTGCACACTAAACATTTATGGCCAAAACTGAACCTCCCAGCGAATGGGGCTCTAACAGGCAGTGGCCAGCAAGGCTGGTCTCCTCTGAGCTCTGCCACTGTCCCTGTGCCATCCTTCCCCCTCCTAGCTTCACCCAACACATCTATTTGAAGAGAGCTTGCATTTTGGTTAGACACACTCTGCTTCCACACTCTAAGGAGTGGTTTTACTTCTGTCAACTGGCAGCTCTACAACGACTTGCTGCCACGCTACAGAAATTCCAACAATCCTGAAGTCATTTTACTGCCTCTTGCAGATTTCAGTTCATTACCCTAATGGGAAGGCAACACTGTTTGGGGTATCCACAACAGCAAATGACAGTGGGATGAATCTGAGTTCTGCAACACTTCTTAGATCCTGTTTTCTCTTTCCAGGAGCAGGATAATCCAGCGAGTTGTGTTTCTATTCCAGATTTGGAGTCTAGCTACATTTTGCATAAAAAAGCCACACCATGACACGTGGGACTTCCACCACCAGCTGACCCTTTGTCTACCAGGACAAAGTCTCAGGAGAGTTTATTGTTGCTATTTCTGATGCAAAAGCAAACACCCAGCAAGGACTCACTTCTGGAAGCTCTACCCAAACACAGTGGAACTTCAGACTTTTCACTGCAGCCTACAAGGCTGCCTCAGCTTTCCACAAGCTTTAGGACAGTGAAAACAAGGATGTGTGTGCCAATTGTGAAGGGAGACACAGAACAGGGCAAGTTAAATCACAGTTGTAACACAAAGTCCTGCAGAACCGTAATTCCACGTGGTGGTCTCAGGATTTTGAATGGCCTCTACACTTGACCCAGAAGGCACTGGATGAAACAGGCAGATAAATAACATTTCTTACAGAAAAAAAGATTCCCATTGTCACCACCATAACACTTTACCAGTCAGCAATATCAGACAGGAATTCCAGGCCTACATTCCTACACCTGCTGCAGAAATCCACTGGTAAAGAGCACAAATCCAAGGCCCCCTCCCGGTACAGAGATGGCACTGGAATGGGCATGGCTTGTTTTGTGGATAGGAAGCCAACATGTCTGCATATCCACTTCCTGCACTTGAATGCTGAGGTCTGATAGGTGCAGACAAATACCTGCACTTGCATTTTCAAAGTCTTTTTAAATCTCAAGTGCTTGTGGAGCTGTGATCGAGTTACTTTAATTCAACCAGAGGAGAAGCATGGCATGGCCATGTGATTGCAAACAGTGAAGTTTCCTTGGCTTGGCAAATTACTGTGTGTCCACTGGGCTGTGGCAGCACTTCCTTTTAATTTAACTCCAATGCAGAACAAAATATGGCATTTTGGTTTAAATCACCAGAAAGGCAGTAACTTTTCATTTAGGTGGTTTAAACAAAGGCACTTCTCTGCTCAGTGAGGATAACAGTGCCCATGCCAGAGCTGAGCTCTGCTATCTTAACTACATATAACTCTACAGTCTTGGAGTTTAAAATAATCTGTCTAGACTATAAAAAAGTACTGCCTACATAGGAAGCTGGTTTTTTCTGAGTGCAGCCCTGTTGCAAATACTTATTCCTCAATTTGTTTCAAACCATTGAACTACTAGGGTTTATCTGAGTGTTACCAAATCCCTCCTTGTCTAAGACCTAGGTGCAGAGAAGGGGCCTGTAACCCACTCAATAGCAGAAAATGCTTCAGACAATCCAGCTGATCCTGTTGGATGTCCAAGTGTCAGCATCAGAGCCAAGCCATGGAGTTCTACAGGACATTAGAACTTTGGCTTGCTCTAGGCTGTTGCAAAAAGCCCCAACTGGAACAGTTTTACCCACTTGAAAGCAAGAAAATCCTACATTTATCTCAGTGGTCAATACAAGTGCTTGGGAGCACTTCTAAATAATATTTATCAGCCTAGCTGAAGGTTTTATAACTCAGCTGTGTAAGTTCACATCACAGAGAACACCACGATACAGCAAGCAGCCAGTCTGGGATTACTCTACTTGCTCTTACACTATTTCATTTTTATTAGTTATTAGACAAGTAAAGAGTTTTGAAATGAGCTGACTTGTGAACTGAACAGATCTGCTCATGTGTACAACCCAGCAAGGAGAGGATCAGACAATATTCCTGGAACCAAACTGGGGCAGCTTGCCAGTACCTGGCTATCCAGTGCCAGGTGGTTCTGCAGGCAAAAGGGGGAGAGTATCAGCACACTTACAGGTCTGGAGAGGGAGAAACTAAAAAGTGAGGTGTTAAGTGACTGCCTCACCTTCCCCTGTTAGTAGAGCCACACAAACACATTGCCATCTTGGCTGTACTAGTTATAAACACATTGACACAAAAAGACGTGTGGGGTGCCTTTACAAGTCAAAGCAGCAGCTGACCAGGAGAGCTGAGGGGCAGGATGGCTGTGGAGCCTCTATTTTGCCCTATACAACCCAGGTGGCTGCTGCCAAGGCAGGGACAGGATATACAGGCCAGTGGCTTCTGCTGGGAATAAGCATGGAGAGGGAAGGCCTTCCCCAGGAGCTCTTATAATGACCATCTCCATTTTTTATGTTCATACTTCTTGCAGCTGATCTCTGTCACTTGGCTGAGTCTCACCAGCTGCCCCACTGCCCTTAGCTCAGCGTTTTTTCTTACAATCACCCATTGCAGGAATTATCCTGCATCACTCTTCTTTGGAACTGCAAAATGCAGTTTTATCTGCACTGCCAACTAATCTTGAACCAAACTGCCAAAAAAGCTGTGTGTGCTGCCCAGACTCCCCAGTTCCAGGGAAGAAAGACAATTTGATTTAACTCTGTTCTCTCTCACCTCAAGCTAGTGCCCAATGAGAGTAACTCTAATTACACATGATGGCTGAGCAAGTTAAATAATACCAGCATGGCTGTAGCTGTGGCAGTCCCTGCTTCCTCATCTTGCTTAATAAAAGATGCTAACATGACTGCAGCCTTTCCAGTGGCTCCAGAGAGCTGAATCACTGCAGTTAGGACATGACTGAGCCAGAAGGGATGGGGGAACGCTTTTATTCCCACATCCTACTAACGTTATGTAGCTGGGAGTGAGCTACCTACACCCAGCTGTGCAGATATGGATCTACAGCCTCTCCAGCAGCCTGCTAAACTCATTGAAAAGTTATAGAAAAATTACAATTACAGTTCAAAATTAGCACTAATATACCAAGAGCAGTAGTTGGCAGCTTTTTCTCCTACTGGAACTGTTTTCAGAACAGGCTGAAATGAACAGCACACATATAGGTCAGTGCTTGCCTAACAAGACCAAGATCTCACCTGGGAACTTCAAGAGCTAAAGCAAAACCACCAACCCATTACCTTGGCTCTAGCCTATGCTGTTGACCCTGCACCTTCCCTGACACCACTTCACACCTTAAAAAAAGTAATAAGGGGATTAAAAATCTATCTCTGAACCTCTAAATCCCACAGGCCCAGTCCTTCCAGAAAACCAAGCCACTTGCTTGGGAACATATCACCAACAATGACCGCAGTGAGAAAGCAAAAGGCCCTGACCACGATATCAGACTCACTTTATAACCCAGCACTGTCCCCACAGGAAGCAATTGCTGCAGCAGGGAGGCTGGAGGCAGCAGATAAGCCTTAGCTGGGTGATAAGAATCAGCTGCCCAGTTATCAAGGGAGTACAAAAATCAAATAGATTTTGATTTAGTAGTTACAGCTTTTCATGTATCCTGGGAAAAGAAAAGAGAAGGACCAGGGAGGGGGGAAGGGGAGTTAGAAGTCTTTTTCCAGGGTGTTATGATGTCAGATCTTTTTAGCAATGAATTTCTAGGTTAAGCAGTTACTGAGAACTGCAGTGAGCGCAGGCGTTTGGAGGAGGAAACAGAGCAGTGGAAGAAAGGCAAAGGATTGCACATCTGAGGGTTGCAAACCCCACCTGAAGGCAGCAAGACAGTACAGCAGAGTCATGCCCAGCAGACACAGAAACAAAGAACAGCAGCACTGCACCCTCAGAGTCACTGCTCAGTGTTCCAATTCATCTGTCTGATCTGGGGTAGAAAGTTCACTTGGTCTTGATCTCAGATGTGACCCAAGCTTTGGGCTGCAATGCCAGCTACAACATCCTCTGCTCCATGCCACACGTCCAGCTCCACAACTCTGTGATGGGGGCACATCATCACCACTGGATTAGACCAACAAACATCAGCTGTGCTGCTGCTTCAAGACCAAAGGAAAGCAGATGAAGGTGACACTGGATTTCAGTGGTAGCAATAGAACAGGCAATGAGTGGCAATAGCCCAGCAGAGCTCAGTAGAAAAAGCAGCAGAAGCAAAGATGAACCTTTGGTTACATGAAATTTGACCCAGTAAAGCTTGGCATTCAGGTACAATTCTGCTGTCACAGACATGGCTATGACAAGGGCTACATTTGTAAGTCTCCATGTATTCATCCAAATATTACCACTTCTAACATAAGCTTCTAGTCAGAAGTTTTGGAAGCTGCAGCCATTTCAGAGAAATCTTTCACACAGCATATAAAAAGTATCCTTTAACACATAATTGCTTGCAATTAGGCTTACAGCCAAAAACTACAGGAATTTAATTCAGAATTTTCCCAGACAGCATAGGATCAAGTGCATAGAGAAAGCCAGACCACCAGATGCATTCTTGTGGCACCCTGAAAGTGTCAGCAGGGCATTGTAACTTCTGCTCTCAGCCCCCAGAGCCTGCTCAGCACCTGGGAACAGCATCCAGCCCCTCTGGATAGTGCCAAGCACCAAGGGCACAAGGACCTGACTGAACCCAGATAGGCCCAAACAGGGAGACAGTGCTTCTACCACACTGCAAGGGAGACTCATGGAGTCACCTGAGCCACTCCTCATCCTCAGGGAGCTACACTGTGTGCTTCTGTAATCCAATTCCCAGCTCCATCTCCATCCCTGTTATTTATTGTCACAGCAGGGGAGTTTCTGGCATTTCAAAGAATGGTCGTTCTTATTAAGCAGGAAAACAGGCAGAAATAGCAGGCAGCACTACACACATGGAAACTGTAAGAGATGCTCTCTTCTTCCTGCATAGCACAGTTCATTTGTTCCCCTTGGTCAAAGCAGGAGGAAAGGTGGAAAAGCTGCTCTAACTGGTAGGGAGCTCCCAGGCTCCAGGTCTCCAGCCAGTTCCTGGAAGAGGCTGATGGGGCTGGGATTTACTGGCAGTACTAAATCTCAGCCCCCACAGTGTCAGGCATCTTAGCTCTGACATTCCTGGCAGGGAACTGTGCAGGACCACTGACTGCAAGTAGTTTGGATTGAGCCTTGCCCACCTTCTTCCAAGACGGCCTGCCACAGGGCAGAAGGGCTGGGTCTGGCATGAGCTCTACATTACTGTAGTTATTCTGCATCTAGTTCCATTTCAGATATAGCTGCTATTGAAGCAAAACTTAACTCTTGGTGTTGGCTGGGATCTTGCATAAATTTGGCTTTAGAAATAATTGGTCCTCCCTCAATCAGCTGAATGAGACCATCACACCTTCTGCAGATAAATCTGCTCTTTTCAGTTCGGACCTGCTTCCTGGCAACCTTGCTGGACTCAGATTTTAAGCACTTCCTATTGAACAAAACAGGTTATTTAAATGGGGGAAAAGATGTAAAAAGCACAGCTTGCTCTCTCCAGCTGATTGTCTTTGGAAACAGGGCCAGCAGCTGCTGTCCCAGAAGACTGAGCTGCCCTTATCTCAGGCACTCTGTTAAAAGACTTGGAATCACTTATTAATTTAGTGAAAGCCCCTTAATTTTGATCTTTTGTCTGCATTAATTGATTTGCTATCAATAACCTGCATTGATTAGACCTCCAGACCTGGCAGCCACTGAAGATGAAGAGACAGACTCTCTTTCAGAGCAGGAGTTCAAAGCCTGAAATGATTAAAAAAGACAGCACCAAAACGGCTGATAACAAAAAGGTGTCATTCTTTTTCCATTCAAGTATGAAACTTCGTGCAGTTAACCCTTCTGTACCTAAAAATGCTGTCAGGTCTAAGGTATTTATATAACCTAGAGCTAGCTATTAGATTTACTCAATTTTGCCATTTTAATTAAAATATTATGGATGCTCAAACACCCGACAGAATGAGAACCAAGGAAAAATTTTATCTGCTTCAGCCACAAAGAGAGCTCAGGGAAAGCAACCTGACCCAGAGATTGGCTCAGGTGGTGCTCTCGGATCCCTTCCAGCAGACAGCATTGTAAAGAGTGGTTCATGAAGTCAGATTTAATTTGCAGCAGATGCAAACCAAATGCAACAGTGAAATTTAACAGTCATCAGTTAAAATTCTGACAATGAAGTTTTGAAAGCTGAGAACGGCTTGCTAGTCCAAAATGCCAGGAAAGCATTAACAAACCAGCTCCCTGTCAGAGACTGTGCTGGAACACAGCCCTGGGCTGCTCCCAACTCAGTATCCGCCCCTGCATGAGCTACAGCAGGGACAGGAGGTGTAAATGTTCACATACATTGCTCCTCTACCAAGGAAACCAAAGGTACTGGCTAGGGAGAGCTCTCAGGTCACCTAAGAGAGGGAGAGGCTGTTTTGGGACAGACACTAGGCACACAGTGAGAGCACCTGAGCTATCCTGTGTGCATCTAGGGGAAAGAATAAAAATCACAGCCAGTGCACACATTCAAGGACCCAGGGTCTCAAGTGTCTTGATCTGCTCCAGATTCCAAATCCTCAGTACTAGCTTGCTAAACAGCACAAGACCAGCTATTCACTTCAGCCCAGTATCTGAACTAATCCAAGTGGCCACTGCCCACCAAGGACACTGTACTGCTGTTTGAGACATTCAACTACCTTAAGAGTAAGGCAGCACAGCAAGTTCTTTTTTCATCCAAGCTGTGTCAAGAGCTCTGGCCACTCCCCAGCTGTGACAGTACAAACGTTAACAGCACACCTTCCTACACCCGCAGATTTCCCTGTCAGAACACATTTCACTATAAAAAAAGTAATGTAATTCCTCTTACAGTTTGTTTGGTGGCAGCACAGAGCGAGGATCAGGTTCAGCACAAAGTGACAATTTCTGCCATGCAGAACAAGTTGATCAACTGCTGGTCCCAAAGAATCTGCTTGGACCTCTCCCCCAGCATCTTACCCCAGTGTAACATAATTCTAACTCACAGCTCAAACACACCCTGTGTGACAGCTTACAGGGCAGCATGGCCAGTTCATATCACAGCACTTCTGCACTGGGACACTGACACAAACAAATTGTACTGAGCTTCTGCATTTCTACTCTGACAACAGCACACAGCTACCAGGACTTGAAATTCCTTCCTGTGCATCTCTGCCAACTCTTGCTTATGTGAATGTTCTTCATGTCCCTCCTCTTTAATACCCCTCCTTGCATTTATTACACGTGGGTGCCAAATACCCCTGCAGCTGCAGTCACTCTTCACAAGCAGCTGTCCTGCCCTCCTCAGGGGTCTCATGTTTACTGCATACGTCCTACACATGTCCAGAAATCCCAGAAAAATGGACTACATGCCCAAGTTCTAGCTATACAAAATTTCTGGAAAAACAAGGAATGAGTTGGCACTCATCCTCTGGTCTCACACTATAAGGAAAGGTGAGTTTCTGAGCCCTCAGGCCCACAAACAGCTCTGGATATGCCCAAGCACTGCCACAGCTGGGTCTGCTGGGAAGGAGTCATCCTACACATCACAGGAGAAAGAGCCCACTGAAATTAAAGATCCTGTATTTTCTAAAAGTCCTTTCCTTTTGTATAGAAAGGCTATGTCAGCCTTTGTACTCCACAGATTAAATGTGAATAATGACTGGGACAGTTGAGCACTGAATAGATTGCCTTGGGAAGTTGTAGAGTCTCCATCATGTGAATTTTTTTGAACAGGCTAAACAGTCATCTGTCAAAAATGGTCTAAGTATTAAAAACCCTGCCCTGGGGAACAGAGGGAAAGGAAGAAATGACCTCACGAGCTTTATTTTCTGTTTGTGTAATTTAAATATAACTTCTGGGGACTACAGAAATTCCACTTGCCCCCTTAGCTGGGTACAGCACATCTTCTCCTAAGGCCTTGTGTTTCATACTCATGTGTTACAAAACCTCCATTCTGCAGCAAGGCTGGCCTGCTCCATGCAATGGTCCAAGTGATCCTTCCACATTAGTTTCCTACATCTGTAAAAGGCAGAGGGATGGAAAGCACAACACTGCAAATATCTCAGTCTCTGTATTTTCAAAAGGAACTTTTATTCCTGCTTCTAACACATGACTAGTAGATCAAAGTAACTGAAGGCTTTATCTGGTATCTCCCAGATACTAACACTGGGTGTACATACATAACACTGATGTGCAGGATGAGAACCAAGCGAGCCAAGCTTTTTCCCCACCCACAAAGAACAAAAATAGGCTTTTATTCCGAATGACTTATTTTAAACTCAAAACGAGAAAGAACAAAAGCAAAGGCTCCAGGAAGTGCAGTCTGCACTCGCATCTTAAAATAAGATGTGGCTTTGACTCTTTAGAAACTTAAAGCTGCATGACATACAAAGCAGAATCAGATCAGTGATGTTATACAGCTCACTATTTCCAAATATCAATCTAAGATCTTAGAAGCAATAAAGATTCAATAACACTCCACAGTCTCCGGCTCTTGAAATGCAAAGATAAAAACTGTAACAATTAAGGACAGATACAGATATGCAATATACATTGCACAGATGTTTTATTTCCCTGCAATTATATATATGTCCTCCAAAATAAAACCCAACCTTCATTAACTCAACATTACAGTGCTGTTGTACATTCCTCATGAAATGGAATCAGTAAAAATGAAGGAATGTACTCATCAAGATAGCATCAGCATCCAGACTAATCACATACACGTTCCACCAAATTAATTTCCGACATGTTCAGATGCTGGCCCTTCATGAGTAATTATTACACATATTTCCAGTTTGCCTCTTCAGTCTCGGAAGATGTATCTAAAGTACATATTTTTGTGTAAAACTGGCAGCACATACAACTTTTGGGGATACACACAACCATTTATGAAGACTCCACACAACCACGTGCAAACTTCTTAGGAAATGGAACTTCAGTATCAGTTAATGAGAAAAATCTCTGCTGAAAAACCCCTGCACTGATGCAGATTGTTAATTTTGACCTCAGCACCTCAGGATTGCTGGCTGAGGCCCACAGGCAGAGCAGGGCCAGAGCTGTACACCAGCAGTGTGCACAGAGTGAATGGGATATACAGATATTCCCCTCTCAACCACAGGAACACACCCAGCACTGGCACCTTGCTGGCAGACACCAATGACTGTACCACGGTAGGCAAATGGAACCTCACAACATTCCCATTTTCTGATTCAATTTTATCTTCAACCAATTTACTTATTGATTGGTTCTCTCTACTAATATCCCAGAAATTCCCTCAGCTACTGAGGCAAAAAAATGCCAAATTGCCGTGTTCCTTGAAGTTTTTCCAAATCCAGGGGAGAAATTAAAGGGAAATAATTTAATTTGACAACAACTGGTTCCCCTTTCCTGGAATCCCACCCAGCACCTGGAGAAGTTCTGACTCTAGAAACAGCCTAACCCTTCACAGCATTCAGCCTTCACAGTGGTTCAGCTGCAGGCTCACAGGCAGAGCAGTAACACACAGTTTATTCTTCCTCTCCAGTGGCTGGTTAAGACAGCTCACAAAGATACTTATGTACCTTGATCTCCGTAAAGAAGGTGGTCAGCTAAATACTGTACAGCTCTGAGTTTGCACTAAAAAAAAAAAAAAAAAACCAAACAACTTTTCCCAATTTTGGCAAGTGATTGGAAAAAAAGTCTTCCAGGTCCGATGAATAATCTGCTTTTAGTTCAAACCCATTGCTGAACTGCAGCTTCCCTCTTGCTTTAATACAAAGGGATAGATGGGATAGATCAGCAGAGACTACACTTCAGCACACAAATTAGGAGGGGCAAGCTGTAGGTAGCAGGTGATGCACTGCTATTGCATCACCTTTTGTTTGATTAGTGATTAGGAAGTAATTGCCTCTCTGCCCAAGAGATGAAATCTGGCAGAGTCCTTCTGAAACAAACATGGCATTTATATGTTCCTCTAAAAGCTATAAAATACTTCAGTCTCCAAGCACTATAGTCCTAATAATCTTTGAATATAGTTTGATACAATCCCTGTGTACAGCTCATTAGGCACTGAATTCTTTGAAATAAGAAACCCTTTCTTGCCACCCATGCACAGATCTAACATAGATGCCTCTATTAAGCAGATGCAAAATGCCACTGTAGTAAGAGGTGATAATAAAGGAATTAGATGGGGTTAATGGAGTCACATATGGTGATGGTGTGATCCTTGAGAACATCCCCCCTCAGCTTCAGCTTCCTCTCTTAGCAATCCTCTCCAGGGACTGAAGGAACAGAAGCATGGGCAGGGAAAAATTCAGATTTATTGGCAGAGTTGACATTTTTGGATGAAAACACTATTAATCACAGTCACTGAGGCAAGATCAATAAAAAAATTCATAAAGAACACATCTTGTAACATGTACATATTCCATGAAACACTGAAAACCGTATCAGCACCATGATATTAAAATAAACCCAATGTTTTGTTTCCCCTGAGTTTTTACTTTTGTCTCTTCATCCCATGTAGCAGAGCTCACCGTGAGGATGCTGCTGAGTGTCCCTGTGAGCACTGATGCCCATCACCAGCTCCAGTGGGTGCTGTGCTGTACACACTGGGCTTGGGACATGGAAGGTTTGACAGGATCAGCAAAGAGGGGAAAAAAAACCGGACACTTTGCTGTGATCAGTGCTCTGACCTGAAGGAAGGGGGTGGATGAAGTGAGAAGACTACAGATTGTACAGTACTGTACATTTCCATATTTGCTTCACTTCTTGACCACTCTGCAATGAGCTCATGTTCCTGAGAGCTGTAGGTCTTGCATGCAGAATGAAAAAGCTGTATTTTCACTTGGATACTCATGCCTTTTCTTGCTGTAGGTCCTTTACATGTAGGCCCATCTGTAACGGGCAAGAGCAGATTCCCCTGCTTGTCAAGAATGGCACTGTTTTTGCATAAAATCCCATCCCACAGAAGCATGAGAAAGGATATTGCTTATGACAGTGGCCTCCAGACTTAACTTCAGAGTCTGAGCAAAAACCAACCCCCTTAAAACAGAGCTCATCTGCTGTCCCCAAAAGTCTGCTCTCTCCCCCAGATCAAACCTCCTGCTGGTTAGAATAATAAATTCCTGCATATGTTTATGTTTAAGGTACAGCTAAATGCTGATACCAATCTAACAGTGCAGCCACAGCACTAGTTCTTAATTACAATAAATTCACTGGGGAGGAGCCTGAGAAAACAGTCCAGGTGAATTTCTGAAATGGCTCTGCCAAATCTCACCTATTTTATAAGGAATATAACCATACCTGACCCTTTCATTAAAGCACCAGCTTCTGGACTATATAATTAAACAGTAGTTTAATTTTTAAATAAAATGGCTAGAATAACTGCATTTAAAAGGAAACCATGAAAAAGCCCGGGACTGTTGTATGTCAATTACACCCTTTGTAAGAAACTAAATGTGATTTCTCTAAGTGTGTATGTTAGTAAATATCACAGATTTTAAGTCAGTACCCTGATTTTAGGAGACCCGGCTTATGATGTTCTGAAGCAGACACCTGCTCCAGATTAATATTGCTATGAAACTCTCAATAAATTGTCTTCTGTTCTCAGGGCTCATTGCTACCTGAAGTACAGCTTAACCTCTCTTGAGAAAATAGCCTGAAGCAGAGCAAAGGAAACTTGTTTTCAGATAAATTAAATTTGCAGGGCACAGAAACACCCAACAGCTACCCTCAGAGAGTGAAGGTTCAAGATGGCGCTGGAATAAATGGCTTTCCTGTACCTCTAAAAAGCCAACAATGGACATGCTTATTATTTACAGCCAAACTGGCTGGCATGCCTAACATGTCAGGAAACATTTTGCAGCTGTAATACAACTTGAGGAACACCCTATATTTCACTGATACAAGGTACTGTAATAGCTGAGCAATACACCTTTTTCTACACATCACATTCAAAGCTGGGAAATACTTTTTTTTTTTTTTTGGTTGTTTCCTGCAAACATGCTTTTTCTTATCTATAAAAATAGACATAATAATGATGCTTTACACAGCTCTGGAATCTCACAACCCTTTCAGGGAGCTCAGCATCTGTGTAGTGGAGCTGAAACAGTACCAGCACCTCCACAAATCAACCAGTGAGTAGAAGATAAAACACTTGTGGGGGAGCCAAGACTACAACTTAGAGCTTATTCCTGCCCAACACTGTGAAACACTTATTTTCTACAATTACAGAGGTGCTAGTTATCACAACTTTAGAAGCTTGGTGATATGAGGCAAATAGGACACAACTGTGGAGAACATCCTAAACTGATAAAGAATATAATAAATGCGGCAAGCACTTGAGGTTTATGAATAGTTTTTCCACTTTAACCAGGAATGGGGCAGATATTATGCCAGAACAACACTTTTTAACATTAACTAGAACCCTCAATTCCCGTGAGGCATATTAAGTTAAATCATTCCTCTCTTTGCAAACATCACCTTAGGACAGGAAACTACAGGACAGAGGACCTTCGAGCTTCCCTTTCCATCTCCATTCTTTTGTCCTGCATTACTTCTGATACATGCCAAAAAACACACAAAAAAACCCGAGGGAAACAAACTACCAACTCTTCCAGGGCAAGCAGAGGACAGGTATTAGAGCAGCTGAAGTTACTTACCAGCACAGGACCGACACCGAGCGAGCAGGATGCGACCACCAAACGGCGCCTGAAACCTGGGCGGCACCTGGCGCCTTTTGAAGGCCCAGCACGGGGCACGTGGGCTGGGTGGGGGGGGGGGGGGGGGGGGGGGGGGGGCGGGCTGGGCTGGGCTGGGCCAGGTTGGGCGGGGTTGGGCCGGGCTGGGCTGGGCTGTGCCAGGTTGGGCCGGGCTGGGCTGGGCTGGGCTGGGCTGGGCTGTGCCAGGTTGGGCGGGGCTGGGCCGGGCTGGGCTGTGCCAGGTTGGGCGGGGCTGGGCTGGGCTGTGCCAGGTTGGGCGGGGCTGGGCCGGGCCGGGCTGGGCTGTGCCAGGTTGGGCGGGGCTGGGCCGGGCTGGGCTGGGCTGTGCCAGGTTGGGCGGGGCTGGGCCGGGCTGGGCGGGGCTGGGCTGTGCCAGGCGGGGCTGGGCCGGGCTGGGCTGTGCCAGGTTGGGCGGGGTTGGGCCGGGCCGGGCTGGGCTGTGCCAGGTTGGGCGGGGCTGGGCTGGGCCGGGCCGGGCGGGGCTGGGCCAGGTTGGGCGGGGTTGGGCCGGGCTGGGGGCGGCCCTGCCGGGGCAGCCCCTGTACCCGGGCAATGCCTGGCACTGCTGCGGCACAGCCCGGGGCTCGGAACTCCCCCTCGGCACAGGACGTTCCTTGGGTGTTGTTCAGCAATTCCAGTAATTCCCTGGATCCAGGTCACTCTGATGGATGGGCTGCAGCGGCAGGATAGCTCCATGACGAGATGGCTGCTTCTAAGAATTAAATGACACTGCAAAGAAGTGCACTAGAGGTGGATACTATTAATAATTGAATCACATAAACCTCCTTTAGATATTAAACCAGAGTTCCAGGCTGCCTAGGCCAGAAGGGGAGTCACCTGTAGGCAGCAGGGCCCTTTCTGACATACAGTGTCACAGCCTCTCCCTTACACATGGATTGCATTTCTATGAAGCCATTGGTTCTGTCTGCATCTAAATGCACCAAGTTTTTTAACCAGTTAGCACTGAAACCTGCCACAAAGACAAAAGTGAAAAACTATTCCTTGCTCAGCAATTTGGCCCAGATTCAGCCAGCAGCTGGTGAGCCAGAAGTGTATCTCTCATCCCGTGAGAATGTTCTGGTCTGTGGGTTCTGCTGTCTTAACTGATACTGTGTGCTCCCTAAAAGGCAAATCCCTACATCCAAGTCACTCTCATTTTGCTTATCTGCAGAG
Source organism: Acridotheres tristis (assembly GCA_037013685.1). Taxonomy (NCBI): domain Eukaryota; kingdom Metazoa; phylum Chordata; class Aves; order Passeriformes; family Sturnidae; genus Acridotheres; species Acridotheres tristis. Next base: position 16,179,421 of record CM072899.1, on the reverse strand, counting down.
ATTGGTGCTTACAGTAAAACCAATGGGACACTGAGTTTGTGTTGTTCCAAGCTGTAAACAGAGTATCTGGCTTCTTTATCCATTACAGAAAAATTGCTTCAATGCATGAAATGCTCTTGGTGTTTCACATTCCTAGGCAAGAAAACTGATGAGCAACTCGAAAGCAGATGGGCAGTTGGAATGGTTAGAAGATAGAACAGCAAGTGAGAAAGCAAGCAGGCACGACAAATGCCTGTGCCTTTGGAAGGGGCAGTCAAAGGGAAATCCAACAGGAGCTTCTCCTGACACTACACAGGCAGCATCTCCCCGACATGTTCCACAGCAAGCATGTGCAAACAGGGATTTTCTACTTGATGACAAGTTTTGTGACATCTGTTGTCACCTGAGGATGTGGAGTTACCTTCACTGGCATGGCCTTCTGCCACTGGCCTCCATTCCACCTCAGCAGTCTCAGGTCAGCCAGCACTAACACCAGAGCTGATGTGAGTCTTGGAGAAATTCGTACAGACCATAGAGCACTCATGCACTCCTTTAGCTGGGGAGCATTTCTGAGTCAGAGAGAGCGAGAGTGTTGTCTGCAGCATCCCTGCAGCTGTATTTCACCGTTCACCTCCACACCTCATTTCCCCACCATGGTTACACTGTTGTACCTGCAGGGCTTCTCTGTGAGTGTTGAAAGGTCATTTCACTGGCTGATCCTCAGCAGAGTGCCCCAGGCAAATATGAACCTCTGACAGTTCTTTATTTTCATTAGACATTCCCTTGCCTTAGCAGATGAACTCTTTATGATAGCTGATGTGTTTCTTTTTATCACACCTCTCTGAGATGGGCAGCTCTAACCTCCTCCTTAGGACTTGGAGGTTAGGGCACAGAGACTACAGGCACGTTTTTAAAGGTCCTTAAGAAACTTACGAATGCAGAGTTGGCTGATACACTTTTCAAACCATGAAATGCATAACTGCAGTCCAAATTGCTGAATTGAAAAGCCCTGGGGAGTCTATTTCCTTTTGATTGATATCAATGGGAATCAGATATGTTTGTTTCTGAAAATCATCATCTTTAAGAATCTGAAAGCTTCAATTTCATCACCTTTCCTAACACATAGCAGGAAATGGAGTCGGAGTTTTCCAAGCATGAGGCTACTGCTCTAGACACAGGTTCTCTTCTTATTTTTAAAAGTCACCAGCCAGCCTGCAAAGGAAGAGTGTGTTGCTAGACAAATTCAAGAACAAATCTACAAGTTGCTACTGAAAACAGGGCATGGATGAATCCGTGAGCATCACTGATCCAACATTTCTGAACATGGAGGGAAAGAGCAGAAAGTGCCACAGCTCCCAGGCTCCCCTTGAAGAGCATGTGCTTTAGCTCTGGGGGAGACAGAGCACTTGACCAGATGGCCCAGTGCTCTGCTCCAGGAAGCAATTCCTTATACTCTCATGTTCTTATGTTTCAATCAGTCTCTGCTGTGGCAGTATAAATGCACCAATAACTTGCTCTAAGCACCAGCTTCTACCACCCTGCAGTCACACTCTTTGCTGTAACTCTCCCAGCTGGACAGGAACACAAGGACTTTGAATGATCTATTTGCCATTTTGCCACGTAGACTGTTTTTTGTCCTGATCCCATATATTTTTAAATTAGAGTCTGAGCTGGTTATCTCTTTTGGAGCTATTTCATTGCTGCAGTTCCAAACCTGTGAACCTCTTTCTTCTTCAGACTCTTTTACATTCCATTTTTTTTCCTTCACAGCACTGTTATTGTGGCAGTGGCTGGCACGATTATTGCTACTTATTCCCAATCCCCCAATGGCAGAGTAATACCTCTTTAATTTGGTATTTCTCCCTCCCGACACTAATCTCCTAACAAATGCCAATGCTGTGTTAGATGCTGTGTGGGGATCTCTCATCACTATCTCTTTAAGCAGGCAGTTGTGTGTGGAATGAATGCATAGTCACTCAGCATGGATGAATTTGTCTGAGTCCCTGTCAGCTCCCTGGTTTTGTCACTGAAATCTTGCATTGCGGATCCAGATTTCTATTCCTTTAACTTTTTGAGGCAGATTTATCTCAACCCCTGTCAGATCAATGGCTTTTGTCACAGAAATCTATGTGACTTTGTTCCCTGTGGAGATCTGACTAGTCAAGTTTGTGGAGGCTGATTTGGGAAGCTGAACCCAAGACCTTGTTTGGCTATGTCAGGGGCGGGGGGGAGAGAACAATAAGAACTGAAAAGAGCAGAGGCCTAACAACCAGAAAAACTTAAATAAAAACTGCAGTAGCAACCTACATCCAAAACCCAAGACAATACACACGCCAAGAGAGCACATTCAGTCTCACATCCATGCACACATGGGCTCTCCATCTGCTGGCACCATCAGGAGCTGCTTGCTCTGCCCATGAACTGCAGCCCTGTGACAGTGGCTGACATCTGACAGGGCTGTAGGTCTGAGGCACATCAGCCTTCCAAGCCAGTCCTCTCTGGTTGCTCAAAACCCCTGGAGCTGTGGAGACAGGACGTCTGTAGGAGGCACTTCTCCTTTAATGCCTCCACAGTATATTAGGAAACACTGTGCTATCAGAGATGATCCTTCTCAAGGGATACAAGCCCAATTTTCTTTTTGCCTGTAGCCATCAGACTGCATGATTGTCTGACACTGCAACAACACAGTCTTCCAGATAAAGCTTAGCTTTACTGAACTGCTACATGTCCATCTTGTCTCCTTAGGTGATTCAAAAATTTCCAGGAACAGCTTCAGTAAATGGAAGTTTCCTGATGAAAAGTACATTGTTCAAATAATCTTTTTGTTGGACTGAGGGATAACATTATTTCCTTTGCTTATTACTACTTGAGATTTTTAAATAATGACTATCACAGTTGAATTTGACCATGATCAAGGTCTGAGTGAACTTTTGGAACAAAATGGTAGTGGTAAAAATAATAGCAATAACAATAATAGGAAAGCAGGTAACATACATTAAAGGAAGAGCCTGGTGTTGACTGATAAAGACTCAGACTTGTCTGGAACAGCCAACTCAACCTGAAAGCTCAACACAGCAGGGATGGATTCCCTGTTGGTGAAACTACCTCAATTTTGTATTTGAAGCAGAACATTTCAAAAAGAAAGAGTACCCCAGGAAATAGGAGATTTGGGGAGGGTAGCCATTAGTATCTCAGTATTAATGAGAAACAGTGCAAATTTTTGGCCATGGGTCACCTCATTGTTCCCTTTGTAATATTCCAGTCATAGGCTTTCTTTCGAGCAGATTCTCATTTCTGTGCCTGCTTTGTGATATTTCCTTTCTCTTTTAAAATTGAACTCTCCTTTTGTTGTATGCTTTTCTATTTCAACTTTACCTCTGGAAATTCTCCATTTCCATTTTTTACCTTCTAAGCCTTCTTCATCCATCCCTGCCTCATGTAAACATTCATGCTTCTGTTTTTACTTCTTCCTCTAGGTGATTATCTATTCTCTTTTAACTGGTGCCCCCCCTTAGTTTTTTCTCTTTCCCATCCTTTCATGTCCCTCTGTCCCCTCTGCTGCTAAGGAAGCTCTAGTCCTTAGATATTGAAATGCCATGTGTAGCTCCTGCCTGTGATTCTCTGCTAGATTCCTCTGTGTAAGCCTGGCTAAATACAGGAAACTAAGCGGGAAGCAAAGCTGAGTGAAAGGTTGCTTACTTGTGCCTGTGATTTGTGGTTGTTTAATAATGGCCTCCTGAATAACACAGACCTCAGTTCCAGAAATGCCACGGTGATAGATACTCAATATTTACCTTAATAGAGACACACAATTCCCTTAGCATTTAAAGCCAGTGCTATCAGTACAACAATTATCCTGAAAGCTGTTCACACCACTGCCTGTGTGTGTATGGCCTGGTGAAACACAACTTTAATTCTGCACAGGTCCCCAAGGACTAACAAGGTGGTAAATGATCACTATAACATGCAGCTGTCACCATGCCTGCAGTTCTGTCGAACCACAAGAATGATGTTGTAGCTTTCCTGTTTCACTTCAGAGCAATGCAAAGAAGATATGGCTTCAGTAACAGTGCTGAAACTGTCCTCTCAGAAGTCATCTTGTCTGCTACAGCAACTGCTTTTCACAGAGGTCCTCGTATTTTATCTGGTTATAGTTAGTTAACAAAGAAGAATTACAAGGCTTGAGTAGACAAAAAGTGATGAGATACCTGTAGACATCTGATGGCTTTAGTCCATCTCTTTTAGTACATCCTAATGTGCAGCAAGGTCACAGCTGAGCTTTAAAGTACTTGCTATTGGGGCTTTTAGACTCGTTCCAGAAGCACAGAAGATTACTTTAGTCAGATCACCTCTCTGTGGTCTCCTTCTGCAGGAAAAATGTGCCTGCACCTGAGGAGGTGCAGAAGTGCATTCACGAAGATGAATATGTACCTGGATCGCTGCAGCATTAACTGAGAGTGCCTGTGAGAGCACACCTCAGGTGCTGTCACATGTCAGAGCTGAGAAGGCAACATTTGAAAACTGGTTTGGGAGGGACTTGAGCACAAAGGGTGGGAAGCCACATTTGGGAAAAAAATAGCTAGACTAAGTTATACCAGCACTGCTGTGAGAGAACACTTGCACAATGCCTTGACTGCAGCCATGGCTGTTTCTCCTCACATTCGTGGGCTCTAATTCTACATACAATAAGAAAAGGAGGAGTGAGAGACAACACTGCATCATCTTGACATTCCTTTCTAAGTATAAAAGAGATGAGCTGTAAGTTCCTCAGTGTCTTGCTACCATATAAGCCAGCAACAGCAAATTGCCATCTCTGGAGCCATGCAGGGCAATGACAGACTGGGGAAAGCCAGCCTAATTCTGCCAATAGCAGTGTCCAGCCACATTTTCCAATAGTTGGCTAATTAGTAGAAATACAGATTCCCAAGACAGGAGAAGAGGATTAGGGAGCTCTGTAAAAGCCTCAAGGCTGCCTGTGAGACACATTTCAGAGGACTGTGATACAAAGTCTTTGCATGTGTGCCCCTGATTTAAAGCTGACAGAAATTAGTGTTGGACTGAAGGCCTGATGGACATTTATTACCTGAAATACCTGATGTTCTCTGCCCAACTACACCACTAAAGAAACAGGCTGTCAGATCACACTTCCAAATTTGTGGACATTCAGCCTACAAACTGACCATGAGGGCTGGAGGTATCTTAGCTACCTCTGTAGAGATCCGTAGGTTCAGGACTGAGGCAAACTGGCAGTGTGTGGGGAGAAGGAACTTAGAACTTTTACTATAGCTGTGCTAATTAAAGAGAAAAGTCATTTTTATGTCTATAATATAAATTTATTTATTAATTTCTATGCTTGCCACACACTAAAATTCTATGAAACTTAGAACTCTGGAACATTCATGTTAAATACCCAGGGACACTGATTAGTAAAAGGTCACTGGAGGAGCAGAAGCATCAGGATACAGCCTAAATAACAACTTCAGCAACCATGGAAAGTCAGGTTGGGATACCCCAAAATTAGCTTTTCAAGGGTTGTAACTTGGGGCAATATTGTATGGTAGTAACTCCAACTTAAGCACTTGTGCAGGGCCCCATCCTGAGAATCATTAAGGTCGGAAAAGACTTCCAAGGTTTTCCCCTTGATATGGGTGGTAAAAGTCACTAAATGGTTATACTCAAGATAGACCCCCCAAAAATGAAGTTAGTGTTTGAAGAGAACTGCAAGATAGGAAGTTTCCAGTGATACTAGGGAGGTCAAGTCCTCTCCAGTTTGGAACAAAACAAGCAGTTGTAATTAGTTCATGGTAACTATTCATATGAATACCCACCAAAAGGTTTGGTTATTTGCCCAGAAACTTTTAGATCTGGAAACTGAGTCAGAAATCAAAATGTCTGGTTAAATCATCAAAATTCTGGTTTCAGTTAAAATGTAAGGATTTTTTTGGAGGTCGTAAACCATGTATATGACAATATTCAGCTTCTTTCAAGTCCAAACCTCCATTAGGCAATCCCACTGTACCTTATGTCGTTCAGACTCCCCTTCTAAGACAAAGCCTACAGCTGAGTAAATATTGCATTGTTTAAAAATCAAAATTTTATGGTCAAAGTGAGTAGCAGAATCATGAGAGTTCCAATAAGATGCTTTGGTAACAGCCTGCTGTCAGTTCTGAGCAGCAGGGAAATGTGATGTGTGAAAGACAGACTGACAAAACCTGGGCTCACATCAGGTGCTGCTGTAGACTCCAAATCTGTTGCTTTGAACTGCACTCTATAGGAAACCAGCAGCTGATACTGTCTACAGAGAATTGTGGTTTGTGAAACTATTGAGTGGTCTTTTAAGTCCCATACAGAGCCTCCATTACAACAGGTAATCAGAGTAAGAGCTTCTTCAGAAAGAAAAGGAGTGAGTTCCTTGGAAAGTACTTGGAAAAGATAATTTCAAACTGTCTTTGCAGGAAAAGATCAAAAAGAAGTAGTAGATCTTTATCCCTGTTAATGAGTAATTCAGTAATAGAAACAATGCTGCATGTTCCAGCTAATTCTCAAAGAAACTGGCCCCAGTCTAAAGTCTTCTGAAACAGCCAGACTGATTCTCAGAGAAAGTGTAAATTAAACAGCAGAATCATTACAGGGCATAGAAAATTATGCAGTCCAACTAAGAAGGGCTACTATTGCTTTTTAGATTGGAAGACTCATTTAAATTCAATTAATCAGACCACCGTCATGTACAATTAGAACTGTATCTCTCAGTGATTCTTCTGCTTTGAGAACCACATGACCTTCAGGAAAACAGAGCTCAGCAAATTACTGCTTCTAAATTTTATATATTGAAAATTTGCTGGGTCACCTGCAGACATGACTTTTGGGTGTATTGAAATGGTGACACAGGCAGGCCAAAAGAAATATCCTTCCCCTTCTCCCTGCAGTGTTAAGCACAGATTTGCAGTTGTTTGGGAACAGCATAGGAAACAGCTCTTGGTTTTAGTAAAACACCATTCCCCCACTGTAAAAGCAGATTTTTCACATCAGCTTCCCTGAAGGTGAAACATAATAGATTTGGGCCAGCTGCTTGTACAGCCTCCTTTTAGTCTCCTCTAACATTTGTGAAATCACCTGTAAGGTGGCATAAGAAATCAGGGAAAGCAGCAATGTTGGAAGCAGCTCAAGCTGAAAGTCAGACTAAATGAACTCTGCTGCAGACACAGTCTCAGGTGGGAACTCTGATGAAATGACAGTGTAGAATGATAGCTTAAGAGGAACCTGTGGGTGGGTAGGCATTAAACCTGTCACAGACACACAGACTCATCACCTAAGTCACACGAGAAGAGGTTGGTGAAACAGCACAAAATTATCTAATTGTATTAGGAACTAGAATAAGTTATCTAATTCATGTGTTGTGCTGCCAGAAATCCAAATCAGAGCTCACAATACTGGAATTTTGGCTATCTTAAGATGCAAAGTGTCAGATAAGCTCTCATCTTAATTCAGGATCAAAAATGACTGGATTTTTTTGTGGCCATCACAGATTCAGTCCAAATGAAGAATGCAAAATTTGATGCTGCCTGTCTCCTAAAACCTTCTGTACCATGGACACCAGAGCAGGAGTATTTGGTGCTGAAACAGTCTCCCAGGCAGCCTCAGGGCTAGATGAAGCAAAATCAACACCACGACTAAAGCAAAGTGAAGAGGAGCTTGCAGTGAGCAGTCTTTATATCACTAGTTTTGTCTTACAGTCAAGAAATTACCAATGTGTTTGAATTCTCTGCACCTTAGCAATGCTTAGTAGAGAAAAAATATTAAGAATACATAGTGCCACTGCTTACTGAAATAGCTAATGGTCCCTTCACAAGGCAGCTCTTGCCCTAGACTTGATTTATTTTAGCATCTAAACAGTGCTAAGAAAACCACTAATTAATTCTCAAGCCCTTGCAAACAGCCACTTTCCTATTGTGAACTTTCTTTGTACAAGACAATGAATACAAAACTGTCAGGGCTTTGTCTCCACAGGGGACAGGCTTGGTGAGAGCATGATAAAACACTTGAAGTGTCTCTGGCCCTTCCTCTGCCCAGAGCAGCTGCTCCTGTAACAGTTCCTGAGCATCCAGAGGGGTGGATTTTGCCTAAGCCACAGTGTGAATGGCAGCCTTTGCCATCTGGGATCCACGGGAAGGTTGCATCCTCTGCTACCCTGGGCCATGCCTGTATCCTCTCTGCTGGTTGGAATCAGGGAGACACCTGCCTTGGAAGGGGCTCGCTTGGCATGGAGTGCAGCAAGGGATTTGCAGTTGCATTCACAGCTCTATGGCTGCTTTTAAATAACTCACAGGAGAAAGGGCAGGCATTGCAATGGGGCTGGCAGAGTCCCCCAGCTCACATGCACCAGACTCTGAATGCATTTGGACATGGGAATGACTGAGGAATATTGTCCTTTCTCAGTGAGGTACTAACCCATACCCCAAGAAAAGCTGTAATACTGGGATGTGCTCCTGTGGCAAATTTATGTTGTCCAGTTTTTATTATGACCTCTCAGTAAACCTGTTTTGAAGGCTGTCATGTGTCCCACTGCCCTTTGTCCAGTAGCAGAACTTCTCTGCATCGACTGTACAGACATCTTTCTCAGTTCAGTGAAGGGTTCTCTGGTAGCCAGTAATCCCCTGGCCTTGCAGACCTTGGTCTAATATGAAGAACAAAGTTTTTAGTAGCTCCCTGAATATGTACCCCAGTGCACAGCTGAGCACACAGAAGTCCAACTTCCAAGATGACAGACAGACTGTGGGCAGTGGGTGGTGAGCTGCACACAGATACACAGAAGGATCACTGCTCCCCAGGGAGCCAGCATGAAAAACATCTGCCAAAGGAAACCCTCCTAACTTCCTGCCAGGGCATGAAAAGGAATGCCACCATGACCGACAGAGTGACAAGTGTGGAGTGACAAGTGTGGAAGGACAAGTGTGGAATGCCCCACAACAGAGACTGGTTTGTTAGTAAGGCTCAAAAAACCCCAAATCCTCACAAGGAAGAGGAAAAACAAACAGCCTCCACCAAAGCTGTCACCTCCATGGTGTCCAATACCCTTTCCATATATTCATCAATCACAAAGCCACATCCCAGACAGGCAGGCCAGTAACTCTGGGGTAACATACACATGGACATCATTTGGGTTCCCTCAGGGACATCTGTTCTACAGCTGGGGCTCCCATTCCATTATAAACTAATTCCCTTAATCATGAGATTGTACCCGTTCTCCTCCAGAAAGATACAAAGAACAGTCTACTTACCAGCAGCAAGGGCCCTGAACCTTCCTGACAGGTTTATGTGGAATTTGTCCTTGAGACTCCAGTGGAACTGATTCCCATCTTTCACATCTATATGACAACAATTTTCAGCTGGAAAGTTCTCATTCTCTGTCTCTGTTTCTTTTTGTAGGATGGCCATCAGTGCTGTAGCTCAATGCCAACACTGAGTTCATGCCACCTCCTGCAGTCAATATATGCCTGAAGAGACATAATAAATAGTTATTAAATGCACTCTAGGTTTGCTGTCATATTGTAACTAAGCACTGGAAATCAAATAAATATATCATAAGACAAACAGTTAAAATGTCTACAGAAAAAACAGATTCAGGCAAAATGGCTTAATCTGCAGCATTAATGAGTAACAGATTGTTCCATCAATAGTATATGAAGAGCAGCATGCAAGAAGGCAAAACTCCTGCAAGTTTCCTGGTACTTGTATCCTTGTGAAAGGCCCAGTTCTGGAGAATACTCAAGAACATAATTAAAGTTAAACACGTGTTTAAATCCCATTGATTCAGTGAGACAGAGATACAAGATTAAAAGTTGGGGTTTTTTTTAATCAAGGCACTTTACCCAATTGAAGAATATTCTGTGCAAAAAGTCAGAAACAAGAGCACCTGTATGTCCTGACTCCCTGCCTGCATGGGGACAGCTCACAGAAATGTCCCTTGTGCTCCCTGCTGCACATGCACAGTTGTAGATGATCTGTAGCAGTTCCAGGATCCAAACAGGACCAGGAGCACACTTTATACATGGAATGAAAAACTAGATTCTTTCTCAAGGAGCTTGCTGACTTAATGAATGCTGAGAGAAAGAGAACAGAGGAATAAACACAAAAAATCTCAAGGTCTTGAAGGACAGAGAGTCTGAGAAAGGGAGATAGTAAAAACAGACAGATAATATTTTTTCTGGTGCATAAAATGCACCTAAACCCCAGCAGAAACAATACGAGGATATGGATTTGTGTGTGCAGCCCTGCTCACCAGAAAGGCCCATACTGTATTAATTATTTCTGCCATGTCATTAGCTAGATGCTGCAGAGCAAATAATGAAGCAAATGCTTCACAAAAGCAGCGAAGATAACTGGCCAGCTCTTGCTGTGCTTAATTCAGATTGGCTCTGTGTTTCTCATTTATTTTTATTCAGTTTTAACTTATTCCTTTATTTCTAGTGTCTGATCAGGCAAAGCAGAAGTAATGTTCTCCTCCATACACACGCTATAATCTGTTCCTATTCCCTTGACAACGAGGGTCACTGTGGACAGTGTTTAGAAAAGCAGCAAAAATCAGTGTGATGGGTGCAACTGAATGGTCTGCTCTTCCATGAATGCTTTGCTGCCTAAAGCTTAAGAAGCCACATAGGGTGTTTAGAGAGAGGAGGAAACGTCATTAATTGGCAAAGCCTTTGTAGCCTAGGGCTTTCATCCAGCTGTTGCACTGAGGTGAAGTGAAGCCTCCGGGGTGTTTGTAGATATATGGAGCTCGTGGTTTTCCTGTGTAACAAACAAGTTAGGTAAATGTGCACAAACGCAGGGGAAGGGAAGGATATCTCCACCATGCTCAGTGCAAAAATCCTTAGTTTTGCCTCCCTGGCAAGACCAATTGACTTGATGTTTAATCTTTTTGTGACCTTTAATCAAGACAGTGGTGTTAAATCCAAGCTAGCTAAATTCATAGGTGAGATTTCAGCAAAGACAATGGGTCTGCTTAAATGGGCTTGCTTCTATTCATACCATGGACCCTTCTTAAATTCCTTGGGAAAAGAAGACTGAATCTGCAGTCTAGAAACAGAAGACTGTGATTTCATTTTAACTGCAACTAGAAATCCTTGCAATGACCTTGGATGAGTCAATGACTTCCTCACAGGGAGGAAGGAGCCTTGCCTACATGAGGGACCATAAGGCCTGGCACCAGGTATTCTGACCAAGTCCTTTGACGTTCTGGAGGGAGAGGTTTCAGAATAAGACAAGGTCATGGTCCTCCCTCATCTGCATCTCTGTGCAACTCACCCATCCCACAGGGAGGTGCAATGACAAGGTCCATTGGAGCTGGAGCTGCTGGGCTGACAGGAGGACTCCCAGTTTGCCTGAACCCAGAGCTACAGTGGTGTGTGACTCTTGGCTTGCATTTCTCCACTTGAACACGGAGTGCTCAGTGTAAGTGCTAGTTGGAAGCTTTCACACACACCATGAAGCTGCCTTGGTTTGATGCCATGGAATAGACACGTTCATTCTCCGAGTGCTGGGACCTGCCCAAGGATGGCAGCAAACATTTATGAGCACAGGTGTTCCTGGCAGGTGTTTTGTTTCTGAGGAAATTGCCTTCTGGCTGAGCTGCTGCCAGCCCATGTCTCCGCCTCCCCCATTGCCACACAACCTCGCCTCCCCCGGGGACTTTCAGGCAGGCCTATTTCAAACAGCAGGCACAGCCTATGAACACATCAGGCAATTAAATGGCAGATCAATTCGACTTAGCTTCTCTTGGGAAAGCAGCCCTTGGGAGATAGAAGAATGAGGCAGCAGGAGAGAAAGGCAAAGAGAAAAATTGAGAGGTACAGGAGAGAAGGAGGAGAGCAGAAGAGCCAAGATGGAAACACAGCAGGCAGAAAGGGCCATGCACAAGGCGGGGTGAAACCATAGCTGCAGGGGAGGAGGCATTGAGGGAAAAAGGGACATGGCTGGCATAGGCAGCATGAGAAAAACTGCATTTGGGAGAACATAGGAAAGAGAGAGTACATCTAAGGGAAGGTAAGAATAAGACAGAGAAAAATGAGACTGAAGGAGTGGGATGATGAATATAGCAACAGCAGGGAATGGCCTCAACTGCCTACCTGGATCTGCAAAAATGTAAGCTTTATGAATTTGGAACCATCAGCAAAAGATATATTTGTAATATCCTATTCACTTTATTTAAACTGATGGAGAATCACTGGATATTGACAGAGGACTTCTCTCCCTGAGATATGCCATAAACTCAGGAGTTTCCTGGTACCGATATGAAAACCAGACAGTGGCACTGAAGGAAAGGAAATTAAATGGGCTGGTATCACTCCAGCCAGCTGAGTGGAACACTAGAGGAAAAAACAACATGAACTCCTAATTAGTTTTCAGTTACTATCTTTAATAATCTGAGATACTGGTAGTACTAACCCGCTTAGTAATGCTAGTCACAGGCCTTCAAGAGCCAAGAGTAAAGTACCAAAAATCTGAGAGTATTTTCATTTAAAAATCCACATGGTTCTTGTTTTTCCTCTATTAAAAAAACCCCACAGAAATAAAACCAAACCAACCCCCTCAACTGAAATAAACAAACAAAAAACTGCCAGTGATTTATATGTTGAAAGATTAAATTCTTGGGGAGAGAGAGAGAGCACTGTAGTTAGGGGATCCAGAGAAGGTTTGAGAGTCTGTAACACACAAGGACTTTTTTTCACTCTATGACCTTGATCCTGTCAGAGTCCCCTTCAAGAGAAGTGGCCTCTTGCAGGATGTCTCTGTTTGCTCTTCCTCCTCGGTTGGGAACAGTGCAAAACCCTCTCTCCCTGCTGCCAAACCCAGTGCTGCTGCTCTGAAAGACTCTGCCCCATCCTAGGGGTGCTCTTCTCACACTCCATTTACAGCACAGCAGGAGCCAGCCACAGGAGGGGCATCTAAATGTCAGGCCTTGAAGCTGCTGTGCCAAAGGACAAATGAAAATATCTCACAGTGACTCCAGGGAAGCTATGTCTTCCCTGTTTTGCTGCTAAGGCTCTGTAGTACCATTCTATGCTCTTATAAATTTTCTTCTTGCATGGCTTCTCTCCAAGCCCATCGAGGCTATTTACATACACCCATCATATTTACAAGAGTGCTGTGAAGAAGCAAAAGACAAAACCAAACCAAACCGTGCAATGAGTCAGTGCCAGAAATGGTGAAAAACCCACACTCCTTGCTGTCTTTTCCTTCTTATTGGGTAGATAATGCTGCCTGTCTTCTGCCCCTTTCAGCTGTCCTGGGACAGATTCTGAAAAATAAATCTGGGAAGAGTTAATATTTTAGTTTCTGCTTAAACAGGGACGCCAAGAACATTAAATCCAACCTTAGGGATGACCAGGCAATAGGTAACCAGCTGGGAAATCCTAGCAGGAGAGCACTGCTTCACACCTCAAGGTCAGCACATTAGAAATTCCGTTTTTCTACCACCTTCGACTTTTCTGTTTGCGGGAAAAGAATGAAGTTTCTGAGTCTGAGAATATCTAGCACTGGTTTGTCATACAAGGCAGAATGTGACGTGGCAGGTGTTTGTTTAGTTTTCTTCTTCTACTTCTTCTTTCTTCTATTTTTTAAACCTTATTTTCTTTCTCTCCCTCTTCCAGTCCAGCTCCACAACTGGCACTGCCCCTTCAGTGGTGACAAATTCTTTTAGTCCTATGCAGTCCTGACTGTTGTTCCTCAGGCCACGAGGTCCATGAAGCAGAGCACAAATTCCTGGCTCTTTCAGGGCCTACAGGTAGCTGCCATGGTGAGGCTGAGGGTGAATTTACCAGCCAGCTTCCACATCTCTCTCTCTAACCTGGAGCCAGTGATTTGCATTGCCAAAGCACTGAATGAAATTAGATTGCTTGCACTACAACCAGAAGGGAGGTAATCACACAAATAGGAAGGTGGAGAGGGAAGAAAGCCAAAAAATTCAAACTAAGTTAAAAAGAACCAGGATGGTGGGAAATGATGGGACAACTGGTCTGCTGACTTGCTCTGTCCTGCAAGCATACACACTTACAGACAAGATGTGAACATACACACACACACTCCTGTCTGCTAAATCTGGGCATCTGGATGTCCATCAGCTCAACTCTACAATCCCTCCTAAATGCAGGTTCTTTGGCTACCAGATCCCACAGACAAATTGAGCTGTTGTGTGGATCACACAGACCTGAGGAACTGTCTGAAATCTGCTTCTTCCCAAGGTCTGACTCTGTAAACAATTTTACCTTTCAGCCTCTGCTTGCCTGTCCGTCTAAATTTTCCACAGTATTTAAACAGTAAATGGAAGGGGCACACTGGCAGAAGAAGCTGCAGCCTCAGTTCCCTGTTTCTCCACAAACAGAAGCCATGAATGGATTAGAGGTTTCAGGCTCCCTAGAGAGCAGGCTGCACAGTGGCTGTGCTGGCAGAGCTCTGTCACAGCCCTGTCCCCAGCACAGTCCTGGGGGAAGAGGCATCATGGCTTTGGCAGCCGTGGCTGCCAGGGGAAGCTTCTCCTGGGGCCGGAGTGGAGAATCCACACAAGCACCTGAGGAGCCTTAGCAAAGCAAATGCTCCCATCTCTCCTGCCCTGCTGCAGCACTTGCATGATTTATATTCCTGGTGCACAGCTGGAGTGCACTAGGAATCAAACAGCCAGTTCCTGCAGCAAAGCAGAAATACAGGAGCTGGAGGTAACTAGAAAGGGGGGATGAAGTCCAAACTCTCACTTCCACTGTTCTTTGTCATGAGACAACAGGACTACATTGCACCTGCTGAGAGGAGAGCCAGCAGAAATCCTGGCTATGCTGTAGTGGTCTTGCTTAAAGCAATCAGCTCTTTCTGACAAGAGTACATCTCTGTTTTCAAATCATATATTTTACTACATCTACACTGCCATCAAAGGTGGCTGCAGCACCTGGAAACAGACTGGAGAGGGTTTTCAACTATCTTGCTGCTTTTTTTCATGCAATGCATGAATGATCCAGCTGCCTGCATTACCTCTTTCCAACTTACTGAATTGCTGCTCCTTCTCTCACATCATGAAATTAATTTTTCGATGGCCCCCCAATATGGCTTTTTCACTCCAGAATCCTCATGATCATAATTCTTAGCACCATGCAGCTGTATTCAGTTTTGACAGAATTTAATGGATGTTTGCTCCCAGATATCTGCCATTAAATAAGAGGAGCAGGTAAATACTAAACATGATAAATATTGAACATGAGGAATGTATCTCCAATAAAATCTGGCTAACCTTTGTAGACTTTAGCTGTATTAACTCACTACTATGAAGGCACTTCTTTAAATTAAGGGTTGCTCAAGCCTCTATAGCTTGTGTCAAGATCTACAGATTTATCAAAAGACAGTTCATGGAGAGACCAGACATCCAAACTGGAGGAATATGCACTAAGAACTTCACATGTGCCTTGGTGCTGTCTGCAAGAAAGCCACTGTGCCCTTTGGTGTACCCTGGAAATTCAAAATCAAGTGCCCAGCATCAAGACATTAAAATAAAATAAAATTAAATTAAAAAGGAGTCTGTACATGTTTGTGCTTCCACGTCTTTCTTCACAGGTAGACAGGTTAGAAACTGACAATTTAAAAAATGAAAAGAGAGACTCACATAATTGCACAACCTGGGAGCTTAGACTTTAACATCAGATTTTACAAGGCTTACAATAAAAACGGGGTGACTGGTAGAATGGGAGATTCACATTCCTTGCTTTGTGCAACAAGAAGAGAGAAGAGCATCCATGCTCCAAATACCCCCTGTCACCTGTGGTCTTCCTGATCTTTTTGAATTTATTGAGCCTGTCAGCTGCAATGGAAGCCAGTTCCACATGTGATCCCCCAGTGGTAACATTCACAAATATGTTTGCAGTGTGTGACACCACCCCTATAATAAATGCTGTGGTTTATGAACTATTCCTAGGGCAGAGGAAAAGGAGCACTAAAAACATATAAATTACACTGGCCATGCTGCCTGGCTTTATGTCCTGTCTTTTTATACACCCTCTCCTATTTTCTTCAATATTTGTTTCTTTCTAAAATCTTTACCTTCCAAAAGTTCTATATTTTAATTCTACTTTCAGCCTTTTTTCTCTGTGGTGATTCTGATTTATTTTTATTTCTCCATCCCCTCTTCTGACTCCTTCCCTTTAGCTGTCTTTTAGCATTTTGTAATGTATAATTTTTCTTCTGTGTCAGGTTGGCATCAACAGAGTTGTGATCAAATCTTTTATCCCGAGGGATGCAATGTCTCTGTAAAAAGACTTTGTGCCCTGCCAGAGCAGAAAGATTCTCTCTGCACCATCATTTCCAGATATGCCAGCTCCTTGAGCCCAATTTGCTTTCTGTGTAATCACCCTTCATCTGATTGCTGCTCTTGGTGACAATACCTGCATGTCCCTGTCCTACTTACTGTGACTTGCTGATCTACTTGTGCTGGGGGGTAGTACAGTGTTACCTAGTGCAGCATGTAGACCATCATGCTGGACTGGGGCTCTTCTGTTCTGTCACCGAGCCCAGACTTGTCATTTACAAGTCTGTCAGTCTCTTATGGACAGAGCTGAGGAGTGTACAGTACCCAGGAAAAAAAGAAAATCTTACAATTCTTTCTCTTGCTGAGAATTCCTAATTTCCCAATGGTAATTTCCCTGTGTTCTTTTCTGGCCAATTCTAGCAGAAGTCTACTGGTGCCTGGTATGTTATGTTGCTGAATTCTGGTCAGTGTGAATTTGCAGACGAGGCCAGAAGAAACAAGCCCATGCTCTGAAAAGAGGCGATCCCACAGAGTTTCAGCTTCTCAAGGGCCATGCAATGGGACCTGGGCTACAGAAGTGACTGTGGGAAGCCAAGGCCTGGGTGACTGGAGTGACAAACCCCAAACCAATACCCACCTTCGGCCT